>OX415237.1:10000000-11200000 GCA_948330725.1 Sherardia arvensis
ATGCGAGTGATATGGACTATAAACCAAGTCAAATGGTTGTGATGGCAAGACAAGTGGAGCCTTTCATCAGGGAGTTCTTTGATCAGAATTCCATGAGTCAGATTGGCCTAATAATGTTGAAAGATGGGGTGGCTCAGTGTTTGACTGATCTTGGTGGCAGCCCAGAGTCCCATATCAAAGCTTTGTTGGGAAAATTGGGATGCTCGGGTGATGCATCTCTCTGGAGTGGCCTTGATCTTGTCCATGATCTGCTAAACCAGATTCCTGCTTATGAGCATCGTGAAATTCTCATTTTATACTCCGTTCTTTCTTCTTGCGACCCTAGAGACATCATGGAAACCATCCAAAAATGCAAGAGTAAAATCAGGTGTTTAATCATTGGTTTGTCAGCTAAAGTATACATGTGAAAGTATTTTTGCCAAGAAACTGGTGGAGTATATACTCAGTTGCCTTAGATGAGGTGAGTTTATATTTAAATTGTTGTGCCATCATTATATATTGGTGTTGGATCCTGAAATTTAATATTATTATAGGCTGATTATGACTAGTTCAATATATTTTCTACAATTTTATCTAGATGCAGTTAGAACCAAACAACAGTGCATTCTTTCTATTGGAATCTAAATTAATTGTCAGTTATCATTTTTGGACGTATTCTAATCATATATATTACCAGGCACACTTGAAGGAGTTGGTGTTGGATCATGCAGCTCCACCTCCAGCAATAGCAGAATGGGCGGTGGATATACTTGTCCTAGATGCAAAGCTCATGTCTGCGAGCTTCCTACCAAGTGCTGCATATGTGGCCTGACTCTCGTTTCATCTTCTCATCTGTGGCGTGATCATACAATCACCCGTTTCCAATAACACCCTTTGAGGACGTGACACCATCGGTCTTGAAAAATCCTCGGAAGCTTCCGAAGAATTGTTTTGGTTGCCAACAAAGTCTCCTAGTGCATGGTAATGACTTGTGTTACTTTGTTGCGTATTGCTTGCTTGTTTGTGTTTTACTTTGGTAATGTCTAAAAGTGTTGGCTTTTGCGTCTTGTATGGGCAGTGATGATTGGACCTTTTGCTACATAATGGTGTGAACAGTTTGAGATATTGAGGATGATGGTAAACTGTTCGGAAAAGTCAACAGATGGGCTTCCTTACAAAAGTTAATTTTCTTTCAAGTATGAAGAATTGATAGCGTTAGAAAAGAATTTGTTGACTGTATGTATGGCTTAGCAGATGCTAATAATTTTCCCTCTTAAAGATGAAGTAGGGGCTTGGAGATTATCTGGAGATTACAACGAGTTTCTGTGACATAATTTGGTGTTGTATATGATTTGTTATTATAATTTTGATGATAAGTGAAATTCTATGTTTTGGCAAGTTTTTCAATAATACTTCTTTCAAAGTGATGATAAATGTTCCAGCTGCTGCATCTTTTTATCTTCCTCTGTAATATCATAATGCTCAAGGGTGTGATAAAGTTTCATTTTCTAGCGATCGTGTTTAAATGTTTTTGCCTAACCATAGAAAATTTGCCGATGTGCTCAGTAATGCTTTACTGGTTGCTTGTAGTTTTGATGCCTGGACCAAGATTGAATTTGACTCTTGTGTTTACTTGCCTGCATGTAACAAGCGCTGCCTTATAAGTGATAACCATTTCTGCTGCATCTTTTTTCTTCATCTGTAATCTTACAATGCTCAAGGGTTTGATACAGGTCATTTGAATGTGTTATTTACAACATCATTACAGTCTCCTGAATTTGATGCCTGGCCTTAAATTGAACATGACTCCTGATTTTGCACTTTCAGGAAGTATATCAGGGGCTTCTGTAAATTGTCCATAATGAACAGTTCTTCGGCCTCAATTGTGACATATACATCCACGAGAGCTTGCACAACTGCCATGGATGCCAGAGATCAAGGCAGTCCAAATCCATGGACATAGATGAGTGAAAATGAAGGTGAACATTTCAAATTGAAGTAGAACGACAGACTCTCAGATTTAGTCCAATGCTCTGATTTATTAGATATAACTTGTAAGTTGTAACTGGTATGGTCCAAAAAAGATGTCGCAATATTTTAGGGTAGTTAAGCTCATAATTTTAAGCTAAGCATGTTCTTTTAGGATCCTAGTTCAGAAACCCTATGTGACCCTTGGAATAACTTGTAAGTTGTAAATAGTACGATTCAGAGATGCCGCAACATTTTAGGGTAGTTAAGCTCATCATTTTAAGCTAAACATGTTCTTTCAGGATCCTAGTTCAGAAACCCAATGTCACACTTGGAATAACTTGTAGTATTAGTCATTGTGATCCAGTTTAGATCTTTTTAACTCATAAAATTGAGGAAAAAAACTGCTTAAATCCGTTTCTGATTTATTTTCTTCCTGTGGAGATGGAGTCTAATATTATTATCATTATCCATTTTATTAATAGCCAAACTGGATGGTTGGCAGCTGAAATGAAAATAAATATAAATGGGGGCCCACCGTTTTCCTCTAGCAAATTCTCTTGTGCGGGTGTTTTTAAATTCCTTGCCTTCGTGATAAATAAAACAGAAAAATAATTTTGTAATTCTAATTTTAGGTAAGTCATATTATGGTCCTGAGTTTTTAGAAAGTTTTATTGTAACTTTGGCATTTTTCAAAAAATGTCCCACTATTATTCTTTGATGGCATCGCTAATGAATTTCAATAGTATTATTTAGTCATTCATTTTAAAAAATTTTAAATGAATATGCTAACTGATCTGCGCGTTGCACGGTTTAGTCAAGCATTTTTTAAAAAATCAATGTTTCAAATTCATCTAGTGAATGAAATTGTGCATATATATAATTAGAATATTGAAACTATGAATGAAAATGAAATATTTATTCAAAGTTGATGTTTGTTCCTATTTTAGAAATGCTGAAAAAATGTTATGAAAAAATTGAATAATTCTTAATAACTAAATAAAGTAACACTCAAAAGAAGTAACCCAATTTCTGTAATATGCTTGAAATTTTGTAATTCTATTTTCCTGTTCTTATATTTGGGTAGTTGATCTGCTGCAATGTCATCTTTAGAGTTTTTTTCCTACATGAATATTTTAAAGTTCAACTGACTAACTGACTTATTAGACTATCGGCTTCTTAATCTTCAGGTTAGTGTCTCGTTCCATGTACTCTACATGTGATTGGCTAAGTATTTGGTACTAAACCAATTTAAACATTTGGAAGATTGAATAACGAGTCCAGTCACACAACAGCAATAACAAATATACAATACTCCGAATGATGAGAAAATATAAAAATATATGAGTCTTCCATATCAGAAACTAAAAAAAGTACTAACTGAGGAGCAAAAAGAGGTAGAGAAATGCAATACATACCGAATCTGCATTATATTTACTGAGAAATGTTTATAATAATATCTAGTTAGGCTTTTGATGAACCTTTCTTATTAGTATCACCGCCAAATAGAATAACTCGGTATGCTTAACATACTACTCTATTGTCCAATCTCGTAAAGAATTGCTATCTTCCGGTGGTCAAGAGGCAACGAGGCTCAATAGGTTGTTGGTTGAGATTCAGGTAGTGAGTATGTATTATAATAGAACCGAGTTTTCTGTTTAGCCTTTGAGAAAGAGCACGGGTGAATTCTTGGGAACTCTAGAATGCTGTATTTGATGATGTCTATACGCATGAGAAGGATGAAAATCTGTTTTTACATATGTAAAAGCATGCATCGATATAGAGATGAATTAGTTATTATAATATCTTCAGACACTTCTCTGATATCTCGCTTTGCTTTCGATTTAGACCGGAATATAGGCTTCGAGCAACACATGTAAGCCTACGGGTAATTTATGGGTTGAGGAGTCATGAATAATCCTCCCATTCTCGGATGGTTTTAGCCTTAAAAAAGATAATTAACTTAGGTTTATTGCATATTTAACCTATATCGGCCGGGATACTATGTAGTTTAACTTATCACATCCTCACACCCTAATAAGAATACACTGTTTCGTAGTGTATTTAATTATGATTTAATTATTGGTTGATTTTGTCTTTTTAGTTTTAACTGTATTTATTTGAACATTTTCTCCCATTCATATCATAATTTTATTCTTTTACTATTTTTAAAATAATTTTACTATTTATTTTATCATAATTTTTCACGATACATACCTTTTCCACCACTTTCAATCAATTGGTCATCGATTTGTACATTTGTCCGGCCGTCATGGCACCATTTTCGATCACATAGACAACGTAGCTATCCTTACCGAGAAGATCTCTCCCCACTGCCATACTCAGACAAAAAAATTAGAATTGAAACAAATTGTTTTTTATTTATTTTCTTGATTCCAACATGGATCAGAAATAATGGACAAAACAAAGTGAAAATTTACCAAAACTCACGGGTCTGGAAACTGTGAATGAGTATTTGGCGGGACTGATTAAGATGGCATGTTTGATTAGGACGGCCGCCGATGCGGAAGTTGGGATGCGAATTAACAGCAGTGACGCATTACAGTGACCCTTTTGGGTTAAAGTTTACCAGGAAACCAATCGGTGGACTTCGATGATGTCGTCGTCAGTGGTATCGAGAGCTTCAAGTAGCCAATGCCTCTCTATAATCGGGTCTCGAACTAGCATCTTGAATCGGCCGAACCTTTAAATTCTTCGGAGACGAGAATGACAGACCAAATCAGAAACTTAGACTACAAATAATGGCCGCGATCGGAACGAAATCACCATCAAGGACACGAGGATTCCATTGGCGTAATAAAATCGCGATCGGAGAGTATAACCGCTGCGAGCGCCGCAGCCAACCATAGTGATCATCGTTGTGCGGCATATGAGAAAACAACAAAGAAACGTAAAGGGGAAAACAAGAACACGGGGATTTACGTGGTTCACCAATGATTGGCTACATCCACGGGAAGGAGACATACTGTATTAGATAGGTACCCAAATTTCAAGATGTTCCTATCGGCTAATACCCATAAAACAGAATGAATTAGGTTACGGCAAGTGAAAGATTCTTATAGAGCCCCTTTCACTAAACCCTAGGTATTGAGCCCGAAAACACACTTTCGGCACAAGTCACCGACACCTCAATAAAGAGGTAACCCATACCGTTGGATCGAGGGCGTCTCCGTCCCTCGGACCCCCAGCCATAGTGATCATTGCCAACGTGACCTCTGTGCTAACTCGCACCAACGGCCAATACGACATTCAAATTATATACCAACAATCATTGTAGTCACCGGCTTCGCGGTAAACAATCGTGTGCGGCGTATCAAGCTTGGCTTCTGGCAGGCAACGCCGCAGTGCAAACCGAGAATCATGGATAGACTGGAGGACTTGAAGATGTGTTATAACAATCTGAAGCTGGCGGTGGGGGAAGATTAGCAACTGGACTTGGGCAAACCGCTATAAATGACAGACAATTGGGACCGGATTTTGGTCGGAAAACTAATTTCTACGAGAAGTGTACCACATGAGGGGATCCAGACAATATTCTTAGGGGTTTGGAACCTCCGTAATCAACTCAAGGTCCACCTTTTACATGATAATGTGTATTAGTTTGAGTTCCCCAATGTTGTAGAAAGAGTTAGGGGTTTCAGTATGCAACCCTGGCTGATGGATCGCACCATCCTGGCGCTAAAGGAACCTAAAATTGGTATGATAGGATCGGAGGTAGTGTTTGACAGAGCAGAATTTTGGGTTCATGAACACAAGGTTCCGACAGAGAAGTTCAATATTCTAGATGCGGAGAAGATAGGCAATGATCTCAGACGTTACATCAAGGTAGATAAAAATGTGAACGGAAGCATTGTAGGACAATTTCTTAGCACCCGGGTGGAGATTGACATAACAAAATCTATCAAACGTTTTCAGACGCTGAAAGGGTATAAGACCACGATGTCATTGTGTTATGAGAAAGCTCCCAACAATCTGTGAGTTTTGTGGAATTATTGGTCATAAGAGGGATGAATGCACTAGCGCTGGTTAGCACCGGAGGAGTTGAGGGATGAATGCACTAGCGCTGGTTAGCACCGGAGGAGTTGAGGGATGAATGCACTAGCGCTGGTTAGCACCAGAGGAGTTGAGGGATGAGATTAACTACCGAGGCGGTTTTGGAGTAAGGTCGAACCAGTCACCCTTATATTCACCAAGTATGGGTGGAGTGGGAGGCAGCAGCAACAAAATTGGAAGACAAGACCTGAAGTGAGGAAAAATCCACAGCCTTCACAAACCACAAGGAAAATTTTTGAAGTGAAACCCACACGCAAGGAAACAAACGTGAGGATGTGGATGAGAGCACATGAACGTGGTCTAGTGAATAATGCGCTTGGTTCGAGTTAAAAATTGGGAATGTGCATTTCTGAAGGAATATATTCTTGAGATTGATATGGAGTGTCCCTTTAGCGACCTTGAACTTGATGTGGCTGAGATGTTGGCAAGGCCTAAAGACGAGAAGAGGAAAAAGATGTTAATGGAAGTAGACACACTCGTCCAAGTGCCCATTGAGAAGGAGCCGGAAAGGGAGGGACATTAGATTGCAATCGACATACCCTCGGACGAGAACATGAACATGCAAGTAAGTGGGAGGATGAGTCTTAGTATCCAGGAGATTAATAGAATCTGGCAGGAGTAGAAAGATAAGTTAAATGCTAGAAAACTTGCAGAAAAAATTGAGCACAACAAGAGATATGATGGAAGGGGAGTAACAACAACGGGGAGAATTCTGGCAGAAAATCCCTATAAAGTACCAATTTCGTGACGAAGATAACGAAACCACAAAGCATCTGTTATTTGAATGCAATTATGCTAGACGAGTTTGGAGTACCCTAGGGTTGCAGGTGAAGGTTTGGGGGAGCGAGGGAGTCAGGGGATACGTGTGGTTCAGACAATCACTCATAGACAATGACGAGAATACCAATGAGATGATGATTTTAGGTTGCGATGACATTTGGTTTCTAAGTAATACAGGGCTTTTTCAGGATAAGAGTATATTGACGAACATGTTAGCAGCCTCAATCTGTACAACTCTAATCAGTTTTGCCCAAGCAAATGGCTGGTCGGAGCGAGTCTCGGAAACGCTGGGAGGGGCACATGATGAGGCCACCCGAGAAAGGAAAAACCATTAATTTTGATGCGGGACTAGTTGATGGAATAGCGTGCGTTGGATGAGAGCTTTGTAAGAGCTAGATCAAAGAGGTTTGAAAGTATTAGAGATGTACCGTACGCTGAAGCGCTAGTTCTCCAAGAAACAATATCCCTACCTGAGAGCTTACAATGGAAACTCTATGAATTTAACAGAAATGATCGACGACGAGTAAGAGAGCACTCATCTTCGTGCTACGATAATTAAGGAAATTCGAGCAAATTTCATCACTAGAGAGTTAAATGGTCATGTTGGGTACCAAGCAATAATAATACAGATACACATTTGGTAGCCAAATTTGCCAAGTCTAATAGTTCGAATAGTATGAATAGAATTCTACACCGGAGTTTCTTTTGTCAAATATTACTGAACATTCTCCGGTTAATCCAGTAAATTGAGATGATATATGCTATCTTTCCTTTCAAATATAGAACTTTACAGTAATTCAGAATTATAATATAGTATAACCCTAAATAAAAAAGAAAAAATTCCTTGCCTTGTGTTGTGGTTCAATGCCAGCATGAAAATTAAACACCAAAGCAGTCCAAATGCTCAAAAAAGTACGGACGGAAAAGAAGAAAGTAGAAAGCGGCAATACATGACTTCCATCTTCTTTTAATCACCTTTACCTCCCTCGAGGCTACCACAAATTACACTTCTCACCTAACTTTTCTAAAGTTAACAATCGCCTCCCTTGACTTTTACTCTTTTTATTTGGTAAATTGCAAGCTCACACTTCAAACAAAAATTAGCCAAATTATAATTCTTTGATTGTTATACCAACATCCATTTTGGATTTCAAGTAAAAAACTTCATAAAAGGAACTAAAATGAGAGAGGTAAAAAAGTAAATAAAAAAGTGAATAAAATAATTCATCTCACACAACATAAATTTATACTTATTGATCAGTTAGCATTAAAAATATAATATACAATATAAATAAAATAAAAATATTAACTATAAGTATCACGCGCCAACGTTCAAACACGTAGTAAAACAAAAAAGAAGCAACGATACCATTCAGCTAATTGCGTCAGAATTCAAACTGCGCGATTATATAGAAAATATTTTAAACACAACGTTATACTCTAATGTATTATGATTCTTTGATTCTCATCCCTGTAACTCATGGAAATGCTTTAAATTCCAAGCCAAAAACTCCATAAAAGGAACAAAAATGAGAGGAAACAAGGTAAACATTACTTAAAATAGACCGAGTTATTTCACACGATATAATTGTTGGTCCCTAACCAGGTACCGTTATATGCAAAATAACAGTAAAATAAAATGAAAATATTAATTATTAAGTGTTGCGCGTCAACAGTCAAACACAAAGTAAAACAGAAAGGTAACGTTGAATGTAACGCGTCAGAAATCAAACTGCACGTCTAAGAAATACGACGCCGTTCCACTAAGCGCATCAGAGCCTATGAAATACGTTGTCGTTCCACTAAGCACATCAGATTTCAAACAACGCGCGTATAAAATACGATGCCGTTATATTATGCCTTTTCAAATTTCAAATTACGCGCCCAAGAAAGCGTGGTCTGCACTAAAAAAATCGTGATTTTCTACTGAGAACAAACTACACTCTTTTCAACTCACAATGATATCCCAATATAGACAGCGGAAATGATTTATTTTCTTATTAGGAGAACTAATTTAAATCATTATCAATTTTATAAGAAAGTATAGGTAATTGTTCAGATAGTTGATAAGTATATTATTATGTGAGAACTTCGAAAATCAAACAATTCAAGGCATGGTATATGCTTTGGAGAAGAATGATTGTGTACCTTTTCACAAGTGTAGTGAAATATGTGGGTTGGGTTATGATTTAGGGAATTTGTACTACATAGTAACATAATAATAAATTTATTAAAATAAGGGTTTGATTTGAGAAGAAACTAGAAAATGGTGGTACTATTTTCATGATTTAATTAAAGGGGAAAAAGATAAACAGCACAGTGTGAAGAAGGTACACGTGAGTACATATAATCCTAACCCGGACGCGTTGTGCGAAATTAAACCGTGTTTGATTAAACGACGATACGTCCGGGGGGTAAGTGCTGGATACCCCATCTCCGGCTCCGTCTCGGTCAAAAAAGGGAGGCTATAACGCAAAACAATTGTGAAGGCCAAAAAACGCAGCCAATTTTCCATTCACATATAAAAAAGGAAAAAAACCGATACACGGCGGCCGAGAGTCGTCTTCCTCAGTCCCCATTAAACCCTCGCTCGCCGGTGTTCGGAATTTCGATAAACGCCGCTGCACCAGCTGCCGCCGTGCTTGTACGTCTCTTTCCGGTACAATTTATATTATTACTTTATTAGTTCTTCACGCGTGATTAGGAACCGTGTTCCCCTGATCGAAGTTTTGATTTTTCTTTGCTCTGTTGCAGTGATTGGATCGTTCTGAGCATGCTGATGAGTCGTGGTCTGTGTTGATTTACCTACGCTTATTTCAACTGCAGCACATCGGTGGGGGTGATTAATTATGGATTTGGTGGCGAGCTGCAAAGTATGTTTCTGCTTTTGTTTTTGTTTTTTATTTAAATCGCCGCATTAATGTGACTGTTTGTGGTTTTTGGGTGCTGAAATGTGCATTGTGTGGTGCTGGAAGTAGGTTTCTTTTGGAAAAATCATTGCTTAGAAGCTGATTGTTCAGTAAATGAGCTGATCAGTGAACTGATAGGTTAAAGTTTGCACATTCAGTGTTTATGTGCTGTGCATGTGAGTAAAATGGAAGGTTTATGGTGATTGATGCATTTGTTTCCCGAACTAAATGTAATTTGTCTGGTAGTTGTAGGGCTGAAATTTATTTGGAGTATTTATTTGCTCTGTTCATGTTTGAAGTACTCTGTAAAATTGGCACCAGTCACCTAAAATATGTAGGTTTAGGTACACGGAGATGTGAAAAGAAAATTGGGACTTTCATCCGTGTTTTTGTTTCTGACACTTTTGTTATAGCTTTTGAACGTTCTGAAATGATGCTTAGCTTGATGATTAATGTGGCTATTTCTCTCTTTGTTCCTCCTCTCATCTGTCCATTTCCTGCAAGACTGACCATGTTCACAATCTTTTATCTGGATGTGTAGGACAAGTTAACCTATTTTCGGATTAAGGAGCTCAAGGATGTGCTCACTCAACTAGGCTGTTCCAAACAAGGGAAGAAACAGGTTTGAATTGTTAACACTTTCTTGTGTTGAAATAGGCTCAGTTATGATGTCCGTTTGTTGGGTTTCCCTATAGTTGATGCCTCTCGATTTTAAATCCTTATTATGTATTCTATTTTTTCAAACACAATTTCTTTGCAATGCTGATATACTTCTCTGGTTATGTAGGACCTTGTTGATCGGATATTACAGATTCTTTCAGATGATCGAGGTGAATAGCTTGGTTTACTCTCCTACTTTCTTTCTTCTTTTGGGAAAGGAAATTAATCTTACCACATTTCAAATCCTAGTGTTAAACTTGAGCTGGCTTATTTAGTATGCATTAGTATGTGTAATCAAGTATATCTTGTCCTGTAACATTACACGAAGGCCACAATCATAGGAAAGAAGCTAGAAATTTATGCATGCAAACCTTAGGCCATAATTATTGGATTAAGTCCTCATCTAATTTGCAGTTGCTTATTTCCCTCTTCAGCTATTGTATAAAATGTATATTGCTTTCATTAGATTTGTTTTAGACTTTCTTATTGCTTGTAGTGTCCTTATTCTTGCCACATATATGTGTAATTTATGTGCATACATATTGCAGCTTCAGGGTCTTGGGCGAAGAAAAATAACATTGGAAAGGATGATGTAGCAAAATTAGTCGATGATACCTACAGGTTTGTCACATGCTATCTTTGTTTAGGCACTCAACTGTTTCGTTTTGGTTGTGTGGAAGACATACTATGTTATTGTCCATTCTATGTACAGATATTGTAAGAATTTTTGTAGGTGATGCTTTATATATACAGTTTTACTTGGCAAAAGAAGTCTACAATATACATGTGATTACAGTTTATATACTAGAATAGAGTAATTTTTTTAGAAGTTTCCTTGAATCTAAACTTGTATTGTTTCTTTTAGGAAAATGCAGGTTTCTGGAGCAACAGATCTTGCTTCTAAATCACAAGGGGTGCCTGAAAGCAGCCATGCACGTCCCAAAGAAGAAGTTGTAGAAACATATCATGCAGAGAAAATTCGCTGCCCTTGTGGGAGCTCATTACAGAATGAAACTATGATCAAGGTCATACCTGAATCACCTGTTTTCTCCTCATAATCCTTTTGATTGTTAAGCTTGTCTTCCTGCATGAGAGCTAGTTTATTTTAGTTGTTATGCTTGTCTTCCTCCCTACCCCCACCTCTATCCCTTCCTTTCGAGTATGGTTACGTATGGATGGAGAGAATTACATGTGAGGGAGGGTATATATTTATTTCTAATCACATGCTAATATGAAGCAAAGATTTTCTGTTCCTTTCAAAAAGTTTTCATGACTGTTTTCCCCTTTTGTAAAATTCTGCTAATTGCGTACCTTCTTGTGTGATTATGCATTTGCCTTTCACTAAATGGCTGCTTGTGTCTACAGTGTGAAGATCCAAAATGTGGAGTGTGGCAGCACATAGCATGTGTAGTGATTCCAGAGAAATCTAGTGATTGCACTACACCTGTTCCTCCAGAGACCTTTTACTGTGAGCTTTGTAGACTGAGTCGTGCAGATCCGTAAGTGTTGCTTCAAGACCCAGTCTTTTATTTGTTTTGTTCTGGGTTTGATTGATAACATTCCACTTCAAGGTTTCTCAACTATAAGGTTGGCTATGGGGAATTCCCTTTTTTTGTTCATTCTATTACTATATAATCAGAGCGTATTGGTGTTCAGTTTAAAGTAGAATGACTAGTTCTCTTACAGCTGTAGTTTACTGGTCTCTGGGTTCAGAGATTATTTTCTGACTAGTCAGTAGTCTGTCTTCAATCGTTTCAGCTTCTCCTTGTGGTTTTGGGGCTTCCTTCATTTTTACGGCTAGTTAGGTGCTAGGTTTTTACAAAGTTAATCGATTCTCCCTCTATGCATGCAGCTTTTGGCAGGCAATTGGTAATCCTTTGTATGCTGTGAAGTTATTGGTTTCTAGTATCCCTTCAGATGGGTAAGTTGCTAAGATTCCTGTTATCTTCTCTGGGAGGAATGTCTGAATCTTTCTGATTACTTGTTCTTTGATTTGTTAAGTGGGGACCTATTACTTCTATATTTGGGAATTTATCTGTAATTCAAAATTGCTCTTGTAAGGTTTTCTGAATTTACTGAGCTTCAATTGCTTAATTTAAACCTGCGTATCTTCCAGATCAAATCCTGTTCAGAGCGTCGAAAAAACATTTCACCTTACTAGGGCAGATAAAGATCTCTTGTCAAAGCAAGAGTATGATGTCCAGGTTAGTCAGTGCTTTAATTAACAGTTAGTGCTCATTTAAATCTTATATGACTTGCATTAGCTAATCTGTGATGTGTTTCCTTCTTCAGGCTTGGTGCATGCTTCTTAATGACAAAGTTTCATTTAGGATGCAGTGGCCACAATATGCTGACCTTCAAGTCAATGGTATGGAATTCTGACAGCGATTTACACAGTCTTTCATGAACATCGTGTACATTTGAACAGATGTACAGGGTTTCTCTTTTTTTGTTTGATAATCATGTTTTGTCCTTCTGGTTTCCTCGTGATTCAATAGGTGTACCTGTACGGGCGATAAACAGGCCAGGATCGCAGCTATTAGGTGCCAATGGTCGTGATGATGGGCCAGTTGTGAGTTTCTGTTTCGTATATGATAATTTTCCAATAACTGATCAGCTTTATGGCTGCATAGTAATTTCATTTGTTTGTCTCAGTGATGCAATATGCTTATGCCATAAGTTTTGACATGCCAGTAAACCGTTTCAGTTGATCTATGTTTTTGATTGTTTGGGGATGCTTGATTTACACTGTCTTGTTTTACAGATCACGCCATGCACTCGAGATGGGATCAACAAAATTTCCTTGACTGGTTGTGATGCTCGTGTGTTCTGTCTAGGTGTCAGAATTGTGAAGCGCCGCACTGTTCAACATGTAGGTTAATTGTTCTAGCATTAGGAAAGTTTTTGTATCTGGTTACTATAGCATTCATGTTGGTAATGGCTTTTGCTCATTTATCCCCTTATATCATGTGCACTATTAATTTATTAAGCATGTTTTATTATCTTTTACTTGCCTGTTAGTGTTTTAATACCTTCCTTATATCACCTTGATTTCTAGATTATGAACTTGATTCCTAAAGAATCTGAAGGGGAGAAATTTGAAGATGCAGTTGCTCGCGTTAGAAGATGTGTTGGTGGTGGAACAGCCACCGAAGCAGCTGATAGTGACAGTGATTTGGAAGTTGTTGCTGATTGTATTCCTGTAAATCTACGTTGCCCGGTAAGTGTTCAGTGGAGAAGAATCATTGACGTGTGAATATAATTAACTTCCTTGTATATCAGAAAGTTTTGGTTTGGAATTTTTTCTGGAATATATTGTAATTAATTATGTAACTGTTCTGATCGTAGAACCTTTTCTTGTTATTTTGTTCCCATAATTTCAAGACTTCCGTCCCTCCATTTCTGGCCATATATTCTTGTAATTTGGTGATCTTGCCCTAGCCTTTTCTTTTGGCATGATCTGTTCAGGATTTAATGTTTTCCCAACTTCTCCTTTAATGATAGAACTCTTGGGCCAGAGTATGATTTTGTGGGCTAGATTAATTATTTGTTCTCAATTCTTGATATAGCGATATTCTTGAATTATTGTAAAACAAAATTTTACTACCAAGGAGATGAATTATTGTAGCATGCCATCTTAAGTTACGGTTCTGTATTTAACATGTGTTAAACACTGGCGTATGCCTTGAGTCAAGTTTTGTCTTTTACTAGCTATGCTGCAAAATAGAAACAATAGACTTTTTCCCTTCTCTTGTTCTGCCTCGATATACAAGCATGTTTCTGTATATTCATGTCCGATAGCAGCTATTACATGGGTGATCTGTGGCAACATATGTTGTGTTCTTGGGGAAGAATAAAGTTGGATAGCTTTGATCTCTAGTTTTGGTTGTATGTTGTTATTTTTTATGTCTTGATAGCTTTTTGAGACCCTGCTGCTTTGGTAAAAAAATGGTGTAATGGCTCTCAGTTTTTCAGAGATCTAATATTGAATTAAAATAAATAGGTTCATCTTTTCCCTCTGAAATCTCCCCACATGTCTTGCTCCTTCCTATGAATGTTTTGGACTTGCTGTGCTATAAAATCAATGATTCTTTTGCTGTTGTTGTAGATGAGTGGTTCACGAATGAAGGTTGCTGGAAGATTTAAGCCTTGTGTGCATATGGGGTGCTTTGATCTCGAAGTATTTGTGGAGATGAACATGAGGTCTAGGAAGGCAAGTTCTACAATAAAATATAAATCTTCTTGTGGTGTTCAGGGGTTGACCTTCACTTACCTCATGTTATTGACAATTTATGTATTACATGATTGCAGTGGCAATGTCCTGTTTGTCTCAAGAATTATTGCTTAGACAATATCATCATAGACCCATACTTCAATAGCATCACGTCTAAGGTAATATAGATTGGTAATTGTTTTATTTTACTCTATTCTTGCAATTTTTTCACATCTAATGTATGTTCACATTTGTTTTGGGTGTAAGTTGCGGAGTCTTGGGGAAGATGTGAATGAGATTGAAGTTAAGCCAGATGGCTCATGGCGTGCAAAGTCAGATGGAGATCGTAGGGCTCTTGGGGAACTTGCACTATGGCATGCACCTGATGGTACCCTTTGTGCGTCTATGGAAGTAGACTCTAAACCTAAACCAGATATTCTTAAGCAGGTCAAACAGGAAGGTGGTTCTGACGGCCATGCTGGTTTGAAACTTGGAATGAAGAAGAACAGACATGGTATCTGGGAGATCAGTAAGCCAGAAGATGTGCAAACATATTCATCTGGAGATAAAATGCAGCAAGAGTTCTACCAAAGACCAAATGTCATTCCAATGAGCAGCAGTGCTACAGGCAGTGGTAAAGACGGTGAAGATGCTAGTGTAAACCAAGATGGTGCTGTAAACATGGACTACTCAACTGCTAACGGGCATGACCTTGAATCAATGTCTTTACACATTGACCAAAGTTATGGGTACAATGATCGGAATCCTTCAGCAGCCCTGGGGGATGCTGAAATTATCGTCCTTAGTGACTCCGATGAAGAAAATGAACCTCTGATATCTTCTGGTCCTGCTTACGATAATCATCGAAGGGATGGTGGAGTGTCTTACTCAGTTGGCTTGCATGGAATTCCTGAATCCTATCCTGTAGACCCCGTCCTTAATGCTGGACTAAGTTCATGCACCCCCTTCAACAATGAAGATGATTTGATGCAGATATGGTCTACATTTCCTCCTGGGGGTCAACAGCCCTCTGGATTCCAGCTATTTGGTTCAGATGGGGATGTATCTGATGCTTTAGTTGATATACCTTCAAGTTCTATGGCCTGTCCCTCATCAATTAATGGCTATTCACTGGCTGGGGAGACTGCAATGGGATCTGCTGCTCTTGTTCCCGAGTCTTCTATGCCACTTCCTCACAGTAATATCAGTGAAGGTTTGGTTGACAATCCCTTGGGTTACTGTGGAAATGATCCATCACTTCAAATATTCCTTCCTACGAAACCGACAGATGCATCCATTCAGTCAGAATATAGGGATCGGCCCGATTTATCAAATGGTCTCCATACTGAGGATTGGATATCCCTCAGGCTTGGGGGAAGTAGTGGAGGAGGAGGGGAGAGTAATGAATCTACAGCTGCAAATGGGATAAACTCGGGACAGCAAGTTCGATCAAAGGAAGGTGCCAACATGGATTCAATAGCCGAAGGTTGGTTTTCTATCCTTCCTTCTTTCTTTCATGTCCTTGCTTGTGTAACTAGCTTAAACTGTGCTTGAGTTTCATTTATATCTGTTTTGGTGGGCAGTAGTTACAATTTGGATAGTTGCCATTAGTAACAGTGATCCCTGCCTTTTTTTATTATGTCAGAGAAAGCTTGAGAAAACAGATATCGTCACTGATGTGCATTGGACGATTAATGATCTGTATAGGTTTTTCGAGCCTCTTCACTAAAACTTATATTTCCTTTCTTGTAGCTTCTTTACTTCTTGGCATGAATGATGGTAGATCTGCAAAGACAACAAGGGAAAGATCGGATAGCCCATTTACATTTCCTCGGCAAAGACGATCTGTGAGACCAAGGTTATATTTATCTATTGATTCAGACACTGAATAAATGAGTTGTATTTATGTTGTACCGGTATATTTTTCTTCAAAAATCAAGAATGCCATTGGACATCATTTTGTTATTTGGCAGACAGTAAATAGGGAATTTGATACTCATCCATGTCGCCAAGTTGAACCGTACCTTGTACAACTAGAAGTTGCAGTTATTCCTTTTCTGGCCGTCAATTGACTTAGTTATAGGCAGATAGCGAAGAATTTGGACAAGACCGCGAATGAATTTTGTCATGGCAGCTGGAGTTGAGAGTTTCATTTTAATTGGTAAGCAGTTTGACCTGTTACCTGTTTTCCTTCTTTTCTTCCCTTGTTCTCCTGAGTTTAATGAATCACAATGTTTTGAAGTTTGTTTTACTTGCTCCAGGCTGAGGCTCTCCTTGCTTTGCTGATTGCAGTGGCTAGCTTTAGGATCTTTTGCTTGTAAGCTATAAGCTGTACATCTGGCGGTTGCATAGGTTTGACATGATCGAATAGTAGGTATATTATTATGGGTGTAGTGGGGAGCATTTTTTTGTTTGAACTGAGGATATTTCCCCATGGTCTCTCTTCTCATGTGGAGAAAGTAGTATGTAAATGTCCTATCTCACCGCCGAACTTCAGTAACTTAGAACGCCTGAATATAATGTAAAACCAAGCCCCCCAAGACAAGTTTTCTTCTTTCTAAACACATTTACTTATTAATGTTAGCCTATACACCCTCTTTTCTTGTATTTCTTAGCAGATACAATCTGGTTGGCTGAATTAGGGTATATTAGCTTCAAATCGTGGCAACAACAAAATAACCCAGGAATTGATTTAGGAATGAGCCATCCAAAATGGTGCAAGAAACCCTAATTTGAAAGGTATCTTATACCTGGTAGCAGCTTGTTTACGTAGAATATAAGGCTCGGGATATGACAGATTGACAGTATGAAAGTAGTTTCAAGTTTAAACCTCCCTTTTTTAATTTTTATTTTTTTAAAGTTTTAACTTGAATTTAATTTTATAAAACATGAGAGCCAAACGTTTCATGCAGCTTAAAACCCATATCAATGCACAGGCCTAGGGATGATCTCGGATTACCGGAAAATTCATGAGAATTATCCAATATATTAGAAGGAATCATTTTGCTTGATAAAATAGGAACACCTTCTGATAGAATATCACAATTATCTGAGGATAATTGTGATTGATTTGTATATATTTCTGTACCATACTTGGTGTGTCTGTATTATCTGAAATATATAGGACTACAATAGTACAAATACAATGTATCTAGACTAGTCTAAATATGGTACAAAAATATATACAAATCAATCACAATTATCCTCAGGATAATTGTGATATTCTATCACCCCCCTTCAAGCGAAGCGTCGGATGAGAAGCCACGCTAAGTTTGGATCGAAATAGTGTGAAGAGAGGATCAGGGAGACCTTTCGTAAAGATGTCAGCAATCTGTAGAGAAGTAGGGACATGACTAACACGAAGCCTGCCAGAAGCCACCAACTCTCGAACAAAGTGGTAGTCAATGTCAATATGCTTCGCCCGTTTGTGAGCAACAAGGTTTTGAGCAAGGAAAATAGTACTACTGTTGTCACAAAACAGTAAGGGTGAAGACTTCAAAGGAACACGAAGCTCCTTTAGCAGATTGCACAACCAAACAAGTTCGGCCGCAGTGTTGGCCATAGCACGATACTCAGATTCACAGCTGGAACGGGAAACAGTTGGCTGTTTCTTAGCACTCCAAGAGACAAGATTACAACCAAGGTAAATGGCATAACCATAAATGGAACGTCGAGTTTCAACACAGCGAGCCCAATCAGCATCTGAGTATCCTAACACCGAAAGTGAGCTGGAAGACGGTCGAAAGAAAAGTCCATGATGAAGAGTACCACGAACGTAACGAAGAATACGAGTGACCGCCTGATAATGATCATCACGAGGTGACTGAAAGAACTGGCTAACAGAATTGACTGCAAAGGCTAGATCAGGCCTAGTAATGGTCAAATACTGCAAGGCTCCAACAAGCGAACGATATAGCTTGGGATTCGAAAACTTTGGACTAGAGGAAGTGAGGAGTTGTGAACCAGGAACAAAGGGCGTAGAGACAGGTGCTGTGTCAGTCATGCCAGCACGCTGAAGAATCTCCATGGCATACTTAGCCTGCCCAAGAAACAACCACGAAGAAGAGCGAGAGACCTCTAATCCCAGAAAGTAATGAAGATAGCCAAGATCCTTAATAGCAAACTCATGATCAGTGCGAGCGACAAACTTCCGAAGAAGGAGAGGATCATTTCCAGTGAGAATGATGTCATCCACATAGACCAAAAGATACAACACTTTTGAGCCACGCATGAAGAGGAACAGGGAAGTGTAGACGAACAACACCGAAAATCCAAACGAGTCAGATAAGAACTGAAACGCTGAAACCAGGCACGAGGAGCCTGTCTAAGGCCATAGATAGCCTTCCGGAGACAGCATATGTAGTCTGGATGATGAGGATCGGTGTATCCAGACGGCTGTTCCATGGAAACCGGGGAGTCAAGATGACCATCAAGAAAGGCATTCTTAACATCACGCTGATGAAGGGGCCAACAAAAAATGGTGGCAAGAGACAGAATAATCCGAACGGTGGAGGCTTTCACGACCGGGCTAAACGTGTGAGTGAAGTCAAAGCCAGGAACTTGAGAGTATCCCTGAGCAACCAAACGAGTCTTATAACGATCAATAGTGCCATCCGGTCGATGCTTGAGCCGATAAACTCATTTGGAACCAACAATATTAACTCCAGAAGGATGAGGGACAAGATCCCAAGTACGTTGCTGATGCAATGCATGCATCTCTTCATCCATAGCAGCCACCCAACGAGGATCCTTAAGTGCAGAACGAAAACCCCGAGGTTCAGTTTCAGCTAAAAGGGCTTCAAGAAAACCGGTGGTGATGGAGAATGGGCTGGAGTTAGTTCTGAAGAAGGGTTGAGAGCCGATGACGCTCCAGAATCAGGAAAGCTTGGTGATCCAGAGTCAGGTGATGGTGGAGACGCCTCTATAGGCTCATTTGGTGAAGGCGGATCAGGCACTGTCAAAGTCATATCATCATCATAATCTGAGTCAAGAAATGTAGAGACATCCAAAGATTCAAGGGCCGTGGAGGATTGACGTTCCAATAGTGGAAACGAGCTCTCATCAAAGCGAGCATGGCGTGTAAGATACACCTTCTTAGTGACCGGGTCGAAACACCGAAAACCCTTGTATTGAGAATTGTAACCAAGAAAAACGCAAGGCGTACTACGAGGAGCCAGCTTGTGCTGAGAGAACGGCCGAATATAGGGATATACCAGACATCCAAATGGATGAAAGTTGGAGTAGTCTGGATGACGACGATAAACCAGATAAAACGGCGAGACATTGTCCAGAACAGGCGTATGAAGCCGATTTATGGTGTAGGCAGCAGTGGCAAAAACGGCATCCCAGTAAGAGGCTGGCAGACCAGAGTGATGAAGCATAGATAGTCCCATATCTGTCACATGACGATGCTTTCGTTCAACTCTTCCATTCTGCTCGGGAGTAGACGGGCAAGAAATCTGATGAAAGATACCCCTAGCCACAAAGTGAGAGCGCAATCGTGCATTTGTAAACTCAGTGCCACCATCGCTTTGAAACACCTTAATAGTGCGGGAGAACTGATTCTCCACAAAGTTCTGAAACCGCAGAAACGTCTCAACAAAATCTGATTTTCGCTTCAGTGGATAATACCAAGTAAATCGCGAATGGTCATCGACAAAAATGGCATAATAAGAATAGTCACTGGCAGATAAGACTGGTGCAGGTCCCCACAAATCATAGTGCACTAAATCAAGTATAGACTGCGCTCGCTTCGGATTGTCCATGAAAGAAAGCCTTTTTCCTTTCGCTTTTTCACAAGCTGAGCAAAGAGAAGACTTGGATGACAAAGAGGTGACCTTGACATGATTCAGTTTATTAAATAAAGAAAGAACAGAATGAGAAGTATGACCCAGTCTAGCATGCCAAATATCAAAAGAAGCTGTATTTTTATTGGATCGAACGTAAGCAACAAAGGCAGCACCACTCCGTTCAAGCACATAAAGACCATGATGACATCTACCCCGGCCTAAAATTTCCTTGTTTGACCGTTTTTGAATCACAAACGAAGACTCATCAAAAGAAACTACAACTTTAAATCCTTTGTGAGCTTGCTAATCGAGAGCAAGTTTTTCGTAATATCGGGAACCACCAAAACATCCGATAATAATAAGTTACGAGAAAACTGATGACGACCAACATGTGTAATGGAAACATCACGACCATTAGCAAGAGAGACAGAATGGTTACCAGTATAAGGAGCAACACGATCAAGACCAGAAGACGCTGAGGTCATGTGGTTGGTAGCACCAGAATCCATATACCAATTGGAAGTCCTTTCCTTCGAAGAAGCTGAAGACTGGAAAACATCGGCCACATTCACAGACATAGGCGGACTGGAGCAAGTCGGAGCGGTATGTCCAAACTCATCGCAAAATTGACACCTTGGGTTCCATCGTTTCCGACGAGCAGAAAAAGTCGACGGAGGCGGCGGTTGCGGTGGCGCGTGTAACACACGCGCCGGAAAGGAAAAGTTTGCAGGTGGTGCGTGGCAAACACGCGCCAAGAGAGCTGGACGTTGATGGGCAGGCGCGTGATACACACGCGCCAAGGCAGGCGAGTGAGGGTGGTCAGGAGCGTGATCCACACGCGCCTGTTGAGACAACTGCTGGACATCGGGCGCGTGTAACACACGCGCCTAAGGAATGTCCCGCGCGTGTGGTTCACGCGCTTGTGACGTCGGATGCCCTCCTGTCGGCGCGTGATACACACGTGCCTGTGTTGGAACTGCCTGCATTGGAGGCGGCGCGTGCTCCACACGCGCCAGCGTTGAAGGCGGCGCGTGTTTCACACGCGCCTGGGCTGACACTGGCCGATTCATAATTTTTTTTTAACAACCACGGGAGAGATCGTGGATAACGGAACGTCGGCACACCAACTGAGCAGCGGAAAAGGCGGAAGAAACACCAAAACGAAAGCACCACAATCAAAAATTCGAAAAAGAACCGAAATTGATTGGGATTTATCGATCGAAATTGGATTTTGACGGATTTACAGGTTATTGGATCGAATAGGCTGATACCATGAGAGAATGTAATTCACCGTACTTGGTGTGTCTGTATTATCTGAAATATATAGGACTACAATAGTACAAATACAATGTATCTAGACTAGTATAAATATGATACAGAGATATATACAAATCAATCACAATTATCCTCCGGATAATTGTGATATTCTATCACCTTCCGTCTTCTATAAATTTTCCACTGGATACGTGCTTTTATTTTACATTGGAGGATCGGAGTAGCTGCCAAGAAGGAGCAGAGAACATGCTTTGCTCAAAACAGTCAAAGCAACAGAAGGGAGAATACTCATTTGGCCGCTGTACTATAGATGTTGATAACTAGACAGTGCACTATTTTTGTAAATTTTATTCACAAATATGGATTATTTTTGGATATCATTCATATGGGTGGTTATGTTGTGATTTGGTTTTTGTTGAATCGATCACTAAATTGCTCCTCATTACAGAATTGATGCTAAAACTATACAAAATCCATTAAGTTCATTCACAGAGAAAAGACAATTTTTTGGCCATTTCTATATTCTTTTGTATATCTTGGAAGCATTTTATTCTTTGGCTTGTAATTGTACTATCTTGTCCTAATTAGGCTTTCTGGTTTGGGATGCCAAATAAATACCCCCACCAACGGTGGTTTAATTCAAACAAACAAAATCATTTGATTTTTTAAATAAAATATATTTATATTCAAAATTTTTATTACAAAAAACAATTGAAATATATTGAATTGAACTTAATTGAACAAAACTGAATTGAAGAAACAAATCACTGTATTGATATAACTAAATTATCTAAATTTTATCAAATTATGCTTCATCATAACCGAACTTAATAAAATAATCCTAGATATTAAACAGAATTGAGATGAAGTGTATTGAACAAGACTTTATTGAACTGAATTGATGAAAAAAAAAAATCAATGTATTGATATTACCAAAGTATGCTATATTTTATCAAATCATATTTTATCTGCACTAAACATAATAAACTGAAATGAACTGAAGCATACTTAATTGAATTAAACTGAACTTTGTTAAGCCGAACTTACAAAAGTATGCATTAATATAATTAAATTAGCAAAATTTTATCAAATCATATTACATTAACCCTAATCTTAACAAAGTGGACCTAGCTTATCAAACTAAATTATACTGAACCAGACTTAATTTAACTGAACTGAATTGAAGAAAACAATCATGCATTGATATAGCTAAATGAGTTGCATGTTATCAAATCATATTTCATCAAGACCGAACTTAATAAACTGAACCTAACTTAATAAACTAAATTGAACAAAATCATATTGAACAAAAATAAATTGAAGAAACAAGTCATTGCATTGTTTGAAATCGAATGGATATTGCAACCATATCAAATAGATATCGCAACAAGAATTTCGCAATCTCTACCTCATGGTAGAGAAACTGAGACTCGAGAATAGAAAATAGAACCGAATTAAACTACACTTAACTGGAATGAACTGAATTTCAATATAAACTTAAAATTATTAACTTATATTGTTAATGAACGGAACGGAATTGAACTGAACTGAACTGAATTGAATTGAATTAAATTATGCTTCTTTGAATTGGATTGAATTGAAATGAATTATTAACAGATAATTTGTTTTAGAAAATTGAAAGTATAATGCACTGAACTTTGACTTTACCCAAAGCCCTAGTACTCCCTACGATCCACTAATAATAACACCTGTTTTTTTATAATTTTTTTTCTGTTTGATCATAAATTTCATATAACATATACATAATAATACCACCATGTGAAATATTTTTGAATTCACTGTAACATGTATTTTTTAAATATCAAAATTTTATTATTCATTATTTTGTGAAATTAAAGTTATTGATAGTTAAAAATGACATGAAAAAGTAGTTTGCCAAACAAACAGTGAATCGGACGATAATTGTTTTTTTCAAAGGAAATCACCCAAAAATATTTATTTTTAAAACGTTCCTATCCTAGTCTTCGCTGTAATAGGTATTTTCTGTGTCCTAATTCTAATTGTATTAGGTAATATTGATGGTGTCAAGTATATATACCATCATTACAACCTCGCCATATAGCTATTTTAGTTTTACATTCTATCACGCTTCCAAATAAATCAGTGAATCGCCGACTCGTTACGGTTTGTTCGGGCGGTTCAATTTGAGGTTCGGTTGGCTCACCCTACTCAGGCTCCGGGCCCACGTTAATATTTACTTATTAGCCCCTCTGATTTCTTGAACGAAGGTTCAAATCACAGCTAGAAAAGCGAAAAAAAGACTGAAACCCAATTTCAAAGATGGATTCTTCAGCTATGTGTGCCGCCGACAAGGAGATCAGCCTCATCGGCTCCGCCGAAGCCAATTTCAAGAGGACCGAGTACGTTGCTACTAATTTATGTGATTTTTCTGATCAATCTAGTTCAGTTTTTCGCGAAAACCTAGGTTATTGAAAATTGATATCGGTACCATTTATTTTTGTGAATCTGTATGTGCTAAACTATATTGATGGTGTTAGGATTGGATTGGATTGTTTGTGTTCTCTTAAGCTAGGCCTATTATTTTTAGTGATGCTTAAAAATTATTAGTGATGAATGCTCCGGGGCTGCAACAAAAATCATAATTTTCTTAAATTGCAGTAGGTGTGGCGTTTATATGATCAGGTACAGGGCTTCTTTGTCGTGTGGGGATGCTTAGACAGTTAGCGCTTTAACCCTGATTTGTTGTATGTTTTCTCCTTGTGTGTTGGAAGTTATGAGGAAAGTATGCTGGAAAAAAGCATGATTTTTGCTGTGAATTTGAATAGTTTGTTTACATTGGTTGTGTTCAGGAGATTCTTGTGCTATTTTCATTGTGATAAGTTTAGGTTTTTATATACTGTCATCTTGATCTTACCTTTGCTTATCTTATATGATAAGGAGTCCTATTGTGACGGGAACTTCTGTGATTGGGATTAAATTCAAGGATGGTATTCTTATGGCTGCAGATATGGGAGGTCAGCCAGATACTTCTCTATTGTTAATGCTATGCTTTCCCTTCGAAAATCTATAAAGAATACTGATTGTTGCTATTCTTTGAATTAGTGTAATTACAATCTGCTACGGAAAGTTTGATATCATTTGACGTGATTAAATCTAGTTAACCTTATCCATTATTCTGACCCTGAATGATTAAGCATGCATCTATTTTATGAAAGGTTTATGTTATCATAGTTTCACAATCATAGAGTAAAAAAGAGCTTGACTTAAAGTCTGCTCTTTTGTTCTCCTTGATGATAAAAGTCTGCTCTTTTGTGTTAATGTTTTTATTTTGGTTGGTAAGCATGTCTTATTGCAGTGTTAATGTCCCATGAAACCTTTGTCTACCCTCAGGTTCCTATGGGTCCACCATCCGTTACAAGAGTGTGGAGCGGATCAAGTCTGTAGGGAAACATTCTCTTATTGGTGCAAGTGGAGAAATCAGTGATTTCCAGGAGATTATGCACAATCTTGATGATCTCACGTAAGTATTTTTATTCATACTTAAAATGGCTGTCTACAGCTCTTGTTAGAAACTCTTCTAGTTTATTTGTTTCTTCATTTTGTTTTGTAAATTTTCACTGCTGTTCTTACTGGGTGCTTATGCTTCTTGCCTGCAGACTAGATGATAGTATGTGGGATGATGGGAACTCTTTGGGACCTAAGGAAATTCATAACTATTTGGTCCGGATGATGTATAATCGTCGCAACAAGTTTAACCCTCTGTGGAATGCTCTTGTGCTTGGTGGAGTTAAAAATGGGCAAAAATTCCTTGGAACGGTAATCTTAGTTAACTTGTAGATTGGTATCTGGTAACTGTTGCTTACACACTAGCAGTCTTTAATCTTTGGACATGATATCTTTTGTCTTCCAGGTTAATATGATTGGAGTCCATTATGAGGATGATCATGTTGCCACTGGGTTCGGGAATCACCTTGCGCGACCTATCCTCCGTGAGGAATGGCATGAGGACTTGAGTTTTGAGGATGGTGTAAAATTGTTGGAGAAGTGCATGCGCGTTCTTCTCTATCGCGACAGATCAGCTGTGAATAAGATTCAGGTAAAGCTTTTTCTTTAGTGATTTGATGCCTCTTTCAGCCTGCGAGACGATGCTTCCTACTAATATAACTAGTTTTAGTTTGGAAGAGTCACTAAATTTTTTCTCTTGGGTCTATTGGTATGTTTGTACCTGAGCTAGTTACCATATATACATGGGTGTTTCATTTGACCTAACCGAATATCAATGATAAAAAAACTCATCTTTAGTGCTCCATCAGGGAGTTAACAAAATGCTCCTTTTCAGTTTGATATATCTGCGACTGAGTAACAATAATTGTTCTGAAAATTTGCAGATTGTGAGAATCACAGAAGAGGGAGCTACTTCTTTCCCGCCATATGCTTTGAAGACACAGTGGAATCTGTCCGCCTTCCAGAATCCATCAGCTGGTGCCGTGGGAACATGGTAGTTGCACCTCTTGAACTGTCATCTATGGTGTACTTGAAAGCCTTCAGAGTATACCGGCCACTTGTAACTGGTAGCTTTGAAGTTTATGGATGCCGTCTAGGGCTTTTAT
Source organism: Sherardia arvensis (assembly GCA_948330725.1). Classification (NCBI taxonomy): domain Eukaryota; kingdom Viridiplantae; phylum Streptophyta; class Magnoliopsida; order Gentianales; family Rubiaceae; genus Sherardia; species Sherardia arvensis. The sequence goes on from OX415237.1 coordinate 10,026,240, forward strand.
TTATCACTTTAGTGTCTTTGTAAGCCAACTTGTGACCTATATATACTTTTGCTTACTTTTACGCTTTGTTGATTACAATCAGTTCATCTTACATTTTTGTATAACGCCATTTTAATCATCAGACCCTTCTAATATTCCAGTGGTTTTCCATATTTTCCATTTCATTTGTGTGGAATTCTAACCTATAAATTCTTCCATTATTTCCACTTGTAAAGGACGTTGTTGTATAAGGTAGGGGTGTAGAGACAACTAGGAGGTTTGCCTAGAAACAACCATCCTTAAAAGAGTGTGTAATATAGGGAGAAGTCTCGGCATGAGTAGAGGTGGACAAAGGTCACAAAGCGGAAGCGAGAATGTCTGGCTTTAGTAACGAGTATACATTTTGTTGTGGTACTTGTTATTCTGCTCTAGATTTCAGGAATTTTTTGAACGGTGGTCTCAAGATAAACAAAACATGGGTTCTTTATTCTCGGGTATTGATTGAGTTATTTTTTGTTCACAAGATTTTTACTTATGCTAGCGTAATGTTATCACTTATTAAACCACTTTCTAAAGATGTGGGTGAACTAAGTTTAAGGTAAAATATTGATGATAATTAACAAAAAATAAATTGAAATTTATAATTTTATTATGATAATTTAATAAAATTATTTCATTATAATTTTGATTTTTTATGAATAACACTTGATCCTTTAAATTATATTAAAATTTTGTATACTTTACTAAGAAATAATGATTTGGTTTAGAATTTCTATTTCTAGTTAGAAAACTGAAATCTCCAAAATATGAAAAATAAGGCCACTGCAAATTCATTAGATTGCCTCACACAAGTGTATCTCATATTTTTTCTAGATATTTATTCTTTAAAAAATTATTTTTAAATATTACTCTTTACACAATTAGATATAAAAATTATCACATTATTAAAAAAAAGAAGATATAACTATCAGAAAAATGTAGACATGATGAAATTGATTATAATTTTTTAAAACATTATAAATTTGTTAAAAGATTATATATGTCAAAATATTCCGAAGTCTCCATCAAATATATTCCATAGTTTGAAATATATTTTTTAAAATTCATATATGTTAAAATATTCCAAAATTCCCATTAATATATTACAAAGTTTGAAATAAAAAATATTTACCTTCCAAATATCTTTTTTTTTGCGGTTTAAACTTCACCCGAAGGGTGAATGGGACTTTATTAGGCTCCCGGACCTTAAAAAAAAGTCAAAAATGGCAAAAGTTTTACATCTCAAAAATAGGATGGCCCTATGGGAGTTTCTAAGCTCATAGAGTACACTAGTACTCTCAAAAGAATGAAATAATGCACTAACTTTACATATTTGACAAGATGCTAGTCCTAATATGGTGTGCCTATTAGCGAATCACCAAAGCGAAACACAAAGCGGCCACCAAGTACTAGAATTAAGCATATAAGTGGTGCCAAAAGTGATCTTCTGCATATATTTGTAGCCAAAAGAATAACCCAGCCTCAGCATGGTATGGTATTTCATGAAAGTGTGATTCTGAGTGTTGGAGTTCTCTGTCTGTCCAGAGAAATGAGCCCCCTGAGTGTATGTGATGTAGCATTGTAAGGGCCATTGTATCCCTCAGTGAAACTGTCCTTTGCAATGTAGTCAGCCACCATGTTGGCCTGTCTAAAACAATGGAAAAGAGGAGCAGTAAGCTGAGCTTTGATATTGTAAGCCAAGGAAAAGACTCTCCATGGGGCACTATAAGGATCTGTGATAGTCTTAATTGCTAAAGAGCAATCAGATTCATAGCACATTGGATCCTGATATTCTGAGGTAAGTTCAATAGCCCTTAGGATGGCTTTTAATTCTGCCTCAAGTGGTGACTGGGCAGTGACATAACCACCATAAGCTGATATGATTCTGCACAGTGAGTTCCTAATAACAATTCCTATATCAGCCATATTGTTAAGGTGCTAGGAGGCATCTATATTGACCTTCAGACCTATGAATGGAGGTGACCAGCTAATATGACTTATTTTAGGTTTAGGGGGCCTTGAATGAAATGGAAGGAATCCCAGTTGGAAGATATCAGAATCAAATGGAGATATAGTAGGCATAGGCCTGGCAGTGAAAATTGCAAAGATATTATCCCTAATAGCATGTATCATTTTTTCAGGACTGGGAGTAATATTATCAAACAGATATGCATTTCTACTCGTCCATAGCAGCCAACAGATAAACTTGGAGTAATTTGAAAAAGAATTGAATGCAATTTTGTCTGGCCATGATAAGAGAGATAGAAAGAGATTCTGTCCCAAATAGTATCAAAAACCTGGTCTGTGATTCCTACCATATGGTGAAAAAAATGACCATAGACCTCTAGCAACATTGCATTTGTTAAAATAATGTTCTCTATATTATCACAATTTGGACACTTAGAAAGTAAGTGGAACCCCATCCTAGTAAGTATTTCGGGGAATGGTAGAAAGGTATTAAACAGCTTCCACATGAAAACTCTAGGGTTCCAAAGTTTTTGTAAGTGATACAGAAGTACATGTGTGGTTGGACAGTGCCATGTAAGCTGTTTTGAAAGTGAATGAACCTGTTGGTCAAGGTTTCCAAATAAGCATGTCCTTCCTCTCCAAAGAGTAATCTGCTTCCTGTAACAAAGAGAAAATATTAGTAGGCAGACTGATCCTGTAATTGGGGCAAGTAAACATCTTGTTGTCTATAAAATCTCTGACAGAGCAATCATGTGGGATAGAGACAGTCGATTGATCACATATATCAGCTAAAAACACAAAATCAGTCCAATTAGACTGCCAGAAACTACACTCCCCTTTTCCATGTATTACTTGTACACAGTGACTCAGCCTTCAGGCTTATTCTTGATATTCTTCTCCAATTTGATGAATTCCTGTAAGAATTAGGAAGGTTAGCAAGGAGTTGAGACCATAAGGTTTGTACTTGTTGATATTTCCACCACAATTTCTAAGAACAGGCTTTGATTATTGTGTGGATTGATCTGAAACCAATTCCATTCTAATCAACTAGCATACAGAGATTTGATCATTTTTCCCGACTCTTTTTGCTTTTAATTCTGTTTCTCCCCATAAGAAAACATAAAAGAATTTTTTCTATCTGTTTAATTACACAAACTGGAGGTTGTAACACACTCCAAATGTGTTGGGGGATAGAATAAATACAAGACTAAATCAATGTAATCCTACCACCAGTGGAAAGCCACTTTTTTTTCCAGTTAGAGATTTTATTCTCTAACCTTTGAATGAGTGGCTGGAAGTGTTCCTTACAAGGCCTTCCACTAAAAATAGGGACACCAAGGTATTTAAAAGGTAAAGTACCCTTTTTCATACCAAGGATGTCTCTAACCTGATTAGTTTTAGCCAGAGTAGCCCACTTTCCCAGAAAAAAAAATCACTTTTCTCCAAATTAACCTTCTGGCCAGTGGTTTGTTCAAAAGCAAAAATAAAAGCCCTAAATCTGATAAGGTTTTGTTTATATGATCTGAGGAAAATGATTGTATCATCAGCATAACTCAGGTGTGAAATGGGTGTAGGGCCTGAGGGAAGGTCAAAGTACTGAATTTTTCCTATAGAGAAAGCATATGATAGACTCCTTGTAAACACCTCAGAAAAAATGTTAAATAGAAATGGGGACAGTGGATCCCCTTGGTTAATGCCCCTAGTTGAACTAAAAAAACCATTTCGCTTTCCATTAATCACGACTGAGAAAAATGCACTTGAAAGGTTTTTCATTATACAATGTACCAATTTCCCATGGAAACCAAAGTTTAAAAGTATGGAATTTAAAAATCCCCAATTTACCCTATCAAAAGATTTGGTAAGGTCCAGTTTCAGAATAAGGTTAGGGTTTCTGTTTTTCTTATCTAACAGTCTGAACATTTCCTGGAGATATATTACATTGTCAGATATGTCTCTGTTTTCAAGAAAGGCAGATTGATGGGGTGATATTAATTTAGGCATGAGTAGTTTCATTCTTTCCATCAAGATTTTTGAATTTCTTTTATTTATGAAGTTAGACTGACTAATGGTTCTAACATCATGGAAATAGGAAATGACATCCTTTTTTGGGATTAGAGTGATCCAAGTAGCAGAAATGCCTCTTGGTATTTGTGACTCACTCATAAAATCAAGAACAGCCCTTAGCAGGTCATCCTTAATGATATCCCATGCCTTTGTGTAAAATTTGGCAGAGAATCCATCTGGACCAGAACAACTATTTTTATTTAAATTAAAAACAATGTACTTTAGCTCTTCCATAGTCACTGGTTTTAGCAATGATGTGTTATCTTCTGCTGAGATCAATTTAGGAATTTTGTTTAAAAAATGGTGATAGTAATCACCCTTTTCAAGACAGATAGGTTCTGACAGAAGCTCAGAGAAATAATTAACTGCTTCTGATTCTATTTCAGAAATTTCATCTATCCAAATTCCATTTGAATTTTGTATCTTAGTGATACTGAGACTACTCCTTTTTTCCTTCATTGAGTGATGGAAAAATTTGGTGTTCTCATCTCCCTCTTTGAGCCACTTGATTCTGGATTTTTGTTTCCATAATTTTTGTTGTTCTTTGAGGGATCTGAGGTGAATAGCCTTTAGTTTTTTGAGTTTGATCATCTCATTTTCTGAGTTATCATTATCAAAAACTAATCATGGATTCTAAGTCTTTTGCAGCTTTGGAGACATTAGATTCTATATCTCCAAACTGTTGCTTGTTCCAAGTTTTTATAGAATGTTTTAATCTATTTAGTTTGAGAAAGAAACATAGCATTCCCTTCTCCTGAACTGGACTTTTCCAGCTATCAGATATTACAGTCATGAATTCTTCTCTACAGAACCATGCATTGATAAATCTGAATGATTTAGGTGAAGAAGGGATTGTACTACCTACCCTAAAGAGAAGTGGATCATGATCTGAGGTGTCTCTGTTGAGTACCTGGATTGATGATGATGGATACATCACATTCCATTTCATAGAGCATAGTCTTCTGTCAAGCTTCTGTGTTGTTGGATTTTTCAACCAGTTGTTAGTCCATGTATATAGATTACCAACTGTATTGATTTCCATTAGAGCCATAGTAGCAATGAACTGATTGAAGGCAGCCATGCTTCTAGGTCTAGGGTGTGATGAACCTTTGTATTCTGAGGTGATCTTATTGTATTAAAATCTCCAATCAAAAAATAGTTATCTAGGTTAATTGCAGTAAGCTCATCCCATAGCAATTATCTAGTAAATTCCGACTTTCTCTCTCTAAAAAGTAAACTCTCCTCCTTCTCTCTAAAACACAACTCTCATCCGACCAGATCTGGCTGATAACGGTTAGAAACAGTAACACCATGGCGGCGCCGCCGGTAAATGCTGGTGGTACCATCGCCGGAAAATCGTTCCTGAACGCTCTCATACCCAAAAGCCAACCCCTTTTCTCCTCCTTACCTTCGAATCCCGAAATCAAACCCATCGCAACCATGGTCAACGGGAAGATAGCCTGTATATACTCCAAGAAATCGGTAGAGGTGCTGTCCTCCCACTATAGAAATACCCTCATCAGGAAATTTGTCAATGCCAAACCAATCATGGAGGTTCTGCACAAGTCGTTTCAGGCCATGGGGTTCGCCGGAAAGTCCCAGATCGGCTCTCTGGACTATCGGCATGTTCTGATTAGATTCGAGCTGCAGGACGATTACCACAAGTTCTGGCTACGCACGGGATGCACAATCAATGGAACCTTCATGAAAATCTTCAAGCGGACGCCGGAGTTTTCTACTCGTTCGGAATCCTTGATAGTCCCCATCTGGGTTACAATACAGAAGCCCCCAATCCAAATGTACAAATTGTCGGCAATAGAAGACATGGGTAACCAAATTGGGGCGTATCTAAAGATGGATCATGCTACCAGCACTCTTTCCAGACCCTCTGCAATCAAGATCTGCGTCGAAGTGGATCTCTAAAAGGAATTGCAGCACTCAATCATTGTAGGTCATCCAGATAACTACGTAGAGTGCGGCATCAAATATGAAAACATCCCCCAGTACTGCTCCCACTGCAAGAAGTTAGGCCACCTGGAACAAGATTGTTTGGTTCTGCACCCTGAGCTCAAAAGCAAGACTCCCAGCTACCGGCAGCCATTGAGGAAAGCACCAAGGGCAAGAAAGGAATCCCAGGTTCAGCAAACTTGGAGAAAGGTGAATACACCTTCCTCATCTGGCCTCACAGTTCAGGAAAAGAAGCTTGATGTTAAGAACCAGTTGGTGGCTGGAGGGCCAGATCAGAGTTTAACAAGGCAAGAAAAGCCTTGCAGCGGCAATGTTCATGCCACAGCCCCACCAACACAGAAGTATCCTTTAATACAGAATGGAGGCATTTCAGCATCAGTTGTAACTCCTACTTTGATTACAACTGACGAAATTGATCCTTTAAATATTTTTAAGGGGATCAGTAGTCTGAAAAAAGCTCCTTTTTACTCATTTGATGACCTGCAAATTAGCTCATTAAAGGAGTGGAAAGATAAGCAAAGAATGATGAAAAATCAATTAATTGTGCCTTATAATCATGCAAAAGCTGCAACTTCCTTTCAGGTGCAGACAACTAACTCATTTCAGGTACTTGAAGAGCTAGAAGAGGATGAATGTACTGAGTATGAAGAGGCCTTCAGTGAACCTGATCATCATATCATGGATAGCAGTTGTGAACAAGAGGAAGGTACTCCTTTATCTATTAGGCCCTTACAAACTATTGAGCATGAACCTGTGAGTAGGAAAAAAAGGGCAACTTTTATTGGGGGGGGGGGGGGGGCTGTTATTGATAAATGGCTAAGAACCTCACAGAAATGTAAAAATAGTTTCCAATGATGCATTAGATAATAGGAAATGTACTAATCTGGAACATAAGGGGCTATAACACTTCTATGTACAGGTTAAAAGCCCTTATTTTGTTGCATAAAATTGATATTGTGTGCCTTATAGAGCCAATGCATGATAAACATGATATTAATACATTACAGTATGAGCTGAACTTTCCAAATGCTATATGTGAAGAAAATGCTACAATTTGGATTCTATGGAATTCGAAATTTGACATCTCAACTATTTCACAATCAGACCAATATGTGCTTACTTGTATTACTAAACTGAGTAACAATGCAAAGTTGAATTGTGTGTTTATATATGCTAAGATTACTAAAACTTTGCGAAGATATCTATGGAATGATTTGCGTGCTTTACCAAAGTCTCCGACAGTCTATGTTGGAGACTTTAATACCATAGCCTCAGTTTCGGAGAGGAGAGGTAGAAAACCCCCGCCGTTAGCTAGCATTAGGGACTTCAATGGTATGATTAGTGACCTAGGACTTAGCGAAATAACTATGGTAGGAAACCAGTTTACCTGGACTAACAATCGAACAAAGGAGGATCTACTGCTTCAACGGCTAGATAGAGGGATTTGCGACATGGACTGGCAAGAGCTATTTCCACACAGCTCGATCCATGTACTAAATAGGACTACGTCGGATCACAACCCGTTGATGCTGTCCATTCAGAATGCAGAAATGCAATCGCCGAAACCGTTTAGGTTTCAGCAGATGTGGACATTGAGGCTAGACTTCATGGAGCTAGTTAAGAACAGCTGGGAAGCATCATGTGAGGAACAAGGAATGCAGCGAATTGTGGCAAAGTTGAAGAGACTAAAAACGAAGCTGAAAGTGTGGAACGGAGAGATTTTCGGCGACGTGCACAAGAACCTCGAGGAAGCTGAAAGCAAGGTCTTACAGCTGGAGGAAGAATATCAATCCTCTAATGAAGACAGGACTTGATAATGCTAAATAAGCACAAGGCACTCCTCACCAGAGCCCAAGCAGAAATGATAGCTTTTTGGAAACAAAAAGCTAGAGTCAAGTGGCTACGAGAAGGTGATGCTAACACTAGTTACTTTCATCAGATTGTGAAAGAAAAACGGTGCAGGAACCAAATAAATAAGATTAGAGACGGTGAAGGTAACTGGAACTCTGATCCTATTAAAATTCAGGAACTGAGTATGCGCTATTACCAAGAGCTATTAACAGCTCAGCCACAACACTCAGGGCAATATGTCCAACACTTCCTGGACTGTATTCCATCAATCATCACAGAAGGTGACAACACATAGCTGCTCAGACCATTTCAGATGGATGAGCTAAAACAAGCAGTGCTTGATCTTAACAGAGATGGTGCACCGGGAGCGGATGGATATTCAGGTTACTTCTTCTCACACTGTTGGGAATTAGTAAAAGAGGACCTTATGGCTGCTGCCACAGAGTTCCTAGAAGGAAAGGTTCCACCTAGAGCAATCACGAGCACCTGGTTAGTTATAATCCCAAAAATCCCAATCCCAAAAACATTCTCAGACTTCAGGCCCATTAGCTTATCAAAGTTTATAAACAAAATCTTCTCAAAGCTGATAATGGAGAGGATCAAACCTCTGCTGCCAAGATTGATATCAAGAGAACAATCTGCATTCCTAAAAGGAAGAGATATTGCAGATAATACCATACAAATGCAGGAAATGATTAGATTGTTGCATAAAAACCCATAACTTAGGAACTTGATAGTAAAACTGGACATGGAAAAAGCTTTCGACAGAGTCTCGTGGTTTTTTCTAAACTCAGTTCTACTTGCTTTCGGGTTCCATGGCTCACTAGTGAAAATAATTATGCAAAATATCCAAAATGTATGGTTCTCAGTCCTAATAAATGGAGTGGCAACCGGTTTCTTTAAATCCAGTAGAGGTATCAAACAGGGAGACCCTCTCTCTTCCTATTTGTACAATCCGGTAACTGAGTCGTTCACAAGAGGTCTGAAAAGGCTCATACAGATACAGTTTCTGGAAGGATTCAAATTGCTGAGAGGTGTTGATCAGATTACGCACCTTATGTATGCAGACGACACAGCTGTGTTTCTGAATGCAAATAGAAAGAACTTGAAAATAACGTTCAAATTCTTAAAGGCCTATGAATCCACTTCTGGACAGAAAATCAATTTCCAGAAATCAGAGTTCTACGTTAACCCAAAGGCCACCCAATCTATGACCATAATGATTCGTAGAAGGACAACCATGAAATGTGGGTCCTTACCTTTCAGGTATCTCGGGGTTCGTGGTGTATTACCAACCAATGATTGAATCCTTAGAGAAGGCTGTCAACAATTGGAAGAACAGATGGTTAACCATGGGGGGGGGGAAATCATTCTTCTAAACCATGTGTTCCTAGCTATACCAATACATATTTTTACAGTCCTTGATCCCCCCATCACAGTCATTAAGAGAATGGAAGTGATGGCAGCGAGATTCTTCTGGAGAGAGTCAGAATTCGGGCAGCTCTAAATATGGAGAAAATGGTCAAGAATGGCGATTCCACAAAGCGAAAATGGCATTGGATTTAGAGACATAAGAGCTGTGATAAAATTATTCTCATGCAAACTATGGTGGAAGTTGCAACAAAACCACCATATATGGACAACTTACCTTTGGTCTCTCCCAAAATCATATAGGACATCCCACACTTGGAGCAGAATTTGCAAAGTAACAGAGTTTGCTAACACACAAACCAAAGTGATAGTAGGTATAGGTTCATCACCGTTTTGGTTTGCTAACTGGCTAGGTACTGGACCTATCTGTTATGAACTAACATCTTTGTAGGATGTCCCCTTCGAGGGATTAACTATTGCTGAATTTTGTGCAGACAAATCTGCCTACTTACAAACATTGGAGCCACTTCTGGCTACCACTACTATTTCTTTATTGCAGGTATTCACGATTCAACATGCTCATGAGGATAAATTGGTGTGGAAACCAGCAGTAAATGGGCCGTTCTCGGTCAAAACAACGTATCAAGTCCTAAGATCAAGGCAAAATGTTCAAGCTTCAATACAGCAGGTATGGCTACAAAAATTACCCTAAAAAATATCAGTGTTTATTTGGAGAGCATACAATAACATATTGCCATTTGATGATGTACTGTGCACATTAGGAATTCATCTGCCATCAAAATGCATGTTTTGTAATAGTTCCGATTCTATAAATCACTTTTTTAATGAGTGCTCTCATAAAATGCATGTTCTACAATATGTTGAGTCCCTATTATCTATGCCTTGCTCTGTGTTTGTTTCTGCCTTACATAGATTAAATTTTTACCTGGAATATAAAGGCAGAACAAAAACACACACAAGAGTCATTATTACCACACTAGCTGTGTCAATGTGGAACTTGTGGAATAGGAGGAATAAAATGATTTATGATAACCATAGCACAGACAATAGGAATCTGATACTGAATATTGCAAGGGAGGTATCTCTAAACTTCTCAGTTTTCCACCAGTTGGGTCCATTGAAAAGCACAGAGATTTATTGAACATTGGCTTGGTTCCATATCTTAAAAAGAAAAGGCCAAAACCAGTCATTGCAATTACTTGGCAGCCACCAACTCTAAGATATAAGATAAATGTCGATGCATCATATTCATCGGAGAGGACAGGGTTGGGACTGATTATTAGGGATTATAGAAGGAAGGTACATAAAATGGCTATGAAAGTAGTAGATGCTTGCTCCCCTCTTCATGCTGATTTACAGGCAATCCAACTAGGTTATCAGTATGGATTAAACTTACAGTCTATATTTGTTGTAGAAACTGATTGCCTTATGGCTTTGCAAGGGATTCAAACCCCCTCACTGACTCAATGGAACTGTTTTAGTTTGTGTGATGAACTTAACAGATTAGGAGTACATAATCACACTACTCATGTTTTAAGACAAGGGAACTGTGCGGCTGACCTCATATCTAGAACAAGCTCACAACTTGATTTGACAGGATTACTCGACATGAGTGATGCACCACATTCCCTTTTAGGCTTGATATATTTAGAGGAGAATAGAATCTCTCAACTAAGGATTACAGGTTGAACTGCTTACTGTGTATTCTCCTCTCTGTGCAGATTCGAAGAACCATAGGAAAGGAGGCCTATGGGATTCCAGCCAGGGCAAAGGACTGAAGAAATGGACAACATCAAAATTTGAAGCTGTGGATGGTGCTACAACTATAAAGCTGCTGCAATCTTAAATTTTAATTCGAGGATGCTGCCTATCAAGCTGCTGCAATCTGAGTGAGGATTCAAGACTACCACACAAAAATTTCACAAGTACAGCCAGCTCTTCAGAAGCTGATCAAGACAAGGACAATGCTTCAGCTCTCGCAGATAATATGAAAGAGAGCGCTCATAACTCTCATGCATGATGTACTGCCTGTGGAATTTTCCTAGCTTTTTATCATTTGGCTAAAGTGTGCTTCGCCTTGGCGATCAGCTGCTCGGTGGAAAATGGTGAAAGATTTTACAACCTTGGCAATACACATCAATGCAAAAACTAAGCCATCAAAATTGTTTTTTGATCATTTGGTCTTTTTCATTTTAAGCTTTATGTAATAACAATTAATTGATACTTATGCTTTGGCCTTTTTAATTGGGGTGTGAAGAGCCCAATAAAATCACCCCACCATGGTGTGGTTTAATTAAAAAAAAGCAATTGTCTGCCTGGGACAGTTCTAAGTCCATAAATGAAAAAACCTTCCATGGAAGAGTTTAATTTGGAGCTAAAAATGTCCACATGCATAAATTGTAAGTGATCTTGCTTAAGTGTCAGTTTGATATGGCTATTCCACATCAACCAGATTTTTCCACTTTCAGCCACTAGTGAATCACTGAAATGGAGTTGTCTTCTGTATATCACATTTTAGCTTTTTATGCCAGGGTTCAATTAGGCATAAAAGGTCAATATTGTGATGGTTAACAAGATCTTGAAATCTATCTATAGATGTTTTCATTCCCCTTTTGTTCAACACCAAAAAAATAATTTTTAGGGTGTTAATCATTGGGAAACTATTTTGGAGCTTTTTGATCTTGTTAACACTTTGTTAGGGGATGGAATCCTCCTAGGTGTAAACTTCCTATTCAGCTGAGTGAAGAAATTTGCAATTTTAGACTTATCACTAGTGCTGGCTGGATTGCTAAGTGCAGTTCCTTTAGTCATCTGATCAGGAGTGTTGGGTTTAGAGATTACATGTGGTGGTGTTTCCAGGTTGTTATCTTCTGGTGATGCAGTAAGTTTGTCATCTTCAGAAGACTCAGAGATTTCACAATCAGATTGTAGGTCTCCTGTATCATTATCAGTTAGGATGGAGAACCTATTACCTGTTTTCTCATGTGACAAGAAATTCTTGTTAGGAGAAATTGATAGATCACAAAGTTTGGAAGGCTTACCTGTGCCAATGGTGATATCATCGGTTGCATATGTTCTGCTTCCATGTGCTTTCATTTGCTGAATAAGCATAGAATCAATGATGGGGGAGTTATGGATTATGGAAGGTGTATTTTATGACTGTAGTTTTGCAGGACTTGGGGGGTAAGGGGTTGAGGGTGTGGGGTTGAAATTTTGTGGAGAGGAGGTTTTTGTAGTGTGATGATGAGTCTGAGGGTGAGCAGGTGATATAGAGGGTTAATGAGTGTTGGCTTTCTTCTTAGGTTTAGCTTTGTGCTTGTGGAAGGTGACCTACTGTTGCTCCTTGATTTTTAGAGTTTCTTTGTCTTTCTGAGATGGTTGTAGGCCAGATATACCAGCCCCATCTGTGACTTCAGCTGCATCATCATCCTCTTTGTCTGATATTGTGATAATATGATTTGAGCTAGGAGCTGCAACTGGCTTGGCTTGAGTATCAATAACCTTCATGGAGGGCTTAGGGACCATATCCTTTTGTATAGCAGAAGGCTTGTTGGAATCAGTACCATTGGTATGAGGCCTTAATTTCTGTTTAACCTCTGGGTGTAGAAACACACAAGCATCATCATCATGGCCTATCATACTGCGATGGTTGCAGTATTTTGGTAAGTCTTCATACTCTACAGGGTATCTGGCAACATTCTCATCCTCTATGCCTAATTTAATGAAAGTTTTCAACTTTTTGCACATGTATAATTTCTTTATTAGGCATCCGTATTGTGCAGTTCAACTTGGCGCATTTAGAATAAATTGAGGTTGTAAAGGAAAAAATATTTGAAATTCTTTATTATCTCATGGGCTAGAATGTCCATAAAGATGGTGATTCACTTCTCCTTGAACATAGATATAGTATAGCTTGCATTTTTTGTTTTGTTTATATATTTATTTTGAAATAAATATTTCATTACCTTTGAATTATGTAAGATATTTGGGTCCTTTCAAAAAAATGTAAGATATTTGGGTAGGAGATTTCACGATAATTTTTGACATAATTAAGTAAATTATTTTGAATATTCGATAATGTTATATATATATATATATGTGATATGAAATTTAATTATTTTCTTCCTATGATGTTAAACTCCCCTATTTTTCTTATCCTTTTTTTGCTAAATTAAAATTATGTTAAAATAGACTTATCATATTAAATTTAACTAAATTGAACTAATTTATTAAAAATTCAAGAGAACGAAGTCATAGTTCACCAGAAAACAAGAGATGATTTGAAAGTTTGTATTTTAGCCATCAATGACATATATAGATGGATTTCTATATTTTAGTGATTTGACTTGCCCATTTTTCAAAATGCATTAGCTTAAATGAATTAACATAGCACATTTAAAAATGAGAAAATAAACATTATCAATTAATGAAAATCTACCCAACTTTTTATAAAAAGAAAAATTTAAATATACATTCAATATATTCAATATAATATATCAAAGTATATATATCCTAAGACAATGTTATTTTTAGATTCATTTCATTAGAAATATTGTATTCATATTTATGTTGATAATTTTGATCATAAAAACCATTTTCAAGACATTACATACCTATTTATTTATTTGTAATTCAGACCTTTAAAATTTTCTCACGAAACAAGCATTCGAAAGTCGGTTAAACATACCGTGCAACGCGCAATCCATCAAACTAGTTATATAATAGAGCGATACACAAAAGGAAGTAATTTTTAAATTTTATCTAAATTTCGCATATGTTTAAGGAAAGGAAAAAGCGGATAAGAATTTTTATAATTATATATATAAAATAGAAGGAAGAAAAATGAAAAACAAAATTGAGGATTTTATATAAAATAATAGAAAAAAAGAATAAAAAAAAAGAAAGAAAGATAGAATTGTCCGTTACGCTGTTTGACAAAGTCAATGCAAATCCCGGTCGGATTTGGATCCAATTCCCGGCTATAAACATAAACTAGGGTTTCTACTTTCCCCTCTTGTCATAATCAAAATCAATCCACTCAGATTTCTCACTTCCCTCTAAGATTCCCATTCTTCTTATTCTCCCACTCTTGAATTCTTTTTCTTTCCCCATATTTTCGAATCCTCGATGGGCGACGACGAGGTTGAATTTCTGGGCGATGGAGGATGGTGGAGGCGAGGGGAATTGCTGGGCGAAGGGAGCTACGGCTCTGTGTTCGTCGCAAACCGCAAAAGCAGTGTAGGTTCATCTTCTAAAGCTTCAAGAACTCAGTTTTCGACCAAGTTTGGTCCGAACAAGATGATGGCCGTCAAATCAGCCCAGAATTCTTGCGCTGATACTCTCCGCCACGAGAGGAATATCATGAGTTCTTTCTCGGGCTGTTCCAGTGTTGTCGAGTACTTTGGTTCGGAGATCACACGGAAGCGCGACGGCACCCATATCTTCAACCTTCTCCTCGAATACTGCTCTGGCGGAACCCTAGCCCACAGAATCGAACAAACCAGAAGCAGGGGGATCCCGGAATTGGAGGTCCGGCGACACACCAGGTCAATTGTTGAGGCGCTGGTAATAATTCACAAAGCTGGCTTTGTACATTGTGATTTGAAACCCGACAATATTCTGCTTGACGAATTTTTGCAGGCTAAAATCTGTGATTTCGGGCTGGCCAAACGGTTCAACCAAGACAGGCAGAGGAGGAGGAGCGATCGCACCTGTAACGGAACCCCATGGTTCCTGGCTCCAGAAGCTATCAGGAATGCAATGCAGGAGCCTCCCACTGACATTTGGTCCATCGGAATCATGGTGCTTGAGATGCTCACTGGCCGTCCTGCTTGGGATCTCGACCACCGCTCCGGGAGCGAGGCCGAGAAGGTTATCCGCCAGATTATGAAGCCCGGTGGTATGCCCAAGATTCCTGCTGATTTGTCACCCGAGGCCAAAGACTTTCTGCACTCATGTCTCAAGAGAATGCCTAAGTACAGAAAAACCGCTGAGGCACTGCTTCGACATCCCTTCATCAGCAAAATCAGAGTCGGGCCTAGATCACCACCTCAGAATATGCAAAGGTCCTGCATACTGCCTTCTTCACAGCTCAATCCTGGACTTATTCCCAAAGTCCTCATTCGTTTTAAATAGATTCTGGTATGACTCAATATTCGTATAACATGTATGCTGCATTAGGTCCAACTGTATGTACTTAGGGTGATGATTCATTCACTGATATGAGTAGTCTTGAGAGTTTTGATGTGAATATCTTTCTTTGACACTTATATGAGTAGTACTTAGCTTTTAAAGCTCAGTTCATTACATTTGAGTATGTATATTGCTTCATCCTTCGCTTCACTTCAATGAAAAAGAATTATTTTGTCTCGTCTCAGTCTTTTATCTTTTCCATTATTTTGTCATCTTATATATATATATATATATATATATAAATGATGAAAGGTTTTATTAATATGATGAGAAAAATCATAGTAATGGTAGTTTAGCAATGAATGTTACTAATTGTGAATGAAACAGTGTTTAACTGCTTGTCATTTTGAATTTGCCTTGTTGAATGTTGATCTTTTTAAGAATTGATTACTGAGAAGTAAGGGAAATTTTTTAACCTGCTCTCCTTTTCATCTTAAAGCAACTGCAAAAGTTCTTGAGAAGGATACACTTAAATTTCGACACTGTAGGTGAAGGATAATTATCAAATTTCGACACTGGTGGCTCCGAAGAGGGATGGGGATGGCAATGACAGTGATGGCTGCTCTGAGATTCTTGCTTTTGAATTCCATAAAAGGGATTCCTTGGAGGCCAGAATGAATCCTCAAGGTTCTTTTCTTTCCAACTTGTCTACTTTTTCACCATATAGTGCATAATTTTGTTATGAAGTTTGGTGTATACAAAATGTGACAAAACAGCTTTAAGCAGCTTCTGATGACATATGTTTTGTACTTAATCAGAAGTTGAAAAAAGGATTAACTTTGTGCATGGTTATCGATTAATGCAACCATAACAGGAATATCATTTGCTTTTGGAGAGCTGAATTTAATATTAAGAGCATCAGTGCTTCTAAAATTTACTATGGTTTCACTGCATACTGTCTATATCACTAGCACCATCATTGATGATTCCGTTCTCTGTCATCTGGATTTCCTCCATCTTTACCGCCCTGGCGAGCCGCTCTCCTCTCTTCCAAAATAGTTGTGTTTCCACTACTTTCTCTGTCTCCTACCCAACACTGTCACCTCACTATCCGAATTAGTATTATCATGCAATTAGATAGCAGTAAATTGTAGTGTAATTGTTATTCCAGATATCAGAATGCAAACTCTAGTTTAAAGCAAAAAAGAATGCTGCAAAAACAGTTGACTTTATGTTCTGTGTAGCAAGGAATTCTGAAAATAAACCTTGAGGTTCTGAATGTATACATGCATCTGAAACTCAACCCTCATCGAGTACTTGACAGGGATGCTCAAAGGGTGTTTTATTATGCCTGAGAAAGAGAGGATTTATTCAAGCGGATCAGAATTTACTCTTGGAATGCGATCATTGCTAGGTAAGCTATTGGCCTAAATGGGCTGCTATGTATTTTACTTCTGTTAGAATCTACACTCGTTGGCTTCTATGGATGTCTATAATATGTTTCTTTTCAATCAAATGTAAGTTGTCAAAAGCAACTCAGCATTGAATAACTTAGTGTTCACAATGTGTTGCTCAATGTAGTCCCTTGTGAGATAGAAGAATATGTGCTCAGTCCGGGATATTGAAATGGATGGATACAGGCAAGCTAATGAGTACTATAATTTTGATTTTCTTTCTGTATATTTAGGGCACATTTGCATGTATTGTTTCTGCATTTAGGGCACTCCAGATATTTCTGTATATATATATATATATATATATATATATATTTAATGCACATTTGCATGTATTGTTTTTCATCCAAATCACTGATAGATGCTAAATGATGAGTGGGTTTGGCTGGAATCTCCCATTCTCGTCAACATCAGCATGCCTTCCTACTTTCGCTTCCTCGAGCTTCTGGTAGGATTATTATGAGCTCAGCTCTGACAAATCCTGGAAACAATCATCATAGTATATGTACCAGGTTGGGAAAATGGGTACATAAGCAATAGCCCTTTCACTTCCTTTTTCTAGTACTCTTGTTCTCTTCAATAATGTGTATGTTAGTGTCATGATTTTAGAACAGTTTATTAAACTTCACTGTATTTCTGTGAATCGATATACTTTACTTTCAATTCGTGTGGGTTTATGCCTACATTCAGTTTGATGTTGTTATATTTGCACATGTCTATTCAGTGGTAAGGATAAAAATTATCATGCATTCATATTACTTTAGTGGGAGAGCTGATACCTATTTTTGTCGTGGTATATGTGCTTATTTATGTGTTTCTAAATATCTGGAGTGAAAGTAGCTTTACTCTTTCATTTTTAATTTCTCAATGGATCTTTAAGGTTTGAATGATTGTGAAAGTTGCTACTTCTTCGGTATTTATATATTTTCAGGTCATTGTTATGATCCACCATAAAGCATTAAACGAAACGAAACAATGTTTAACTGCTTGGATTCTGAATCTGCCAATGTTTGATCTTTTTTATGTGCTGCGTGTATATTTAGGAGTGATATACTGTTTCAATTGGATGAAATCGATGCTTTCGTTATGCAGCCTGATGGTTTTCTGTTCACATGGTATGGGCGTCTTCAATGCTACCACCAGATATGGTATGCTGTAAGTCCTATACTAGGCTAGTCTACAATAATATTTATGTTTCACAGATGACAAATTGCATAAGCAGTTTGTTTTAATTTACGGGTAAGAAGAGTATATGACTGAATGGAGTAGGTAAATATAAGGGGGAAACAAATGAACTTTTATTGAAAGAAGGGTTTGAAATTGGACTTTTTTCATCTTTGCTATTGTGATAGGATGAAACTTTGCAGTTCTGTAGTGTCTATAGAGGGATGGCATGAACGTCTGGCCATTGGGAACTCATCATTTAGACAGACTAAGGCATCAAACTGGTACATCGCTGCAAATGTATTTGGCTCAGTAAAGCCAGTAAGATTTATCGTCCTCTCAAGCCAGAAGGCAGTCCTTTCGTTGTTTTAACTTGTGTCTTTGTTACAACCATCAAGAAAAGAAAACTGATTCTATCCCAGAAGCCAAAAGAGTATTGTCATGATACTGATTCAGGCCTTTGTGACTGGGAAGATCCCTTAGCAGATGGAAACTGGATAATCAGTTCTTTGAATGATGCCTTTGTTTTCCCTTCCCTCTATTGGATCGCCTTCTTTATCTTCCACAAATTCCGTCTTTTCTGAGTTGCAGGATTTGGATGTGAACGAGGCTCTCATCCCCCTTCACCTTCACATGCCAATTTACTCACTGCATAGAATTGCTAAGTAGATTTGTAGTACGGTAAGGACAAGAGATGACTATAAGGTATGTCATGATATGTCATTATCTGAATTTGTTTCCTAAGTTAAAGCTGTTCTTAGGCATATTTAGGGCAGTCAGGCGGCGGTGTGCATCCCGCTATCCCTTCATCTTACTGTGGCTGAACACATTCTCTCTGAATATTTCAAATGAAAGGATGAATATATGTATATGTTATTATTGGTCAACATTTGTGTCAAACACTTCACTGTTATTCATATTACTACTATAATCAGGCAAATGCTATTAAAGTATCAGTGCACAAGAGTAAAATGTACTACCGTTTATCTAGAAATGTACTCCCATTGGTCAACTGCAAAGTAGTTTTTGAAAAGGCTTTTGGCTCCATGAGCAGTAAATTTGGCCTGTTGAAAAATCTCCAGTCCCGAGCCATTGCTGTTCTACCTGGAAGGTTAAGTGCAGTCTGCTGGAGGTACTTGGATCATCTTTCATCTGCAGCTTTGACTACTGGGAAAAACATGTGCCCGTTAATGTTGTTTTGATTACCGTGCTTCTTGAGCTCAAACAGAGTTGGATCCTTGCCTTTTGTCAGCAGAATTCTCCATCTGGATGTTGAAATCGACATTTTGGTGCTGTTGCCTATGTATTTATTTTACCTGAATAGAGTAGTTATTTTTGGTTGTGTTAAATGAAATATTATGAAAAGAGTGAACTTTGATTGTTATATGTGAGTTTGCCTCCTTAGTTGTGCAAAGAAAATATGATTGCAAAAGACTAAAATGTATTATTGGCTACTGCCATTCAACAAAGTATTAGAAATGTACTTCCATTATTATTGACAATCACAGAGGGATTTTTACATCCATCTATTATCTATACACTTGAACAATAATGTTAGACTAGCAGTGCTCAGAGATCAAAATACTGCAGAAGCTCCACAACCATAGATGTTTTGGCCCACCCGAAACACTTAAATTCTGGAACATGGGTGGTTGGTTCTTCTTCTTCGCACCGGTGGCGAAGTTTGAAGGTGTTGGTATATTCTCCCAACCACGGTACCGCCGAGGCTGAGTACTATTAGAGATGCCGGGTTTGTCAGCTTTCAGGGGATTTGTTCTTGTCGGGATAAGCCTTCAACTTCAGCTTCATGTAAGCCTTCTTGACATCACCAGAGCTGCAATTTCGCTGCAATCCCAGAATGATATAGTATTCCCTCTCATACTGAGAAAAATAAGAAAAAGAATAACCATTTAGCTGGCACCACCAATTACAACTTCAACAGCAGGACAGTGTACCAGAAAAAAAACACAGCTATTTTCTGCTGGTCTCCTATTCTCTAAGCCACGCAGAAAGATGAAACTGAAAGGAGAACTAACTGCACACTACAGCTCAAGTAGTGATATAATACCATGATAAAACTTAATCTCGGGGCCAATCTTTCTGGTCTTCCGCTGTTGAACAAGGTATATATAGTATACAAGTCAGAGCATTCAAGAAATAAAGGCAGGTGGCCTGAACTGATTCAGTTCTGAATCTTCTGACCACCTTTTATACGCGTGCCAGAGCCTAAGCACATTCATGCCAAAAATGCATACAAAGGATAATAGGCAAAAGAAAGTTCTCTAGGAGCAATAAACAGCTAAGAAGCATGTCACCAATATCAAGCCAAATCACGTATTGTCACTTCATCTTAATGCAAAAAATCAATCAGATGTTCACAAACATTCAGTATTCAAAGAGAGACTTGTACAAAACATTACAGCTACGACTGGGTCTTGAAATACATCATTATACAAGTACTTGCATATTGAAACAGACGTTTTCCATATTGATAGAACTAACATCAAAACCAACACTAGGTAGCAGCATGACTATTTAAATAAGATATCATAAAAATCTAATCAGCCCCAGAGTGTGACAGCAGGAAGAACGTTAACGCATTTAACCATGAACACACATCATGCAAAAATATCATACATGAAAGAAATGCCATCACAATGACTGACTCAAACACTCAGCTAAGAACAAACTATTTCGACGACTTCACAAGTCATAACTAATCCTACAACGAACATTCTTGAGTGTATAAATTTGAACACGTCATACTACGACAACTATTAAATCATTCAAATCCCTACATGAAAAATATAGTGAATACCCTACATACATCACTAAAGTCCTACTACAATAAAGGCATCCTGCAAACAAGAATAAAAAACACAGGAAATAATCAAGAGTTGCAAATACTATATTCAGAAACATACGAATAGAAATTTTCCAATGCACGAGCAAAAAAGACATGGAACTGAAAACACAGGAAACTGGTCAAGTAAACAGAAGACAAATGCAGATATCAGAATAGAAAGAGCATCATCAGTTCTTCAGGATTAATTAATTCACAAACTACTCATCATCCAAAAAACAGTTAGGCCACTAGTCTAAACCTGGACATGCAAGGCTCTCCCTGAAGGTCAATTTATTCTGAGGTATGAACGCTTTGGGAAGGCCATCAATATCCATGTCCCTCCAAATTCCAGTATCACAATCATAAGCAACCAACTTCACCCGACTTTCCATTAGCACGAACTCGGACTCTCCCAACCTGCATATAACTTCATAGTTGCAACCAGTAGGAGGATAGTTGGCAATGGTGAACTTTCTCCAACTCATTTTTTCACCTGTTTTTTCCCTAATCCAAACATCAATCGGCACATTGGAATAGCAATTTCCAAAAAAATTCACATTGCGGTCTAATAGAGCAAGACATCCTCCCATATCAGCAAGCACATATCCTCGATGCTTCCGCTAATCATATTGAAATCCAGTGGGTAAAGGCACTTGCTCGTATTTCTTGATCGAAGGCAACAATTACAAGGGTGCCTTCATACTCTAAACAAGACACATACGGAGAATCATCCAATCTCTTCCAGCGTCGTGTTCTGAGACTGAATATACTCATGTTCTCTGAGAATGCAAGGATTTTGTAATCATCCTCAACGCTGCTGTAGCCCAGACAAAAGTTGCCATCCTTCCACGAGCCCTCAGGCGAACTGAAAGGCACCGGAACCCTCGTGGATCTGGAAGTCACAACTAAGCAAAATCAATCCATTGCAAGAACCTAGCAGCTGAGACACGCTGCCATTTAATCGTACTAGAGTGAGGAGCGAAATCACGAAGAACTAAGAGGACGATTCTGTGAGGTTCCCGGCGAGCATCGTGGTGGTGAAGAAGAAGAAATTACATAGCTTGGAAACGGATTTGAACCGGGCAATTGCAGAGACCGGCGGTTTCTTTCCTTCTGCTACCTTAGCTAGGGTTTAGTCTTACCATCCTTTTCCCGCGCATTGTTTCTGGGCTTTTGGCCCATGGGTCTTGGCTGCATTTCGAATTGTATGATTATTCGTTAAAGCGAAAGACATATTTAGGCTTCTAAATAAGAAACCCTAATCAAATAATAGGGTTTCTTTCAAAAAATAAATAATAATCAAATAATAGGGTTAAATTCGTAAAATACCTAGATAATCAGTCGCTTAGTTATTAAGCAGACAGATAACCGCCTTTGACTTGGTCAGGAAAGGTTATTAATTAATTAATTAATTAATATTTCCCGAAAACCCTCCCAATTCGGCGCGTCCCTTCTATAAATAGAAGCGTCCTCCCAGATAATTCCCACAAATCATTTTCCCAATCTCTCGCCCCTCTCTGTCGCCTCTCTCTCCCACTCTCGCCTCACTCCATTTCTTCCCAGTAGCCCTAGATTCGCAAATCAGAAAATCGTGCCCATCTTTCCCATTGAAATCGATGGGTAAAGACGTGTTTCAGAGGCTGGGTTCGGTCACCGGCGGCCAAAAGAAGGCGGCGACAGTGTTTCAGAGGCTCGGCCCGGTTTCAAAGGGCAACGTTTTTGACAGACTCGGACCGGTTTCTGCCAAGATTCGCAAGCAAAAAGCCAGTGTCTTTCAGAGGCTGGGCGGACCGGTTTCCGGCAAGATTCCCAAAGAAAAGTTCAATGTCTTTCAGAGGCTCGGCGGACCGGTTTCCGGCGAGACTCGCAAGCTGATTGATTACGAGTGGGTTTACGACAGTTTGCTGGAGATATTGGAGAAGAAAGAAGAAGCTTCGAAATCCCAAATCTTGCAGCGGCCCTGTTTTCCCGCTGTATCCCAACTCACACAGAGGATGGACTGTCTGAATTTGGGGACAACAACAAATGCGGTGTGCTGAGCAATCCCGAAGAAGATCAGAGTAGGACCTAGATCACCACCTCAGAATATCCCAGACTTATTCCCAAAGTCGTCATTCGTTTGTAATAGTTTCTGGTATGTACTTAGGGCGATGACATGAGTAGTAAATATCATGTTTTGACACTTGTCTATATTAGCTCTTGAAGCTCAGTTCATTTCAGCCTTTGCTTCACTTTAATGAAAAGGAATTGGTCTCATCTCATTCTGTTTTCTTTTCCAGTATTTTGTCATTCTATAAATGTACATGAGGAAAGGTTATTAATATGATGAGAAAATTCAGTTAATAATATGATTAGCAAAATCATAGTAATGGTTAGCAATGAAAGTTAATAATTGTGAATGAAACAATGTTCGACTGCTTGGCATTTTGAATCTGGCAATGTTAAAATTATTGTTCATCTTTTTAAGGATTGATAACTGAGAAGTAAGGGAACTTTTTAACCTACTCTCCTTTTCAGCTTGGAGCAACTGCAAAAGTTCTTGAGAAGGCTACAGTAAAGTTGCAGAAACAAACGTATATTGGTAATTATAGTGTACCATTTGTGTATATATTTTCCTGCTTCTTTCGGTTAATTAGAAAGATTGAGATATGTTTAACTACCTTCAGGATGAAATTGACGCTTTTGTAGGCATCCTGATGGATGTTGTACTCATTCAGAAGTTGAAAAAAGGGTTAACTTTGTGTTTGATTTTTGATGAATGCAACCATAACAGGAACATCACTTGCTTTTGGAGCTGAATTCAATTTTACATTAAAGCCATATTTTTATTTTCTTTACTGAATTTGAATGAACTGAAGTAAAAGTTAATGTGGTTGGCTTGGGGAGTTGGCACTTCTTGGTAATATTTGTAGCAGGCAGTAAGTTTTATCGTCCTTTTGTTGCTTTAGCTCGTGCAATCGTTGCTGCCATCAAGAAAAAGAAACTTATCTTATACCATCCCAGAAGCCAGAAGAGTATTGTCATGATCCTGATAATCACGAGCCACCACTCCCCAAAGTTCTTCTGTTAATAATTTATGCAACAGTCCTTATACCTTAATATTGCATACGCGTTGGATTCGCTAATCGATTTCCTAAGCATTTTTTAGCCTGATACTCTATAGTAGGCTAGTTTACAATAATATGCATGAACAGCTTCTCAAAAGTTGGGCTCTTAATTCATTGGACTTATATTATGGGATGAACGGTGATATATATATATTGTTGATCTTTATTCATATCTTTGATTTTCAGTTTTGAGCTACATGTATTATGATTGCTACATAGTTTATTTCTTTTGGATTCTACACTCGCTGTCCTCTATTTTTAGTGGCATTTGGACTTCCCATTTTTCATCACCTTCTTTTTTGTCTGCATTTTTATTGTTAGCTTTCAGGTCTTTTCACATGCAGACACCCAAAACAAGGTACTTCTTCTGCTGCCTTTTTGTTATTCATCCAAGTTCTGAGTTGAATGGTAAACATTTTGCATTACTGATTTTGATCTACAAGCTGCTTTTTTTCGCTATCTTTTCGATCAAGAATGAAGAGTGCTTTCAATGGCTGATGTTATTGTTAAGAAATATTTTGTCCAGCTGGTTCATTTACACAACATTTTTCTAATTTACTGGATACTTCCTTTGTTGAAGAGTCTGAATTTTATATTGCCTAGTGTTAGGTAACATGCTTCTGATTAAGAAAGCTTTTAGCAGATACTAATGATTATCTTGCTTGATTCTGTAGTATTTTTTCATTTGTAGTGTGCAGTTTTAGGTTGAGTGATAGGTGGTTTTATATGCAGAAAGGGAACCGCTGAAACGCCCCAGAAGACCTGCTCTAAGGGGCTGTTTCATCTGAAGCAGCTCCAAAAATATCTCCTCGTACCATCAAAGGTGCTACAGATGCGCCACCGAAGCTTTCTCCACGATTTAGCAGAATCAGAGAAGCCTTCAAATCGTTGAGCTCAGCCTCTGACGGTTCAGCAAGCTGTTTCTGTGATTCTTCGAGCTTCAACAAAGTTCCAATAACTGCCTCTTTGATTTGTCCTTGTCTTTTTCCGCTAGCTTCTTCTCAGCTTCCGTGCAAGTCAGCTGATCATTGACTTTCTTCAGATCATTCTCAAGCTAGTAAACCTGAGACTCCAGTTCAGCGGCCTTGCTTGAGTGACGCTTCTTCTGCAATTGCCATGGTTCAGAAAGCTATAACAGCCTTGTATGGAAGGTATGTTTTTGTTGATATTTACATTTTTAAATTATTATTGAGAAGATTAGTTCTTTGTGCCTTCCCTTTTTGCTTGTTTGAAGTTCGTACTAGGATGTACCTTCTTTTAGTACTCCATATCATAGTAGGTGGACTGCTTTCTGGTATATGACAGCTACTGTCTTTGTGCATGCTTTAGGCTGCGGAAAAATGTGAAATCTTGACTCGACAATCCTCTGTAGCCCAACTCACACTGAGGATGTGTAATTATATATCTAATGAAAAACAAAATGTGAATTATGGTGTATGGATACTGAAAAGTACAAACTTTTTTAATGCTTACCTAAGTCAACTGAAATTGATGTAAAGATCACTTTTTGACACTTGTTTATATACAAGTAATACTTAGCTTTTGAAGCTCAGTTGATTTCATCTGAATATATGTATATTTGTGTTTCATCCTTTGCTTCACGTTTATGAGAAAGGATTGGTTTCGGCTCATTCTGTTTTCTTTTCCATTATTTTGTCATTTTACATTGCAGCACATATCCAATCACTGTATATGTATACATGATGAGAGGTTTATAATGTAATGAGGAAAATCATATTAAAGGTAGTTAGCAGTAAACAGTAGTAAGTGGTCTTCCAGAAATCAGAATGCAAACTAGTTTAAAGCAAAAAAAGAATGCTGCAAATACACTTGACTCTCTATGTTCTCTGTGTAGAAAGGAATTCTGAATATAGCCTTGAGGTTCTGAATGTATACATGCATGTGAAGCTCAACCCTCACTGATTGAGTTTTCACAAAGGCACCGAGTACTTGAGAGGGATGCTCAAAGGGTGTTTGATATGCCTGAGCAAAAGAGGATTTATTCAAGCGGATGAGACTTTACTCTTGGAATGCGATCCTTGCTAGGTAAGCTATTGGCCTAAACGGATTGCTATGTATTTTACTTCTGTTAGAATCTACAATCGTTGGCTCCTATTTGAATGTTTATGTAGTAGTCTATAAATGTTTCCTTTCAATCAAATGTAAGTTGTCAAGAGCAACTCAGTTTTGAAACTGAAATGTGGACACACACCAGAAGTCCATTGGGAGATGGGAGAATCCATACTCAGGAAGCTGGATATTAAAGAGAAAAGGTGTACCACATATGCTCTTGTTTACTTTAGGTCATGAGAAAGATTGAGATATTTTTAATTGATTGAGAACCTGCTTTATCTTCAGGAGTGATATACTGTTTCAATTGGATGAAATCGATGCTTTCATTTGGCAGCCTGATGGTTTTCTGTTCACGTGGTATAGGCGTCTTCGATGCTACTACAACATATGGTATGCTGCAAGTCCTATACTAGGCCAGTTTACAATAATGTGTATGTTTCACAGATGACAAATTGCATGAGCAGCTTGTCTTAAGTCACGGGACTTCAACTTGTACTATGGGATGAACGTTGATATATATTGTTGATCTTTAGTATCAAAAAAAATATATAGAGTGACATGATAACAGTATTGTATTTCCTTTCATTGATTTTCAGCCATCAGATTGCTATGTAGTACTTAGCTTTTGAAGCTCAGCCCATTTTATCTGAGTACATGTATATTGTTCAAGCAAGATGATTGCCGTCAAATCTTCTTCAATAAAGTTGTCGGATTTTCCCTGAATTAAGCATACTAGGTGTAACGTTACCTTCAGGAGTGTATCTACAGTTTCAATAGGATGAAATTGACTTGGTATGGTTTGTTCTATGATATGTTTACTTGGTATGGGTTTCTTTTGTGCTACCACCACATACTGTATGATACTGTCAAGTTCTGGTCAGGCTATAATATGTTTCTTGTCAATTAAATCTTAGTTGTCACAAGAGAATCCGTGCTCAGTCCGGGATATTGAAATAATTGGATACAAGCAAGCAAATGAGTACTTTCATTTTCATTTCATTCTTTTAGGCAAATACATATTTAATGCACCTAAATGATGAGTGCAGGATGTGGCTGGAATCTCCCATTCTTCAACCTTTGGTAAGATACTAAGATTAATACGAGCTCAGCTCTGGCAAATTTTGGAAACAAGTATAAACAATATGTACCAGGTTGGGAACATGGGTACAGAAGCTATAGCCATTTCACTTCTTTTTCTTGTGCTCTTGTTCTCTTAACATCCATGACCTCTTCAACAATGGGTATGTTACTCTCATGAATTTAGAACAGTTTATCAAACATCACTGTATTCTGCGAACTGATATATGCTTCACTTTCCATTCGGATGGGTTTATGCCTCCATTCAGTTTGCTGTTGTTATTTTTGCACATATATACTATTCAGTGGCATGAATAAAAATTATCATGCGTTCGTGATTTCATATTACTTTTAGTGGGAGTTGATTCCTATCTTTGTCGCGGTATATTCTCTGTGTTTCAAAATATCTAGCGTGAAAGTTGCTTTACTCTTCGCCTTTTAGCCTTCTCAAAGGTTCTTTAAGGTTTGAAATAGTGTTAATGTTGCTACTTTGTGTGGTATAATTCAGTTTTTTCAGGTCATTCCCGGGGCCCTCGACTTTAGTGCATGTTGAACGAAACAAAACAATGTGTAACTGCCTGGCATTCTGAATATACCAATGTTGATCTTGTATGTGTTAAGTATATTCTTAAGAATTTTAGTGATGAATAACTTAAGAATCCGAGGTATTTTTAATTAGGTGAGAACCTGCATTACCTTCAGGAGTGGATCAACTGTTTCAATTGGATGAAATTGGTGCTTTCATTAGGCAGCCTGATGGTTCTCTGTTCAAGTGTTATGGGCGTCTTCGATGCTACCACCACATATGTATGGTATGCTGTAAGTCATACATTAGACTAGTTTACAATAATATGTATGTTTTACAGATGACAAATTGCACGAGCAGCTTCTGAAAAGCTAGCCTCTTAATTCATGGGACTTCAGCAATATGCTTTTACCATGGGATGAACGTTGAAATATATTGTTGATTGTTAGTATTAACATATATTTATAGAGTGACACGATGATGCTATTGTATTTCATATATTTGATTTTCTGTTTTGAGCCTTACCTGTATTAACATGGTGCATTACTGGCCTATACAGATTGCTATATAGTTTACTTTTTAATAAGAATGGATGGTTGGTTTTGACTCATTATGTTTTGTTTTCCACAATCTTGTTCCAATCATTATCTGACGAGAAGGGCTCCTATAGTGATCTATGTAAGACTCTTGCAACTTTCAAGCTGGATGTTGGTAGTTGTGCTGTGATATTCATTAGGAGTTGGTTCTCATGTTCCATAATGTTGATCTCTGCACCATTACATTTTCCCATGATGAAAGGTTATTGATATGATGAGGATAATCACAACAGCAGTGGGCAGTAAGTGTAGTAATTGTTAATCCAGAAATCAGAATGCAAACCAGCTCAAAACAAGAAGATAATAAGAGAAAAATGGACACCGATCTTCTTGAGCATGTTTTCCGTCATCAGAATATGGCGATGGATTCCCTCCACCCGACCTAGGGCTGTAGCTGAAATGCCAATCGGCAGCCTGGGATGCGCTTGGGAAATCCTCCATCTTAGTTGTAATGCTTGAACTCTGTTGTGTACAATGCTCAGTTGAGCAACTTTTACAATCCTCATGCAACTTTGTAAGTTCAAAAATGTTTAATGGAATTTCTCTTTAAATTACATGATTTGAGGAAGCCGAAGAACACATTCTTGTGCTTTTTCGCCCTGTCTGCAACAAAATCCTCAACCGGAGAAATTTCATATTCCAAATGATCACTGTTCGTCCATAGTTCCTGAAACGGCCAACGCAGAATCTTGATTCCCCGATCCACTAACAGCCTGAAAAAATCATCCTTAAACTTTGATCTCTCTGAAACACATAATTCATTCCCTCCTGTCAGCAATGTGCTCTGCACCAACAGCCCCAAGAGTCTACTAGGTTGAAGCTCCACACCGGAATCCGGCAGCGGAGAGGAGTTTCACCAGATATTAACCACAGAAAGGGGTTTTGGGATTTCTCAAGTGCAAATCCTGAACTTAAGTTAAACACTAATCACACTGCCAACATTTCCATCAATACATAGGCTCTGCATTTAGGTGCATGCTCATATTTCAAAACTCGCAAACTTCACTTATTGCCAATACCTCCCAGAGTCGACGAGTAAGGCCAAGAACAATATTTGATACTAACAGCAAAAGTTTTTTTTTTTTGAACATAAGTTCCTAGTAAAATTAAGCGTATCTGGTAAATTCACCACTTCAACTTTTTGAACAAATGCAGAAAGAAGAACCATGTACTGTCAGAGGACCTCATGCATAAAGACCTAAGGTCATCTAGCTAATTGATGACAGACACAAAAGTACACTGTATGACCACACTGGATTTCGACAAATTGATAGTTAAAGCAACAGCCACCATGCACCAAATTCACATATGAATAATCTGGAACGAATCATCTTTAGACCATTACTGGCTTTACAAGTTCCCTTAGTTAGTTTCCCATAATTAATAGAAAAGGCAACTCAATCTGATCAACTTACAAAGTGCTAAAGTCAAAGCAAAATATGTAATCCAGACCATTCAGCACAATCCTAAGGCAAAGAGAGTATGGAGCAGAGCACTAATGATTACAATGCACAAAGAATGAACAAGGACAGAAGATTATACACAAGCAACCTGGAAGGTTTGGCTTTAGATCAACAGTCAGCTGAACAGCATTAAGGGAATTATCACCACCTCTAGTAGCCAGTACAGCTCGAGACTCACCAATCTCTTCCAGCCTCGTGTTCTGAGACTGAATATACTCATGTTCTCCAAGAATGCAAGGATTTTGTAATCATCCTCAACGCTGCTGTAGCCCAGACAAAAGTTGCCATCCTTCCACGAGCCCTCAGGCGAACTGAAAGGCACCGGAACCCTCGTGGATCTGGAAGTGACAACTAAGCAGAATCAATCCATTGCAAGAGCCTAGCAGCTGAGACACGCTGCCATTTAATCGTACCAGAGTGAGGAGCGAAATCACGAAGACCTAAGAGGACGATTCTGTAAGGTTCCCGGCGAGCACCTTGGTGGTGAAATTCAGGGGTGGAGAAGAAGAAATTACATGGCTTGGAAACGGATTTGAACCGGGCAATTGCAGAGACCGGCGGTTTCTTTCCTTCTGCTACCTTAGCTAGGGTTTAGTCTTACCATCTTTTTCCCGCGCATTGTTTCTGGGCTTTTGGCCCATAGGTCTTGGATGCATTTCGAATTGTATGATTATTCGTTAAAGCGAAAGACATATTTAGGCTTCTAAATAAGAAACCCTAATCAAATAATAGGGTTTCTTTCAAAAAAAAAAAAAATCAAATAATAGGGTTAAATTCGTAAAATACCTAGATAATCAGTCGCTTAGTTATTAAGCAGACAGATAACCGCCTTTGACTTGGTCAGGAAAGGTTATTAATTAATTAATTAATTAATATTTCCCGAAAACCCTCCCAATTCGGCGCGTCCCTTCTATAAATAGAAGCGTCCTCCCAGATAATTCCCACAAATCATTTTCCCAATCTCTCGCCCCTCTCTGTCGCCTCTCTCTCCCACTCTCGCCTCACTCCATTTCTTCCCAGTAGCCCTAGATTCGCAAATCAGAAAATCGTGCCCATCTTTCCCATTGAAATCGATGGGTAAAGACGTGTTTCAGAGGCTGGGTTCGGTCACCGGCGGCCAAAAGAAGGCGGCGACAGTGTTTCAGAGGCTCGGCCCGGTTTCAAAGGGCAACGTTTTTGACAGACTCGGACCGGTTTCTGCCAAGATTCGCAAGCAAAAAGCCAGTATCTTTCAGAGGCTGGGCGGACCGGTTTCCGGCAAGATTCCCAAAGAAAAGTTCAATGTCTTTCAGAGGCTCGGCGGACCGGTTTCCGGCGAGACTCGCAAGCTGATTGATTACGAGTGGGTTTACGACAGTTTGCTGGAGATTGTGGAGAAGAAAGAAGAAGCTTCGAAATCCCAAATCTTGCAGCGGCCCTGTGTTTCCGCTGTATCCCAACTCACACAGAGGATGGACTGTCTGAATTTGGGGACAACAAGAATATCCAAACTCACACAGAGGATGGACTGCCTGAATTTGGGGACAACAACAAATGTTGTGTGCTGAGCACAATCCCGGATAGTAAGTTTAGAAATACTATTTTAGGAAATTTTTTCCTGTAAAGAAAGACTCTTGTAGTTGGTTGATGCACTGCATCATGTAAAGAATATTGTTTCAGCCATTGGTATCATCATCATTAATGAGAATGGATGGTTGGTTTTGTTTTCCAGAATCTTGTTATCTTACAGTACTATTACATGTTCCAGTCATTATGTGTGATGAAAGATTATTATCTGATGAGTGGAGCAATTGATGTTGGCAGGTCCTAAAGGACTTGTGTGATTTGTAAAATAAATTTGTGAGCAGGTGGAAATACTTGAGTAAGACTGTGTGGATTTAAAGTGAAGGCTAGTAGCTTTTTTGCAACTTCCAAATTAGTTTTTCTGGATGTTGGTACTTGTGCTGTGATATTCAATAGGAGGAGTGGTTAATCTCTCTTGGTTCTCATGTTCCATATGTTTAATGTTTCATCTATTTTTTGCTGTATCCAGTTGTATTATTTCTGTCACCCGAGGCCAAGACCTTTCTGCACTCATGTCTCAAGAGAATGCCTAAGAACAGAAAAACCGCTGAGGCGCTGCATCGACATCCCTTCATCAGCAAGATCAGAACATCCAAAGGTCCTGCATACAGCCTTCTTCACAGCTTCTGGTATGACTCAATATTCGTATAACATGTATATGCTGCATTAGGTCCAACTGTATGTACTTAGGGTGATGATTCATCCACTGATATGAGTAGTCCTGGGAGTTTTCATGTAAATATCATTTTTTGACACTTGTCTATATAACTAGTACTTAGCTTTTGAAGCTCTGTTCATTTCATCTGAGTATATGGATATTGTTTCGTCTCATTCTGTTTTTGTTTCCAGCATTTTGTCATTTTAAATATGTACATGAGGAAAGGTTATTAATATGATGAGAAAATTCAGTTAATATGATTAGAAATATCACAGTAATGATAGTTTAGCAATGAAAGTTACTAATTGTGAATGAAACAATGTTTAACTGCTTGGCATTTTGAATCTGGCAATGTTAAAATTATTGTTCATCTTTTTAACCTACTCTCCTTTTCAGCTTGGAGCAACTGCAAAAGTTCTTGAGAAGGCTACAGTAAAGTTGCAGAAACGAACGTATATTGGTAATTATAGTGTACCATTTGTGTATATATTTTCCTGCTTCTTTCGGTTAATTAGAAAGATTGAGATATGTTTAACTACCTTCAGGATGAAATTGACGCTTTTGTAGGCATCCTGATGGATGTTGTACTCATTCAGAAGTTGAAAAAAGGATTAACTTTGTGCATGATTTTTGATGAATGCAGCCATAACAGGAATGTCACTTGCTTTTGGAGCTGAATTCAATTTTAAGAGCACCAGACTACCTATATCACTAGCACCATCATTGCTGATTCCGCTCTCTGTCATCTGGATTTCCTGGTGAGCCACTCTCCTCCCTTCCAAAATACAAGTCATGTTTCCACTACTCTCTCTGTCTCCTAACACTGTCAACTCACTATCTGAATTAGTATTTTTTATACAAGTTGAAATGAATGGAGATTCTGTGTTGTATTTGATTCTTGCTACCTTCGTGATTTGTAATTGTCGCTACATGTGTTGGAATTTTAGCTAAACAGAAGCAAGATTGAATAAGCTCATGGAGCTTGTTGTTGGTTATAGAAATACGTGTTTGTTGTTTGCTGTAGTCAAGGATGCAATATACAAGAATGAACCATCATTGTTGTGCTATGTACCGTCATTTCATCCAGTTTTAGAAAAAGAAGTACATAGTAGTTGGATTGATATTTACACTGCTGCTAATGAAGTTAACTTAGAACAACAAAGAAATGAAGGCACAGTCTGTACACGTTCGAAATTAAAATTTGAAGGAGCTTACATAAAAGCCATATTTTAATTTTCTTTACTGAATTTGAATGAACTGAAGTAAAAGTTATTGCGGTTGGCTTGGGGAGTTGGCACTTCTTGGTAATATTTGTAGCTGGCGGTAAGTTTTATCGTCCTCTCACGCCAGAAGTCGGTCCTTTTGTTGCTTTAGCTCATGCAACATCGTTGCTGCCATCAAGAAAAAGAAACTTATCTTATGCCATCCCAGAAGCCAGAAGAGTATTGTCATGATCCTGATAATCACGAGCCACCACTCCCCAAAGTTCTTCTGTTAATAATTTATGCAACAGTCCTTATACCTTAATATTGCATACGCGTTAGGGCGAGTCCAACAGCTTTCCTATCTTATCCTCTAAAGTAGGGAATGAAAACTTTGATTCCTTAAGACTCTAAACCACTCCAACAATTTCTCTATTATAGGGATTCTTAAATATATTAAATTAATGCATATATTCTAATTTCCTTTTTTTATTTATCCCAAATATCAATCTCTGCAATTCATCATCTTCCTCCGATCCTTTTCTCCACCAGAGCCCATCAATCTTCCTCCACCACCAGAGACAGATCAAATTTATTCTGGGTACTTGCCGCCCTTCTCCGCCGTCCTCTTCCTCCTCTCCGCCCTTTTCCTCCTCCTCTTCATGTTCCTCCGCCACATCACCGCCATCTTCTTCCGTGGCATCTAGCGCGTCGATCAATTCCTTTGACGCCATCACATCCCATCCTGCTCGACGGAGCACCGGAAAGAGCGTCGGTGATGGAGAGTAGAAAGCTGCTCGACAGAGCACTAGAAAGCGTCGGTGATGGAGAATAGCGAGGGAAATAGAAAGCTGAAAGAGAGAGAATATTAATTTTTTATTCAAATCCATTCCCTAAAATTTCTCCTCTCTCTACAAATTTGGGGATCCACTCTCTCTCTCTACAAGTTGCAGCAAGTTTGGGGAAGTTATTGGAGGCTAAAAATCACCAAAATCCCTAAAAAGGCACTAAAATCCCTATTATGCAGCATCTCTTGGACTTGCCCTTAGATTATGCATGAGCAGCTTCTGAAAAGTTGGGCTCTTAATTCATGGGACTTGATTTCCACTTCATGTATTATGATTGCTACATAGTTTAATTTTCTTGGAATCTACACTCGCTGGCTTCTGTTTCTAGTGGCATTTGGACTTCACAAGGTGTTGCTCAATGTAGTCCCTTGTGAGATAGGAGAATCCGTGCTAATGAGTACTTTAATTTTCATTTTATTTCTCACAGGCATATACATATTTAATGCACATTTGCATGTATTGTTTTTCATCCAAATCACTGATAGATGCTAACTGATGAGTGGGTTTGGCTGGAATCTCCCATTCTCGTCAACACCAGCATGCTTGATCCCTATTTTGGCACATATTGATCCCTATTCCCTGCAGGCTCATATCTTTACCTCAGCTCGTATCTCTATCTGTCATATATGACATATAAATGTCATCCCTACTCGAGGCTCTGTAGCATCAGAAGGCATATCCAGAACTCGTCCCATATATAGAGAAACTGATATTTGCCAAGAGCTCATCATCATTATCAAGATTCAAGAAAACCATCTTCATGATGCAAAAAGCATTAAGAAAATTGAGTTCAACACTTCAATGAGATCAGATGTTTTAACTAGCTTATTTATTGGTGAACAGAAGTGAAAATTGATGCATTAAAAAAACAGCATGACTAAAGTTAATTGAATTTTATTAATTATATTTTTAAAGGCGGAGATGTTCTTACCAGCCACTCGATTCCGTGAAGCATTCTGAGACACTCCAAGTGGATGAGAGTTCTGACAAATCTGATATCATTGACAGAAATTTTCAGGATTTTGAGAAGCAGATCAAAGAACTCAGAAAGAAAATCATCTTATAGGATTATTTATTGATTTGATGGTCTAACCACAAGAATGACATTCACTAATACTTGGTAGAGAAACATTAACTGAAACAAATCAGTCTCAACATATTACAGTATTGCTACCTATAAAAGGGGAACATTTTGTCTACAGTGCAATAGATGAACAAATTTAGACCCTACAATGAGCACTAGTTCTTAATAGTTTTCAACTTTCAGAAACAGGTAAAGTGAGAAACAAAGGATGGTTTAAGTATAATCTTTTGCCACAAAAGGCAGCTTTGAAATTGTAAATGTAGGCAGCAGTTCCTGATACAACTTATTTAAACCAAAAGAGAAATTTAGGAGTGTGCACATAAGTATCCAGAGTGTAGCAACTGAAGCACAGTAATTGATTCCACAGGTACAAGAAGTCCATGACGAGACACATCAAATTGCTGCACCATGTACTGCATTGTTGGTCGTGATTTTGGGTTCGGGTGTATGCAGGCCATGCCAACAGTAGCTGCAAGAACCACTGCAATAACAGCCAAGCGATTCACAGGAAGCGGCAGACGATTGTCCAATAAGTCCTTGAGCAATATTTGCTCATTAGATTGTGATGATAATGTTGGGTATAACAATGGAGACAATAGGGTGATTGAGATAATAGCTGGATAACGATAGAGTCACGTAACACTCTCGCTTTCCTTTGAGAATATTTCGACCCTATCAGCCTGGGTTACACGAAATTCCTCGCAGGATAAAACTATCGCTGTATTCTTGATTCTAGGCTGGAATCAAGAACATGCCTTTGAGTATTAGTGTTTCTGGATTGTATATCAGAAAATCTGTGTTTCTCTTTGTCGTTTATATATTTCAGTGTTACCTGCATCAGGCATCACATATCATTCTCTTTTTTACATGCATCATAAGCCACCACATGTATTTATAGCCAACACCATTGCACTTGATTGCCTCCATAAAGATACCAGTCGGTAACTGCATGCCAACTGCATACGTACCAACTTTATCTAAACAGTAACTATACAGTAAACCATATAGTAACTTCATGCAACTCCTACTTATGTACCAAACCAATCTGAACAGACACATGTTTCGTAACTTCGTATGCAACCATTCTGTTAATTAATACACGTTCATTATCCTCAGAATTAACTCTGAATCGATGCAACACTTTAATTTAATATAAATCACACACAGATAAATAAATAAATATTTATCTTACAACCGTAAACTTGTAGATAGTTTTTACAAGTGTGCACTCCGCACCACCAACCTTGTTATAACATCTCGAGTTCACTATCTCGAATCCAATTATACTTAAATTAAACCGGTATTTAAACAAAATACCAACAATCCTGCCCCATTTAAGTATAATCCCTGACTCGGAAAATCCAACAATCCATCAAAACTAAACAAGTGCATAAATGAAAATGTCTTATAGATTGAATTTTCATCTTAGTGAATTACACATTCCAAATGCTCGAGAATCGGGGTGTCTAAAAGATTGAACCCTTCAACCCATTTAACACTTGAAGATAAAACACGCACAAGTTCAAAACAACTCAAAAGCTAAATCGACACTATACAAGCCATGTGTCCATATCCGTTCATGAGTGCATACAAAGCCAAGCCCGGACTTCTTGAAGCGGCTACACTTTGCACTACATATAGGTGAATCTTTTTAATCGTACACATGCATATGTACTTTGTCAAAAGATTCATTAAGAAGTTAAACTTCAACCTCTGGTCTCTCATGCATGTCCAAACATATATCTTTCGGGATATAATATTATATGTTTCAATCTTAAACAATGGGCCTTCCACATTGAATTTAACTCAAGCGTCGTACTAGAGCGAAATTGGGTATACCACCATCAAAGATTTAAATAGGATTAAACATCCCGATAACCGACTTTAGAAAGTCCCTAGCTAAACCACTTCGTCAAGTGGTCTGCTAAACTGTATCAAACTTTTATAACAATCCAAGTCTCTTAACTTAACCTTAGACTTATCATTCTTGCACCTTTAGATATTTACCTCTATGTGCAAAATCACAAATGACTTCCGTCTTATCTTTAGACTTACCATTTGCTATGCGTAAATCACAAATGGTTTCCGTCTTCTACAAGAGACATAGTTTCTTTTATTTTCAAGATGAACTTGAAATCCTTCCATAAAAATGGAACCTTGTCTAATAAAATCAACGACAAAGAAATCTATCCATTTCCAAATTGTCTCGAACCACAAAACAATTCACAAGATCAAAGGCAATTCAAACCTTTTACATCTCAACAAAAATTTAAATTTTCCATCCAAATCATAATTTGGTCCCAAGAATTTCCATATATTCTTGAAATCTTGATTCTTTTCCGAATCAACTATTTCTTATTTTCCAGGATATAGATTAATAATCACAAGTATTTTACTTGCACAAACTATTATGGTCAAATAGCGTGTCATCCCTTCATAAGAAATTTCCACATAATTTATCATCACATAATAATGACACTAACATCAACACATTTACCATGTTCATGATGAACTCAAGCCAAAATATCATGGAATCAATTTACCAATTCAAAACATTTCTCTTTCATAAATCATTATTTATGAATAAAATTGCTCCAAGTATAATTGGCAAACGAATTAGTTCATTTTACCCACCACAATTTTTTGTTTGCTTTAATCCGATAAAATTTC
Source organism: Sherardia arvensis (assembly GCA_948330725.1). Classification (NCBI taxonomy): domain Eukaryota; kingdom Viridiplantae; phylum Streptophyta; class Magnoliopsida; order Gentianales; family Rubiaceae; genus Sherardia; species Sherardia arvensis. Next base: position 10,063,963 of record OX415237.1, read on the forward strand.
ATGGTTGCACAAATTATAAATGATATGTAAACATTTTCATAATTTTCATGCACATGTATTCCATACATAATAAATCATGATGTATAGTCACTTATAAAAACTAGTACAAATAAACACCATAAACCATGCACTTGACAAATTAATTTAATTAGTCATCCTACATGGAAAATATACAAATGTCAGTCAATATAAGTTGACAAAATCATTTCTTTTTCCCTTAATTTTGATTAATTTCACACATGCAATTTCAGTGAAATTAACTTAACTTATATTAAGCATGCATCACCATATAATCGAATTATATTACTCGTGCATTCTGATCACATTGCATGCAATTTCAATACCAATAATTAATTCATATCGAACACCAGCAATATACTAAATTATTTAATTTAGATATCATGCAATGCTACCTTAAGTCATCCTTTATTAATAACAAAGTTACTTAATTGATTAGCCGGCAAACCAAAAAGACACAATTTGGTTTACAAAATGCAACATACATATCATGCTTGTAAACATATTATTTTTCACATGTATCCAGATCCAGGTTACAATATGCTATGACCAAAAAATGTGACCAACACATTTGTGCTTGATCTTGCAATCCAAGATTGCCAAAAACACATATCTCGTGCTCTATGTTTGTTTCAACATATTTCGAAAATTAATATCCATTCAAGATATCATCAAATATATTCAATTTGATCAAGAAAATGTCATTTTCTTTCATGCATAAATATCATGCATTATTACATAAAATAAAAAGATTCGACAAGCAGTTTCACAGACCAAGTTACTCATAATATCAACTTAATTATAAGTGATCAAGTCTGACAGTTTCCTGGATCAACCAACCAATTCATTTAATAAAAATGAATTCTCGGCATTTTAATTATGCCTAAATCAACAACATGATCCGTACTTTTACTAGAGTTTGATCACATCAGCTCAAACACAACTGCCCAAAAAACAAATTTTCACAAAATCATGCAATTTACAATATGTAAATATCATAATTACTGACCATAAAATCAACCAAGACCGTCATTTTCTTTCTCGTGAATTCATGACTCACGTGTCATACAATAAATATTGTACTCACTCATCAAACAAACATGTATAAGTACATTTGAAATCATATGGACTAATCACATATCCTCAAATTTAATTAACCAATCCACATGCAACTTTGACATTGAAAATAATTATTTAGTACAAATAATATTCAATGTATAAACCATCTTCATGCATGTCCATTCATTCAAAACAAGATGAGTAATTCACATATCATTTCAATGAAACTCAGTGTCTAACCTTTAAATAAATAAACTGTCCAAAAATCAAGTGATCTCTGATTTATTTTATTTTATATTTATTTTGCATGGACAAAGCAATGTACACAAACCACTAATTAATTCAGCAATTTGATCAATCCAACATATATACAGATTCACATAATTTCAAACTATGCAATCTTCATCATTTTATTACAATAACATTACTCCATCATGTGAATCATGCATAGATATTTCATCCAATCCTTCTATGTAGAATGTTACAGTCGCAATGTGCGTCCTTGATGATCCGTCGCGATGGCACGATGAGGAGTACCTGCTAAGAATCAAGGAACTCTCAATCAGGGCGGGGCGGCTTATTGCCGTTCCCGCTCCGATGCTAAAGTCAGTAGACTGATCGGAGAGTTGGGATGTGATTGATTGTGTTTAGTTAACTTACCTCTCTCTTGTGAGAAAGGGATATATATATGGTGCAGACAGTTGACCCGATCTGATCAGACCGCGCCGTTAGGCGGTCTGGGAAGATTCTTCTGTCAGGTTAGGTAAAGCTGCCATCTGCGGCCGGGTCTGGCCCGATCGTCATGCGGGATGAGGGGTCGGGATGAACCATGCAGGATGGTGAGATGCCCGACCCTAACAAGTCCCCCCAAGTCCGAGCGCGGAGCAACGGTTCGTGTGACAGACTGTATCTGGGTTTCTGGGATCCGTGCGACAGTGGGCCGTCAGATATAACTGCATGTCTGCCACGTGTCATCACTTTTCCGAGGGGATGCGTGTAAACTTAGTCTTTGTAACTGTGCAACTTTTGCAACTGCCATTATTACTTTAACTGCTCGCATAACTCCCCCCCTTTCTTCATTCAAATACGAAACTGCTCCTCATTTCTGCCTTCCTCATCTTATTCTCGAATTCATTGCTCACAACTTTAGATATTCTGCACACGCCTGTGTACCTGTTTCACTTTGATTGTTCGTTTTTCTTCCGCCTCTGTAGCGTCTTGCCTGTTCTGATCATGGCAGATATCCCTGTCTCCGGCGCATTTTGCCAGATTACGGATGAAGAAGCGGCTGAGTTCGTTCAGATCTGCCGCGACACCGAGGGCCTCCAGATCGCGGATCTGGCCAAGTCAATCGTCCGACCCAAACCCAGCGACACCATCAACGCTGCCCCGGCGGGCAAAGTTCCTGTTTACTATGAGCATCTGGCTCGCTGCAGCGTCAGGTTCCCTCTTACTCCTTTCTGCCAATCCATTCTGTCTTACTTTGACATGACTCTGGGCTTGATGACGCCCAACGCTGTGCGCAACATTATTGGCTTCGAGACCCTGTGCGGTGCTCGCGGGGTTGTTCCCTCCGTTACCCTGTTCCGGGTGTTCTTCTACACCGGCGGTGGCGGTGATGAAGACGGTTGGGGCCACATCAAGGTTCGCCCCAAAGCCGACCTGCACATCTTGACTGGCATGCCCAAAACGACCAACTGGAAGGTAAAGTTCATGTTCGTTGATGAAGACGTCGTGTATGGGCCTGCCGCCTCTCGCCCAAGGCAAGCTGTTGGTGATCCTGATACGCGCGGCCGCGCTCCAGATGGCGTATCCCAGAACCGCTTGGCTGCCTCCATCCGGGCTCTGAAGGAGAGACCGGAGAGGTGGGATGTCTTGAAGTTGGATGAAAGGTTGCGAGATTCCGGCCTGCCTCACCGTCGCATGCTTCCTGCCATCCAGGATGAGCCTGTTGTCATCCCAGATAATGGTAAGCCCATCCAGGACGAGGGCAACGGCCCCCCAAGTGTTGATCTCTTCAGCCCTCCTGCTGCTCTGGCACTCGCTCCGATTGGTCGCCCTGATAAAGGTATGTCGGATCCCACTTGGCCCTCTCTTTCATCCTTCTTGAGCATTATCATGACCCTTCGCTCTTGCCTCAACTGTATTTGCTTCATGTCGTATGTTTTCAACAGATATGGCTCGCCGCCGTCCAACCATTGACGTGACGAAGTTCAACCGTCCCTCGCAACGTAGGAGGTTGGAGGACAGTACTGGCCCAAACCAGTCCACTCAGTCGCGTGGTCAATCCTTTCAAACCGAGCAGGACGGCAATGCTGAAGGTTCCTCGCTTCCCGATCAGGATACGGGATCGTCAAGGGGTTTGCTGAAACCCGACCAGCTGTTCCAGATGGGGGTCGGCGGTCGCGAGAATGCCTCGTCCCGACCCCTAGTGCCCGAGAAGCTGAAGAGCAGCACTGAGCCGACTGGTCCGCAGCATGGTGGGCGGGCCCCTCCGCACGCTGGTGGTTTTCAAACTGACAAGGGTAAAAACAACTCCTCCACCCCGTCTTCCTCAACTCGCCCGCCGGTCGTTTGGAATATCTCAAGGAGGTGATGCCCCTTGACCATTTCAGGGCTTGGGTGAAGAATCCAGCGCTAAACCTTCATGGGGTCAGGACTGCCACAGACAATCTGATTTCGTCTGTTTTCGATGTAAGTTTCATCTCCTTGTCTCTCCTTTCATGTTTAACTTCCTCTCCCAACTCTGTCCTAACTGTTATATTGTTAGGGTGCTTGCTCGTCCCTCGCCGTCATCTCTGACTTCAGCACCTTGTGCTTGGCACATGAGGCTGACCAGAAGGTGCATCACGCCACCCTCATCGAGCTCGGAGATGTGAAGAGACAGCTGGCTATCGCCGATGCCGAGATAGTCAAGCTTCAAGATGAGGCCAAGGCCAAAGCAGACGCTGATGCTGAGTGGTCACCTGATGACTGGATGGAAAGCGAGCGGGCGCCGAAGAAACAACTGGACGCTGTCAATGCTCAATTGGCGTCTGCCCTCTCGGAAGGTGAGGAACTGAAAATAGCCAAGGAGACCAACGACGCTGCCCTACTAGATGCCCAGATATCTGCCACTGAGCTGCAAAAACGTCTAGATGAAGCTGTTGTGAGAGCCGATCAGGCGGAGAAGGTATCTGGCGAACTGGCCGCTCTTCAAGCTCGCTTTGCCGAGTCCGAAGGTCAACTGAAGAAGGCGCTGGAGGAGAAAACCTGCCTCGCCCTTGACTATCAGTCTGTGCTGACCGCCGGCGTGCGTGAAGTGTTTGCCAAGGTGGCTCGATCAGAGCGCGCCGTCGACCGCACTTCTTCTTTCCTTCGACGGGCTTATGCGCTGGATAACGTGTATGAAGACTCTGCCGCCTATGCCACCGCTCTTTCTGAGCTCACAGATGCTTTCGTTGGCTATGGCTTCCCTGAGTACTTTTCCACACTGACCGGTGAGATGACTCCGGCCGAGCTTGCCGCATGGGAGCCAGATGTTGCAGTTCCGCCTGTTATGGTCGACGGTGAAGTTGTTGCTGAGGAAGGGCCGGTGAAGGATTTGGAGGATGCTGGGAACAATGTCCAAGTTTCTGCCCAGAACCATTAGTTCTGCTTCTTTCCTTTCCTTTCTTTCTGTTGGATTTCTCCTAAACTCCTTTGAATAATTTCCTTTTGGTTTGTAATGACCCATAAGGGTTACATTTGCTTTACATTGTTATTGAATTCTTGCTTTGGCAGCATATATTATTGCCTTAGCGGTTTGGCTGTTTACTACTTGATGAAACTCTTGTTTGTGCATTTGCATTACTGGCTATTGCCTTAATGTTTGGTTGATGCCTTGCCATTCTGCTCACCCCTGTTCATGGTGGCGACTCACCATCCTTCTGTATGAAGAGGGATGAGTCAGCAGGATGAACTAACCGGGGCAAACCATGATGTGGCTTGAATTTCTTGTCAACTTGGAGGTCGCTAAACCCTGACCAAGCCACCAAGGTATATGGGCCTAGACCTTTCCTTGGTTTTTTTCTTCAAAGCCAAAACTGCTAAGCTATGATCTTTGTTAAACGGTCCGTGTCCGACATGGGTTTTTCTTAAAGAAAAGATCCCACCTTTTCTCCAAACCGGTAGCTATCCGAGTTTGGAGAGGATATGGTTTGTTCTATTTGCCCGTCTGCATTTGAACAAAAAACCACGCCTATGTTCAGTACTCAAAAAAGGGCGGCTAAGCCTCAGTCTCGGTCTGGCGGTCACGATCGTGATCGTGTCATCCGACTTGCCCATTGGTGTAAGTACACTTTTGAACGCATCTTTGCCATTCCAGACATATGTCTGAGATGCTCGGCAAAGATGTGCCCTTCATGCTTCACAACCTAAGTGAGGGATGCGTCGAGTGTTCTAATGCTTTGTCCGGGTAACCGGAACGATGGCCTGAACTGCCTCTCTTAATGTCCATTATCACCGATTCCGATCATGTCATTCGACTTTCGAAAAAGGGGCATAAATGAAACAGAAAAAGAGATGATGTGTTCTTGAACTTGACACTTGGGATTCATTAAAAAACAGAAGGGGGAGTACAAAAGATACAATTTTGCGCGGGAGAACTGGATTTCCTCAAGATCACATCCCTCATGAGGGCAAAAGTCGCGATCCGATCAGGAATCCGTTCTCCAAAAGCATTTCCTCATTATATACAAACTAATTGGTACCTTTCTCATGGGTCTGATGCCGCTCAACCGTAATAACGGCGGAGGTTCTCCATGTTCCACGTCCTTGGTACCGCTTCGCCTGCCATGGTCTGCAGCCTGTATGCGCCGTTCCTCAGCACTTCTGCGACCACGTATGGTCCTTCCCACGTGACATCTAACTTCTTCAAGCCTTCAACTCGGCTGGCTTCATTCTTTCGGAGGGCCAATTCGCCTTGCTTAAGATTTCTTACGCGGACTCTGGCATTATAGCGTTGTTCTACATATGACTTGTAGGCCGCCTCCTTGATTGTGGCCTGCTCTCTGGCTCTCTCCAAGTCCTCCAGGCTCTCTCTCAAACGCTGGTTATTGTCCTCTTTAGCATCCGGGATGGCAGATCGCGTTGATGGGATGATGAGCTCGGGCGGGATGATGGCCTCACTGCCGAAACACAGAAAGTAAGGTGATTCACCTGTGGCCGTTCGGGGCGTCGTCCTGTATGCCCACAACACCGATGGGAGCTCATCTACCCAGTTCCCTTTCGCGCCGTCCAACCTTCTCTTTAACCCTTGCACAATCGTTCCATTGGTTCGCTCAGTGAGACCGTTGGCCTGCAGATGGGCTACTGATGTGAAGCTCTGCTGGATGCCCATCTGGTTACACCAGTATCTGAAGACTCCTCCTTCAAACTGGCGTCCGTTGTCGCTGATGATTGTCTTGGGCAGGCCGAATCTGCAGACAATGTTCCTCCACACGAAACTTGTCATCCTCTTGCCTGTGATGGTTGCCAATGCCTCCACCTCAACCCACTTGGTGAAGTAGTCAACGGCCACCACCAAGAATCTTCTCTTGCCGGTCGCTTGGGGGAAAGGACCGACAATGTCGATGCCCCATTTTGCAAACGGCCATGGGCCTGTGATGCTCTTCATGGGCTGGCCGGGTTGAGATGACACCCGATCATGTATCTGGCACTGATGACAAGTTTTAACCACATGGTCGGCGTCGACCCTCATATTGGGCCAGTAATAACCTGCTCGGGATGCCCTCAGCGCCAGTGTCCGGGCCCCCTGATGGCTGCCGCCGCTTCCTTCGTGGAGCTCCTTCAGGATTCTTTCTGCTTGTCTAGGCGTTAAACATCGCAACCACGGCTGCAAATATCCTCTCTTGTATACCACCCCGTTCCTGAGCGCAAAATTCAGCGTCTTCCTCTCTAGGGCTTTCGCCTCCTTTTGATCGGGTGGTAACGCTCCACTGAGCAAGTAGTCCCGCATTGGTGTCAACCAACATGGCGGCTCGGCCTCAATAGCAGCGACCGTCATGCCGTCAGTTGATCTTGTCGGCAGTGTTTCCACTAGAACTCCTTTGGACAGATGGCTACTCGCCGTGGAGGCCAGCTTGCTGAGGGCATCTGCCCTTGTATTCTCTGATCTGGGGACTCGGGTCACCTCAAATCCTTCGAACTGCGTGGCTAGACTCTTCACCTTGGCCAGGTATTTTTGCATTGATGGCTCCTTGGCTGCGTATGACCCATTGAACTGGTTTGCAACCAAAGCCGAGTCGCCGTATGCATCCAACTTGGTCGCGCCCAACGCTTTTGCTAACTCCATGCCTGCAATTAATGCTTCATATTCGGCTTCATTGTTCGTGGCTGGGAACTGGAATCTCAACGCATACGTCGTCTCCATGCCATCGGGGTCGGTCACGATCAGACCTGCTCCTGATCCTTCCACGCCGGATGCGCCATCCACATGCAGCTTCCACCATCCTGTCCTGTCAACGCGTCGTTGCTTTTTGTCGGCTGGCTCGCTTGGTGCGTCGATGGCTACTTCATCCTTCTCCTCGATCCCGGATGGCAGTTCTGCCAGGAAATCAGCCATCACTTGCCCTTTGATGGCTTTCCTTGGGGTGAACTCAATGGCATGTTCGCCTAGCTCTATTGCCCACTTGGCCAACCTTCCTGACATCTCCGGCCTGGTCAAAATTGCTTTGAGGGGCTCGTTTGTGAGAACCACGATGGGGTGTGCTTGAAAATATGACCTGAGGCGTCTCGCCGCATGGACCAATGCCATGGCCAGCTTCTCCTGAGCGCTGTATCTCAACTCGGCCCCCTGCAGCGTTCGGCTGACATAATAGACCGGACGCTGGATCTTGTTCACCTCCCTAACCAACGCGCCACTCACGACTTCCATCCCAGCGGCAAGGTATAAGTACAGCGTCTCACCTTGCTCGGGAGGAGACATGGCTGGCAGGTCTTTTAAATGATCCTTCAACTTGAGGAATGCTTCATCCTCGACCTGGCCCCATTGGATTGCTCCTTTTGGCCCGACGCTGCCCTTGAGGATCCTCAAGAACGGGAGTGACCTCTCTGCGGCTCGTGACAAGAACCTGTTCATAGCCGCCAGCTTTACATTCAAGCTCTGTACGTCTTTAACGTTCCTGGGAGGGTTCATTTCCAAGACGGCTTGGACTTTCTTTGGATTGACCTCCAAACCGTTGTTGGACACCATGAGGCCCAAGAACTTCCCGGCCCCCACTCCGAACTGGCACTTGGCCGGTTGAGCATCATACCTGCCGCGTTTAAGGTTCCCAAAGTCTCATCTAGATCCTTCACTAGACCTTCATATGATACGCTCTTGATGACCATGTCATCGACATAGATTTCCATGTTGCGGCCGATCTGTGCTTTGAAAATCTTGTCCACCACCCTCTGATAAGTGGCACCGGCGTTGCGTAAGCCAAACGGTATCATCCGGTACGCGAAGGCTCCCCTCTCCGTGATGAAGGCAGTTTTGTCGATGTCGTCCTCCTTCATCGTGATTTGGTGGTACCCCTTGTATGCATCTAGAAAGCATTTGATCGGGAAAGGGGCCAACGCGTCCACCTTCTGGTCGATGATGGGTGTCGGGTAGCAATCCTTGGGACATGCCCTGTTCAACGCTTTGTAATCGATGCACATTCGCCAACTCCCATCTGACTTTTTGACCAGGACCGGGTTGGCTAACCACGTGGGGTATGGCACTTCCCGTAGGATACCTGCATTCACCAACTCGGTTACCTGTTTGTTTACCACGTCATTCCTTTCCGGGCATAGCGGCCGTCTTTTCTGCATGACTGGCGGGTGTGAAGGATCCACTCTGAGGGCGTGTTGACCGAGTTCGGGTGATACTCCCGTCATGTCTGTCGCCTTCCATGCAAAGACCTTCTGATGCTTGATCAGGACCTCCAGAACCTCCTGACGACTTGCGTCGGGCAAGTCGGATCCCACTTGGACTCCTCGGCATCCGCCTTGGTCAAGGAACATGGGCATGCATAATGCTGACAAGGTTTTGGGGTCTGGGATCCCTGACCGGACCATGTGGACCGGACGTCGTGGTGGTGATTCGTCATCTGGACGCTTCCGCTTCTTTATTGCGATTCTGTGGCACTCTCTCGCCTTTTGCTGATCGCCTCGAACGGTCGCTATCCCTCCTTTGGTCGGAAACTTCAAAAGGAGATGAAGGGTTGAGACAATACCTTTGAGCTGGGCTAGCGCTGGCCTCCCCAGTATTAGGTTGTACGGGCTATGAGCTTTGATGATGATGAACTCCATGTCCACCTCTTTCATGGTCGGCCTCTCCCCGACCCCAACTGGAAGTGTGATTGTTCCTTCTGGCCACACCGTTCTGTCCGCGAAATCCACCAACGGTGTGCTTGTTGGGATCAACTTGGCCTTTGTGTTGTCGTCCAGCTTTTCGAAACAATGCCAATACATTATTTCTGCTGAACTGCCACCATCCACGTACGCTCGATGAACCATCTTATCCATTATTTGAACCGTGATGATGACCGCATCGCATCCGGCCGGACGATCCGGGATGGGATCGTCGGCACCGAACGTGATCAATTCATCTCTACCCAGCCTCCTGCTCGTCGGGGTGTGTTCTGGGGCTATCCTGCATCTAGCCTTTCTTTGTGAATCCGAGCTCCCTCCGGCATTCCCGCCTATGATAGTGAGTATATCATTGCTCGCGCGCCTCGCTGGTTCTCGTTCTGGTGACGACTCCTCCTCATACTTTGCTCTCTTTTCATCTGGTCGCTCGGCCCGCGCCACCTCCTTTCCTTTACCACGCGCCCTGTTGGCCCCTTGATCCTGGCCGCCGTTCTTGTTGGCATATGTCGCCTTGTTGTGAGCTTTGGCGGTGGCAGCAAATTGTTTCAACTGCCCTTTACGCAGGCATGACTCGATGGCCTTCTTCAGGTGGATGCAATCCTCTGTGTCGTGGCCGTGGTCGTCATGGTACTCGCAAAACTTGTTCAACTTTCGCTTGTTGGGAGGCATCTTCATGGTACGCGGGGGTGGGATGACGTCGCGGTTTGCCAAGAAAACTTCTCTGGGCGTCTTTGTCAACGGGGTGAAGACTCTTTCTTGAGCAACTCGAGGTCCTAGCCTGTCCTTCACCGACGACGCTTTCTCTGCTTTAGCCGGTTGCCCATCCTGGATGGGCTTCTGTTTTGACCAGTAAGGTCGAGCCTCTTTCTGTATTGCCAACTTCTTCTTCTTGGCATTCTCGTCGGCTCGGTGAAACATCTCCACCACCATATGTAACTCGTCCAGCGTGTGTACCGCACGAAGGGTGAGCTCCGAATCCAGAGCCTCGTGATCCAGACCTTGCATGAAGATTTCGATCAACCACCGCGGCTCGCCACGGTGCACTACCCTGTTGATTTCCTCGATGAAGCGCTCATAATACTCCATCAGGCTCTCGCCGGATGATGCCTTGTGGCGTATCTTCATCAGGTCCTGCGTCGTGTTGGTGAACTTCCTCTTCTGCATGAACCTGATGAGGAAAAGTTCCTCGAGCTGCGCGAAACTGGATATGCTTCCATTGTCCAGGTTGGTGAACCACACCCTTGCCGCCTCCTTGAGCGTGGTGGCAAAGACTTTGCACCACACGGGCTCGGGCGTAGCGTACGTTGACATGTTAGTTGTGAACGTATGCAAATGATCTGCTGGGTCCGACAAGCCATCATACGTACCTAGATTTGGTGGGATCCTGAGACGAGGGTTGGCGACAAACTCCGTGATTGCCTCTGAAAACGGGCTCCCTCTTTTCTGGCAATCCGGGGCCTCGTAAAACACTGACAACCTCTGCTTCGCCGGCACCCTCGGCTTGACACTTGGCTTGTGAACATACGTCAAGGCCCATTCCCCAGGATGAGACCTAGGGTTGGCCTCTTTCTCGCCCGGATCTCCCCACTCCTCGTCTGAATCTTCCGGAATCTCATTCCCTTCATCATCCAGCTCTATGAGGATGGGGGCTTTTCGCTTAGCTCGTGCAGACTCGGCAAAGAGCTTGGTCGGTGTGACCGTCTTCGCCAAACCTTCAAGACGCCGCGCTTTCGGCGGCGTACCTCGCAGCTCCTGCAGCTGCTTGTTGATGGTAGCCTGTGACTCCAGTATCTGGCGGAGCACATCACCATCCTCCGTTGTGAAAGATGGGGACGCGCCTGGGTGCCGAGCCTGCTCAGGCGTCGCCGAGATCGGAGTGGTTGCTGGGTTTGAAGGGGTGAACGGGACTCCAGCCCCTTCGTCGCCCAGATCTGTGACCACTGCCTCATCGATGAGGGTAACGTGGTCTTGTCCTTCTCTGCTCATTTGCAGTGCGTGGGCTATGAAGATACTTGGTTATATCCCCACAGACGGCGCCAATGTTACAGTCGCAATGTGCGTCCTTGATGATCCGTCGCGATGGCACGATGAGGAGTACCTGCTAAGAATCAAGGAACTCTCAATCAGGGCGGGGCGGCTTATTGCCGTTCCCGCTCCGATGCTAAAGTCAGTAGACTGATCGGAGAGTTGGGATGTGATTGATTGTGTTTAGTTAACTTACCTCTCTCTTGTGAGAAAGGGATATATATATGGTGCAGACAGTTGACCCGATCTGATCAGACCGCGCCGTTAGGCTGTCTGGGAAGATTCTTCTGTCAGGTTAGGTAAAGCTGCCATCTGCGGTCGGGTCTGGCCCGATCGTCATGCGGGATGAGGGGTCAGGATGAACCATGCAGGATGGTGAGATGCCCGACCCTAACATAGAAGATTATCGAATACACTCAACAACGAACTAAATTCATGAATTTTTTCATTTTGTCAGTGTCATACAAATTGCTCTAATAAATACACAGAGAGAAATTCAATTCTTTGATAATCTGCACAAGTATAACATCCTGTAATATAAAATTACATACTAATAAGACGTTTCTTTCAAAACATTCTTGTTCATGTTAACTTCCCCTACAGAAATTCCATAAGATTCCATATCATCTGATGTATGCATATTTAACATTTTAACATTAAACAATATCATACATCGATGTAACTGTAGTGACGCACCATCACATACTTTCATCCTTATCCAAGTATATATTACAACTGTCATTCACATCAAGTTATGGAAACATAATATTCTTCAAAACATTCTTGCATCAAATAAGTAATCATATTTAATAGGTATAAAATCATTTTAATGACAATATAACCCGAACCGTTCTCATTACAATGGTTACAAGAAACTTATTCATTTCCGTAACATTACTCATATTCATCGGATAACGCATCTATAGATAAGATCACCAAGCATACACATAGTGGTGTGGTTCGAGTACATCATGCAATTCAATATCTCATTATATGAAACTTAGAGTATTAAAGAGGCCTAATACAACTTGCACAATTAGTTATCAAACCAAAAATATATATCCATATATGCAAAGCAATTGACTTGATCCGAATCAAATGAAACCGTAACCCCAACCAAGCATTTGATGGTTTATAAATAACCACATCAAACCTGCTTTCTCCAGTTAATTGCTCCGGTTTCCACATTCGTAGAGAATAACATGTGTTCATTCTTAATATAGATCAAATTGGTCAAAGGAAAACACAACCTTTTTGATTCATAACCAGCACACATAATATATTCAAATCATCCATGAATTCTTATATACACAATATACACAATATTTTAAATAAGAAAACTTATCTTTGTTTTTGCCCTGCTGCTACACACTTTCAATAAATTCATTTGCTTTTCACTTACCAGATCTCTTGCACATAATAAGCACAACTGGTACGAAAGGGAGTGTATTACACAGATCACATCCTCTCACCATTAATTATAAATTCATCATACTCCAAACATCATCATGTTTGTTATCCAAGTACGAATCCACTATCACAATCAACAACGAAAATATTCTCAAAGATTGTTGGGTATAACAATGGGGACAATAGGGTGATTGGGATAATAGCTGGATAACGATAGAGTCACGTAACACTCTCGCTTTCCTTTGAGAATATTTCGACCCTATCAGCCTGGGTTACACGAAATTCCTCGCAGGATAAAACTATCGCTGCATTCTTGATTCTAGGCCGGAATCAAGAACATGCCTTTGAGTATTAGTGTTTCTGGATTGTATATCAGAAAATCTGTGTTTCTCTTTGTCGTTTATATATTTCAGTGTTACCTGCATCAGGCATCACATATCGTTCTCTTTTTACATGCATCAAAAGCCACATGTATTTATAGCCAACACCATTGCACCAGATTGCATCCGTAAAGATACCAGTCGGTAACTGCATGCCAACTGCATACGTACCAACTTTATCTAAACAGTAACTATACAGTAAACCATATAGTAACTTCATGCAACTCCTACTTATGTACCAAACCAATCTGAACAGACACATGTTTCGTAACTTCATATGCAACCATTCTGTTAATTAATACACGTTCATTATCCTCAGAATTAACTCTGAATCGATGCAACACTTTAATTTAATATAAATCACAAACAGATAAATAAATAAATATTTATCTTACAACCGTAAACTTGTAGATAGTTTTTACAAGTGTGCACTCCGCACCACCAACCTTGTTATAACATCACGAGTTCACTGTCGAATCCAATTATACTTAAATTAAACCGGTATTTAAATAAAATACCAACAGATAATGAGGTAAGGAAGTCGCCGGGATGCTTTATTATAGGAGATAATGAGGTAAATTTATGATAAACTACCTTCTAATGAATTATAGGAGATGTCAAGAATCTCATAATATTTTAGGTCATCAGGAACAGTGCCCGATAAATTATTGTGGGATAAATTTAAATACACTCCGTAATAGGAATCTGGGATGGTTCCGGTAAATCTGTTATCTGAAAGGTCTAGATAATCTGGAAATGGACCTGTAAGTATGTGATGTGGAAGTGGACCTGTAAGTTGGTTTGATTGAAGGTATAAGTAAACAATATTGGATAAATTGGAGAAAGTGGAGGGGATGACTCCGTTGATGTGATTGTAATGCAGACTGAGAAAATTTAGGTTTTCTAGTTTGCCAAGGCTTGAAGGCAATGTTCCACTTAGGTGATTGTACCCGAGATCAAGCTCAGTTAGATTAAGCAATTGTCCAAAATTTTCACCAGGGATTGAACCATGAATATTATTTCTTGACAAGTTGAGGTATTGAATCGAGGTGAGGTTATAGAGAGCCAGTGGAAGCTCACCTGTGAGTTGATTCCCAGACAAATCAAGGTGATTTAACTGATTCGAGGACAAAATAGCATGGTCACGGTTAGATAGAGACAAAAGAAGCTCACCAGTGAGTTGATTCCCGGACAAATCAAGGTAACTGAGGTTGGAGAGTGCAGCAAATTGAAATGGGATTGAACCATGAATGTTATTCTGGGACAAATCAAGGTGCTGAATACAGGTGAGGTTAGATAGAGGCAAAGGAATCTCGCCAGTGAGTTTATTCCGGGACAAATCGAGGTAGCTGAGTTCGGAGAGGGCAGCATATTGAAATGGGATTGAACCCTGAATGTTATTCCGGGACAAATCAAGGTACCAGAGTTTGGAGAGTGCAGCTATCTAAGGTGGGATACGCCCGTTCAATCCACAGTTTGGCAGGGAGAGTTTTTCAAGCCGAGGAAAAGAATCGAAGCCGAAATCTTGGAACATGTTGTGACAATAGAAGAAGAATCCGATTAGGGTTTTGTTTGTGTTTAATGTATTTATTGTATATTGCAGTTATGTCCTTAGGGTTTAGATAGTTTTGGTAATTATTATTACACCCATGTATGTAGTATAAATACTTATGTAAATCCTAATGAAAATTAGTTTGGCAATTAGTCTTTACATGGTATCAGCAGCCTTTACGATCCTCTAAACCCTCCCCTCCTTTTATTCTCTCTCTCGGCCGTACACATCCTCTAGGGCCGGCCGCCGACTTCTCACAATTCTTCCTCCCTCCACTCATCAAAATCTTTGCTTTCTGTATTTTTTCTGCTTTACGATGGCTTCTAGTGGACGTCATGAAATGTTGTCCATCAACACGATGATTCATATGCTTAATACTAAGCTTGATGTTACTACGTATCTGCAGTGGAAGCAACATGTCCAATATGTTCTTCGTCCCCAAGGTCTGTTTGGCCATCTTGATGGCTCTTCTCCCTGTCCGGCTCTTCCGGTGCCTGTGCCACCGTCCTCCTCCACCGTTCCTCCCGATGATGCTGCTAAGTTGAAAGCCAAGGAGGCCTATGATGCTGCCAAGGTGGCATATGATGCTTGGATGGATGATGATCAGGCGATTTGTGGAGTTTTGTACTCTTCGCTTACTCCAGAAGCGAAGAATGAGGCCTCCCAGTGTCACACTGCCAAGGCGATGTGGGATGCTTTTGCGAAGGCCTACCAGCATGGATCTGCGGTTGCCAAGTTCAGTCTCCGTCAATAGGCTGCCGCAATCAAGAAATCGGGTACTGTTCATGAGCTACATCTTACTTTTATGTCAATTTTTGAAAAGTTGAATGCTATGGGTGATCCGGTTGATAACCGGGAGAAGTTGATTTGGTTTTTGAATGCTCTGGGCTTGAATTTAGTTCCCCTATTGCCTCTAGAGATCCTGCCCCCTTGTATCAGCAGGTTGTTGATGAGGCACAAACTCATGAAGCGTTTTTGGCCAATTTAAGGGGTTCTGCTGGTCCAAATCCAACACCGGCAGTTTTCATGGCAAGCTCAGAACAGCAGGGATCCACTGCCGCCGCCGCCGACCCAGCAGCAGGCGGCGCGTGGCCACACGCGCCGGCAAAAGACGCGCGTGGGGGTGACGCGTGGGCCCCACGCACCGCCGTTGCTAGCCGGTCCGGTCAGCGGCGTGCGACTGGTTCTTCGGGGGGCTCTGGGCATGGTCGTGGTGGTCCGATTCAGTGTTATACCTGTGAGGGTTATGGTCATGTGTCCAAACAGTGTCCGTCGTCCACTTCTCGTCCGGCATCTCAGAAATCCCAGCCCTATGTTCAGCCCTATGCTCAGCCCTATGTCCAGCCATATGCTCAGCCTCAGTTTCTGCCGTTTGTTGCTCAACCAGGTCAAATTCCGCGGCCTCCTTAGGCTAATCTTGTCCAGATGCAACCATATGCAGTACCTCAGCAGCCAGCGCCGCAGTATGTCATGTATTCTCCTCAGCAGCCCCAACAATACTTGACATATCCAACTCAGGGATCTACTCAGTATCAGCCCTCTTTTGCTGCTTCATCCTCTACTACTCCGGATTGGTACATGGACTCTGGAAGCACGAATCACATGAGCTCCTCTGCATCGAACTTGTCCAGCATCACGCCTTATAACGGTAACACTCTTGTCTCTGTTGGTAATGGTGCAGGTATTTCTATTACTGGTATTGGTAATGCTCGTGTTAGTCCTTCTTTGCATTTATCTGATGTGTTGGTTGTGCCTGCTATTACTAAAAACTGGTTGAGTATCAGTAAGCTAACTAGGGCGCTTGGTGCTGTTATTGCATTTGATGATCAGTCTTTTCTTATTCAGCACAAGGCCACCAGGGCAATTCTGGGTCGGGGCAGATGTGAGGATGGTCTCTATGTTTTGGACTGTGGTGAGGAGGCATTGCTGTCATTTGTAGTGAAGAATAAGAATAGAGCATCGTTTGAGACTTGGCATGCTCGTCTGGGACATGTGTCCCCTAGTGTTATTTCCCTTTTGAATAAGACTGGTTGTTTATCACTTACTTCTTTGTTCCCTAGACCTGGTGTTTGTGAGTCCTATGCTATGGCTAAGGGACAGAAATTATCTTTTGTTGAGAATTCTAAGCGTGCTGCTCACGTTCTTGATTTAATTCATTGTGATTTGTGGGGACCTTCTCCTGTTTTATCTGGTAATGGCTTTGCTTATTATGCTGTGTTTGTGGATGATCACTCGTGTTTTACTTGGTTTTATCCCTTACGTCGGAAGTCAGATTTTGTTGATATATATATCCAGTTTGAGGCGTTTGTTGAGAATCAGTTTTCTTCAAGAATCAAAGTCTTTCAGAGCGATGGTGGAACTGAGTTTACCAACAATCGATTACAGACTCACTTTAGCACTCGAGGCATTCATCATCAGATGTCTTGTCCTTACACGCCGGAGCAGAATGGTCGAGCTGAACGGAAGCACAGACATATTACGGAGATGGGGCTATCCATGCTGTTTCACTTAAACTTACCTCTTTCCCACTGGGATGATGCGTTCATCACTGCGGTTTTCAACATTAATCGTCTGCCTACTCTTGTTCTAGGTAATATATCCCCTTTTGAGGTTTTGTTTGGTCGCTCTCCAGAATACTCAAACTTTCATCCTTTTAGTTGTCGAGTATTTCCATATGTTCATCCTACAGCAGCTCATAAGCTGGAACCTCGTAGTCTTCCATGTGTTTTTCTAGGATACAGTGCACAGTACAAGGGGTTTAAGTGCTTGGACACAGCTACCGGTCGTGTTTATATGACTCGCCATGCCAGATTTGATGAGACTCATTTTTCCTTTTTCTAGTACTACTTCGGAGGCTCAGTTTACTTCACTGGATGTCTCGTCGTTCTTGGATCCTTCCACTTCTGACTTGGATGTACCTTCTGTTAGGTCTTCTGTTGCGTCTTCTCCAGCGGTGTCATCTACTCCTTGCCTTGTGTGTCCTGAGCCTCATGTTTCTTCTGAGCCAGCGCCACCTATGGCTGTTTTGGATGATCCTATTACCGTTGATGAACCTGTTACTCCTCCTCGTTCGCCTACACCCTCGGCTTCTGCATCCTCAACTTCAGCTTCGACTCCTCCTGCTCCTCGGGCTCATAGGATGGTCACTCGTCATCAGGATGGGACACGTGTGCCTCGCGATCTTGGCCCTGAATTTATTGTCACTGGACTAGTTGCTGAGTTGATTGCTCAGACGGAACCTCGAACTTATCGTACTGCTGCTAAGGACTCTCGATGGGTAGCTGCTATGGATGAGTAGATTGCTGCACTTCGTCATCAGCACACCTGGGATCTGGTTCCGTGTCCTCCACAGGTTAATGTTGTTAGCTCTAAATGGGTCTATCGCCTCAAGTATCGACAGGATGGATCCATTGATCGCTACAAGGCTCGTCTGGTTGCTCAGGGTTTTTCTCAGATTCCGGGTTTTGATTTTGATCACACCTTCAGTCCGGTGGTCAAGGCTGGCACTGTTCGCACTGTTCTTGCCATTGCCACCATGAGAAACTGGCCGCTTCATCAGTTGGATGTCAAGAATGCTTTTCTCAATGACATCTTGATACTCCAGTTTATATGGCCCAGCCAGCGGGTTAACAGGATCCAGCTCGTCCTAATCATGCGTGTCTTCTTCGGAAGACTATCTATGGTCTGAAACAGGCTCCCAGTGCATGGTTTGACAGGTTCAGTGCGTTTGTTCGGGATCTTGGTTTTGTTGAGAGTCTCTCAGATCCGTCTTTGTTTGTGTTCACTCGTGATGATGTTCTTCTCTACCTGCTTGTCTACGTTGATGACATCATTCTCACAGGGAACAGCAGTAGAACTATTAGCCAATTCATTGCCCGAGCTGATCGTGAATTCTCGGTCAAGAATCTTGGCTCTCTTAGCTATTTTCTTGGTCTGGAAGTGACTCCAACCTCCACTGGTTTGTTTTTGGGGCAGGCCAAGTATGCTAGAGACATACTTCAGCGAGCTGGAATGTTGGATGCTACACCTATTTCTACCCCGTTTTTACCTTTGTCTCAGCTTCATAACAGCACGAGTGGTCATTTTCATAATCCCAAGTTGTATCGTTCACTAGTTGGAGCTCTTCAGTATCTGACTATCACTCGTCCGGATTTGTCGTTTGCAGTTAACTCAGTGAGTCAGTTTCTTCAGGATCCTCGTGATGATCACTTCTCGGCAGTGACTCGGATACTTCGGTATGTTCTTGGTACACAGCATTGTGGTTTGATCTTTTCTGCTGGTGGTGTTTCGGAGGTCCTTGCTTACTCGGATGCGGACTGGGCTCGGTGTTTAGAGACTCGGCGGTGTACATATGGATATGCTGTTTTTCTGGGTGGAAATCTAGTTGCTTGGAGTGCTAAGAAGCAACCTACTGTCTCTAGATCGAGTTCGGAGTCGAAGTATCGTGCTTTAGCCAATACAGCTTCAGAAGTTGTCTGGCTTATGCATCTTCTTCGTGATCTGCGTTTTCCTCTACAGGATTCTCCTTTACTTCTCTGTGACAATAATAGTGCTATCTTTTTGGCGGAGAATCCTGTTGCACATAAGAGGGCTAAGCATATTGATATTGATTATCATTTTGTGCGGGAGCTGGTTGCTGGAGGCAAATTTCGTGTTGGTCATGTTCCTACATCTCTGCAGGTGGCAGATATTTTTACCAAAGGTCTCAATCGTGCCTTGTTTGATTTTTTCCGGTCCAAGTTTTGCGTCTCCATCAATCCGACGCTTCGCTTGAGGGGGGGTGTGACAATAGAAGAAGAATCCGATTAGGGTTTTGTTTGTGTTTATTGTATTTATTGTATTTTGCAGTTATGTCCTTAGGGTTTAGATAGTTTTAATAATTATTATTACATCCATGTATGTAGTATAAATACTTATGTAAATCCTAATGAAAATCAGTTTGGGAATTAGTCTTTACACATGTCATACTCATATCCTCTCATGATGCTAGACAGTTGGATGTCTGTAACCAGGCCAGTGGTGTTGTCGCAGGTGATGCCAGGCCATTCACAGTGATTAACAACCGATGTGTTCAAATGATCCGACCCATATTTGTAATCTTCCCACCACCCGCTGTTGAGCAGTGTCTCAGCTTCCGCAGTTGAGTTTGAACTTGCAGCTGATGCTATGGCAAGGACAAGCAAGCTGCAGATCACTAGTTGTACTGAACCCATTTTTGAATAATGCAGTATTTCTGCTCATCTATTGGTACTACTTTTGTACACTGCAGAGAGACTCGGATGCTTTTAAGAGTGTATCGGAGTCGGAGATTCGGAGTCAAGCAACTCAATGTCTTGGTCTTCCAATTCATCTTCCCATTCAACACGTTCATCCATCTTAGGCATTAAACAACCACAAAAAAAGAAAATCAACCCACATGTACAGGTCGGTCAATTGAGAGGGAATTATAGGTTGATCTTTCAACGAGTAAAACATATCTATTTATAAATACTTTCAGCGCCAATGAAAGATATAATAATTTTAAAATTTGAAAATCATGATATAATATGTTAAAATAATTGTTATATAATACTAGCATTTTGTATATCACATGACATGACGCGCGATCTTCAAAATTATAAATCAGTATAATAAAATTGTAGAAAGTAAATAAATATAATTAAGAAAAAAGTGTTGTTGTACCCTCAAATATTTAAGAAAGTGCTAACGTATCCCTAAATTTTTCAAAAGTGCCACTATACCCTCAAATGTATAATTTGGGCAGAATTTTCTTTTGCCAAGTGTAAAATTACAAGAATACCCTCACTATTATTTAATGGTAAAAAAGAAAAAAAATTATGACGAAAATGCCCCAACCAAATCAATGAATAATCATCTAATTCCCGCTTCCCTTTTTACATTCACACCCAGTTAAGAAAGCAATTCAAATCCATACCACCAATCATCGTTACTTTTTCGGATGAACGCGTTTGAAGTCGAGGGGGCCAAAATCACCGTGCCCAGAAATTAGTGTTAGTCGGGGACCGAAACCGCCACACCCAGTAATAATTAGCGTGACTAGCTCAAAGTGGCGAGATTATGGTAATTTCACCAATGTTTTCAATTTGTTGAGTTTTTGGATATAAATGTTAACTTTTTTCAATACTGGTCTGCTAGATTTAGGCCGTATTTTTGTTATATAATCATATATACAATAATATGATATATAACTGATTTGCAAGTGTATGCAATAGAAGTAATATATATATATATATATATATTATATAAGATGCATATGTCTGATATACTTAATTATTGATCATATCATATATATCAAAGACGTATTTTTTTGGACTATAAAATAAGCAAAATATGGACTGCATCTAGAATTGCCCCTTTCAATAATATTGTGCATTTATTCTGTAATCAGTGATATTGATTTCTTGACTATTTTTTTCGTACCCATGAGCATTTGGGTCAAGAAAAAAAAATCTAACAAGTGAGGGTAAATTTGTCTATTAATTCAAAATGATGTTGAAAAATGGGCTTTAGAGGTACATTTCTTTATTCAATATAATGATAGGGGTATATCAGCACTTTTGAATTAATCGGGGGTACATTGGCACTTTCTTATAAACTTGGGGGTACATGAGGTTTTAACCCTATAATTAATTCAAGAATAGAGTTGAATCCGACAATTATTGAAAATTTGAAAAATGATGATAAATTGTTATGGTAAATGATGTTTAAAAATTTGAAAAATGAATAGGTGAACATTAGGGACCAAAATGAATAATATCACAAGGATAAAGCATATATGATCAGACATACTGATTCCGTCCAAGGGCAGGTTGAGATCCCCTGGCATTATGGGTCCAGGTTAAAACGGCGTCGATCTCGTAGTCTTTCATGCGTACTCCGTCAGCTCCTTCCTCTTCTCCAGCCTCCGGCAATCTCAGTCGGTCCGGTAGCGCTTGGGGACAGTGGTGGAGGGAGACCGGGTCTGGCGGGGACTCAAGCCCCCGCCAAAGTCTCCAGAATCGCTGATTACGTAAAGGTATAATCTTTTATTTAAAGTTTAGTTCCGTTAAAATTTTGCTCAGCCCCCGCCAGAGATCGCGGAGGAATATTATATATATTCGAGCTATATTTTATGTGTGTTATTTACCAAAACCTCAAATTTCCCAAACGTATACGTCGTACGCAGTATCAGTGACAGTTAATATAACAATACCTAAGAGTACTTGTGTTGTCTTCCACGTTCCAGAAACCCAAATTTTCCCAACTCGTACGCCGTTCGCAGAGTATCAATTAATCAGGCGTACAGAGTATCAATTAATGTAACAGTATCTAAATTCGTGTGTTGTCCTTCTGCGTTCTAAAACCCCTCAGTATCATGTGCATCGGCGGTTTTGAGTTGGTAATGATTTTCGTTTTAATCTAATTCTCTTGTATATGATGTTATTTGTTTTGTGTTCCTATCCAACAATATTAAGTTTTCATTTTCCATAAGTTATGTTTTGTCGGCTAATTGTTTACTCGCATTCAACTGCAAGTGACTGTATATTAGTGAAAACTTTGTACAAAGTTTTATCAGGTTAGCATTTTAATTCATTCTATAAATTCAACTAACTATAGGTAATAGATGTTTATATAACTTGTAGTAACTTACTAACTTGTAAGTACATAAATTAATATTTAATGATAGCTTTCGATTATTAGTTCAGTTGTAAAGTGATATTAAGTTAATGCCACAATCACTTGAATCACATGATCTATATATTAGAATTTGCTTCGAGTAATTTTTGTATTATGTTAACTTGTTAATTTTGCTTTTATGAAAATTTTGTTTAGATATTAGGCCCCGCCAACACGAAATCCTGGCTCCGCCGGGGATGCTCGTTTCAGCGGTCGCTGGTATAAGTGACATAGTCTTCAACCATCGATTATATGCCAAGAGTATATTGGAGTACTGATTATTACAAGATCTCACAGCTCACTCCTCTTTTTTTACCAGAAAGCCCCATTGCAAGCATCAACAGTAAATCATGAGGGCATGGTTCTCATCCTGCAGGTGTTTTATTGCGTGTCAATGATTCGTACTCTTTGAGTGTATCTTTAGCAGGAGCTTCTTCAGACCTTATGTACACTGAACCAACAGTACATAGCAGGTACCTGAGTGGTATATATAAAGCAGAAAAAATCAATGAAAATGCAGAGCAGAAAACAACCGCTATATATATATATATATATATATATATATATATATATATATATATTCTGAATTATCCTGCCTAAAGCTATCTTTGATCCTTCAACAGTAAGGTAGAGATACAATACAATACAATACAGTCAAAAATATAAATTTTCTCTGTACCGCTCGCATAAAAGTCGTTCACTCTCCAATGACCCAACTAATTAATTACTTTAGTAAAATCTCAAACTAACAAATTGTTTTTTACAGTTATAGCCTGAGCAATGTCATCCTCTGTATCAGAAACCTGTATATGGGAATTCTGATTTTCGCACAACTTCTAGACTCTTCTAAATGTTCTACCATTTATTCGTGAGTTCAAAAATGCCACAACACTTTACAAGAATTTGCAGAAACATGGCAAAAAGTCAGGGTTTTGCTCAAATCAAAGTTAGAAGTTATAACATATTTATGAAATCATATATATATGTGTGTGTGTGTGTTTCAGCAAACCAAACGCACAATATCTGAAAATTTGCAGACAACGGATGGAGATGAATTCTTGACATGGGTGTATGTGCATAGACTAGTTTCCTACGAAGAGGGATGACGCCGAGAGACTATTGCATCTCGGGGAGAGTTATAATAGGTTCATCGGCGTCATCTCTCCTGCGTGGGAAACTTGTCGATGCTGTTTGCTCCGATCTCTCATTTGTTGCAGACGCTTTGGTAGCATGAGATGTATATGGAGTAGATTCAGGCATTGAAAAAGTCATTAAGACCCGGACCCTTGTTTACATTTCTTCGGGTACGGTCTTATTTATATTACTCCAATGGACTTGTGGTTGGAGGTCTATCATCATCATGGAGACACTGGCACTTGACAACTCTCCTTCCTATCTATACACAATCAAACAGCTTTGCTGACGAGAGCATGCAACGTCACGTTGAATCAACTAATAATCTACTTTTAAAGAAAATTTACGAATTGATCACTCTTGTTAATATCACTGCCATTGAGCATATAATGATGGCATTCTTAGTATTTTAAACAAACATATGCTTGGTTTTGGTTTCATCTTGGGTGTCTTTTATTTCCTCCCTGGTATTATTTCATATGGTAATGATACATTCAATTTTCGGGAATGATTTTTATCGGCCGGTGTTGCTATACCTCACATTTTATAGTTCAAAATGTGGTATAAACTTGCGAAAGTATACTCACATGTTATGTTCATTCAGAAATTTAACAAAATATTCAGGGATAATACTGTAAATTCAATGATAGTTTAAACTATGCTAAATAAAATATCGTACTGCGTATAACACTTCAGTTTTTTTTTTTGAACTTGCAAATATGTATTCTATGTCAAATTACAAGTGGTAATAGAATCATTTGTATCTAAGTGCCTGCTCATTATAGCTTATTTTTGCAGAATTGAACTGAAATATATTAAATTTAAATAGAATTTAATATGTTAAAAGTACTAATAATAGAAAAATAATTAGATAAGACAGTTTATGGTAACACAAAAATTCGGAAAATCTCATTTTAGTAAGTTTTGGCAAAAAACAATAAGATAAGTCGGTCTTATGGATAGATATGACTTATTCTGTATTTAAAAATGAGCCTAGTTATTAGTTTTGAGACCAAAATATGAAAAAATTATATTATTTTGTTTTCCCCGCCTTACACAACTTAAACCGGAAAATACTTACACTAAACAAAAACATAATCTGCCAATACATACATCATATTGTTGCAACTTTATCTTCAGGAGGAGTTTGAATTTGATCATGAAGACTGCCTTTAGTTTACTATATTTAGATGGTATTGACATGAATAGCGTAGTCAGATGAAATTTATCTTCGGTTTAGGGTGGCCTATCTCTCTAGCAAACTTAACAAAAACCTCATCCACTTATAATAAAATACGACTAATTAAGTAGATTAAACGTGTGAAAGGGAGTTTTTGGCAGCATGTTTCGACAATTTCAAAGCGGCTGAACTTGATGGAGCTGAATTGATTTCAAGTTGCAACTAAAATACAGATAACAACTTGCGATCGAGCTTTAAAGAAACGGCCGGCGTCGGCTTACATGGCCCCCCCTTCAAACCTATATACTCATGTAGTACCAGTTACGTCGGTGCTCAACGTGGTCCTTGTTATATATAATTCCACCGGTTTCAACTTAAATGTCCGATTGTCACTCTCTGGGACATGCATTTGACAGATGAACATGCTCGACCAAATTAAACATTCAAAATTTCAAGTATTAATAGTATTTTCCACGGTATAATATATGATATTAGTACCTAAAAAAATTAATGTTTTATGATTTCATTATTTTACATTAATATTGCTTTCGTAATATGATGAGACTTTTAAACTAGAGCATTTTTCTAACCTAGCTCGTCAAATTTAAAAAATGTCAAGTTAATCTTGATTTGGAATCACGAAATCCATGTATATTCTTACTTAAACATCATCGAGGATTGGTTAGAGTCATACTCTATTTTTTTTAAGGTAAAACCACCATATAGGTGGGGGGAGTTTTTATTAGGTTCCCCAAAACCCGTAAAAGAACAAAAAAGGTCATAGTTTTTATATCATTTGATGACAAAATGAGAAAGCATAAAGCTTTCAAAGCATTTGTATGCTTCCAAAAAATAGACTAACTCTAAATGAATAAGCCTATATATATACTTTCTAGCAAAAACCTTGTTCTTGTATGAGGAAGTCTGGAAGTGAATTGTTAAACAAAACACTAAGTGGCACCCAAACATTCAAGAATCTAAAGGTACAAAACTGCTAAAAATAGAAGAGCATTCTCCAGGCATCAGCTGCAGAACTTCATTGGGCATTTTGAGCTGTGCAATCTGTATGGACAACACAAAGGTTACATAGCATCTGAATATTAAGAGAATCTGAGGGAGGGAGTACCCAACCTGTCCATATGGAGAAGACCTCTTGCTTCCTGAGAGAGGAGTTGAACTGACAGTGTAGAATTTATTTTATCTCTGAAGGCTGTCTTGGCAATGCTGTCAGCAACTAGGTTGCCCTGTCTGAAAATGTGGGAAATGGAGCAGTTTGGAGGTGGAGCACAGGATGTAGCAAGATCATACAGAGGCCAAGGGGCTTGTAGGGGATCAGAGATAGCCTTGACTGCTATTGAAGAATCTGATTCAATAGAGAATATGTACTCTGAGGTAGATGCCCAGTGTACTGCTTCTTTCAGAGCAAGTATATTTCAGAATGTAAAGATGAGGAAGTCTCTACATATCTGCTAAGAGCAAAGGTTAGATTTCCATCAGAATCCCTAACCACCACTGCCAGCCCAGCCATTTTGTTCTGATGCCAGGATGCATCAGTGCTAATTTTCAGTTCACCAGTAATAGGGGGTAACCATTTGATTATCCTTATTACTGGTTGTGGTGGTCTGGTATGGGGTGGGAGGAAACCAAGGTTAGACAGTTCCATATCAAAAGAGGCATTAGAGCAAATTGGTTTGGCACAGAAAGTCAAGAAAACATGATCTTTGATAGATTTTTTCAAACTGTCTAGATTAGGTTTTACATTGTCAAAAATAAAGGAACATCTGGCCTTGCATAGGAACCAACAGATAATACAGGGAGTAATTTTTGCTAAAATACTGTGCATTTTGGTAGTGCCCTGAAAAGATAAATAGTATGAGATTCTATCCCATAAATTTTCAAAAAGCACTGGGGCAGTACCTATCATATAGTGAAAATCAGACCATATAGAGAGAGCAAAGGGGCAGCTGTTAAAGTAGTGATCTAGATGGTCAGAGAAATTGCAAGCACAACATTTAGAAGGAAGATTAAAACCCATTTTCATCAGTATATCTGGGAAAGGAATGAAAGTGTTTACCAACTTCCACATGAAAACACTAATTTTTTTTCTGAAGCCTTGTGTTCCAGAGCTGTTTCAGGGTGAAAGATTCTGTCCTAGAGGGTACCACTGCTTTATATGCAGTTTTGAAATTGAAATTCTCTTTCTGATCAGGAATCCAGATCAATCTGTATGGTCTGGTCTGAGTACATTCAGCTCCCTGTAAAAAGTGTACAAGAGGGGAGGGCAGATGGGGTGCAATGTCAAGCAGATAAATATTCATATTTTCACAGAAATGAACCACTGTACAATCTTCAGGTATGCATGTATTTTCTATATTGCACAGGAGAGAAATTGGACCAAAAGATGTCCAATTAGATTTCCAGAAGTTACATTGTCCTGTGCCATGTATGACTCTAGTCAAATTTTCAGCAGTCTGTGTTACTGAAACAATTCTTTTCCAAATAGGTGAAGATCTATATGATGGTGGAAGCTTCCAAAAAAATTGAGCCCAAAGTGTTTCACCAATCTAAAACTTCCACCATAACTTTAAAGAACAGGCTTTGACTACAGCATGTATGGATCTAATCCCTATACCATTTTGACTGACTGGATAGGAGAGTTCACTCCACCTTCTCCACATTTTTTTGGTTTTAATTCTGTCTCCCCCCAAAAGAATTTGGACATAATCTTTTCAATTTTTTTATGACTGAGATGGGGGGTTTCATTACAGACCATATGTGCTGAGGGATGGAGTATAAGCAAGATTATATCAGTGTAATTTCCCCCCTGTAGATAACCACTTATTCTTCTAATTAGAAATTTTATTTTCCAATCTTTGGATGAGTGGAGTGAAATAGGTAGTCAGTACTCTACCCTTAAAGATAGGAACCCCAAGATATGTGAATGGAAACTGGCCTTGTTTCATGCCTAAGATATCCCTAACCTGTTGAACTTTAGAGACTGATGCATGCTTGCCTAAATAGTAATCACTCTTTTCAAAATTGATTTTCTGTCCTGTGGTTAACTCAAAAGCCACAAGGAAAGCTTTAAGCCTAGAGAGATTATTTTCTGAGGCTCTCAAAAAAACTATGGTATCATCAGCGTAACTCAGGTGGGAGAGAGGGGAAGGGCCATGGGGGATATCATAATACTGTAACATTCCACTAATAAACATATATGAGATGCCTCTTGAAAAAGCCTCTGAAAAAATGTTAAAGAGAAAGGGTGAGAGAGGATCTCCCTGTTTAATACCCCTTGAAGATTTAAAAAACCCCTGAGGTCTGCCATTGATCAAGACAGAGAAAGAGGCACTACTGAGGTTTTTCATGATGCAGTGGACTAGTCTCCCATGTATACCAAAGTGCAGTAATATAGAATTTAGGAACCCCCAATTAACCCTATCAAAAGCCTTTTTTAAATCAAGTTTAATGATCAAATTGGGGTTTCTGCACTTTCTATCAAGAAATCTAACCATCTCCTTCAGATATATAATATTGTCTGAGATGTCTTTATTTTTTAAAAATGCAGATTGCTGTGGTGAGATAATTTTAGGCATAAAGGGTTTCAGCCTTTCCATAATCAGTTTAGAAAATATTTTATTAATAAAATTGGAGAGGCTGATAGGCCTATAATCATCAAAAGAGGTAACCACATCTTTCTTGAGAATTAAGGTTATCTAGGTGACTGCAATTCCAGCTGGAATGGGGGCTGAACTCATAAAATCATGCACAACATCCAATAAATCATTTTTAATTATTTCCCAGGCCTTTGTAAAAAATTTAGAAGAGAAGCCATCAGGGCCTGGGCTACTGTTCTTATTGAGATTAAAAACAGTTGCTTTTAGCTCTTCAATGTTTACTGGACTGAGAAGAATTTCATTATCAGCATCAGTAATTACTTTTGGAATCTGGCTTAAAAATTGGTCATAGTAATGACCATTTTCAATATTATCAAGCTCAGATAAAAGATCAGAATAGTAAGAAACAGCCTCTGAATCAATATCAGTAGTATTTTCCTGCCAATTCCCAGTTGAGTCTTTAATCTTAGTGATGCTAAGAAAAGATCTCTTTTCTTTCACTGTGTGGTGAAAGAATTTTGTGTTGTCATCTCCCTCTTTGGTTAGAGTCATACAACTCACTACAAAAAGTGAGAGGCAAAAGAAAACAATGGCTCACATAGTGACCTTGAAGCATATCAATGCTTCCAAAAATTAAAATAATCTAAAGGCATGATTATATCTGTAGGGATGATTATAGAAGGCTCAGAACCTATCAGTGAATTGAAAAATCAAAACACAATGCAGCACCAATAATTTTGCAAATTCCCAAAACTAGATATAAATGTTAAAATCAATGAAGCGTCTTGGATAGATAAAACTTTGGATGCAACTCAGATTTGAGAGAAGTATAATTCATGTGTCTATGCAAGCTCTGTAGTGACGATCAATGTTGCAGCAGTGTTGTAATCTTGATCCATTGAGCATGTAATAGAGACAAAACAAGGCCAATGAGAGTAGCAGTTGATCTAAAGTGGATGTAGTCTGAGTGAGGGAGTTTCTGCCTTATCAAGATTATAGAGACCTCTAGAGAGTGCATGCATTTGAGAGAAAGACAGTAAATTGAGACTATGCTTATGAACAGATGCATGTTTAGCTAGTGAATCAGCACCATAGTTTGTTTCTTTTGGGGAGTGTGATAAAACTGCATTATTTAAAACCTGATGAATTTCATCCACTACATTGAAAAAGACTCCATTGTGCATGGCTGGGATTACTAATCATTTTAATGGCCTCTTAGCAGTTTGATTCAATGAGAATTCTATCATCAAGGGAGGTGCAAGTAGACAAATCTAGCCCAATAGCAAGTATTTCAGCATGTAATGAGGACTTAGGATAAGTATAAATGCACTTTGCACTAATAAAATTCTCATTTTTATCTATAATGATTAAACCAAGTCCAGCCTCTCTGTATTGGAATTCCAAGAAGCATCAGCATTCAGTTTAAGACCTTCCAAAGGTTTAATCCAATTCACCTTGACAATGTTGGGTTTTGGAGGTTTCAACCATGCAGGAAAGTATCCATTTGAAACTAGCTCAATATCAAAATTGGAACTAACGAAAACAGGTTTTGCATCAAATGAATGATAAACCATGGATTTAACCTATTGTACAACTTTCCTAATCACTGGTATGACATTTTCGAAAATAAAGCTTTTTCTAGCTTTTCTTCTGGAATTGATATATTATGAGGAAATCAGTTCGATCATTGCACTCCATTGCTAGATCCATAAACCGATGGTAAAATGCCTCAATAGTTTCGACCATCTGCTGGATGATGTTGTATAGGTCATTCATTGACTGAGTTAACTTCTTCTAGAAGAAAGCGGACAACAAAAACATTCCAAAGCACCAATATGAATGCAATCTCTCTGAGCCAGTCTTGGGCCTCCCCCCTTAGGTAGCTCGAGACTATCTTACAAATATCAAGCTCGTGGAAATCCCGAGGCAGCATGGTCTTTAAGAACACCGTTAGAAATTAACTCTCGGGGGACACTGGTTCCATCATAGGTCGGCAGATGGTCTGGCAGCTTCTTGGTATTATCATGAGGGAGATTCATGATATACCGTGAGAAAGGGGATCATATCGCTTAGCCTTGGGGCCCGAGCAGCAGATCCAGCTCCCCGTTGATTTCCTCCTGGTCTTTCGTTTGGTACGTTATCTAGGGATGCGTAGGCTGAGGATCAGCAAGTTCTGGTTATGTTGAATAAGTTGTCTGTGATGATCCCCGCACTTATCTGCTCAGGATTTTTACCGTAGGATCCTGCTCGTTGCTGATGCAGGCTGTTGTTGCGAGTTCGAATTTATTCCCGCATCCAGGAACTGCTGGCTCTGAGGGCTTCAAACATAAGAAGTTGGTTTAAAAGGGTCTGGAAATGGTCCTAGAGTTTCCGTGCTTCCTGGTCCCATATTAGAGACATTGTTAAGCTGATAATTACTTCTGTTCGTGCTACAGGGTTTATCTCATAGAAGGGTGCAGTCCCATATGGTTGACTGTGTGGTAGATTTTCTCCAATAGTAGGGAAGGTTCCCTGTAGGTGTGCTAGGATCGAGGGATCATATGAGGATATCCCTATGTATGAATGCTCGGCCAAGCAGGTGGCACATGGACCATAACTCGAGAGCTAAGAAGTGGGTTGACTCGCTGGCTCACCGTCAGAGCAAGATCGGGGTAATATGTTTAAAGAGAGTTTATAAAGTTTAACGCCATTTAAATGATCGCGGAATGCGGGGGGTGACCGCTTGAGCCATGATTTGCTCCAATTGGTTTACTCGAAGTTGGGCCCGCGTAAAGGGGCCGAGTTGAAGTTGGGCCCGTTGAAAGGGGTCAAGTCGAGCCCTGAGCCCTCGCGTCTGGCTATATTGGGTTTTGAGTTCTCGCTGCTGATTGAGTTGAGTTTTGATTCTCTTGTGGTTGACTGTTTGCAACTGGATCGAGAAATTCCAAATCCGATGCTAGCATTTCTAGCGAGTTCTTATGCATAAAACTCATCAGCAATCCATGTAGCTTCCGGATCGACAGGAGAGTGGCGGTTGAATGACTCCTGTCTGTCTTCAAATCCGTTATTGTTTTTGTCGGTAAAATGGTTGTTAGTTCTACTAATTAGAATAATGAAATCCGACTGAATAGAAATTCGACCGGTCGGGTCCGAGGTGGGTCCCACAGAGGCTTGGATTGGGCAGATTCTCGAGGTACCTACTTGGGAGTATGTGCACCTTGAGAATTTATGATGGAGGTTCGAGGAGGCACGAAAGTGGCTCTAGCTCCCCTTGTAGTAGCACGGGTGGCCTAGCGTCGGTATTATCACTTCTGGCTGGAGCTCGGGAATAGACTCGCTGAATCCTGCGAAGGTTATCAATTGACCAATGGACATGCAGGTCCTAATGGGCGTGCCAAATTTATGAATTTCTTGGACCCGCGATTGATCTCGAACCGAATTCATGAACTGATCTGCAAAACAGACCTCGGAGTGGCCGGGGATTAACATTCTGATGATTCAGTCAGTAAACAGTCTTGAGAAGCAATAAGTATAAAAGTGTAGTGTGTGTAAGTATGGGTGTTCAACCGGGTTGACCCGCCCCGGCCAGGCCTGGATCCAGAATCTTCAAATTTCTTGAACCGGAACCGGTTTGGATATATCTTGGACCGGGACCGGACCGGAATTATTTCGGGTTTGTCCCGGTTCAGACCGGTTTAAATTTTAATCTAGTTTGTTTTTTCTTCCAAAAATTTATGAGAAATGTATAACCCAAGAGTTGAATTCGAATAGAACGCTTAAGAGAATTCATCCTTACCATTGGACTGCAACATGTATTTAAGAAATAATTCTTTCATAATTGATTATAATTATACTACATAAGAGTAACATAAATTTCATAAATATATTAACATAAATAATATGTGATTAGCATACATATTTTAAATATAAATATAATTACCATAATATTATCATTTATATGAATATATGATATATACTATAAATAAAACTATTACATTAATTTAGTTACCATATATATATATATATTATAAATCTAGTATTGTTAGTAAAGTATATAATACCGGGTCATCCGGTTTGACCAGGATTAAACTGGGTTTGATCTGGATCGGTCCAAAATCCGGAATTGCCGAAAATCTTGACCCGGGGCCCGGCCCAAATTTATAATTATGCGGGTCCGTGTCACAAAATCCAGGCTGGGCAGGCTATTTCTCTGGGTCGGGCCATATTTCCAGGTCGGGCCGGTTGATGAACAACCCTAAATTTACCAATACTTTGTATTTATAGCAAGGGTTATGCAAGCGGTCCAACCCGGTCCGGCCCGGATCTGGATTGACTCGGACCCGGAATATCTTGAAACTTTAGACCGAGACGTGGCCTAGTTTGACCATTATTTGGACCGGATCAGATCCGGAATTTTCCGGGCCCCAGACCGGTTGACCCGGTTAGAAACTCTACTACATTTTATTTACAAAAAGAAAATTGTTTCCATTGACCCAGAATATCTTAAGACCTTGGATCGAGACGCAGTCAGGTTTGACTATTACTTGGACCGTACTCGGTGCGGAATTTTTCTGGGTTAGACCCAGCCCCGACCAGTTGAACCGGTTAGAACCTCTACTACACTTTTTTTACAGAAAGAATATTGTTTCATTGAGGACTGAACTTCAAACCATTACATTAAACTCTCCTTACCGTTGGACCACATTGCTTGTTTGTTAATTAATGGCACGACTTATAAATATATACTTATTTTCAATTTATTTTATAAACAAAACACAAAATGATGATTTTGTTAAGATTTGAATTCTAGTTGCACACTACAAAAATGGTATGTCTTACTGCTGGACTAAAATTAATTTATTGCTATAATTGACTTTCTGTTATATGCATTACATATTACCAGGCTCACCGGGTTGACCTGGAATAAACCGGGTTTGACCTGAAATCCAGAAAGTGAAAAAAGTTTGGTTCGGGACCCAAACCATAATACTAAAAATCCGGGTCCGGGTCAAAAAATCAGGATCGGGCCGGATCAATTTCCTGGACTGACTCGGTTCTTGCACACCCCTGTTTATAGCACCTCAATCCTTAGTTTGGCAGGGTTTGTATTTCGAGTATGATTGTAACTCTTATGGTAATAACATCTGTATTCCTGTAATTAGAGAATATGTATTCTATGTAGGCGATTCAGAATATATGCAGTTCATGTTTAGACTAGGTCAGTGGACCCGTAAGCCCACCTTCTGCGTATACCAAACCCAGAGCCTCTCGGCCCTTGGGCTGGATCCGATCGAAAGCCACGAGTGCAAATTAAGGACCCGTAAGCCATGTTTAGCTTAGGTCGCTGGACCCGTAAGCCCATTTTTAAAGTATACCAAACCCAGAACCTCTCGGTTAACCGAGTTTGAATCATGGACTCATCAGCATGATCCATGATATTCAATAATGTGTTGGTATATATGAGTCAGTGTTTATGTGTAGCAATGACAATAGGAATTGCGAGGTTTGAAATAAATACATTATTTCTTGTTCATTTTGTAGAAAACAAAAGACTAGATATATTTTTTAAGATAAATAATTAATTTACTTTACCAATATGATTTATTTTAATTTTATTTAATATACCAATTAATACCATACAATTATATCTATGATGCGGTATAAATAGTTTTAGTAAACTAGCATCGTATCTTTTGAAATGATTTCAG
Organism: Sherardia arvensis; assembly: GCA_948330725.1. Classification (NCBI taxonomy): domain Eukaryota; kingdom Viridiplantae; phylum Streptophyta; class Magnoliopsida; order Gentianales; family Rubiaceae; genus Sherardia; species Sherardia arvensis. The sequence continues at coordinate 10,098,054 of OX415237.1, forward strand.
TCAGTGGTTGGTACTGTAATTTTGACAAATATCTAATTAATAATTATTGGGTAAGATTGTAATAATCCAACTCCATATACTCCCTCCGTATCAATTAAAGTTTCTTACTTTTCTTTTTAGTCCGTCCCAAGCTAAATAGTACTTCCATTGTTTACCATTTTGGCAAGAAAATAGTTATGAAAAGACACATTTGTCCATAATAAGTTTCTATCTATAACTATAAATATAAGTAATATTTCTTTTTTACACTCTTAAAAATTAAAACATATCACATAAAAGACTATTTCCTAAAAATCTGAGCAAAAATCAACTAAAAAACTTTAATCGAGACGGAGGAAATGTACAAGTTTTAGGTATATCGTTTTTCAAGTTGACCAAATATATATTGGTTAACAACTAATTATATGTGAAAATTTGATATCATCAAAATACATGATATAGCAAATCAAATAATATCTCAAAAAGTCAACAGTTATTTATTTGTTTGAGACGGAAGAATAGTATATATATTATAGGTATCACTTAAAAAATTTCATATCTTGGAAAATTAGACTTGATTCTTTGAAGAAGAACATGGAAAAGCTCATTCAGATGGTGTTCGTCCTTCTCATTCTTTTCATTACACGTAAGTTTTAGTTTTAAAGAGAATAACTTTTTAAATCTTGGATTTTTCATAACTTCTTTTAGATGGGTAATTCTTTTGATATTAATTTATAAATTATTTTGCATATGATAGATGAGAAGGATACAAGTGTGATGGCACAAGCACAAGGTTGTACGAAACCTGCTCGATACTTTTCTGGACCATGCTTTTGGAATTCAAATTGTAAGCGTCCATGCCAGCATCAAGGGTGCAGTGACGGGAAATGTATTGATCCAGGTCTTTTTGGTGAATGTAAATGTTGTTATCCGTGTTCTAATTAGATATTACATGTATTAACTATAAATATACAAATGAATTGTTATTTAATTTTTCTTTATTAATATATACCACTGATTAGGGGTGGAGAAAACCGATAAATTCTAAAACCGAACCGAAATTGAATGGTTCGAATTCGAATGATCCGAACCGAATTTAATATATGAGATTCGGGTATTCGAATTGAAAAAAATCCAAATTCAATATAAAGGGTTTGGGTATCCGAATTATAGTATGGGTTTCGATTCGGATTTGGGCATTGAATCTGAACCGAAAATCAAATTCAAAATCAATAAATAATTTAATATATGTAAATATTTAATAAGTACACATGAAATAAAGAATAGTGAAATTAATTTAAAGTCACAACATCTAAAAGCTCAATATCAAATTGTCCAACATTTTTTACCTCTCAAATCACCAAAAACTTTGATTTTTATTTATTTTGTTATATACTTGATTCGCGGATGTCTCAGACCCGCAGATGATCTCGTACAACTCAGAAATTGATTTGGAAAACAGACCATTGATTGGTCGGAGGTAAACAATCTAATACTTAAGTCAGTAAACAGTCTTGAAAAGCAATAAGTATAAAGCGTAGTGTATGTAGGATAGATCGAGAGGTTTACCAAGACTTTGTATTCATACTCCCTCAATTCGTAGATTGGCGGGGTTTACATTTTGAGTATGATTATAATTCTTATGGTAATAACACTTATATTTCCATAATTAGAGGAATTATATTCTTTGTAGGAAATTCAAAATATGCGCAGTTCATATTTATACTAGGTTGGTGGAACCGTAAGCCAACATTCTGCATATCCCAAGCCCGGAGCCTCTCGGCCCTCGAACTGGGTCCGAACGAAAACCACGAGTGCAAACCATGGATTTATCAGTAACTCCAAGGTTGATGTGCAGTATTCGAGATTTCCTCTCGAGGGAATTTCTCGAGGTCTTTTACTCGAGGGTGAAACCGCGTAACTCATGGGATGTATCTCGAAGTTTTAACTCGGGGCATCCTCTCGGATTGACCACCCGGGTTGACATTTCTGAATATCTAGTTTCAAATTGTTTCGCATTCCATCTGTACACGTGAACGGATGAGTTCAAACCGCCTTTTATTCTGGAATTCATAAACACATGTCATCTGCTCATACGATAATAATGGTGGTGTATACCCAACCTTCCACTTTGCATCGTTACGCTAGTCAATGTAATTACCCGCTTAAATGCGGTTTAATCTTGGGTTATATATCCCAAATAATTTCCATTTTGTGCTTATATTTTCATCATCTCTAATTTTAAAAAATATTTCTCGTAAGGGAGGTTTCTGCAGCAAGGGCTTATTTTTCCCTTTCCTTCTATATTCTTGGAGTTTTTGTAGCATTATAAGCTCCATCCTGGCAAGATTCACTCTATTGTGGTGGTGTCCATCATGGCCCTTATCTCGTGGTGTGCCAGGAACGATGCAGACCCGAGTTAAGATCTTTTCCGTTGCCTTTACATTTTATACTTCTCAGATTCTTTGATTACTGTGACTCTTTGCGGGCCAAAGCCGTTCGAGTTCCTCACCAATAGCGGGACTTGGGATATCATTTGTTTGACCTTTGATCGGATTAAATACCAAGTTTCCGACTGGAACTCCATTCCTGAGAAGGAGAAGAAGAATGGTTTCGCGACTCCACCTCGTCTTGCTAAGGTTTTCAAGAAGTCGATCGGGGAGAGGATCGTATTCCAATCTCAAAGTTGGATAACGGTTCCTTATGCCTCAGGATGGCGGTAGTCGGCTCAGACCTATCTGGAGAAGGTGCCTAATAGGTCTCGTATAAATTGCAGCTATACGAAGCCAGACCACTTTGTTGCATCGAAGGGTTGAAGCAACAAGGAGAGTGCGAGGGAAGTTTGAGGAAGCAGAAGCAAACCCCTCCTTGGGGGAAGTCGGCTGCAACCCAAACTTCTGATGCTGGTAACTTTCTTCATCCACCTCTTTTATGATGTCATACCTTCTTGTTTTCGAGAGTGCTGACTTTCATTTTTGTAATTTTGTAGGCTCTTTACATAAGAAGAAGCCGGCTAGGAAACCGGCAGTGCCCGAGGTTGAGTCTGAGAAGGCTACATGTGAAGCATCTTCTCAGGCGAAGAAGTAGAGGGTATGAGAGGGCTCTTTGAGGGAGCTTGACCATTACTTGGTACACCCCGAGGAGAAGGTCATGGTGTCCGAGAAACTCGAGACTTATGAAAACTATCCCCTGATGTCTGAGGTAGTTCCCTTTTCTTTTTTATAAAATGTTTTTATGTAGCATAGCTTGTGTGGCTAAAAGATATGTTTGTGCAGTTGATGACCGATCTGACAGTGGTCAACAGCCAGACCGTAGCCAGGTTGATCACTCATCCGCATTTACCACTTTAAAAATCCCAGTCTTTCTAAAACACAAATTCAGACCATATGATAAGCATCCATAATCAGTAAAATATAAGATATATGCACAAATTCAAAATTACATCACCTTTAAAACATAATAAAAGCTTGACCAACAAAATAAGGCACGCCCAATGCAATTTCGCCGGTGTAAAACCATACAAAAATCTCATCAATAGACCTCCTGATTCCATCATCATATCCTAACAGAGATATATACCAATTACTTGACTATTTGAACTACTGAATTATAGAATTCAACATAAAAAAAAAATGAAAGAATAATTTGAAATTGCTTAAGATTCTATAAAGGAGAAGGAAGCTAGAGCTAACCTTATAACTTAAAAATACAAATGTGTGCATCAGTGGACACGATACGACAAATGCTTCAAAGTAAACGGTTCATATCCGTAAAATGGTCATTTCACAAACATTTAAAAATGGTTTCTTTTTGTGAAATTCACAAGACTATTGTCAAAGCTTGAGTCAGTATATAGAATTTGAATAGTATATAACTTAGGATATAAATATTTATCAAGATGAGGATAGAAAAATCATCTATGTATCTTATCAGCATTGAGGGAAAAAGTCAACTTCTTGTAATATAAACATGTGGCGTTTATTTATCAAGTGTGGGGCCAAACCCACGGGGCTCCACATCATTGCATCGATTTTTCGTGCGGATTAACATTTTATCTAATAAAATATTAATTTTGGTCAACATATTCATCGATAAAGAATGGGAATCCACTCCGTTTCATCGCTGCGTCTGAACAAGTCAACTAGACAACCAAATATTTAGTCGATGTTACACAATTTTTTCGATACAATAAACGTAACACCACCATTGACTTGGTCAAAAGGTTAAAATCAAACCGGTGCAACAATCAAATTTCCTAGCAGTGAGTAATTTCTTGCTAGGTATAGATCATGATTGTTTTTTTAGGGTTTTTGTGAAGTGGAACATAATTCCACTACTTGCATGTAATCGGATCACTGGAAATATAAAGGTCTTGATCTATTTGAGCATCTATAAAAATGGGTTGGATACCCTTTAAAAAATGGTACCGCAATTCCCAAAGAGTCTTAACATATATGGAACCTATAAATGCAGAGGGCTTATCATATATTATGGTCAGGTTCCTTTGGTCCAAAGGCTGCTTGTTTTTCCATAACTCTTTTTTCTCTCTTTGAAAAAATCATTTGACGCATTCATCTTCTTTCACATCTTCCCTAAACTACAGTGAGATAGGGAAATAATTTTTACTTATTTTGTTATTCAATTATAGTATTGAATAAGTGTAGTTTTTCTTGTGATCTCAAAATCCGGACTTAAGATATGTAGTTAGATTGAAACTCTTTAGATTTGGTTTTCTCAATTGGATCTAGTTTTTAGATGTTTGGTTCTGTGTTTTCATTTCGTCTAAAATTTGGATCAAAGTGTTCACACTTGAATAATACATATCAACGTGATTGTGGTGTTGCTAATTAATGTTGAAGATCCTCTATCATGCCATGGTCATACCATTAGCCTGTCAATTCGTAGTTGTCATAACCACAAATTTTATCCTTATTGATTTCCATTTTGGATGTGATGCCATGGTTGTAGCATACCTGCCAGGAGATTCCGAACATGACTCGGATGATAAGGTTGTAAAGCAAAAGTATTAAGGAAATGTTAAGAATGCCTCTACAAGAGACAATTAATAGGTTAAAATGAATGAAAAACCACACTTCATTGGCGCCGGAAATCCAATCCACACCGGAAATCCAATCCACACCGGAGGAAATGTACAAGTTTTAGGTATATCGTTTTTCAAGTTGACCAAATATATATTGGTTAACAACTAATTATATGTGAAAATTTGATATCATCAAAATACATGATATAGCAAATCAAATAATATCTCAAAAAGTCAACAGTTATTTATTTGTTTGAGACGGAAGAATAGTATATATATTATAGGTATCACTTAAAAAATTTCATATCTTGGAAAATTAGACTTGATTCTTTGAAGAAGAACATGGAAAAGCTCATTCAGATGGTGTTCGTCCTTCTCATTCTTTTCATTACACGTAAGTTTTAGTTTTAAAGAGAATAACTTTTTAAATCTTGGATTTTTCATAACTTCTTTTAGATGGGTAATTCTTTTGATATTAATTTATAAATTATTTTGCATATGATAGATGAGAAGGATACAAGTGTGATGGCACAAGCACAAGGTTGTACGAAACCTGCTCGATACTTTTCTGGACCATGCTTTTGGAATTCAAATTGTAAGCGTCCATGCCAGCATCAAGGGTGCAGTGACGGGAAATGTATTGATCCAGGTCTTTTTGGTGAATGTAAATGTTGTTATCCGTGTTCTAATTAGATATTACATGTATTAACTATAAATATACAAATGAATTGTTATTTAATTTTTCTTTATTAATATATACCACTGATTAGGGGTGGAGAAAACCGATAAATTCTAAAACCGAACCGAAATTGAATGGTTCGAATTCGAATGATCCGAACCGAATTTAATATATGAGATTCGGGTATTCGAATTGAAAAAAATCCAAATTCAATATAAAGGGTTTGGGTATCCGAATTATAGTATGGGTTTCGATTCGGATTTGGGCATTGAATCTGAACCGAAAATCAAATTCAAAATCAATAAATAATTTAATATATGTAAATATTTAATAAGTACACATGAAATAAAGAATAGTGAAATTAATTTAAAGTCACAACATCTAAAAGCTCAATATCAAATTGTCCAACATTTTTTACCTCTCAAATCACCAAAAACTTTGATTTTTATTTATTTTGTTATATACTTGATTCGCGGATGTCTCAGACCCGCAGATGATCTCGTACAACTCAGAAATTGATTTGGAAAACAGACCATTGATTGGTCGGAGGTAAACAATCTAATACTTAAGTCAGTAAACAGTCTTGAAAAGCAATAAGTATAAAGCGTAGTGTATGTAGGATAGATCGAGAGGTTTACCAAGACTTTGTATTCATACTCCCTCAATTCGTAGATTGGCGGGGTTTACATTTTGAGTATGATTATAATTCTTATGGTAATAACACTTATATTTCCATAATTAGAGGAATTATATTCTTTGTAGGAAATTCAAAATATGCGCAGTTCATATTTATACTAGGTTGGTGGAACCGTAAGCCAACATTCTGCATATCCCAAGCCCGGAGCCTCTCGGCCCTCGAACTGGGTCCGAACGAAAACCACGAGTGCAAACCATGGATTTATCAGTAACTCCAAGGTTGATGTGCAGTATTCGAGATTTCCTCTCGAGGGAATTTCTCGAGGTCTTTTACTCGAGGGTGAAACCGCGTAACTCATGGGATGTATCTCGAAGTTTTAACTCGGGGCATCCTCTCGGATTGACCACCCGGGTTGACATTTCTGAATATCTAGTTTCAAATTGTTTCGCATTCCATCTGTACACGTGAACGGATGAGTTCAAACCGCCTTTTATTCTGGAATTCATAAACACATGTCATCTGCTCATACGATAATAATGGTGGTGTATACCCAACCTTCCACTTTGCATCGTTACGCTAGTCAATGTAATTACCCGCTTAAATGCGGTTTAATCTTGGGTTATATATCCCAAATAATTTCCATTTTGTGCTTATATTTTCATCATCTCTAATTTTAAAAAATATTTCTCGTAAGGGAGGTTTCTGCAGCAAGGGCTTATTTTTCCCTTTCCTTCTATATTCTTGGAGTTTTTGTAGCATTATAAGCTCCATCCTGGCAAGATTCACTCTATTGTGGTGGTGTCCATCATGGCCCTTATCTCGTGGTGTGCCAGGAACGATGCAGACCCGAGTTAAGATCTTTTCCGTTGCCTTTACATTTTATACTTCTCAGATTCTTTGATTACTGTGACTCTTTGCGGGCCAAAGCCGTTCGAGTTCCTCACCAATAGCGGGACTTGGGATATCATTTGTTTGACCTTTGATCGGATTAAATACCAAGTTTCCGACTGGAACTCCATTCCTGAGAAGGAGAAGAAGAATGGTTTCGCGACTCCACCTCGTCTTGCTAAGGTTTTCAAGAAGTCGATCGGGGAGAGGATCGTATTCCAATCTCAAAGTTGGATAACGGTTCCTTATGCCTCAGGATGGCGGTAGTCGGCTCAGACCTATCTGGAGAAGGTGCCTAATAGGTCTCGTATAAATTGCAGCTATACGAAGCCAGACCACTTTGTTGCATCGAAGGGTTGAAGCAACAAGGAGAGTGCGAGGGAAGTTTGAGGAAGCAGAAGCAAACCCCTCCTTGGGGGAAGTCGGCTGCAACCCAAACTTCTGATGCTGGTAACTTTCTTCATCCACCTCTTTTATGATGTCATACCTTCTTGTTTTCGAGAGTGCTGACTTTCATTTTTGTAATTTTGTAGGCTCTTTACATAAGAAGAAGCCGGCTAGGAAACCGGCAGTGCCCGAGGTTGAGTCTGAGAAGGCTACATGTGAAGCATCTTCTCAGGCGAAGAAGTAGAGGGTATGAGAGGGCTCTTTGAGGGAGCTTGACCATTACTTGGTACACCCCGAGGAGAAGGTCATGGTGTCCGAGAAACTCGAGACTTATGAAAACTATCCCCTGATGTCTGAGGTAGTTCCCTTTTCTTTTTTATAAAATGTTTTTATGTAGCATAGCTTGTGTGGCTAAAAGATATGTTTGTGCAGTTGATGACCGATCTGACAGTGGTCAACAGCCAGACCGTAGCCAGGTTGATCACTCATCCGCATTTACCACTTTAAAAATCCCAGTCTTTCTAAAACACAAATTCAGACCATATGATAAGCATCCATAATCAGTAAAATATAAGATATATGCACAAATTCAAAATTACATCACCTTTAAAACATAATAAAAGCTTGACCAACAAAATAAGGCACGCCCAATGCAATTTCGCCGGTGTAAAACCATACAAAAATCTCATCAATAGACCTCCTGATTCCATCATCATATCCTAACAGAGATATATACCAATTACTTGACTATTTGAACTACTGAATTATAGAATTCAACATAAAAAAAAAATGAAAGAATAATTTGAAATTGCTTAAGATTCTATAAAGGAGAAGGAAGCTAGAGCTAACCTTATAACTTAAAAATACAAATGTGTGCATCAGTGGACACGATACGACAAATGCTTCAAAGTAAACGGTTCATATCCGTAAAATGGTCATTTCACAAACATTTAAAAATGGTTTCTTTTTGTGAAATGCACAAGACTATTGTCAAAGCTTGAGTCAGTATATAGAATTTGAATAGTATATAACTTAGGATATAAATATTTATCAAGATGAGGATAGAAAAATCATCTATGTATCTTATCAGCATTGAGGGAAAAAGTCAACTTCTTGTAATATAAACATGTGGCGTTTATTTATCAAGTGTGGGGCCAAACCCACGGGGCTCCACATCATTGCATCGATTTTTCGTGCGGATTAACATTTTATCTAATAAAATATTAATTTTGGTCAACATATTCATCGATAAAGAATGGGAATCCACTCCGTTTCATCGCTGCGTCTGAACAAGTCAACTAGACAACCAAATATTTAGTCGATGTTACACAATTTTTTCGATACAATAAACGTAACACCACCATTGACTTGGTCAAAAGGTTAAAATCAAACCGGTGCAACAATCAAATTTCCTAGCAGTGAGTAATTTCTTGCTAGGTATAGATCATGATTGTTTTTTTAGGGTTTTTGTGAAGTGGAACATAATTCCACTACTTGCATGTAATCGGATCACTGGAAATATAAAGGTCTTGATCTATTTGAGCATCTATAAAAATGGGTTGGATACCCTTTAAAAAATGGTACCGCAATTCCCAAAGAGTCTTAACATATATGGAACCTATAAATGCAGAGGGCTTATCATATATTATGGTCAGGTTCCTTTGGTCCAAAGGCTGCTTGTTTTTCCATAACTCTTTTTTCTCTCTTTGAAAAAATCATTTGACGCATTCATCTTCTTTCACATCTTCCCTAAACTACAGTGAGATAGGGAAATAATTTTTACTTATTTTGTTATTCAATTATAGTATTGAATAAGTGTAGTTTTTCTTGTGATCTCAAAATCCGGACTTAAGATATGTAGTTAGATTGAAACTCTTTAGATTTGGTTTTCTCAATTGGATCTAGTTTTTAGATGTTTGGTTCTGTGTTTTCATTTCGTCTAAAATTTGGATCAAAGTGTTCACACTTGAATAATACATATCAACGTGATTGTGGTGTTGCTAATTAATGTTGAAGATCCTCTATCATGCCATGGTCATACCATTAGCCTGTCAATTCGTAGTTGTCATAACCACAAATTTTATCCTTATTGATTTCCATTTTGGATGTGATGCCATGGTTGTAGCATACCTGCCAGGAGATTCCGAACATGACTCGGATGATAAGGTTGTAAAGCAAAAGTATTAAGGAAATGTTAAGAATGCCTCTACAAGAGACAATTAATAGGTTAAAATGAATGAAAAACCACACTTCATTGGCGCCGGAAATCCAATCCACACCGGAAATCCAATCCACACCGGAGGAAATGTACAAGTTTTAGGTATATCGTTTTTCAAGTTGACCAAATATATATTGGTTAACAACTAATTATATGTGAAAATTTGATATCATCAAAATACATGATATAGCAAATCAAATAATATCTCAAAAAGTCAACAGTTATTTATTTGTTTGAGACGGAAGAATAGTATATATATTATAGGTATCACTTAAAAAATTTCATATCTTGGAAAATTAGACTTGATTCTTTGAAGAAGAACATGGAAAAGCTCATTCAGATGGTGTTCGTCCTTCTCATTCTTTTCATTACACGTAAGTTTTAGTTTTAAAGAGAATAACTTTTTAAATCTTGGATTTTTCATAACTTCTTTTAGATGGGTAATTCTTTTGATATTAATTTATAAATTATTTTGCATATGATAGATGAGAAGGATACAAGTGTGATGGCACAAGCACAAGGTTGTACGAAACCTGCTCGATACTTTTCTGGACCATGCTTTTGGAATTCAAATTGTAAGCGTCCATGCCAGCATCAAGGGTGCAGTGACGGGAAATGTATTGATCCAGGTCTTTTTGGTGAATGTAAATGTTGTTATCCGTGTTCTAATTAGATATTACATGTATTAACTATAAATATACAAATGAATTGTTATTTAATTTTTCTTTATTAATATATACCACTGATTAGGGGTGGAGAAAACCGATAAATTCTAAAACCGAACCGAAATTGAATGGTTCGAATTCGAATGATCCGAACCGAATTTAATATATGAGATTCGGGTATTCGAATTGAAAAAAATCCAAATTCAATATAAAGGGTTTGGGTATCCGAATTATAGTATGGGTTTCGATTCGGATTTGGGCATTGAATCTGAACCGAAAATCAAATTCAAAATCAATAAATAATTTAATATATGTAAATATTTAATAAGTACACATGAAATAAAGAATAGTGAAATTAATTTAAAGTCACAACATCTAAAAGCTCAATATCAAATTGTCCAACATTTTTTACCTCTCAAATCACCAAAAACTTTGATTTTTATTTATTTTGTTATATACTTGATTCGCGGATGTCTCAGACCCGCAGATGATCTCGTACAACTCAGAAATTGATTTGGAAAACAGACCATTGATTGGTCGGAGGTAAACAATCTAATACTTAAGTCAGTAAACAGTCTTGAAAAGCAATAAGTATAAAGCGTAGTGTATGTAGGATAGATCGAGAGGTTTACCAAGACTTTGTATTCATACTCCCTCAATTCGTAGATTGGCGGGGTTTACATTTTGAGTATGATTATAATTCTTATGGTAATAACACTTATATTTCCATAATTAGAGGAATTATATTCTTTGTAGGAAATTCAAAATATGCGCAGTTCATATTTATACTAGGTTGGTGGAACCGTAAGCCAACATTCTGCATATCCCAAGCCCGGAGCCTCTCGGCCCTCGAACTGGGTCCGAACGAAAACCACGAGTGCAAACCATGGATTTATCAGTAACTCCAAGGTTGATGTGCAGTATTCGAGATTTCCTCTCGAGGGAATTTCTCGAGGTCTTTTACTCGAGGGTGAAACCGCGTAACTCATGGGATGTATCTCGAAGTTTTAACTCGGGGCATCCTCTCGGATTGACCACCCGGGTTGACATTTCTGAATATCTAGTTTCAAATTGTTTCGCATTCCATCTGTACACGTGAACGGATGAGTTCAAACCGCCTTTTATTCTGGAATTCATAAACACATGTCATCTGCTCATACGATAATAATGGTGGTGTATACCCAACCTTCCACTTTGCATCGTTACGCTAGTCAATGTAATTACCCGCTTAAATGCGGTTTAATCTTGGGTTATATATCCCAAATAATTTCCATTTTGTGCTTATATTTTCATCATCTCTAATTTTAAAAAATATTTCTCGTAAGGGAGGTTTCTGCAGCAAGGGCTTATTTTTCCCTTTCCTTCTATATTCTTGGAGTTTTTGTAGCATTATAAGCTCCATCCTGGCAAGATTCACTCTATTGTGGTGGTGTCCATCATGGCCCTTATCTCGTGGTGTGCCAGGAACGATGCAGACCCGAGTTAAGATCTTTTCCGTTGCCTTTACATTTTATACTTCTCAGATTCTTTGATTACTGTGACTCTTTGCGGGCCAAAGCCGTTCGAGTTCCTCACCAATAGCGGGACTTGGGATATCATTTGTTTGACCTTTGATCGGATTAAATACCAAGTTTCCGACTGGAACTCCATTCCTGAGAAGGAGAAGAAGAATGGTTTCGCGACTCCACCTCGTCTTGCTAAGGTTTTCAAGAAGTCGATCGGGGAGAGGATCGTATTCCAATCTCAAAGTTGGATAACGGTTCCTTATGCCTCAGGATGGCGGTAGTCGGCTCAGACCTATCTGGAGAAGGTGCCTAATAGGTCTCGTATAAATTGCAGCTATACGAAGCCAGACCACTTTGTTGCATCGAAGGGTTGAAGCAACAAGGAGAGTGCGAGGGAAGTTTGAGGAAGCAGAAGCAAACCCCTCCTTGGGGGAAGTCGGCTGCAACCCAAACTTCTGATGCTGGTAACTTTCTTCATCCACCTCTTTTATGATGTCATACCTTCTTGTTTTCGAGAGTGCTGACTTTCATTTTTGTAATTTTGTAGGCTCTTTACATAAGAAGAAGCCGGCTAGGAAACCGGCAGTGCCCGAGGTTGAGTCTGAGAAGGCTACATGTGAAGCATCTTCTCAGGCGAAGAAGTAGAGGGTATGAGAGGGCTCTTTGAGGGAGCTTGACCATTACTTGGTACACCCCGAGGAGAAGGTCATGGTGTCCGAGAAACTCGAGACTTATGAAAACTATCCCCTGATGTCTGAGGTAGTTCCCTTTTCTTTTTTATAAAATGTTTTTATGTAGCATAGCTTGTGTGGCTAAAAGATATGTTTGTGCAGTTGATGACCGATCTGACAGTGGTCAACAGCCAGACCGTAGCCAGGTTGATCACTCATCCGCATTTACCACTTTAAAAATCCCAGTCTTTCTAAAACACAAATTCAGACCATATGATAAGCATCCATAATCAGTAAAATATAAGATATATGCACAAATTCAAAATTACATCACCTTTAAAACATAATAAAAGCTTGACCAACAAAATAAGGCACGCCCAATGCAATTTCGCCGGTGTAAAACCATACAAAAATCTCATCAATAGACCTCCTGATTCCATCATCATATCCTAACAGAGATATATACCAATTACTTGACTATTTGAACTACTGAATTATAGAATTCAACATAAAAAAAAAATGAAAGAATAATTTGAAATTGCTTAAGATTCTATAAAGGAGAAGGAAGCTAGAGCTAACCTTATAACTTAAAAATACAAATGTGTGCATCAGTGGACACGATACGACAAATGCTTCAAAGTAAACGGTTCATATCCGTAAAATGGTCATTTCACAAACATTTAAAAATGGTTTCTTTTTGTGAAATGCACAAGACTATTGTCAAAGCTTGAGTCAGTATATAGAATTTGAATAGTATATAACTTAGGATATAAATATTTATCAAGATGAGGATAGAAAAATCATCTATGTATCTTATCAGCATTGAGGGAAAAAGTCAACTTCTTGTAATATAAACATGTGGCGTTTATTTATCAAGTGTGGGGCCAAACCCACGGGGCTCCACATCATTGCATCGATTTTTCGTGCGGATTAACATTTTATCTAATAAAATATTAATTTTGGTCAACATATTCATCGATAAAGAATGGGAATCCACTCCGTTTCATCGCTGCGTCTGAACAAGTCAACTAGACAACCAAATATTTAGTCGATGTTACACAATTTTTTCGATACAATAAACGTAACACCACCATTGACTTGGTCAAAAGGTTAAAATCAAACCGGTGCAACAATCAAACTTCCTAGCAGTGAGTAATTTCTTGCTAGGTATAGATCATGATTGTTTTTTTAGGGTTTTTGTGAAGTGGAACATAATTCCACTACTTGCATGTAATCGGATCACTGGAAATATAAAGGTCTTGATCTATTTGAGCATCTATAAAAATGGGTTGGATACCCTTTAAAAAATGGTACCGCAATTCCCAAAGAGTCTTAACATATATGGAACCTATAAATGCAGAGGGCTTATCATATATTATGGTCAGGTTCCTTTGGTCCAAAGGCTGCTTGTTTTTCCATAACTCTTTTTTCTCTCTTTGAAAAAATCATTTGACGCATTCATCTTCTTTCACATCTTCCCTAAACTACAGTGAGATAGGGAAATAATTTTTACTTATTTTGTTATTCAATTATAGTATTGAATAAGTGTAGTTTTTCTTGTGATCTCAAAATCCGGACTTAAGATATGTAGTTAGATTGAAACTCTTTAGATTTGGTTTTCTCAATTGGATCTAGTTTTTAGATGTTTGGTTCTGTGTTTTCATTTCGTCTAAAATTTGGATCAAAGTGTTCACACTTGAATAATACATATCAACGTGATTGTGGTGTTGCTAATTAATGTTGAAGATCCTCTATCATGCCATGGTCATACCATTAGCCTGTCAATTCGTAGTTGTCATAACCACAAATTTTATCCTTATTGATTTCCATTTTGGATGTGATGCCATGGTTGTAGCATACCTGCCAGGAGATTCCGAACATGACTCGGATGATAAGGTTGTAAAGCAAAAGTATTAAGGAAATGTTAAGAATGCCTCTACAAGAGACAATTAATAGGTTAAAATGAATGAAAAACCACACTTCATTGGCGCCGGAAATCCAATCCACACCGGAAATCCAGAACCATATCATTGGCGCCGTCTGTGGGGAGCGCTAATCTATCTCGCTCACGCAGCTCGATTCACTGATTGAAGTTCGATGGAGCAGACCCCGATTGCAGAGGGGACCATCCTTAATGTCACGCCGCCGGCAAACCCACCCGTGCGGCACACCAACCAAGAGCCCATGACTCCGGAGATGTTTCAGGTCATGATGGCTCTTTTCTTAGCATCCCAGGAGAGGGTGCTATCAAAATTGAAATCCTTGGAAGAGAAGGAGGAAGCCCGACAGCTCGGCCAGAAGATTGCGCCGACAAAGCTGAATTTCGACGGCGAGGAACAAGAAGCAGCGTCGCATCTCCCGGCGAAGAAGTAAACCCAGAAGAAAGGCAGCAACAATGACGCAGCCAAATCGGATGGGCGCGGATCCTGTCAGCACAGAGGGAGAGGCCAGGATCCAGATCTCAACGACTGGAAATCGGGCTATGTTTATTACAACGCCGGAGAAGTTCACGTGGATGACAGAAGGCGTGGAGATTATGAAGATCACCTTCCGGAGATCGAAAAAGGGTCACCGTGGGTGAAGAAGATCCGGCTCGCTGTGGCCGATCCCAAGACCAAGATCCCCCAGAACCTGGGCATGTATAGCGGTGCTGTCGATCCTGACGACTACATGCACATGTTCATCACCAACATGTCGACGTACGCCATCCCGCATGTGATCTGGTGCAAGGCGTTTGCTACCACCCTCACTGGAGCAGCACGTCTGTGGTTCAAGGCTCTGCCAGGTGGCAGCATCGCCAGCTTCAAGATGTTGGAGGAGAAGTTCCTGCGCAGGTTCATGCAGAGGAAGCAGCTCACTAAGGAGTGCACCGACATCATGTCAATCCGCCAGAAGAGAGGAGAAAGTTTGTTCGAGTATTGGGAGCGGGCCTCGAGTCTGGCCAACCAGGTGAAGAACCTCACCGAGAAGCTGATGATCGACTCTTTTGTGAAGGGGTTGATTCACAAGGAGATGAAGCAGGAGTGCTATCTCCGCAAGGTGAAGACCCTAGAGGAGTTGATGGAACGCATTGAAAGCTTTTCACGTGTTGACGAGATGAACCTGGAAGGGGATGATGGCGGTTATGTCGCACGCAACAAGAACAAGAAGAACACTGGTTCCGACACGCAACCGTCAAAAAAGGGTGGAGGTGAGAAGTTCAGCAAGTTGAAGGACACCTCCTTCACCCCGCTGACACAATCACCACGTGAGATCCTCAGCTTGGTAGCTGGCAAGAACCTGCTAGATGCTCCGAGCAGGATGAAGAAGCCAGCCAACATGAGGAACAAGGCGTATTACTGTGAATACCACAATGACCATGGACACGACACCAACGATTGTTACCACTTGCGTGCTGCAATTGAGAAGTGTGTGATATCCGGACAACTAGCCCACCTCGCCAAGGAGGCCAGAGCCCACAACAAGGCCACCTGGTCGACCGAAGCATCTGGACGGACGGATTTTCGAAGGGATACAAGAGGAAGAGCTCGGACTCCAGAACCCTCTCGTCCCAGCTTCAAAGGGAAGGAGGTGGCACGAGTAGGGAGGTATTCGGAAGATGAGGACGAGCATTATGAGAAGCGCCAGCGTGCAGACCGGGAAGACACCCCGGACGACAGCAGAAGGAAGTCAGCCATTACCAACATTTACACCATCATAGGTGGAAGTGCAGGCGGCAAGACAGAATCCCAGAGGAAGGCTCGGTGTAGGAAGGTGCCAGAACCAACACCGAGAGAAAGGAAGTTGGTGGAGGATGAAGTCATCATGTTCAGCTCAAAGGACCCAATCCCAGATCGTCCTGCTGGAGGTAATGCGGTGGTAATCCAAATCCAGATTGCAGACAAGCTCATTCACAGGGTGTATTTGGATGGGGGCAGCTCAGCCGAGGTGATGTACTGGCACTGTTTCACGCAACTGGGCAAGGACATGAAGAAGAAGCTGAAGCCTACTGCCACCCCGCTCGTGGACTTCGCGGACAGGGAGGTATGGCCAGAAGGTACAATTTACATCCCCATAACTGTTGGTGAACACCCATATAGCAAAACCATCGAGGTAGAGTTCATTGTGGTGAAAGCCAGCAGTCCCTACAACATGATACTTGGGCGTCCTGCGCTAGCACTCATGAAGGGAATAGTGTCGACCTTGCACCTGTTACTCAAGTTTCCAACCAAGGCAGGCATCACTACGGTTAAAGGAGACCAGCAGAAAGCAAGGGAGTGTCACCGCATTGCTCTTAGCAACAAGAAGAGGAATGTGGATGGCACGAGTGAAGAAGCAGGTCCAGGTTATCACCGACGTGTTGTGGCCATGGTGACGACTGTAGCACTACGCGAGGAAGAAGACCCGGTAGGCAAGACTGCACCTGTCGAACTGGGGCGCAAGGGGAACCAGGTCGTACAGGTTGGAGTGTCTCTACCGGAAGACGTGAAAGAGATATTAGCCGCAGTGCTAAGGGATTACGCAGACGTGTTCGCTTGGGAGTCCAGCGATATGACAGGGGTGTCGGAGGATATTGGGTGCCACGCCCTCAAGATCTCACCGGACTACAAGCCTGTCGTCCAGAAGAAGCGAGCACTCTGCAAGGACAGGAACAAGGCGGTCAACAAGGAAGTGGACGAGTTGATCAAGTCGGGTGTTCTGGTCGAGGTGAAGTACCCCACCTGGCTAGCCAACCCCGTCTTTGTTAAGAAACCAAACGGATCGTGGAGGATGTGTATTGACTACACCAGCCTCAACAAGGCTTGTCCTAAAGATTGTTACCCGCTGCCAATGATTGATCAGAAGGTGGACGCATTGGCAGGGTACAAGGTGAAGTGTTTCCTTGATGCGTATAAAGGTTATCACCAAATCCCCATGAAGAAGGAGGATATGGAGAAGACAGCCTTTATTATGGAGAGAGGAGCATTTGGATACCGGATGATGCCGTTCGGACTCAGGAATGCTGGAGCAACATACCAATGTGTGGTCGACAAAATATTCAAGGAGCAGAAAGGACACAACTTGGAGTTCTACGTCAACGACATGGTGATCAAGAGCAGGGACTTCAACACGCTGACTGAAGACGTGAAGGAAACCCTGGAGCATTTTCGAAGCACAGGTCTAAAACTCAACCCTCTCAAGTGCCAGTTTGGGGTCCAAGAAGGACGATTCTTGGTCCACATGATCACAAACGAGGGGGTACGAGCAAATCAGACAAGGTCAAGGTGGTGCTGGACATGAAACCACCAAGGACAGTGAAGGAAGTACAAAGTCTAAACTGCAAGTTGGCGGGATTGAACTGTTTCTTATCAAGAGCAGCTGAACACGCACTCCCTTTCTTCAAGGCGCTGAAGAACAGTGTCAACAAGAAGGGAGACGTTAGCTGGGGACCTGAACAAGATGAAGCTTTCGATGACTTGAAGAAGCACCTGCATAGCTTGCCCTTGTTGACATCACCTAAACAGGGTGAAACCCTCTACCTGTACGTGTCGGCCGGAGTGGAGACCGCCAGTGCAGCGCTTGTACGAGAAGAAAGTAAGGTACAGAAACCCATATAGTTTGTAAGTAGAGCTTTGCAGGGAGCAGAAACAAGGTACACTGGAGAAGAAAAGCTGGCCCTGGCTGTGGTGCATGCAGCCTGACGGCTCAGACACTATTTCCAGGCACATCCTGTGGTGGTGCTAACCAACCACCCCATGAAGGCCATCCTCACCAGACCAGAAGCATCAGGCCGGTTGGCTAAATGGGTGGTGGAACTTGGCGAGCACTCCATCAAATACTCACCAAGAAAGGCCGTCAAGGGTCAAGTTATCGCTGACTTCCTAGCAGAAATGCCCCCAGAAGTGAAGAAAGCAACACCCCCACCCAAAACCAGCGCAGCTGGAGAAAAGAGAAAGCAAGCTCCAAGTGACGAGTGGCAGGTACATGTAGATGGAGCATCTGGTGTAGAAGGTGTCGGCGCGGGTTTGGTTCTGACCGACCCAAGTGGAGTTGAAGTCACTTATGCATTGCGATTCGAATTTCCCGCATCAAACAACGAAGCAGAGTATGAAGCCCTGATTGCGGGAATGGAGATAGCAAAGAAGCTTGGAGCGAGGAAGTTGATGGCACATAGCTACTCAATGCTTGTGGCGAAACAATATGAAGGAGCTTACCTAGCTAAGGACCCTGGCATGATGAAGTACAGGGACAAGGTGAGATTGTTGGCGTTGGAATTCGAGGAATTCGACATCATTAACGTGCCAAGGTCAAAAAACACAAGAGCTGACGCCTTGAGCAAGTTGGCATCCTCAACACGAGCACACTTGAACAAGGCAGTGATGGTGGAAACCCTCACACACAGGTCAACTGACAACAAGACGGTGGGAGCTATTGATGTTGTTGAGGGAACAAGCTTGATGAAACCGATGATGGATTTCCTTGCCAACGGAGTGGTCCCCGAATGCAGCAAGGAAGCCAGAAAGCTGAAACTCAACGCTCCTAACTATGCGCTAAAAGATGGAGTTTTGTACAGACGGGGTTTTCTAGAACCTTGGTTGAGATGTCTCACCCAGTCAGAAGCAATGCGAGTAGTTCGAGAGGTGCATGCAGGATGTTGCGGAAGTCATCAAGGCGGCAAAGCACTCGCATTGTGGATCACCAGAGCGGGTTACTATTGGCCTCGCATGAAGGAAGATATCAACCAGATGACCAAGAGCTGCAAGAAATGTCAAACACATGCAAATGTACCAAGGTTGCAGAGTGAGAAGCTGACGCCCATACAGTCTCCGTGGCCCTTTGCAATGTGGGGAATTGATATTGTTGGCCCTTTCCCAGCCGCAACAGGAAGACGTCGTTTCCTTGTTGTGGCAGTTGATTATTTCACCAAGTGGGTCGAAGCCGAGGCACTGGTAACCATAACAGGGCGAAGGATGACGAGCTTTGTATGGAAGAACGTGGTCTGCCGTTTCGGGATCCCACAAGTACTAGTCAGTGACAATGGCACTCAGTTCAAAGGAGCAGTGTTCAAGGACTGGTGCAGCAACATGGGCATCAAGCAGAAGTTTACATCAATAGCTCACCCACAAGCCAATGGGCAGGTGGAAGACACAAACCGAACCATCGTGCAAGGACTCAAGAAGAAACTCGAGCAGCGCAAGCATGGACAGAGGAGCTTCACAGCGTGTTGTGGTTTTACAGGGCGACTCCCAGAACCAGTACAGGAGAGTCCTCCTACAGACTGTGTTTTGGCACTGAAGTCATCATACCACCTGAGATGCTTGTACCTACCCTGCGAGTGGAAGATCATCTACCAGTTGCAAGAAACGACGAAGGGTTGAGACAAAACTTGGAGGAGCTAGAATATAAGCGAGAGAAAGCATCGCTCAAAGAAGAAACCTACAAGTCCTGGAT
The DNA here is from genome assembly GCA_948330725.1 of Sherardia arvensis. NCBI lineage: Eukaryota > Viridiplantae > Streptophyta > Magnoliopsida > Gentianales > Rubiaceae > Sherardia > Sherardia arvensis. The sequence continues at coordinate 10,118,134 of OX415237.1, forward strand.
GGAGCAAAGATACAACAACAAGCTGCGACCTCGCAACCTGAAGGCTGGTGACCTGGCCTTGAGAAAGAATGAAGCATCAAGAGTGGAAGGACAACTCAAGTTGGATGCCAACTGGGAAGGCCACTACCGTGTCGTTGAAGCGCTGGGAAAAGGAGCATACAAGCTGGAGCACCTGGATGGAAGACCAGTTCCAAGAACCTGGCACATGAACAACCTCCGCAAGTATTACATGTAAGGCACAACATGGATCTCGTCTCCTCGCCTTACTTGTGATTTCTACCCTCGTTTTCTTCTTTTTCTTTTTGATGCAGTGGAGGATCCCAACAGAGGTCAGGCAACTCATTTAGAGTATGCAAGATGATCTTGAGGGAAGCCTCATGAAATGAAAAAAGCCCCCAACAGAGGTCAGGCAGCCTGATAAGGTTTGCAAGATGATCTTGAGGGTGGCCTTTGTAGTCCCAGAACTTACAAGATGAATGCAATGAGAAGTATTTTTCAGTATATCTCACCAAGGCACGAACCAGTCATCTGGTAGATGTCTCTTTTCTCATTTTATTCTTTAAATAATGCACTGACATGAACCAGTCAACTGGTAGAGGTCATTTCTACTTTCTATCTTTGTTATAAAAATTCAGTGACATCAAGAGTAAATATGGCTTGAAAAAGAAGTGCAAGAAGATGGAGTTTAAAAAGAACCCAAAATAAGTGCAAACAGTTTCAGAAAAGAAACTTGCATCTAAAAAAGGGCCTATGATGCCTTAAACCATAGAAAACAAGTTGAAACACTGAATTCAACTTGTTACATGGTGGTGCAAAAGGGCAACATGATGGAGACGTCCATCATGCCCATAAATTTGCAACAAATAAAAGCTTGTTAAAGCAAGAAAAACAGACAAGTAATAAATGCTTGTGCTAATTAAAAATATCCCAGAAATACGAATTTAAAATATTCAAAGGGAATAAAAAGATGGCACAAGTGCCATAAAAAAAAGCATGCAAGCTCATCAATCAGTTCAGAATAAAGCAAAAGTAAAAAACGCCTTCACCATCTTGTCTTCTACTTATTATCAGAGGCAGAGGGAGCTGTCTGGCTGCCACTTCATAAGGTCCTCCAAGACCAAGTCAGGACCAAGGGTGAAGAAGTATTCCTGGAAGTCATACTGCTGGAAGGGGGCGTGCACACGACCAAGCTGGACCTTCATCTCAGCATCATCTGGCACATTGGCCATGATGTGATCAGGTTCAGTTAGGGCCTCATCTAGAAGACGCCTGGCCACCGGGCTCTGATCCACACTGGCCCTGATCTTGCTGAAACCCTCATCCCTGAGCCAAACTCTTGCCTTGAGATGCTCCCCAATAACAGAGTCACGCTGGTCCAACTGACTACGCAGAGAAGCACTCACCCCACGCTCCAACTCCAAGTCTGCACCCAGAGATTTGATCTTGATTGCCAGATCTTGGTTGGTCGTCATTGCCATGTTCAGCTTCTCGTTTGTCTCTTTGTTCTTGTCAGCAAGACGAGCCACCTCCTCATTCAGACCCAGCTTGGTCTCAAGCAGCTTCTCTTTATCAGACTGAAGTTGGGTAAGAACCAGATCCTTCTCCTTGGCCAGCTCACGAACCCTAGCAATGTTGGCATCTGCCTTGTCAAACATTTCCTTCGCCTTGCCAAGGTCACCTCCAAGATCCCATTCCCAAGCTTGGACAGCAACAGCAGCACACAGACCCTATGCAACAAACAAAAGGAAAGTAAAGAACAAGGACACAGAGAAAACAAAAACAAAGTAAAACAGAAGAAGCCAAGGGATACCTCCATACCTGTAGCAGCCATCCTATCTCCAATGCTGCTCACCCCTGACAGGTTGATGAGTGGATTGGCGCGCCAGGATTGCATATGGTCATCAGGGATGGATTGCAACAGGAGTTGATGGAGGGAAGCTGTAGGACAGACTTGTGTCTCAGGGGCAGGATCCAAAGGCTTCTCTCCCGACACATGACCAAGTCCTCCCAGCAAAGAGGCTATACATTCCTCCAGATGAGGATCCTTGGCAGGGTGACGCATCTCACCTTGATCCACCTCCGCCACGTCCTCTGACTTGGTGGCCTCCAACATGTCCTGCACCTTGGACTCATCCAGCGTGTTCTCTATCTTGCCACGAGCCTGCTTACCACCAGTATCTGATGAAGATGAGGGCCTTTTCTTGGAATGAGATGGTATGTCGCAAGTCAGGTCAATCACTCCAACAGGCAACCCCTCTCCTGCTCCTCTGCTCAGGCCCCGACTCAGACGAGACGGATGGCGTCTGGTTCCCGCAGAGGCAGGAGGTTCAACTTGAGTAAGGGAAACTACATTACAAAACGAAGGAACGAGATAAGAATTCAGTAACCACACAATAACATTAACAACATAAAGGTGAAATACTTACACGCAATAAGAGGCTCCGTCATTGTTTCACAAGCCATGGGAAGGAAAGACATCCCAGATCCCTGCAAAAGAGCATCACGGCACAAGTAGTAAGCAGGAGTGGAATTCTTCCTCAGCAAGTCGACAGAAGCGCGCAAAGGGACCATTTCTCCCTCATCAGGAGACTTAGTGCGGCTGCGGAGGGGCCCCGACGGATAGATGCCCGGATTTTCACCAAAAACCAAGGATTTCTTCACAAATACAAACTTGCGAGTCCAATCAACTTGAGTCGGCAACTCGGTTATCACCTTGGAGTTTTCCCAATTCTTCAGAAAGAACCAACTCGGCGGCTCCTTGCATGGGTGGTAAAAGGCACGAAACAGTTGGGGGTCGGCTCAACTTTGTGAACCCTACACAAAACCTCAAAACCCACCAAGATTCGGACAGAGTTTGGGGTCATAAGGGAAAAGTTCAAATCGTAAAACCCTAAGACCGACTGGAAAAAGGGAGAAAGCAGGAAACGCAGGCCGCAATGGTCGAAGCACTCCAAGTACAGCAAGCAGAACCCATCTGGAGCTTGATTAGCCGACACATCAGCCGCCGGCAAGGTGAAACAGTCAGCGAGATCCGCTTCAACGGGATCTACATCCTCAGGCAGAAGAGCATTGGCTTGCACAGAAGCCACAGATTCGCAACGACGGCGGAGAAGCGACAGCTCCGTCTCAGTGGTGGTACAAAAAAGGGTTTCGATGGCACTCTTCATCATGAGGAAGAAAGGAAGAAAATAAAAGTAAAATTTTGCAGAGAAAGCAGAAATAAGAAGAAAAGAATAAAAGCGGAAAAAGGCAGCTTAAATAAGTTGAAAAGAAGCGTGCCTTTTCACTATTAAAAGACGCGTCACATCAATGATAAATTGATGGAAAGGCAGGCTAATAAATGATGCCTTTTTCGGGAAAATACATGTCTTTTCTCCAAGACACGCCAAAACGACATGACCGTTCAGAAAAGATGAACCGCCAAAAGAGAGGCAAAGGAAATCGCATCAGGATGAAGCATGTCAACATGTTTCACTACTCCAACATGTTCAGAATCTTCACCTCGAGTTCCACAAAGCCATAATCATACCGACGCCCACAAACAACACAGCAAATAGTCATGCATCATGGGAACCATGGACAAGACTAGGGGGACTTGATACGGTATGGGCCATAAAGCCCATACAAGGTCAAGCATACCACACGAGATGAGGACCCCCACCTTGCTTGACATCTCACACCTAGTACACACACGTGAGCCCCCCCCCCCCCCCCCCCCCCGTGCACAGCTCATGCACAACGCATGGAGGAACACAACAGAATCCATGGAGACGCTCACTATGGATGAGGCTCCCAACAGGTATAAAGGAAGGAGAGCTTCCTCTCTCTTTCCACAGATTCTCTCAACATGTTACATAGATTTTCTCTATCTAAAACACCCCAAATCTTACTTGGGCGTCGGAGCGGGCGACGGCCAAATGCCGCCCGCTTGAGCTCACGTTGCTCATCGTGCAGGTACAGGGAGAAGGTCATCACCTTGCTGGAAGTCCAATCTACACCGGAAATCCAAAACCATATCAATAAGGTTGTAAAGCAAAAGTATTTAGGAAATGTTAAGAATGCCAGTCTACAAGAGACAATTAATAGGTTAAAATGAATGAAAAACCACACTTCATTTTCAAATTGGTTTTGGTCGGGTTTGGTGGCCACATTAGTAGTTATAGATCATTACAGAGATGATTCTTGAAATAATTAAAGCACGCCATACTTTGTTTGCTTAGGTTAAGGTGTGTGCTTATATTTTTTATGGGATACTAGTCATGAAAGTTATCCAGATATCTCTCTAATCTAGTTATGTAATTGCAACAACGTTGTTGCTTTTAGAGCTTAGTTTCAACTTTTGTTTGCTAATATAAAATTAGTATTGATGATCATAAACGTGTGGCCATGAAAGCTCATTGTGGTTTACCTCATCAATAAATCTTGTTTTTCAATGATTCTAGAGTAGGTAATTGTTGCTCTTGAATGAAAAAAATAATAAACTACCATGATTCTTTTACAATCAGATGACTTGCCAATTGCACATTAAATATAGTTTGTGCCATACTTCCCAATACTCTCATTGACATTCATAACATTTACAAGTTATAACAAAGTGATGCAACTGAAATATCTAAGGAATCGGCAACGTTAATCATAAAATATGAATGAGCTTGTCAGCACAAAACTCAAGGAATGGTGTCTGATTTTTTCCAGAAGTTTCAGAAACTACTGAACTTGTATGCTGATTGTTCCTTTCTTAATTTGCATGATAAGTCCTTCCGCATCAGAAATAAGAGTAATAAGTTAAGGAAAAATACTCGTGACAGTAAAAAATCCATACAACAAAGTGATACTGGTTGAGTTTCCAAACTGTAGCAAATTATTAGTTGAACTTTTGAGATGCGGAGACGCCATATGCCTCTTTCCTATTGCAACACAAATACATTTCATTATACGCGATTCTGCATGTCAACTTCATCAATGCATCTTCATAAAAATCTTGTCATTCACTATGAGGAGAGAGTGACAAAAATACCATTAACCTAATGACATATTTCATGATACATTGCTTTCAGAGATAGCATATACATATCTTCGTACTCAATTATAAATTGGTATGTGTGTGTAGCACCTCATATATTTTCAAATTGGCTGTTGGTGCCTGCCACTTATAGTGCCCGAACAAGATTAGCGACATGATTGCATTATTCATATATCATGACATGGCCTTGATGTACACACCTTAGATTTGAATTCGTTAAGATCACCCGTGATCAGAGAATCAATCACCACATGGTTATCTCTTTAACTTTATCTACTATGGTTATAACTAGCTGTTTATACTCTTCAAGCCGATAACCTTTCCACACAACCCACACTACCCTGTTTAATTATCCAGTTATCCATATTAATATTTGCAGGTCACAATACGGACAACCTTTGCAATAATTACACCGCTGAACTAAGAAATCTTTATCAATCTTTGACTTGTTAAAATCTAAGTTAAAGAAAAATGAGTTTTAATTTGGTATTATATAAAATGGAGGAGCATATGAGATTAACTCATGATAGAAAAGGCATCACGAGATTGATGTTAAAAAACACATTCTAATTAAACACAAGTCAAAATTTATGATTGTCTTTGGCTACATTTTAATCGATTCAAAACTCAGAGTGATGCTACTGGATTTCAGATGTAAAGTAATCTAAATGCCACTGGAGAGAATCTATTAGAATTGGAAGAGATCGCACAATACATATTAACCAAATTAAAAATATTTCAAAAGTACTCTAAATATATCGATGGATGCCAGCCCCACTTAGTCTAATATTTATAAAGGATTAACAATTTAAAATAGTTGGTCTAATGACAACCAACTTTCATATTCTAGAAAGTTTCCAAATTTAAAATTTGTCTAGTTTTTGCTTGTAGTCAGGGGTTGTGATATTGTCAGAGCACTTTTTATCATTCAGAGCAAAATTAATTGCTTTTACCCAAATTGTCATTCTTCAGTCAAAACCTACTTATTAATTGTTTTCTTGTTTCTTTTTTTTTTTTACTAAATACATGTTCCTATGTTCACCTCCGGAGGAATGAGATCAGTGTTATCCAGATCCAAGGTGTGTGTGTAAGACAAATAGAGAGATTTACCAAAACTCTGTATTTATAGCTAGGGATGTGCAACCGGTCCAACCCGGTCCGGCTCGGATCCGGATTGACTGGGACCCAGAATATCTTAAAATCTTGAACCGGAATCCGGTCCGGTTGACCGGGTTAGAACCTCTACCACATTGCTTGTTTGTTACTATATGGCACGACTAATAAATACATATTCATTTTGAATTTATTTTAAAAACAAAACACAAAGTAATACTTTTGGTAAGATTCGAACTCTGGTTGTACACTACCAAAATGATATGTCTTACCGTTGGACCAAAATTAATTTACTACTATAATTGACCATCGATTATATATAGTACATATTACCGGGCTCACTGGGTTAACCCGGAATAAACCGGGTTCGACCTGAAACCAGAAAAGTGAAAAAAGTGTGTTCCGGAACCCGGCCCGTAATACTAAAAATCCGGGTCCGCGGATAAAAAAATCCGGGTCGGATCGGCTCAATTTTTTGGTTTGACCCGGTTTTTGCACACCCCTATTTATAGCAACCCAATCTTTAGTTTGACATGGTTTATATTTCGAGTATGATTATAACTCTTATGGTAATAACATCTGTATTCCCATAATTAAAGAAAACTTATTCCTTGTAGGCAATTTGAAAAATATGCAAGTCATGTTTAGTGTAGGTCGGTGGACCTGTAAGCCTACCTTCAAAATATACCAAACTAAAACCGCTCGGTTCTTGGGCCGAGTTCGAACGAATCCCACGAGTTCTAATCATGGACTCATCAGCATGATCTATGAAATAAACTTTTATAATGTTTATGTGTGCCACCCCTCTTTTAATTGACATTTAGTTCATTAGACGTGTAACAAGATTAGGATAAAATAAATTTAGCAAGTTCATAAACAAGAAATAATAACAAGTAAAAAAGGCTTACCTTTCAATCCGGGCTAAATTATACAAAGTGCAAACTAGCTCCCTTGTCTAGTAATCTGAATGCACATATACACACGAGTAATTCAGATTTCACAACACATAAATAAGACGGAAAAATAAAATTATATATATTTCGCGTTAAAATTCACAAAATATATTTAAAGATAAAAGACTAATGTATATTTAACTTACGAACTTCACAAAAATCACAATATTTGATATTCAACAATGTGTTGGTATATTTGTGTCAATATTCATATGTAGCAATGACATTAGAACTTGCGAGATAATAAATTATTTCTTGTTCATTTTGTAGAAGACAAAAGACTAAGATATATTTTTTTACAGTTTAATATATATCGGGATCATCCAGATATAGGCAATATTAGGCACCAATTAAATAGCGACACGTCATCTTTAACTAATTTATGATTGGGCCACATATTCAATCATTACCCAGACGGGTTTAGGCATTCTAAGTTAGCGCTTTAGAATTTTACTAAAAATATATCTTAACCAATTAAAACATTACAAATGTACACGTGTCATTATCTTACTGATGCCTGATAAGGGTTATATAAAGATCATCCGGATGAATGTTATTCTCTCTTTTTTAAAAGAAATAATTAATTTACTTTACCAATATGATTTATTTTAATTTTATTTATTATACCCATTAATACCATACAATTATATCTATGATGCGGTATAAATAATTTTAATAAACTAGCATCGTATCTTTTGATATGTTTTCAGTTAGTGGTTGGTACAGTAATTTTGGTAAGTATCTAGCTAATAATTATTGGGTAAGATTTCAATTCCATATATTCCTTCCATATCAATTAAAATTTCTTAATTTTCTTTTTAATCCATCACATCCAAAGTAGTACTTTCATTCTTTATCTTTTTGACAAAGAAAATAGTTATGAAAAGACACATTTACCCTTAATAAGTTTCTATCTATAACTATAAATATAAGTAATATTTAATCGCTACCCTCTTAAAAATTAAAACATATCACACAAAACATTATTGGTTAACAACTAATTATATGGTGAAAATTTGATATCATCAAAATATATGATACAACAAATCTAATCATATCTCAAAAAGTCAAAAGTTATTTATTTGATTGAGGTGGAGGAATAGTATATATATTATAGGTATCACCTACAAAATTTCATATCTTGGAAAATTAGACTTGATTCTTTGAAGAAGAACATGGGAAAACTCATTCAGATGGTGTTCGTCCTTCTTATTCTTTTCATTACACGTAAGTTTTAGTTTTAAAGAGAAGAGAATTTTTTAAATCTTGGATTTTTCATACCTCTCCTTTTTAGATGGGTAATTCTTTTGATATTAATTATAAATTATCTTGCATATGATAGATGAGAAGGATATAAGTGTGAAAGCACAAGGTTGTACGAAACCTGCACGAGACTTTTCTGGACCATGCTTTTGGGATTCGAATTGTAAGAGTACATGCCAGCATCAAGGGTGCACTGATGGGAAATGCATTGATCCAGGTCTTTTTGGCAAGTGCAAATGTTGTTATCCGTGCTCTAATTAGATATTACGTGTATTAACTATAAATTTATACTAAAAATGAATTATTATTTACTTTTTCTTTATTGATATATACCACTGATTAGGGTGGAGAAAAAAATCAATCAACTCGAAAACAAAACCAAAATCGAATGGTTCGAATTCGAATGATCCGAACCGAATTTGATATATGAGTTTTGGGTATTCGAATTGAAAAACAATCCAAATTCAATATAAAGGGTTCGGGTATCCGAATTATAATATGGGTTTCGATTCGGGTTTGGGCATTGAATTTCAACCGGAAAACCAAATTCAAAATCAATATACAATTTAATATATGTAAATGTTTAATAAGTACACATGAAATAAGGAATAATGAAATTAATTTAAAGTCACAACATCTAAACACTCAATATTAAATCGTCCAACATCTTTACCCCTCAAATCACCAAAAATTTTAATTTTTATTATTTTGTTTAATACTTGATCCGCGGATGTTTCGGACCCGCGGATGATCTCGTATGTAACTCATGAACTAATCTGCAAAATAAATCCTGAATTGGCCGGGGGTGAACACTCCGAAACTTAAGTCAGTAAACAGTTTTGAGAAGCAATGAGCGTAAAGCGTTGTAGTGTATGTAAGATAGATTGAGAGGTTTACCAAGGCTAAGTATTTATATCCTCTAAATCTTATATTGACAGGGTTTACATTTCGAGTATGATTATAACTCTTATGGTAATTAAAATTATATTCCCATAATTAGAGTAAGTGTATTACTCGTAGGCAATTCGAAATATGCGCAGTCCATGTTTAGACTAGGTTGGTGCACATGTAAGCCAACCTTCTGCGTATCCTAAGCCCGGAGACTTTTGGCCCTTGAACTGGGTCTGAACGAATCCCACGAGTGCAAACCATAGACTTATCAATAGTTTCAAGGTAGATGTTTATGAGGATGACGAGGCAGTGACGTGAGATGATGATGATGAAGATTTGATATCAGCATGATGATGTGATTTGATTTGATTTGATTTGATTTGCCATGTTTTATAATTTTTCCTATTATAAGTATTTTATTTCTGGTAGGATTAGATTTCTTTTACTCTATATATTTTAGTTAGTTTTATGTATTCAGACAGTTTTTGATGAAATAATATTTTGAGTGTTTTACTCTATTCCGAACTTGTCTCTTGCGAGAGAGAATGTTTGAGCCTAAACCCTAGTATTCTCAGAATCAATAGGATTTAGAAGAGGATCATACCTAGGTACTCTAAGAATCAATAGGTTGAACCTTTTGCTACGCTTCACGCTGCATCAGTTGTGCAGTATTCGAGATTTCCTCTCGAGGGAGTTTCTCGAGGTCTTTTACTCGAGGGTGAAACCGAGTAACTCAAGGGATGTATCTCGAAGTGTTAACTCGGGGCATCCTCTCGAATTGACCGCTCGGGTTGACATTTCTGAATATCTAGTTTCAAATTATTGCGCATTTCATCTGGACATGTGGACGATTGAGTTCAAATCGCCTTATAGTCTGGCATTCGTAAACACGTGTCATCTGCTCATACGATAATAGTAGTGGTGTATACCCACCCTTCCACTTGCTTGCATCGTTACGCTAGTCGATGTAATTACCCGCTTAAATGCGGTTCAATCTTGAGTTATATATCCCAAATAATTTCCATTGTGTACTTATCTTTTCATCATCTCTAGTTTGCAAATTTCTTCTTGCTTTCTCTTTGTCAAGAAAATCTCCAAATTATAGCTCTTCAAAGATATCTTCTTTTCACGGTTACCACCTTATTCCCCCCATTCTCTTTGCAAGCATGTCCTAATCAAGCTCCAGGGCCACTCAGGGTAGCGGAGAGAATGCATCCCGGAAGAACGAAGAACTTGCAAAAGAGTATGATAGCTACCGTGCTTTTGTAGCTACTGGTCTACAACAGTAAACTCTTCGCCCTAGGTCCGGGCAAAGATAATGATGTAGTAAATTCGGTCCTTCAAACGACAGAGCTATTTAGCCTCCCTAAGGTTACTGTGAACGATGTGCCTTAGCAGGCCTTCCCTCCACAAGCGGGCAAAGGTCCATCTGAATCACATGTGGACCAGTAGGCGGGGCCCCACCATGTAGAGGAGCGGAACCCCAAGGTGGGAGGTTCGATCGATGTTTCAGATACTAAGCTATCAAGCCGTAAAAAGGCTGAAGAATTCATGAGGGGTGTAGAGTGTGGTACACCCTAGATTGTGATTTGAGGTATGAGGAGAGCGGGGCGGATACCCGGTACTTGGTTACCTAGAGTAGGGGGTGCTCTACGGGTGGTTTCTGCAGCAAGGGCTTATTTTTCCCTTTCCTTCTATATTCTTGGAGTTTTTGTAGCATTATAAGCTCCATCCTGGCCAGATTTACTCTAATGTGGTGGTGTCCATCATGGCTCTTATCTCGTGGTGTGCCAGGAACGATGCAGACCCGAGTTAAGATCTTTTCCGCTGCCTTTTACATTTTATACTTCTCAGATTCTTTGATTACTGTGACTCTTTGCGGGCCAAAGCCGTTCGAGTTCCTCACCAATAGCGGGACTTGGGATATCATTTGTTTGACCTTTGATCAGATTAAATACCAAGTTTCCGACTGGAACTCCATTCCTGAGAAGGAGAAGAAGAATGGTTTCGCGACTCCACCTCGTCTTGCTAAGGTTTTCAAGAAGTCGATCGGGGAGAGTATCGTATTCCAATCTCAAAGTTGGATAACGGTTCCTTATGCCTCAGAATGGCGGTAGTCGGCTCAGACCTATCTAGAGAAGGTGCCTAGTAGGTCTCGTACAAATTGCAGCTATACAAAGCTAGAGCACTTTGTTGCATCGAAGGGTTGAAGCAACAAGGAGAGTGCGAGGGGAGTTTGAGGAAGCAGAAGCAAACCCCTCCTTGGGGGAAGTCGGCTGCAACCCAAACTTCTGATGCTGGTAACTTTCTTCATCCACCTCTTTTATGATGTCATACCTTCTTGTTTTCGAGAGTGCTGACTTTCATTTTTGTAATTTTGTAGACTCTTTACATAAGAAGAAGCCAGCTAGGAAACCGGCAGTGCCCGAGGTTGAGCCTGAGAAGGCTACATGTGAAGCATCTTCTCAGGCGAAGAAGTAGGGGGTATGAGAGGGCTCTTTGAGGGAGCTTGACCATTACTTGGTACACCCCGAGGAGAAGGTCATGGTGTCCGAGAAACTCGAGCCTTATGAAAACTATCCTCTGATGTCTGAGGTAGTTCCCTTTTCTTTTTTATAAAATGTTTTTATGTAGCATAGCTTGTGTGGCTAAAAGATATGTTTGTGCAGTTGATGACCGATCTGACAGTGGTCAACAGTCAGACCGTAGCCAGGTTGATCACTCATCCGCATTTACCACTTTAACTTCGTTGATCAAAAAAAAGGATTTAAACACAAGAAGAAGCGAATGCAAATCCCAGTCTTTCTAAAACACAAATTCAGACCATATGATAAGCATCCATAATCACTAAAATATAAGATATATGCACAAATTCAAAATTACATCACCTTTAAAACATAAGTAAAGCTTGACCAACAAAATATGGCACACCAAATGCAATTTCGCTGGTGTAAAACCATACAAAAATCTCATCAATAGACCTCCTGATTCCATCATCATATCCTAACAGAGATATATACCAATTACTTGACTATTTGAACTACTGAATTATAGGTTTCAACATGAAAAAAAGTGAAAGAATAATTTGAAATTGCTTAAGATTCTACAAAGGAGAAGGAAGCTAGAGCTAACCTTATAACTTAAAAATACACATGTGTGCATCAGTGGACACGATACAACAAATGCTTCAAAGTAAACGGTTCATATCCGTAAAATGGTCATTTCACAAACATTTAAAAATGGTCACATTTTGTGAAATGCACAAGACTATTGTCAAAGCTTGAGTCAGTATATAGAATTTGAATAGTATATAACTTAGGGTTTAAATATTTATCAAGATGAGGATAGAAAAATCATCTATGTATCTTATCAGCATTGAGGGAAAAAGTCAACTTCTTGTAATATAAACATGTGGCGTTTATTTATCAAGGGTGGGGCCAAACCCACGGGGCTCCACATCATTGCATCAATTTTTCGTGTGGATTAACATCTTATCTAATAAAATATTAATTTTGGTCAACATATTCATCGAATGGGAATCCACTCTGTTTCATCGCTGCGTCTGAAAGAGTCAACTAGACAACCAAATATTTAGTCGATGTTACACAATTTTTTCGATACAATAAACGTAACACAACCATTGACTTGGTCAAAAGGTTTAAATCAAATCGGTGCAACAATCAAATTTCCTAGCAGTGAGTAATTTCTTGCTAGGAATAGATCATGATTGTTTATGTTTAGGGTTTTTGTGAAGTGAAAAATAATTCCACCACTTGCATATAATCGGATCACTGGAAATATAAAGGTCTTGATCTATTTGAGCATCTATAAAAATGGGTTGGATACCCTTTAAAAAATGGTACCGCAATTCCCAAAGAGTCTTAACATATATGGAACCTATAAATGCAGAGGGCTTATCATATATTATGGTCAGGTTCCTTTGGTCCAAAGGCTGCTTGTTTTTCCATAACTCTTTTTTCTCTCTTTGAAAAAATCATTTGACGTATTCATCTTCTTTCACATCTTCCCTAAACTACAGTGAGACAGGGAAATAATTTTTACTTATTTTGTTATTCAATTATATTATTGAATAAGTGTAGTTTTTCTTGTGATCTCAAAATCCGGACTTAAGATATGTAGTTAGATTGAAACTCTTTAAATTTGGTTTTCTCAATTGGATCTAGTTTTTAGATGTTTAGTTCTGTGTTTTCAATTCGTCTATAATTTGGATCAAAGTGTTCACACTTGAATAATACATATCAACGTGATTGTGGTGTTGCTAATTAATGTTGAAGATCCTCTATCATGCCATGGTCATACCATTAGCCTGCCAATTCGTAGTTGTCATAATCATAAATTTTATCCTTACAGATTTCCATTTTGGATGTGATGCCATGGTTGTAGCATACCTGCCAGGAGATTCTGAACATGACTCGGATGATAAGGTTGTAAAGCAAAAGTATTTAGGAAATGTTAAGAATGCCAGTCTACAAGACACAATTAATAGGTTAAAATGAATGAAAAACCACACTTCATTTCAAATTGGTTTTGGTCGGGTTTGGTGGCCACATTAGTAGTTATATATCATCACAGAGATGATTGTTGAAATAATTAAAGCACGCCATACTTTGTTTGCTTAGGTTAAGGTGGATGCTTATATTTTTTATGGGATACTAGTCATGAAAGTTATCCAGATATCTCTCTAATCTAGTTATGTAATTGCAACAACGTTGTTGCTTTTAGAGCTTAGTTTCAACTTTTGTTTGCTAATATAAACTTAGTATTGATGATCATAAACGTGTGGCCATGAAAGCTCATTGTGGTTTACCTCATCAATAAATCTTGTTTTTCAATGATTCTAGAGTAGGTAATTGTTGCTCTTGAATGAAAAAAATAATAAACTACCATGATTCTTTTACAATCAGATGACTTGCCAATTGCACATTAAATATAGTTTGTGCCGTACTTCCCAATACTCTCATTGACATTCATAACATTTACAAGTTATAACAAAGTGATGCAACTGAAATATCTAAGGAATCGGCAACGTTAATCATAAAATATGAATGAGCTTGTCAGCACAAAACTCAAGGAATGGTGTCTGATTTTTTCCAGAAGTTTCAGAAACTACTGAACTTGTATGCTGATTGTTCCTTTCTTAATTTGCATGATAAGTCCTTCCGCATCAGAAATAAGAGTAATAAGTTAAGGAAAAATATTCGTGACAGTAAAAAATCCATACAACAAAGTGATACTGGTTGAGTTTCCAAACTGTAGCAAATTATTAGTTGAACTTTTGAGATGCGGAGACGCCATATGCCTCTTTCCTATTGCAACACAAATACATTTCATTATACGCGATTCTGCATGTCAACTTCATCAATGCATCTTCATAAAAATCTTGTCATTCACTATGAGGAGAGAGTGACAAAAATACCATTAACCTAATGACATATTTCATGATACATTGCTTTCAGAGATAGCATATACATATCTTCGTACTCAATTATAAATTGGTATGTGTGTGTAGCACCTCATATATTTTCAAATTGGCTGTTGGTGCCTGCCACTTATAGTGCCCGAACAAGATTAGCGACATGATTGCATTATTCATATATCATGAAATGGCCTTGATGTACACACCTTAGATTTAAATTCTTTAAGATCACCCGTGATCAGAGAATCAATCACCACATGGTTATCTCTTTAACTTTATCTACTATGGTTATAACTAGCTGTTTATACTCTTCAAGCCGATAACCTTTCTACACAACCCACACTACCCAGTTTAATTATCCAGTTATCCATATTAATATTTTCAGGTCACAATACGGACAACCTTTGCAATAATTACACCGCTGAACTAAGAAATCTTTATCAATCTTTGACTAGTTAAAATCTAAGTTAAAGAAAAATGAGTTTTAATTTGGTATTATATAAAATGGAGGAGCATATGAGATTAACTCATGATAGAAAAGGCATCACGAGATTGATGTTAAAAAACACATTCTAATTAAACACAAGTCAAAATTTATGATTGTCTTTGGCTACATTTTAATCGATTCAAAACTCAGAGTGATGCTACTGGATTTCAGATGTAAAGTAATCTAAATGCCACTGGAGAGAATCTATTAGAATTGGAAGAGATCGCACAATACATATTAACCAAATTAAAAACATTTCAAAAGTACTCTAAATATATCGATGGATGCCAGCCCCACTTAGTCTAATATTTATAAAGGATTAACAATTTAAAATAGTTGGTCTAATGACAACCAACTTTCATATTCTAGAAAGTTTCCAAATTTAAAATTTGTCTAGTTTTTGCTTGTAGTCAGGGGTTGTGATATTGTCAGAGCACTTTTTATCATCCAGAGCAAAATTAATTGCTTTTACCCAAATTGTCATTCTTCAGTCAAAACCTACTTATTAATTGTTTTCTTGTTTCTTTTTTTTTTACTAAATACATGTTCCTATGTTCACCTCCGGAGGAATGAGATCAGTGTTATCCAGATCCAAGGTGTGTGTGTAAGACAAAGTAGTACTTTTTAATTTTCTTTTTAATCCATCACATCCAAAGTAGTACTTTCATTCTTTATATTTTTGACAAAGAAAATAGTTATGAAAAGACACATTTACCCTTAATAAGTTTCTATCTATAACTATAAAATATAAGTAATATTTCTTTGCTACCCTCTTAAAAATTAAAACATATCACATAAAAAATTATTGGTTAACAACTAATTATATGGTGAAAATTTGATATCATCAAAATATATGATACAGCAAATCTAATCATATCTCAAAAAGTCAAAAGTTATTTATTTGATTGAGGTGGAGGAATAGTATATATATCATAGGTCTCACCTACAAAATTTCATATCTTGGAAAATTAGACTTGATTCTTTGAAGAAGAACATGGGAAAACTCATTCATATGGTGTTCGTCCTTCTTATTCTTTTCATTACACGTAAGTTTTAGTTTTAAAGAGAAGAGAATTTTTTAAATCTTGGATTTTTCATACCTCTCCTTTTTCGATGGGTAATTATTTTGATGTTAATTATAAATTATCTTGCATATGATAGATGAGAAGGATATAAGTGTGAAAGCACAAGGTTGTACGAAACCTGCACGATACTTTTCTGGACCATGCTTTTGGGATTCGAATTGTAAGAGTCCATGCCAGCATCAAGGGTGCACTGACGGGAAATGCATTGATCCAGGTCTTTTTGGCAAGTGCAAATGTTGTTATCCGTGCTCTAATTAGATATTACGTGTATTAACTATAAATTTATACTATAAATGAATTATTATTTACATTTTTTATTGATATATACCACTGATTAGGGTGGAGAAAAAAATCAATCAACCCGAAAACAAAACAAAAATCGAAAGGTTCGAATTCGAATGATCCGAACCGAATTTCATATATGAGTTTTGGGTATTCGAATTGAAAAAAAAAATCAAATTCAATATAAAGGGTTCTGGTATCCGAATTATAATATGGGTTTCGATTCGGGTTTGGGCATTGAATTTCAACCAGAAAACCGAATTCAAAATCAATATACAATTTAATATATGTAAATGTTTAATAAGTAAACATGAAATAAGGAATAATGAAATTAATTTAAAGTCACAACATCTAAACACAAAATATTATCCAACATCTTTACCCCTCAAATAACCAAAAACTTCAAATTTTATTATTTTGTTTAATACTTGATCTGCGGCTGTTTCGGACCCGCGGATGATCTCGTATGTAACTCATGAACTAATCTGCAAAATAAATCCTGAATTGGCCGGGGGTGAACACTCTGATTCTTAAGTCAGTAAACAGTTTTGAGAAGCAATGAGCGTAAAGCGTTGTAGTGTATGTAAGATAGATTGAGAGGTTTACCAAGGCTAAGTATTTATATCCTCTCAACCTTATATTGACAGGGTTTACATTTCGAGTATGATTATAACTCTTATGGTAATAAAAATTATATTCCCATAATTAGAGTAAGTGTATTACTCGTAGGCAATTCGAAATAGGCGCAGTCCATGTTTAGACTAGGTTGGTGCACATGTAAGCCAACCTTCTGCGTATCCTAAGCCCGGAGCCTTTTGGCCCTCGAACTGGGTCTGAACGAATCCCACGAGTGCAAACCATAGACTTATCAATAGTTCCAAGGTAGATGTTGATGAGGATGACGAGGCAGTGACGTGAGATGATGATGATGAAGATTTGATATCAGCATGATGATGTGATTTGATTTGATTTGATTTGATTTGATTTGCCATGTTTTATATTTTTTCCTATTATAAGTATTTTATTTCTGGTAAAATTAGATTTCTTTTATTCTATATATTTTAGTTAGTTTTATGTATTCAGCCAGTTTTTGATGAAATAATATTTTGAGAGTTTTACTCTATTCCGAACTTGTCTCTTGCGAGAGAGAATGTTTGAGCCTAAACCCTAGTATTCTCAGAATCAATAGGATTTAGAAGAGGATCATACCTAGGTATTCTTAGAATCAATAGGTTGAACCTTTTGCTACGCTTTACGCTGCATCAGTTTTGCAATATTCGAGATTTCCTCTCGAGGGAGTTTCTCGAGGTCTTTTACTCGAGGGTGAAACCGAGTAACTCAAGGGATGTATCTCGAAGTGTTAACTCGGGGCATCCTCTCGAATGGACCGCTCGGGTTGACATTTCTGAATATCTAGTTTCAAATTATTTCGCATTTCATCTGGACATGTGGACGGTTGAGTTCAAATCGCCTTATAGTCTGGCATTCGTAAACACGTGTCATCTGCTCATACGATAATAGTAGTGGGGTGTATACCCACCCTTCCACTTGCTTGCATCGTTATGCTAGTTGATGTAATTACCCGCTTAAATGCGGTTCAATCTTGAGTTATATATCCCAAATAATTTCCATTGTGTACTTATCTTTTCATCATCTCTAATTTGCAAATTTCTTCTTGCTTTCTCTTTGTCAAGAAAATCTCCAAAATATAGCTCTTCACAGATATCTTCTTTTCGCGGTTACCACCTTATTCCCCCCCATTCTCTTTGCAAGCATGTCCTAATCAAGCTCCAGGGCCACTCAGGGTAGCGGAGAGAATGCATCTCGGAAGAACGAAGAACTTGCGAAAGAGTACGATAGCTACCGTGCTTTTGTAGCTACTGGTCTACAATAGTAAACTCTTCGACCCAGGTCTGGGCAAAGATAATGACGTAGTAAATTTGGTCCTTCAAACGACAGAGCTATTTAGCCTCCCCAAGTTTACTGTGAACGATGTGCCTTTGCAGGCCTTCCCTCCACAAGCGGGCAGAGGTCCATCTGAGACACATGTGGACCAGTAGGCGGGGCCCCACCGTGTAGAGGAGCGGAACCCCAAGGTGGGAGGTTCGATCGATGTTTCAGATACTATGCTATCAAGCCGTAAAAAGGCTGAAGAATTCATGAGGGGTGTAGAGTGTGGTACACCCTAGATTGTGATATGAGGTATGAGGAGAGCGGGGCGAATATCCGATACTTGGTTACCCATAGTAGGGGGTGCTCTATGGGAGGTTTCTGCAGCAAGGGCTTACCTTTCCCTTTCCCTTTTTATTCTTGGAGTTTTTGAAGTATTATAAGCTCCATCATGGCCAGATTCATTCTAATGTGGTGGTTTCCATCATGGCCCTTATCTCGTGGTGTGCCAGGAACGATGTGGATCTGAGTTTGGATCTTTTCCGCAGCCTTTACATGCTATACTTCTCAGATTCTTCGATCACTGTGACTCCTCGCGGGCCAAAGCCGTTCGAGTTCCCCACCAATAGCAGTACGTGGGATAGCATTTGTTTGACCTTTGATCGGATCAAATACCAAGGTCCCGATTGGAACTCCGATCCTGAGAAGTTAAAGAAGAATGATTTCGCGACTCCACGTCATCTGGCTAAGGATGTCAAGAAGTCGATCGGGGAGAGAATCGTATTCCAATCTCAAAGTTGGATAACGGTTCCTAATGCCTCAGGATGGCGGTGGCCAGCTCAAATTTATAGGTATCTAGAGAAGGTGCCTAATCGGTCTCGTACAAATTGCAGCTATATGAAGCCAGAGCACTTTGTTGCATCGAAGGGTTGAAGCAACAAGGGGAGTGCGAGGGGAGTTTGAGGAAGCAGAAGCAAACCACTCCTCGGGGTAAGCCCGCTGCAGCCCAAACTTCTGATGCTGGTAACTTTCTTCGTCCACCTCTTTTATGATGTCATACCTGCTGGTTTTCAAGGGTGCTGACTTTCATTTTTGTAATTTTGTAATAAGAATAAGCCGGATACGAAGCTGGCTATGCCGAGGTTGAGCCTGAGAAGGCCACATGTGAAGGTTCTTTTTAGGTAAAGAAGCAGAGGGTATGAGAGGGCCTTATGAGGGAGCTTGACCATTACTTGCTACACCCCGAGTAGAAGGCCATGGTGTCCAAGAAACTCGAGCCTTATGAAAATTATCCCCTGATGTCCGAGGTAGTTCCTTTCTCTTTCTTATAAAATGTTGTTTATGTAGCAAAACTTGTGTGGCTAGAAGATGTGTTTGTGCAGCTGATGACCGATCTGACAGTGGTCAGCAGTCGAACCTTAGCCATGTTGGCATCCACATTTACCACTTTAACTTTGTTGATCTAAAAAAATGATTTAAACATTGTACTTAATGTTCACAAGAAGCAGAAAATGCAAATCCCAGTCTTTGTAAAACAAAAATTCACACCATATGAGAAGCATCCATAATCAAGAAAATATAAGATATATGCACAAAATCGAAATTACATCACCTTAAAAACACAAGTAATGCTTGACCAACAAATTAAGGCACACAAAATGCAACTTCGCCGGCGTAAAACCATACAAAAATCTCATCAATAGACCTTCTGATTCCATCATCATCTCCTAACAGAGATATATACCAATTACTTTACTATTTGAACTACTGAATTAAAGGCTTCAACTTGAAAAAAATGAAAGAATCATTTGAAATTGCTTAAGATTCTATAAAGGAAAAGGAATCTAGAGCTAACCTTACAAATTAAAACTACACGTGTGCAACAGTGGACACGATACAACGGTTGCTTCACAGTCAACGGTTCATATCCGTAAAATGATCATTTCACAAACATCTAATGGTTACTTTTTGTGAAATGCACAAGACTATTATCAAACTTGAGTCAGCACATAGAATTTGAATAGCATATAACTTAGGGTTTAAATATTTATCAATATGAGGATACAAAATCATCTATGTAGCCAATCAACATTGAGGGAAACATTCAACTTCTTGTAATATAAACATGTGGCGTTTATTTATCAAGGGTGGGGCCAAACCCATGAGGCTCCACATTATTGCATCAATATTTTGTGCGGATTAACATTTTATCTAATAAAACATTAATTTTGGTCAACATATTCGTCGACAACGAATGGGAATCCACTCTGTTGCATCGCTGCGTCTGATGCTATACAACAAGCCAATTGGCTAACCATATACTTAGTCGATGTTACACAATTTTTTTCAACACAATGAACGTAACACCACCATTGATTTGGTTAGAAGGTTAAAATCAAACCGGTGCAAAGATCATATTTCCTAGCAGTGAGTAATTTCTTGCTAGGTATAGCTCCTGATTTTTTATGTTTAGGGTTTTTGTGAAGTGGAACATAATTCCACCACTTGCTTGTAATCGGATCATTGTAAATGTAAAGGTCTTGATCCATTTGAGCATCTATAAAAATGGATTGGATACCCTTTAAAAAATAGTACCGCTATTCCCAAAGTGTCTTAACATATATGGAACCTATAAATGCAGAGGGCTTATCAGATCTTAAGGTTCCTTTGATCCAAAGGCTGCTTGTTCTCCCATAACTTTTTCTTTTCTCTCTTTGAAAAAATTATGACGCCTTCATCTTCTTTCACATCTTCCCTAAACTACAGTGAGATAGGGAAACGTTTTTAATTATTTTTTTATTGAATTATACTCTTGAATAAGTATTGTTTTTCTTGTGATCTCAAAATCCTGACTTAAAATATGTAGTTAGATTGAAATTCTTTAGATTTGGCTTTCTCAATTGGATCTAGTTTTTAGAAGTTTGGTTCTGTGTTTTCAATTCGTCTACAATTTGGATCAAAGTGTTCACACTTGAATAATACATATCAACGTGTTCGTGGTGTTGCTAATTAATGTTTAACATCCTTTATCATGCCATGGTCAGACCATTGGCCTGCCGAATCGTAGTTGTCATAACCACGAATTTTATCCCTACTGATCCATTTTGGATGTGATGCCATGGTTGTGGCATGCCTGCCGGGAGATTCAGAACATGACTCTGATGAAAAGGTTGTGAAGCAAAAGTATTTAAGGAATGTTAAGAATGTCAGTCTACAAGAGACACATAACAGGTTAAAAAGAATGAAACAAGTCACTCTTCATTTTCTAATTGGTTTTGATCGGGTTTGGTGACCACATCAGTAGTTATATATCATCACAGAGATGATTCTTGAAATAATGGATGCACGCCATAATTTGTTTGCTTAGGTTAAGGTGGGTGCTTCAATTTTTTATGGGATACTAAGTTATGGAAGTTATCCGGATATCTCTCAGAAAATCTAGATAAAGGATCTCAAGTTATGTAATTGCAACATCGGATATCTCTCAGAAAATCTAGATAAAGGATCTCAAGTTATGTAATTGCAACATTTATGTTGCTTTTAGAGCTTAGTTTCAACTTATTTTGCGAATATAAAATTGGTATTAATGATCACAAACGTGTGGTCATGAAAGCTCACGGTGGTTTACATCATCAATAAATCTTGTTTTTCAATGATTCTAGAGTGGGTAATTGTTGCTCTTGAATGAAAAATAATAATAAACTACCTTGATTCTTTTACAATCATATGACTGGTCAATTGAACATTAAATATAGTTTGTGTCATACTTCCCAATACTCTCGTTGATATTCATAACATTTCCAAGTTATAAAAAAGTGATGAAACAGAAATATCTAAGGAATCGCCAACGTTAATCATAAAATATAAATGAGCTTGTCAGCACAAAACTCAAGGGATGGTGTCTAAATTTCTCCAGAAGTCTCGGAAACTGCTGAACTTGTATGCTGATTGTTCCTTTCTTAATTCGCATGAAAAATCCTTCCGCATCAGAATTAAGAGTAACAAGTTGAGGAAAAATTCTCGTGACTGTAAACAATCCATACAACAAAGTGATATTGGTTGAGTTTCCAAACTGTAGCAAATTATTAGTTGAACTTTTGAGATGCGGAGACGCCATATGCCTCTTTCCTATTGCAACACAAATACATTTCATTATGCGCAGTTCCGCATGTCAATTTCATCAATGCATCTTCATGAAAATCTTGTCATTCCCTATGAGGACAGAGAGTGAGTAAAAATACCATTAACCTAATGACATATTTCATGATACATTGCTTTCAGAGATAGCATATACATATTTTCGTACTCAATTATAAATGGGTATGTGTATGTAGCACCTAATATCTTTTCAAATGGGCTCTTGGTGCTTGCCACTTATAGTGCCCGAGCAAGATTAGCGACGTGATTACGTTAGTCAGATGTATCATGAGATGGCTTTAATGTACACACCTTAGATTTGAATTCGTTATATGATCCCCTGATCAGAGAATCAATTACCGCATGGTTATCTCTTTAACTTTATCTACCATGGTTATAACTAGTTGTTTATACTCTTCAAGCCGATAACCCTTCCACACAACCTCCACTACCCAGTTTAATTATCCAGTTATCCACATTAATATTTTTCAGATCACAATACCGGACAACCTTTGCAATAATTATAATTCTGAACTAAGAAATCTTTATCAATCTGTGACTAGTTAAAATCTAAGTTAAAGAAAAATGAGTTTTAATTTGGTAATATATAAAATGGAGCAGATGAGATTAACTCATGATAGAAAAAGTATCACGAGATTGATGTTAAAAAACACATTCTAATTAAACACAAGGGAAAATTTTATGATTGTCTTTGGCTACATTTTAATCGATTCAAAACTCAGAGTGATGCTACTGGATTTCAGATGTAAAGTAATCTAAATATCACTGGAGAGAATCTGTCAGAATTGGAAGAGATCGAACAATATTCTACATATTTACCAAATTTAAAACATTTTAAAAAATACTCTAAATATATCGAGAAATGCCAGCTCCACTTAGTCTAATATTTGTAAAGGGTTAACAATTTAAAATAGTTGGTCTCATGAAAACCAACTTTCCTATCCTAGAAAGTTTACAAATTTAAATTTAAAGCAGCTAGTTTTTTTGCTTGTAGTCAGAAAAAGATAGAGGTTGAGTTTTGGTGAATTAAATTGCAATGAAAGCCTAACTGTACATTTGGATATGGTCATAAGTCATAAATGCCTGGTTAGGTAAAAGATCAATTGACCTGTTTTGCAACGAAAGCCCACTGGTTTTGGCCTTCTACAGTTCTTCTCGTTTCCCCCTCACTGTTTTACAAAATTTATGATTTTCCTTCAAAGCAAATCCCTTCAAAGGATTTTATTAAATTCTATTTTGATTTGTGCTAATCAAAAAGCTTTACTTTTAATATTCTTTTATTTGGTAAAAAAGAAAATTATTCATTTAATTGTGAATGAATTTTTTTAAAATTACCTGGCACACATATTTATGAGAGTGAAAATTGTATTTTGCCATTATTTTATTCATATATCTTACTTTCACATTATTGTTCTTGAGTCCGATCCATAAATTTTTTGATTGAGACGGAGGAAATACCGGCTATAATAATGTATCAATTTAGATGATATCTATTTTTATTAGGAAAAATTGGAGTTTTTGGTTGACTATGAATACCTAATTTAGGTATCTGATAATTCATACTTATTGCATTATCTGCAAATTCATATTTCTTAAATAGATCATATTTTAAATTATTTTTAATTTAAGCTTGCAACAGTTCGCAATTCATTTATCTAATCTGACTATTCATACTAGTTAGAATATCTGTTTAAATAAATGTAAATATTCGGTTATTTAATGTATACATATCCCGTAAGATAATGGCTAGCAATTTCTAACTAATAATAAGTTATGTTTACACTGTTATTCTATAATAAAGTTAAATTGCCAATTATATATATTTAATAACATTATAGAAAAGTTTACAGCATTTGCAAAATTTTATTGATTTTAACTTTCCATTGACCAGCTACAGTGTAAGTTAACTTTTCAAAACAAAATAAAAGCTATTTGCAACTTTTTTTTGACCATTGATTGCTTTCCCTTTCCCCCTTCTCCCTATTTATTCACCCTTTTAGTACATGTCCTTTTACCACACCACAAAAACCGATTGAAAAAAGTACAGCCAAACTCCCCCAAATCTGTACCCCAATGGCAGCGCATCCCACCAGAGGGCTCCCACTCTGTCTCGCCGGCGTCACCCACCCCGCCGACCTCAACAAGGAGTAATGATCCCGGCCATTCATTCTCATTTTCTTTCTTTTTCGAATTCAAAAAAAAGTGCAGCTTTTTCTCACTGTGATTTTTCCGTTTCAGGATCGAGGATCACGACCGCAGGAGGAAGGAGCTGAGGGAATTGAGGCTGAGACGCCTGCATGCAGGAGGTTCGAGCCAGAGGCGCGCTGAGAATGGAGCCCGGGATAACAGATCGGGCGATGCTGATGAAGATCTGGCTGCGGTTCTGCGTCTGCTGAATTCTCTATCATTCTCCACTCTCTCTTCTTGTACCGCCAAGGCAGCTTAATTAGCTATGGCCTATGGAGATCTCCTAGTTTGATTCTTTTGTACTTTGATTAGTGACAGGTGATCTGTTAAGTTAATGGAAATGATCTTTCTTTTGGGTTAATTTCTGGGTTATTTTTGTCTGCATAATTTTGGACCAAAAGCAGTGTTTTTTTTCTCAATAAAAGAAAACCCTTTAAAATGTTGAGAGTGGAAAAGCAAAGGAAGGGTTGTGAACTTGACGGCGGAGGAGTGGTGGAGATGCGGCGGGGAGGGGTGGAGGAGGCGGAGAACACTATGCAGTGATGATCCAGTGTTCAAGGGCTTTGTCGTTTGGGGTAAAGAATGTGCCACCTGGCATTATGGGGTCCTTGCCTAATTATGGTATAATTACTAGGATTAATTGGTTTAAGCCGTTTTTGCACTGTATTTTAAGAGTCTGGACAAAATTGTCTGATTTGGGTCTATGAATTTACAGAGCATTAAATGAATTAATCCGAAGAAGAAGCATTGGGGGATGGTGCATTTAGTGTGGGTGTTGGGAGTGTCAAAAAAGTGGCTCATGTCTCCGGGGAATATTAAAATTAAGCTTTTCACGCTCACGGTTTTATTTTTACCAAGATAGTTTCATCAAAATTTAATTGAAAGTTGACTTTTCATACTATCAAACACATATTTTTACCAATTGTATTTTTAATTAATTTGATATTTGAATATTATGTGTTAGGACTAATCTAATAATACTAAATATAATAATATTAATGATTATATATCTATTCACATAAACTGTTAAAGTTTAATAATAAACAGTGTCAAAAAATCAGAGTGCGTATTTAGGTGAGATAGATGGAGTATATTATTTTATTTTTAAATAAAATAAATTTTAATTCCGTTGTGATAAACAAAAAAAAAAAAGCTACAGAACAAACTCTTATCAGTTACTCTACAAATGAAGAAAGTCATCCCTAGAAGATAAAGCTAATTAATGTACACATTGAGCAAATCAAAGAAGAAGAATCGTACCTGAAAGTATGATTTAATTTGGGTGATTTCATCGATCTAATTGTGTTTTGTACAATCTATTACATCCACATTTATCCAGTCACAAAAATGACCCAAATCCAAATAAATGCTAGTCTAGTCTATTAAATTCATTTTCCCCGGCCCCCATTAAAAAGCACATATTTCTTAAAGATTAAAGTGCAAAAACTACACCAAACATTGGTCAAAATGCCCGATTTATAAACTCAATATTCAAAGTGCTAAATTTTTAGTATCCTACATTCTAAAAACAGCCAATTTCTAGACTTTGGTTAATTTCTTCCGTTAGTTCAGTTAGTTTGAGGGGTATTTTAGTCATTTATATTATAAAAAATCATAATTCCCATTTTTTCTTCGTATCTCCACAAAAAATAACTAGGTTGACCCGGGTTTGACCCAAACCGACCCAAAACCCAGAAAGTCAAACCAAAAATTGAAAAAAGTGTTGTTCGGGATCCGGCCCGTAATACTAAAAGTCTGAGTCCGGACAAAAAATTCGGGTCGGACAGATCAATTTTCTGGGTTGGCGCAGTACCCCTACGTCGGACGCTTGTGAGTTGCAGAGCGAAAGAGGAATTGGTGATTTTCATGCGGGATATACGAAGAAAAAATGGGAAGTATGATTTTTTTTAGAATGTAAATTACTAAAGTACCCCCTCAAACTAACTGAACTAACGGAGAAAATTAACCAAAGTCTAGAAATTGGGTACTTTTAGAAAGTATGGTACTAGAAATTGAGCACTTTGAATGTTGGGTCTAGAAATTGGGTATTTTGACCAATGTTTGATCTAATTTTTGCACTTTAGTCTTTCTTAAACGTGTAAGAAAACTAATAGTTCTACGAATTTCATGATGCAAGTAATTCTTCGAAGAGAATTAAATCGATATATTTGGAGATTACTTCTAATCCCAATATGATTCTAACAGGTTTCGAACAGTTTTGGTGGTTCTCAAGTGCATATGAAAACATTTGCTAATCTAGTACATTGTGAAAAAATTTCTTCTAAGTGAACTGATCTCCGCCCATCGTGTTAAATTGTTTCTTGAGCAGCACTATGTTTGCACACTATTTACAAAAGAAAAATCAGTTGTTGGACAAATGTTCCAAAAAGACGAGTTTAGGGATTACATTCACCCCAAGTAATTTAGGGATCGATCAATGCGAAATTCAACTCTGCCGACGAGCAAGGGTTTCAACGGTGCTATTACATTGATCAGTAAGTGTGATGTAAGATGCAGTTATAGCGCTTGGTACAGATACATCACATAAAAACTGACAGCACTAAGAAGATCATCACGAACAATATCCCAGCAAGATACATAAAATTTTCCCGTAATCCATCCGGTCCTGGAGCAGATTCCTCATTCATATTAAAAATGATATTTTTCTCCACATGCATATCAATAGTTTTGATTGAAGAAAGATTGTTTTCTTCAATAATAGTGCAAGGGATATTTTCCAAAAGCAAATCAATGTTGTATTGATTGCCATCCCGATTTCTTCAATTAAGAGGAGCTTAAAAATTAACTGCATCCTTACCTATCTGATATATATTATTCAACCAGTTATTATCTGAATCTCTAATAATTAGAAGTGTTTGTCTGACATGCTTAGCTTTCACTGAAGTAAGAAGTAATTTTGTGTTTTGATCTCCACACTTTAGCATTTTCATTCTAGAATTATGTTGCCAAAAAGTCTCTTTTCTAGCTAGAGGTAAGGTCAACTCAGCTTGAGTTCTATGAAGTTCTGATCTTTTATACTAAGTGCTATTATTCAGATAATCTATCTCTTCTTTCAACACATTTTCCTTGGCAATTAAGATCTTGTCAGGCACATTACCAAAAATTTCTCTGTTCCATTCCTTAAGTTTCCCTTCAACCTTCCAAGTGTCAATGAAAACCTAAGCATTCCAAATGCATCACATGACTGACTCCAATTTTCAGCATCTATATTTTGAACCAATATAGTGCTGAAATCGAAAAGATTTTGTACCAGTATTAAAATCATTAATTTCTGAAATAATGAGAAGTGGAGCATGATCAGATGAAAAGCTGACTCTAACTCTACTATGTGGGAACAGGTTCAGAAAAAAATTATTGATTAGATTCCCATCTAACCTTTGCCACATATGACCTCTACGACAAATACCATACCAAGTAAACAAATTTCCATTAGTTGGTAACTCTGTCAAGTTATTATGATCAATAAAAGTAATAAAATCATACATACTACTATGGCTACGTGATAACTGACCGGAGTATACATTGGCTTTCCTAACTATATTGAAATCCCCAGCAATCATAAGTGCATTATTGGAAATTGAACTTAATTCCCGCCACAACCCACAAGGGTTCTCTATCCAACCTAATATGCCTATCATAAGTAAATGCAGCATGCCATGTAGAATGTACTGAAATATGCTTCAACTCAATTAGAACAAATTAATCATGCACATGCAAGATTGACACTGTAAAATTATCAACTTAGAAAATCCAGATTTTGTCTCTATTGTCAGCAAAAAAATGAGGGAAACCTAATTTGAAAGCAGTTTTAGCAATCTGGTCAAATTTAATCATGGGTTCAATGATCACAAACAAAGATATTTTATTTTTCTTTTTAATCCTTATAACCTTTCTACGTGTTCTTTTATTTGTAATTCCTCTTAAATTCTAGAAGCATATATTTAAACTCAACACAATTAATCAAGTACGGGAAGGAATAATCTGAGATCTAGTGGTTACTGTCTTTGGCCCCTGAGTAAAATCGCCAGAGCGTCAAAGAGGTTTTGCTATCTAAAGATCAAAACAAACCATGTACAATTTTGTGCTTTTCTACTGCAAAAAATTGTTTGATAAATTTGACTTTATTGTGCCAAATTTATACAATTATTTTTGTTTTTCTTGTGCGAAACTTGTACAATAATTGTTTGTGCATTTCTTGTGCAAAAGTTGTACAATTAATTTTTTATTTATAAAAAATTGTTGTGCTTTTCTTATGCTAAATCTCTACAATTTAGCATTTACTGCAATATTCAGGAGCCCCTTCATACTCTAAATATTCTCAAAAATATTTTTTTTCTATAGTTGATCCAAATTCTTCAAGTTTTAGAAACATCAACTTCAAAACACAATTTTGCAACATGGGTCTGGTCCTAATGATGGTAGCCATGTTGACTTTAACAGGAAGACCTATCAAGTTACCCAAAACAAGTATAGCATGTTCTTCAAAAACCTGATGAGGGAGACAATCCATACATATGCACACTTGCACCAATGGAGATTCTGCGTTTGGGTTGAAATCTAGACTCCATTTGGTAATTCTTATCGAATGAAACTCAAAGTTCCAAACTTTATGCATCCATCACCTGTAGAAATCATCAGAAACCTCAAAGTGAATGAAAACATGTCGATTATCGACCAGATATATTCCAAATTGTCCTTTGAGGCCAGCGGCTTGGAATTCCTTTCTTAGTCGATCCAGTTGAGGTCGAGCTCTGGAAAAGTTACCCACCAACGTACATCTCAAGGGGCTTCCAGTTTATCACATTTCTCATTAGAGAAATGGATTCCTGATTTCCCCAAATGATCAACTCGTGGTTTTGGATTGAAGGGCACTCTAGAATCTGAGGTATGTGCGTGAATGATCAAATCCGATGAAGAAGAAGGATGAGTGTTTACGATTTGTGCATAAGAAAGTAGTGTCAGTGGTTGTTCACTGGTTCCACCATCATGGCAGCACCAATCAGATTTGTTGAGGAGCGTATGAGAGAAAAACATAGCCCAAATCGCCAAAGAATTTTGGCTATCTAAAGATTAGAACAAAACATTACAAGTGCTTTTCTAGTGTAAAAGTTGTATCATAAATGTGCGTGCCAAATTTATACAATTTTTGCATTTTTCTTGTGCTAAAGTTGTACATTGAATTTTTTTGTGCATTTCTTGTGCAAAAGTTGTACAATTATTATGTTATTTATAACAGTCGTTGTGCTTTTCTTATGCTAAATTTCTACAATTTTTGTGCTTTTAATGATATTACTATTGTATATATACATTGAGAAATAATTTAAAATTATATATATAACTGTATACTAGCTTTCCAACCGCGCAACGCGCGGTTTGGCACCCTTCTTTGTAAATTGTTCGATATATGAAGATTCAATTCAGTACCTCACAACAGATGCATTCTGAACCCAAGGAATATTTGCATTAATGGCAGAGTCTCCACCAGAAGCCTACCACCAAAATTCCATCCTCAATAGCATTAAATGATAGATAGCGATTGGATCCTAAGCACAGTCATCAGAGTTGATATAGCCAAATGACATTGAAATGATATCTACTCCATCAGCTATTGCATCATCGAATGCTTTCAAACAGCAGATCCATCGCACTTTTCAGCGTTACAGGTGCGATAGGTAGCTATTCTGGAGCCTAGAGACGTCATGAGCAGTCCCACGAGCAATGCCATTGTAGGATGCTCCATGGACAGGCTTTCCTGCTACTATTTCTACAACATGAGAGCCATGGCCAGCATATTCCCTTCCAGAAGTTCAGTTATCGAAGATCACATAATTCCTCGCTCCAATGAGTTTCCTGATATCATGCAATTGATTGTTTAATATTCATAAGCCTTAAATTTGTTCTTTTAAGTTTCAAAATTGAATATATTTTTTACCTATTGCAGTTAGAGGCCTTAAAGTCGAGTCCATCGGTGCATTTTCCCTTCCATATCTTGGTGATTTGACTCATATCTTTGTCATTGAAGCTCTTTGCTTCAGGCCATATCCCTGAATATCATGAAAGTTGCATTTACATAATTATAATGTATAGTTTTTTAACTATCCATTTATGCATTTTGATTGAATATATTTGTAAAACCTGTATCAATAATGCCAATTATAACATCTTGATCCAAAAGAGAGGAGCTTGTATTCGCGTTGAGTCGAGGCTTGGATCCAACAGCACCACTTTGTTCCTTGAAAAAGTCCCATGAACGCGTCGTGTGGACATGCAGGATATGATCAGGTTCCTTTCATAAGGAAAAAAAGAACAAAGCCATTAAGAAGTGTCAAATGGAACCCCCCTGATAGTGGAGTTAAAATAAATGTTGATGCATCCATGTCAGGTAACTCAGTAGGACTTGGATTAGCGGTCAGTAATAGGAGGGGTAAAGTCCTGCTTATGCAAATGGAGAGAACTGTAGCTACCTCTCCATTAGAAGCAGAGTTATTAGCTATAAAATTTGGCATCCACCTAGGGATCCAACTGAACTTACCTTTCTGTATTGAGTCAGACAGTCAGCTTGCTATAAAAGGTATACAGAATCCAACCTCCTTAGATTGGCACTATCATTCACTAGGTTGTTCCCTAAAAGCTCATGGCATCCCAATGAAGCATGTGTTGAGGGAAGGTAACACAGTAGCAGATTTTATTGCAAAAATTTTGATCAAAAAATGTCATTTCAGGAGAGATCACTCTGAAGGAAGCTCCATCTTTTTTAAAGGGACTAATCCAACTTGATAGGATTGAAAACCCTAATATTAGAATTGGATAGTTTTTTCTACAAACTATGGTTACTGCTGTTATTTTTTCCCCTCCGATTTGAAGACCCATTGGATGGGAGACCCAATGGGATACACATGCAAGGAGGGCAACACCCACAAGGCAGACAACACACAAACAAAGTAGCACCAAACTCTACTGGAAGTCATGTCAAAAACTTTGAAATGAGGTGTCTAGGTATCTATTTCTTTCTCAATGAAACAACTCTTGGCAACTAGTGGCTTGTGTATTTTTTTACCCATCCATTGACAAGTTCGGAGTTATGTATTTCATTGCAAGAGGGTAATAGCACCTAGATGCAACCCAAATCAAATACATATCTTGTAATACAACAATTTCAATTTTTTCTCTCTCTTATGCAAACAAATATCATAACTATATGTAAGTACTTTGCCTATTTTGTAGGTTTTTTAAGGTAAGGGATGCCTAATCTCACCCTAAGGTGGATTTAATTTTTTTTAAAAAAAAGCAGGACATGATCAGGGAAAAAGGACACAACTTCAGGCTGGTGAGCAATCGATTTCGCTTCTTCTTCTGATAATTGTGGTGCAAAATCTGAAAAGCCATAGATGTACGTATGGATGACTCTGTCTTTCCAGCTGAACAATCATAAAACGCATCAGTTTTTCCTTTCACATCCATAATGTGAAGAAACAATTTGTAAATTATTAGTACACTTCCTTGAAATCTGACCTTTCCATAGGAGAGGAGTTTAAGATATGATTAGAATCATCCAGACCAGTTGAAGAGGATAATGCAGCGCCTGTATAAACAATGCATACGCCATTTTTTTTGCTCCGGAGTCGTCGATGCTACCACAAGGGAAAGTGAAAGAAAGCAAGAGTAGAAAACAACAAAGCTCTTCATCACATACTCAGAAAGAAGCAAATTATACGGTGCCTTGGAACCACAGTTTCACACAGTCCGCCACCACTGCATCTGACCTAAAACAGACGGATTCGGTTTGATTCCCGGTGGGTCGGGTCTTGGGGAGGCCGGGCTGGACCTGAAATTTGGGGCGGTGGGTAGTCGGTCGGAGGTGATAATCCGACAGAATTGCTAGAAGACTTTAACCGGAGATTGTGCTGATTTTTCCATAAATAACAACGAATTCAAAAGGTGGGATTAACGACGATGCGACCAAACACTCTTTCTTTCGCCAGTTTGAGGGTCGATGATATGGGGAATTTGAAAGGGTTGGAGGAAATGGGGAAACAAAGGAACTGTTGGGATGCCAATAAAAGAATTTATAGAAATGAAAAATAATAAAAAATTGTGGGCGACGAAAAACACTGTAATATTAGGATCCATGCTTTTTCTTTTGTGAGGGATCTATAATATAGAGATATTGTAAATTAGACGCCCATCTTACTGATGAAATTCAAGTTAGGGAAAGCAAGTGTACCAACATCAAGTGTTGATTGGAACTATATGAAGCGATCATAAAAGTATGGAGCAGATGGTATTTAGAACAAGAATATTTAAGTAAAAACATCATAGATTATTAGTTAATACTTCAAATATAAACTTCAACAAAATACTTTCTAGTACTAGAAACAAAAAACACATTTTCACGTTTATCTAGAATTCTCCGCGAACTTCATGCTTTCATTATGCATCCCCTTCAGCTTTTCATCGTCACTCCATTCCGACCCATAGTAATACTCTTCTGTATACTTCTCATTCGTGGAAGCCCTAACGAACATGCTCCCCCACTGCGGGAAATGAATCAGTGCAACCGGAAGCGTACACACCACCGCCATGACTCCCATCCACGTCAGCCCACTGGCCGTCGAAAAAGCTGTGCTCGAGAAGAACACCAGCTGAGTCAACCCGCCGCCGAAATTCCCACCTCCACCGGTCAACCCGGATATTATCCCGAGCGACCGCTGTGAAACGAACGGAATAATACCATACGCAGCGCCGCACGCTGCCTGAGCTCCGATCGAGAAAAGCACCATTGCTGAAACCGCTAGTGGTAAGGAGTTTGCAAGACCGAGACAGATGCATAAAATTCCTCCCAGAGTCTGTACGAGCCAGAGAACCCAAAGCCTTCCCCGCATGCCGTATTTTCGAGAAGCGATGTCGGAGGCCCAGCCGCCGAAGGGGCGGGAGAAGAAGTTAGCCATCCCGAACCTCGCGGCTACGATTCCGGCGGTTGAGATGGGGAGGTTGAACCTGTCGTAAAAGTACTCTGCGATCACAAATTATACATACACCTCATATGTGCATTTTAATGTGAATAATTGTGCATTGTAAATTTTTTTACTTATAATTTCTATAAATAGTATGTGTAGATTATTATCAATGAAATGTTTGATTATTAAAGTAAAACACACAGTAAATGTGGGTGCACGTACACCCCTGACATGGTATAAGAATTGCTCTGCGATTACGTTGTTTATGCAGAGCTCCACGCCCATGGAGTAGCCGTACAACAAGAAGAATATCCATGTTCTGTAATTTGTGACTGCCATGCGGAAAACCTGAAAAAAGAAGAAATTAAATATCAGTAAACGTAGTTTTGCATATATTACCATTGCCAGTGTTACATGTGACAACGTACCGTTGCCTAGCATGATATGGGGTGAGTTTGGGTCTAATTTAGCAATATCCGGTCGATTCATTAAAAAAAATGTCGAATGCAAATCCGACCCATATTCACAGGGTATAAAATTTCAAAATTCGTATCCATATCCGCAGGATCTTACAGCTAGGTCTATGGGTTGTAAACTGATCATAAATAAGTCTACTAAGAAATCAAAAAATTCTTTAAATTAATGTTCAAGATTTTCATAGTGAATCCAAATATGCCCAAATTTATTCATTGTTTTACCATAAGAAGAAATTTTAGCATACATATAAATTATATGTGCATAACACACATCAAAATATATCAATTCATAAGATTGAATGCTGGAATCTTAATAATAATAAGGCCGTTAGAATAAGAAGTCAAGAATCTGTTACAAAATTAACTAACCAAAAACACGTTAGAGTTTACAAATTAATTATCAAATACTTCAGTTCTTGCGTCAGTGTGTTTGCCTTACTTTGCATGGTATGTTTGAAGTTATTCTATGATTTTAGGTCTGTTGCCCAACCTACTTCCCTCAAATATTTAATCATGATTATCGCATCCCATTAAATTATACCAAAATTCGGTTTGAAACATTGCAATCAAAACATAATTGTGTTTCTTAAGAAACGACAAATAACTCACCCTGGAAAACTTGTCTTTATGAACACCACCAGTTTTATGCAGGGCGCTTAGATTCCCATCTGGCGTGTCCTGCCCTAGGGTCAGAACAGTAATTCCAACGATGATATGAAGCAATCCAGGGATGAAAAATGAAACTCTCCAAGCAGTAAACGGAGTAGCACCTGATGCTTTGATAATAGCACCGTAGAGAAACGGCATGAGGAGCTGAGTAAAACCGCCGCCCATATCTCCCCAACCGGCGGCCACCCCATTGACCGTCCCGATGATCTTGCTGTTGAAAATGATGCTCGTCCAGTACTGACACGACACAAACGTCGCCAGCGAAAACCCGATCATGAACCGAACGACGATGAACCCTGGAGATGACGACACGAACGCCACCGAGAAAACCACCGGAGCCACCAGTAAGTTCACCAGAGCGCAGCCGTAGCGAGGCCCGATTAGGTCACACAATGCTCCCATCACCAACCTGCAGATGGTAACAGTACTATACATTAGTTACAAACACTAAAAACTGAGATAACTACATATAAATTCAAACTGTTAATACCTTGAGAAAAGGCCGCCGGAGACGGATGCAACTCCGGCGTTGCCAATGTCGGCTCTGGTTAGATCGAGGTTATCTCGGATGATGGGAATGAGAGGCGCAGCAGCGAAGGTGGACATGAAGCAAGTGAAGAAAGAGATCCATGCTAGGTGGAAAGATCTCATGTGTGGCTGTGCAAATGAGAATATTTTGAGCTCTTTTGCTCGGTGCTCGGAATCGACGGGTAAGGAGTATTTTTGCGGTGTGGCTATAGAGAAGCTGGCTGGGGTTTCTTGACCTGTTTCTTCATCATGGATGGAGGCTGCCATTGAAATGATATGTGGAAATCAAGTTTTTGTGTGTTTGTGAGCTTGCTAGCTAGCTGCTGTAGTTGTGGAGAAGAAGTGCTAAGGTATCGACTTATTTATAATAGTGTACTGCTTATTACTACTCTTCCGTACGCATGAGAAGTCAATTGATAAAGAGAGTAAAGTCAATTGATGATAGAGAGCTGTAAAGTCAGCAGTTTTATCAAATGAACTTATATCAATTATTTTAAAGAGTACAGAGAGATCAAATAACACGTATTTCTATACAGCATGTTTTTTTAGGTTATCCAAACTACTCCCTTCTTTTTTTTTATAATGGCATACTAGTATTCATTCATTATAAAATTTATGGCAAATTTTAATAAAATAATTAGAAGTATAATGTGAGTATTACTATCATCATTTGATATATTTTTGGATTTAATATATATTTTTCAAATATCAAAATTTTAAATAAAATTAATATACGCAGCAAAACTTATTATAGTTAAATTTGACGTCAAAAACATTTTTTCTAATCATCGGTGCCATTATATAAACAAAGCGGAGGAGTATTTATGTATTCATTGGGAATACGTAAATATGTATTTATAGGTGCAGTCCAACATTACTTACACATTCTGTATTTATATTTAAAATTCTTGATATACTCTTGTTTGGCGTCCAAGACATTTATTTGTGACTTGTTAGTTAATTAATGAGACATTTATTTTAATAAGACACTTTAATTAAGTGTCGTGTAATTCAATGTCTTATCAGCTTATGTGTCATGTAAGATGCTATGCAAGACATTTTTTAATGTTTTCTTTGTTATATTACTTTACACTTTTATAGAATATGAGACACTTTATGTGTCTTTTTTGTTATGTTACTTTACACTTTTTGTGTCTCAGTTGCAATTACACTTTATACTTTTAAAGATTATGAGACACTTTATTGTGTCTTGGTTGCCATTATGCTTTAAAGTTTGTTTTGATTATGAGACATTTTATGTGTCTTAGTTTCCATTATATTTTTTCCCATTTTGTCAAATAATATGCTGCTGAATTTTAATACAATTTAATATATTAATAATTTAATTTATATTTAATTAGCATAATCAAAATAACCAAAAAACTCAAAATGATATTGAATTTACCAAAAATATTCTTCATAAAAGAACCATATCCATGCGTATTTACACAACTAAACAACATTGTCAATATGAAATAACTCCTAATAATATTAGGAAACAAACTAAAATATTCAACCTAACTATGAATCAACATGTCACTTCAGAATCTCCCGATTTAGCCAACATTCACCCCCACTGTATCAATCTCCAATACGCTTTACCTGTCCAATATTTAATAAGTTAGTAAAGAAATAACGTATATTTTATCAAATTTTAATATATTATTCCATCACAAAACAAACTAAAATTTGAGAATATGCCATAGTTTTGAAATCGAGGTAATATCAATGTGGAAGTACATCTCAAAGTCATGCAACATCCCCCCTCGATATTAAAAACGTTCTAAGTAGAGAGATATTTTAACAACCAATCAGTTCTTTCATATCACTTAAAGCTTCCAAAACAACATCCTAATAATGCACTTAGTGAGATTTCACATACTCCTGGACAATGAGAAAAGCTTCTGACTAGTCATATAACAACACATCATAACACATCATTTTTACCACTTTTCAATTACTCTTAAATTCTAACAAAATAAGAACTAGTTAAGATTGAAAAATTGAAACACATACCAAGTGAAGTGGCCAGGCAATCATTTCACCAAGAGTGTCTGCCATGATTTGAATATTATCATAAGGCCTAATCAACTCCTCATCGGGTTGAAAAATAGTTTTCACATGGACTTCACACCAATTTTTCCCTAAAGCCTGCCCACCAACTTTTGTATTAGGGTCAGTGCTTTGTATACGCCCTTTTGCCACCATTCTTGTATGATCTAGTAAACTCATAAGAGTAACACATACTCCATCCTTATGTTTGACAAAATACAAAATAGTCCATCTTTAGAAATTATGGTAAAATGTTAGATGACTAGATTTATAAGAATGAAAACTAAGTGAATAGATTTACCATCTTGGTAGCTGATGAGGATGGCAGAAAAGGATCAACTTGTGAACTGTTATTTTGATGTAGTTGCCCTTCCAAGCCCTCTTGAGACTGATTGTTGTGTTCATTCAAAGACACCTATGCAGAAAGTAATCAAAAGTCTTATTTTATGAATACTAATTGAAACTGTTATTCTATTTATCATAAAAATATTAGATAACTTACACATGGACTCGAAATTTCATTAGTCAAGTTTCCAGTTGGATCTCCATAACAAGCAGTAAACTTTTCCATTGGAGTTGGGGATCGTCCATTTTTCTGTTTCTGGAAAAGAAATTTCACAAAAAATGTCAAGTTATAATTATAAAACACTTGCTATTTTATTAAAATATAAAAGGGTTACTCACCAGTTTTGATTGAACTTTAGCATGAGATGTCTTTCCTGTTTTGGATTTCATAATCCTTTTCGAGCATGCAACTTTGTTGCGCTTGCTAATTTTCTGGACATATTATGGTAAAACAAAAAATAAATTGAATATGTTAAGACAAACAAAAATACAAGTTAATTAAAGAGATAATAATCAACCTTAGCTTTCTCTGAGTTCCAATAAGCAAGAATTTTGACCCATTGATCAAGTAAAACTCTCCCATCTCTTTCATCAATCAAGCATTCTACTGGAGCATCGGCCCAATATGTTGTCTTCAAATAATGCCTCCAATTACGCAATGCTTTAGCAATACTGCTTAAAATACATTTCTCGGCCTTAGGAGTTACATAGAATCGTGCCTGTATTAAGAAGGATTATATGATTGAACAAATAGCACAAAGAAAAGCCAAACACTAATCAACATAAGGTGGCAATTACCTTCACAACATTTAGCATCTCAATCTTCTTCTCCTTTGGTATTTTGTGCCAACTAATTGCATCCAATGGACAATATTTACCATTTCTTGCCAAAGAACCCAAGAAAGAAGCCAGAGTATCACATTCACCACCAACAGGTTCACCATCATCATCATATACAACTTCAATTGGAGGTAGTTCGGGAGATCGGCCCCAAATTCGTTCCATAAATGTAGGACCTCTAGGATTTCTTTCCGCACTACTTTCAGATTCAGCACCAACAACTAAAACCATGAAACTGAAACATCATAATGCTGAAAATAATTTATATGAATATACTATAGTCGGATATAACAAATGATGCCTATCTCTTGGTGTTCATAGCTAGTAACATTTGTATGCTCGCTTTCCGTTGCATTCTCTTCCATGGATATGTTTCTGGGAAGAATATCCATTGCAACATTTTGACTCACCCCTATGCATAAAAAATAGGGTCAAATTAAACACTTGAACTCTCTCATGTTATCAAGAAAATATATATTCAAACAATAACAAACAATATCACCCTCGGTTAACTTTATACTTTTGAAGAGGTTAGAAAGTGATTCACTCTCTGGTGCATGGATATTGTGGGTGTAAGTTACTGAACTTGGACGCTCAATTTGAACTCTTTGGCCAACTGTAGTTCTTGTTGCCATACCTATTTCATCAAATAAAATAGATAAACATGCATTATGACCAAAGAAACTAGCAATATTCCATAAAACTCACATGTACCCGTGATCAAACTGCCTCCATCTATAGGTTCTATAGGCTGATGAATAATTGGTTCATGCTGAACAATCGGTTCAGTTTGCTGATGTAGAATTGGTTCAGGAACACTTGAGGAGCTTGACTTTTGTTTTCGCTTTCTACCTTTCTTAACCTTAGCCATGCCTAGAAATGTTGACATGATGGATATATTTGAGAAAAAAACACTTTCCTTTATCTAAAACGCCTATGGTCAGAATATATGCCAACATTTAATTCCCATGAATGAGAAAACATGTACATTAGTGCCATTAAATAATGGCAACAGAAGTTGTTAAAGAAACATGAACATTGCAAGACAACGAATCACAATTGACACACTTCAAAGCTAATTCAGTTCCTTCAACTTTAAATTTACTGAATCACCTCACATGACAGTATAAGGCCAATGTTTATTTGTGCTTTATTGGCTTAAATTCCATTCTCATATATGCAAACAAACAATCACTAATCTAACACTTGTATAATTCTGCTTTATGAAATAACCGACTAGCATACATATCCCACCTTCACAGTGCAAAAAAACAAAAGCGTTAAAACCACAACTCCCTCTATATTAGACTGCAGTCAAATCACATGGCAGACATCGCAAACAAAAAGCATAAACAAGCATTCTGACCCGGTATAAAGATGGTCGGTAAGTATAGAGATGGTTCAAGGGCAAATTACTCACCCGACAAGTAGAGAGATGATGTTGGATTATGGACTAAATCCAATGTAATTTCTAATTAAATATTAAGTTTTTAGGAACCTGAAGGGTCACACACAATAGAACAAGTTATTGGGATAAAAAGGCTATTCTTGGTTATGTGATAAACAAGAGAATGATGTTGGCATTAATTTAGATATTAGTGTTGGTACATTATATGGAGAGAGTGGAGGAAACGTTTCACAGGTTATGTATTCATATGATGAATGCAGAATTGAAACCTCCACTCCTATCTCATCCTATAAATAGCCTATCAAAGTCAGGTTCACCTACACCTTGAGATACACAGAAATCAGTTCTAGTTATATGATTAAGGTGAATGGAGCTGGCACTTTAAACTGACTTTCCCAATAGTCAAGTTCGTGTGGATACCTCAGAGGTCGGACCTTTGTGCGACTAAAAGATCGACGTAACCAAGCAAAGCATCGATTAGTGAAAGTACACGTTTCATCAATCCGGTATGTTTACTTTTCGCATTATATATATCATGATCCCGGCAATTAGTATTAAAGAATACTTACAGTGGTATCAGAGCGAGGGTGATATTCATGCGATTTCTTTTTCTTAATATGATTAAAGAAAAACGAGTTAACAAGTAGAAAATATTTATTTTATATTTCTATTCGGATTAGTATGAAAGTGAAGCAAAGTCTTTTAATAGTGAACTTGCAAAATTTCTTGTGGTGATCTATACAAGTATTTTATTTAGAATTATAAAATCAATCTCAATATTTTCTGATGGAAGCCTAAATTTTGCTAAGTTTTGGAAACTTCAAATTTGGAATCCTCCGAGAAAGAATTTTGCAATCAAATGGTTTTATTCTATAAAATTTGCACTCAAAGAGTTTGATGCAGGGAAGAGAACTTGAACCATCGGTTTGGGATATTATTTTAATTAATCAATTTTATTTTATTATTTGTGTTTTCATTATCATGAGATCAACAATTTTAATAAAATATTAATTAAAATCCTGAAGGGAAAGTAATCTGGAATGTGATCATAGGCTAATCCATTTGTTATTACAACATGTACATATATGCTAATTTATGGGATGATGCATGTGTGTATGGGATGTTGATTAATTTTTAATGGTTTTGTAATTAGTGACTGTTTGATTGCTAATTGGCCATAATTTATTATCAGTTTAAATGTTAAAAATGCTTAAACTTTGAAAACGGTTTTCTGAAATTAAGTTACCCCTAATTTTAGTTCTGATTATAAATTTTCTTAAATAACATTTATTAGTCATTAATTGCATTATTTGTTGAAATAATTCAAAATATATTTAGACTAATAATTCAAAGAGTTTGAATTGACTTAGTTAAATATATTTTGTGTATGACTAATTCTGAATAATTTTATTAAATTGTTTATTTGTTATTTATTTAAATAAGATAATGAGATTATCTTATGTGTCCCTCACTTATATTAAATATTAACGCTGCCTTCCATTATTAGTAGTATAAATAAATTTTTTGTTAGAATGACTTGTTGGGCTTACCCAAGGTTATTTTACTAAAATCATAATTTATACTATTGGATTTGATCTGTGTAATAATGGGTCTTATTTAACAAAATAATTTGACTTGTTGGGCATACCCAAGGTTGAATAATTTTGAGGCAAGATCTAGGAGTTATAAAGATTTTACCATAATGAATGAGTTGTCATTCGGAATAAAGATTTAAGAAACATCTTTTCTGGTAATGACCAATACTTTCTGTCTAGGAGGCTGGCGATTTTAAGTGGGACCATAAGTGACCCCTCCACAAGCCTTTCCTGGGAATTTTGAGGAAATTCGAAAAGTGTTCAAATCTAATTTGTGATTATGGTATTATGATTATGATATATGATATCAAATTGGTTATAATTGGTAAATAGTTACCTACCTATTAAAATTATTGTGATTTGTTGGGCTTACCCAAGATCATAATAATCGAGATAGGATCCTAGCCCGCTATGAAATCGTAAATGGATTTCTCAAGGTCAAATCATGAGGGTTATTGACTTGTACAAATTAGCGGGACCAATACCAAAATAGTGTTTACCATTTGTTTATTTATTTTGGTCTTGTTAAAATGCGTGAGTAATTCATTACATTATCTTTATTGCCTGTAGAAAATGTCTTCCAACACTTCTCTGCGTAATGTGCTTTTTGAAAACAAACTCACTGGTACAAACTTCATGGAATGGATCCAATTCCTTAAAATTGTTTTGAGGAATGAGAAGATTGCCTATGTCCTAGATGACCCTGTTCCTGATGAACCCGCTGTTGAGGCTGAACAAGACGTCAAGGATGCTTACAAGAAGCACTCCGATGACTCTGAAAGTGCTTGTTGCCTCATGTTAGCTTCGATGAGTCTTGACTTGCAAAAGCAACACGAGGAGATGAATGCCTATGATATGATGCAGCATCTTAAGTCGCTGTATCATAAGAGAGCTAGGAATGAGAGATTTGATATCTCTCATGAGCTTTTTCGTAGAAAAATGGCTGAAGGCTCCTCTGTTTCATCTCATGTGTTGAAGATGATAAGTCTCATCGAGAAATTGGAAAGGTTGGGATTCAAATTGATGCATCAGTTAAATGTTGACTTGATTCTTCAATCCCTTCCTGATAGCTTCTCTAACTTTGTGATGACCTTCAACATGAATGATGTTGAGGCAAGCACTTTGCCTGAGTTGCTTAACATGCTAAAAACTGCGGAGGACACTGTCAAGAAGGATAAGGGAACTGTTATGCTGGTTGAACCTCCTTCTAACAAGAAGAAGAATAAGCTTAAGGCTAACCCTAAAACTTTCAAGAAAAAGGGAGCCAAGAAAGCGGTAAAACCAAAGGACACAAAATCTAAGGGTACATGCTTCCATTGTGGCAATGATGGTCACTGGAAGAGAAATTGCAAGGCTTATCTTGATACCAAGAAGGAGAAGAAGCTTGGTGAAGCTTCTACTTCAGGTATGTTTATGCTTGAAATAAACTTATCTACTGCTAAGTCTAACTCCTGGGTATTTGATACCGGATCTGGAGCTCATATTGTTACAAATATGCAGGGACTAAAGAACAGTAGAAGTTTGGCTAAAGGGGAAGTGGACCTACGAGTTGGAAATGGAGCAAAAGTTGCTGCATTAGCCGTAGGGACTATTAGTCTTTCTTTACCAAGTGGTTTATTTCTTGTTTTGAACAATTGTTATTTTGTTCCATCACTTATTCGAAACCTCATTTCAATTTCGTATTTGGATGAAGTGGAGGGGTACACTATAATCCAAAAGAATAAAAGTTGTTCTGTTTATTTGAATGATGTGTTTTATTGTGTTGGTAACTTACATAATGGTTTATACATATTGGATATGGAGAACCACGTGTTCAACATAAACTTCAATAAGAAGCAAAAATTAGACCATGTTCGTGATTCTTACTTGTGGCATTGTAGACTAGGCCATATAAATGAGAAACGCATAACCAAATTGCATAAAGATGGCTCTTTGGGATCTTTTGATTATGAATCATTTGATACTTGTGAATCTTGTTTGTTAGGCAAAATGACTAAATCACCTTTTACTGGAAAAGGAGAAAGGTCTACAGAATTACTAGGTCTCATACATTCCGATGTGTGTGGACCTATGTCTATTCAAGCAAAAGGTGGTTTTTCTTACTTCTTAACTTTTACAGACGATCATTCAAGATATGGTCACATAAACTTGTTGAAGTATAAGTCTGAAGTTTTTGAAAGGTTCAAAGAATATAGAAGTGAAGTTGAAAAACAACTTGGTAAAAGTATCAAGATACTTCGATCTGATCGAGGTGGTGAATACTTAAGTCAAGAATTTCAAGATTATCTTAAGGAACATGGAATTCTTTAACAAAGGACTCCTCCATACACACCACAGTTAAATGGAGTTTCTGAAAGAAGAAATCGGACCTTATTAGATATGGTTCGATCTATGATGAGCAATGCAAATCTCCCCAAATTTCTTTGGGGCTATGCCCTGAATACTGCATTATATTTGTTAAATAGAGTTCCATCGAAATCGGTAGATTCTACTCCATATGAGATATGACATAAGAAGAAACCTGTGCTCAAACACCTGAAGGTCTGGGGATGTCCTGCTTTTGTGAGAAAAGTGG
This sequence comes from Sherardia arvensis, assembly GCA_948330725.1. Taxonomy (NCBI): domain Eukaryota; kingdom Viridiplantae; phylum Streptophyta; class Magnoliopsida; order Gentianales; family Rubiaceae; genus Sherardia; species Sherardia arvensis. The sequence goes on from OX415237.1 coordinate 10,162,369, forward strand.
AATCTGCCAAACTTGAACCTAAGTCTGAAAAATGTTCCTTCATCGGATATCCAAATAATTCATTCGGATATTATGTCTACAGTGAGAACAAAGTGTTTCTCTCTAAACATGTGACATTTCTGGAGAGGGAATATTTGTTAGAAATGTCAAGTGGGAGTAAGATAGAACTTGAAGAAGTTCTTGAACCCCAAGTAGACAAACAGGTAGAGATGGAACAGGAGCCAAATTCTCGTGCTGATAAGATACAAACTACGGACTCTCATAATGATGAGATGCAATCCGAGGCTCCTCCCGATACACAAAATTTACGTAGGTCAAACAGGACACGTCATCCTCCTAAGAGGTATGATGACGTTTCTATCATTGAGAATGATAATGACACATTTATCATTGAGAATGATGTCATTGATAATCACGAACCTGTAACTTACGGGGAAGTCTTATGTGATAAGAATTCCGAAAAGTGGCTTCAAGCCATGAAATCTGAGATGGATTCCATGTACGACAATAAGGTTTGGACCTTAGTCAATCCACCTAAAGGTGTAAAACCTGTTGGGTGCAAATGGGTTTTTAAGAAAAAGACCGACATGGATGGTAATGTGATTACTTATAAAGCACGGCTAGTTGCAAAAGGTTTCGCACAACAATATGGTATTGATTACGATGAAACTTTTTCGCCCGTTGTCATGCTAAAATCTATAAGGATTTTACTTGCGATAGCTGCACACTATGATTATGAAATCTGGCAAATGGACGTTAAGACCGCATTTCTTAATGAATATTTGCAGGAAGAGGTGTATATGAGACAACCCGAGGGTTTCGTTTCTAATGATCCAAACAAAGTGTGCAAGTTAAATAAGTCGATTTATGGACTTAAGCAAGCTTCAAGAAGTTGGAATTTTCGCTTTGATGAGATAATCAAAAGGTTTGGTTTTATCAAAAATGAAGATGAGCCTTGTGTATACAAAAAGATTAATGGCAGTGTTGTGGTATTTCTCATTTTATATGTTGATGACATACTACTAATGGGAAATGATATAACAACCCTTAAATCAGTTAAGGAATGGTTAAACCAAAACTTCTCAATGAAAGATCTTGGAGATGCAACTTATATCTTGGGAATAAAGATTCACCGAGATAGAGCAAATAAGTTGATCGGTCTTTCACAGTCAACCTATATAGATAAAGTTCTAACCAAGTTTAGAATGGATCAATCTAAGAAAGGTTTAATTCCTATGAGTCATGGAATTAAGCTCTGTACGGAAATGTGTCCTAAAACAGATGTTGAAAGGCTAAAGATGAAAGATATACCATATGCTTCCGCTGTGGGATCCATCATGTACGCCATGTTGTGTACAAGGCCTGATGTTTCATATGCTCTAAGTGTTACGAGCAGGTACCAGTCCAATCCTGGTGAAAGTCACTGGATAGCGGTCAAAAATGTTCTTAAGTACTTGAGAAGGACTAAAGATGCATTTTTGATCTATGGAGGAGATGAGTTGGTAATGAAAGGATATACCGATGCTAGTTTTCAAACGGATCAAGATGAATTGAAATCCCAGACCGGATTCATTTTCACTTTTAATGGTGGAGTTGTTAGTTGGAAAAGTTCCAAACAAGATACCATTGCTGATTCTACGGCTGAAGCAGAGTATATTGCTGCTGGTGAAGCAGCTAAGGAGGCTGTTTGGATGAAGAAGTTCATCACTGATCTTGATGTGGTTCCTTCCATTGTTGATCCCATAACTCTGTATTGTGACAGTACTTGGGCGATCAGTCAATCAAAGGAACCACGATCACACCAAAGATCCAAACATATTCTAAGGCGCTATCACTTGATTAGAGAAATCGTTGCTAGAGGTGATATAAAGATAGAAAAGATTTCCGGTGTGGATAATATATCTGACCCATTGACTAAGCCATTGTCCCAGAAAGTGCATGATAGTCATGCTCATTCATATGGTTTAAGATACATGCGTGACTGGGTTTAGTTTTTTGATGTAATGAATTACTTGTTTATGGATTATATATGGCAGTTTTCATTATTATATATATATTTTGAAATACATTGAAATAATGAAGTCCCAAGGATATTATTTTATTCTTAAAATTCTCTAGTCATAGTATTAACAAGAAAGGACATTGTTAATGCGGATAGACTAGCATGTATGGTGGTGATACATGAGTGAGCTATTAGAGAATATCTCATTGGAATGACCGTTTAAATATTTCCATAAGGTTAAAAATTTTCTGTGCTAATGGAAATTCTTTGCATGACAGTAGTGTAAAAGTAATCCTTTGACTTGAAATCATAAAGAGTATAATTTGTGTGGATAGTTGTGCTTTGATCCTTCTCATCTTTTGTCGTAACTGACTCTGCGTATGGTTGGATTGGGTATAACATATAAGCATAGATTGATATTTTATGATTGGTATAGGATTCACCACTCCAGTGGGAGAGTATATCCTAGAGATGGCCACTTGTTGGAATATCAACTCAAAATGTTTGCAAACGGTCTAATAAAGTTAGAAGAGTTCTAATTTTATTTAGAGGGAGTTGAATTCTGGAGCAAGAAATCATCGGTACTTTAAAGAGCTGGCACAATACCTTACTCTTGTACTGATAAAGGATATAGTATGGTGAAAGGATATTATTGCATGGAATCTGATTCATGGATAGGTGAAGTCGATCATTTGACTTATTTCTAAATACTTGGGTGGTCAGGATGCCTGGCTAGAGGCCAATCTTGATCTATAAATATGATGATAAATTAAGTTGTTAATTTGATCAATATTAGAAATACCACGACTAAATATTGTCTTTAGTCCAAGTGGGAGTTTGTTGGATTATGGACTAAATCCAATGTAATTTCTAATTAAATATTTATTACTAAGTTTTTAGGAACCTGAAGGGTCACACACAATAGAACAAGTTATTGGGAAAAAAGGCTATTCTTGGTTATGTGATAAACAAGAGAATGATGTTGGCATTAATTTAGATATTAGTGTTGGTACATTATATGGAGAGAGTGGAGGAAACGTTTCATAGGTTATGTATTCATATGATGAATGCAGAATTGAAAACTCCACTCCTATCTCATCCTATAAATAGCCTATCAAAGTCAGGTTCACCTACACCTTGAGATACACAGAAATCAGTTCTAGTTATATGGTTAAGGTGAATGGAGCTGGCACTTTAAACTGACTTTTCCAATAGTCAAGTTCGTGTGGATACCGTCAGAGGTCGGACCTTTGTGTGACTAAAAGATCGACGTAACCAAGCAGAGCATCGATTAGTGAAAGTACACGTTTCATCAATCCGGTATGTTTACTTTTCGCATTATATATATCATGATTCCGGCAATTAGTATTAAAGAATATTTACATATGAGGCAAATTACCAATCTGATGAATAAAATCCATAAGAAAACCTTTAAATATGAGAGACGATGACATCCACTCCACGTTCTGCTAGAATTGAGGGTACGAGGATGGAATGTGGCGGGAATGAAATTGAGGGTACGAGGATGGAATGTGGCGGGAATGAAATTGCTTTTTGGCGCCGGCTACAGAATTGGACCGTGGGAACGGGTGTTACAGGGTTACAGAATCCAATCGTGAGAACGAAGTTACGGGATGTGCTTCGTAAGGAAAAGGGATTTTACTTTTTTTTTTTTTTGAAAGGGATTTTACTTCTTTTATTATATACTGTATTTTTATTTTCCTTAAAATTAGACATTTTCCATATTTTGACAAGAGTAATAATATAGGTAGAACTGTTACTCCGTATTTTGATTGGACTAATAATAATATATCTGTTTAAATTGTATGGACTATTCAATCAGGACGAATGTTTTAAATAGTACTTTATTTTATTTTATATTTTAATAAATATATAATAGAATTCATCGTGTATTGAGCTTATATGTATTTTTAATTTTACCTTTTTAATGTACAAACGAATTCATCGTCTATTACAAAAAAAAAATAGATGTAATTTTTTATGGTACAAACTTAAATTTATTATAAATTTAGTTGGAGTACACTTATGGAGTACAACTGCTTTCTCAATTAAGCCTATGATATTTTGATTTTATTACTAGTAGATCAGTTTAGTTTAGTCCAGTTAAATTTCAATTTAGCAAAAAATATAATTTGATAAAAATTAATTAAATATAATCACACTGATTCTCTTTATTATAATTCATTAATATTTATTTTATATCAGTTCAATTAAATTCAGTATAAATAAATGTTATAAATGGACATATATGTTAGAACTCTTTAGAGCTTTTTGAAATAAGCTAGAACTCTTCTTTATACATGACAAATAGTATGATTAGATGTGTTAACTATCATTTATCTATTAGGATGCCTGTAGATAATTGAATTTAGCTATTTTGAAAAATATAGTGTTTAGATTAAAATATAAAAAAATTAAGCTAACACGGTTTTCATTAAAGTTTTATTTAGAACTTGAACCCCGTCAAGTTCAGTTTATTTTGTATAACTTGCAATTAACTTTATGTAAGTTCAACCAACTGCAGCACATCGTGCTTCAACTAATTGCAGCGAGTTTTAACAAAGTTCAACTGGGTTCATCTAATTCCAACGACTTCAATATTTTTCATTTTCAATAAAAATAAAGTTACTTTATATCAAAAGTAAAAATATATATATATTTTTGTTTTGAGCAATTTAAGCTACTATTAGAAACATGTCAATATATTCTCAAAATGCATATATCAGTATCTACTGATCACTATTATCTGATTGTTCAATTTCACTAAAATCATCACACGAATTCTGAAAATATAGAACCCATGTTTTATTGTTCATACAATAAAGGGGAAGGGATTTATTTATGTCAAACAAAATGTTATAGTAAATGAATAGCATAAAAGTAAAATGTTATTTTTATTATTTAAACTATCAACATTTGCTATCCCAATTCATTTTTTATAAATTGAACTAAACTAAACAATACTTCTCATGAATAAATTAAATTCTTCACACAATGAAATATTTTAAATTATATATGCGTGAAATTTGAAATTGGATAGCATTAATTTTATTATCTTTGAACTCATATTAACAACAACAATTTCAGTTAAATTCAACTAACTGCAGCGTGTTTCAGTTATAACTGTAACGCGCTTCAACTAACTACAGCGTGTTTCAGCTAACTGCACCGTGTTTCAGCTAACGACAGTTTGCTTCAACTAACTTCCGTGCAGTCCAGCGTAATTAAGCTGAAAATAAGTTGAACTTGACAGGACTTTGATTTTCTTATCTTAATTTTACAGTAATTAATTTTAATTAGAATCAGTTCAGTTTAATTAAACACATCAATTCAGCTCATCATGACGATAATGATTTTAAAAATTTTGGTTTATTTTAGTCGTACTATTAATATTATCAGTACATTAATTTTTGATAAACGTGAACACCTACGAACTTACTATTCTAAAAATATTAACTAAATTTATTATTTTTTCGATAATAATATTATAATATGGTATGATTGAGAAAAAAATATTTAAACTAAATATAATTAGAACTAAAATTACTAAAAAAATTCACTAATTAAAATATACTACGAAACAAATTATTTTTATTTGGGGTGATGAATAAATGATAATCAGGATCTTATACTTTTAGTTTGTATATTTTTGTCTCTTATATAATGGTAATTAATCGCTATATACGCCACAATTATTTAATCTCATCATCATTTATATAATTTGGGGATAATACTCAATTACTCTCACAGATGTCTATGGCAAATCAATTTTAATTAAACTTTAAAATATAATATAACTAGTAGTTATTAACATTACATCGAAAGTGAAACGGAGATTAAAAAGAGAGGGGCAATTTTTTATTTTTATTTTTTTTCAAAAAAATAAAATCAAAAAAGTAAAGAAAAGAGAGAGGGGCAATTAGAGGCTGAGAAAACCAAAAAGAAAAAAAAGGAAACAGCCGCCGGATTTTGATTTTGACATAGCACTGCTTCGGATTTTGACATAGCAGCCGCCGGTCATCGGCTCACCGTCTCCTTATTTCTACTGATATAAAAGAAGAAGAGCTGAAATTTATACCCACGGCCACGAAGCAGCCGGGAGAGCTTCAAGGTAAATATAACAGTAACCAGGCTGTAGCTATTCTTCTAAAAAATTTAATTGTTTTTTTTTCTCTTCTTCAAGGGTTGGATTAATCTGACTCAATTGTTAATTGAAGTTGTTGGCTTGATTTCTCTAGGTGGAGAAACTGAGTGGAGGAGTAGTCACTTAGAGGGAGCCGCATGTACAGTCAAGAAAAGTAGAACAGGTGGTTGATTATGGAATATATATTGCACTGTGTCCTGTTATTGAGGAACAGTCTGAAGTCTGCTCCGAGTGATTCACATTGATTCTGAGATGATGTGCATTCTATATCTGTTTGTAGAGGTGTTCAGTTGGGTCTTTTTGATGTTGTGCTTATGTGATGTTGTCCTCTTGTTTGATGAGGTGTATCTGCTTGTATTGTGTTAGGAGATAGATGTTTTATGGGTTCGTTGCTCCTTTGTGTCCGGAAGAGATATTTTTTTGTGTCGTTATCAACTCTTCCTTTTGTAATTGTTATCATCAGAAACTCATCTTGAAATGTATTCCTATGTTCTGCTGTGTTTCAAATCAGTTGATTGTTTTTGAAAGCTAAACATGGATGAGTTCGATTTCTAGACCTTAGAAGCTGTTTTGTATCTGTCCCTACTTCCCTACTTTAGCTTGTAGATTTGATTGTTAGATGCTGGCTAATTAAACTTAAAAGTACTTCGGCCGGAGATTCGTCGTGATGGTTTGCAGATTGTGCTTGACAATGTGGTTTTACATCTGTGTTTTAGTGAGCTTATTGTTTATGCACTTTTCTCACATTTTGGTTGATTGATTACTCTCAGAAACACTATTCTCACATGGAGGACAGAAGCTGGATGAACAAGTCAAGAATAAGCCAAGAGTACCTAAATGGAGTTGAAGTGTTTGTTGAATTTGCCTTTTCACGTGAATCTATTAGTGGAAAGATATTGTGTCCATGCAAGGTTTGTCGGAACGGGTTGTATGTTAATAGAGCTGAAGCATTTGAACACCTGGTAGTAAAGGGATTTATTCCTGGATATAGCCAATGGATAGCTCATGGAGAGCTTCCTAGAACTGAATCATCAAGATATGAAACCCAACATGATATTGGTGAGAGTTCAAGACTTGTTGATGATATGGAAGGTTTGGTTCGGGATGCATTCGGAGTTCCGCCGGATGATTTCTCCAGAAATGAAGAAATTCCAACCGGAGATGCAGGTAAATTTTACAAGTTGATTGATGCTTCTCAAAAGAAGCTGCACGATGGTTGTGAAACTTTAACGAAACTTTCATTCATGGTTCGGCTATTGAGCATTAAGAATGCAGGGAGGATGAGTAATAAAGTTTTTGACACGCTGTTGAGCCTATTAGGAGAAGCATTTCCAGAGGCTATGGATGAGTTACCCAACTCTACTTATGAATCTGAAAAATATTTGACAGATTTGGGGCTTGGTTATGATAAAATTGATGCTTGCCCCAATGACTGTGTTTTGTATTGGAGGGATAACAGCAAAAGAAGTTCATGTCCAACATGTGGTGAACAAAGATGGCGTACTTCTAAGAAGGATCCTACTGGCAGCAAGAGAAAGATTGCAAAATAGGTGTTGTGGCATTTTCCTCTGAAACCTAGATTACAAAGGTTGTTTATGTCTTCCAAAACAGCTGAGAGTATGAGGTGGCATTCTGAAGGTCGTACCAAAGATGGCTACATGAGACATCCAGCCGATTCACCAGCATGGGAAACTTTTGATAGTGCACATAAAGATTTCGCAGAGGATCCTCGAAATGTGAGATTGGGGCTAGCATCTGATGGTTTTAATCCATTCCGTAATAAGGATGTGTCACACAGCACTTGGCCAGTCATATTGACGCCATATAACCTTCCACCGTGGATGTGCATGAAACAACCATATCTAATGTTGTCTCTTTTGATTCCTGGCCCATCAGCACCAGGTAACAACATGGATGTTTACTTACAACCTCTTATTGCAGAATTGAAAGAACTATGGACAGATGGAGTTAGAACCTATGATGCATCAAGTAAGCGACATTTCAATCTCCGTGCTGCACTGTTGTGGACCATAAGTGATTTTCCGGGATTGGCAAACTTGTCAGGATGGAGCACCAAAGGTAAATTAGCTTGCCCTGTTTGTCACAAGGACACACACTCAATAAGATTAAAACATGGTCGGAAAGAATGCTACATGGGTCACCGGAGATTCTTAGATCAAAATCACAGATTCAGGAGTAATAGTAGACTATTTGATGGCTCGGTGGAGCGAAGACCGCCACCGCGGAGATTATCTGGTGATATGGTGATGGAGGAACTCAAAGATGTGTCAATGAAGTTTGGAAAGTTAGTTAATGATAATCCAGAGCTTCCTTTCAACTGGAAGAAGAAAAGTATATTTTTTGAACTCCCATACTGGAAGGATAATGTGATTCGTCACAATCTTGATTTTATGCACATTGAAAAAAATGTGTGTGAGAAGATTTGTGATATATTGCTAGATTCTGATAGCAAGAAAAAAGATAGCTTGGAATCACGGCTTGACTTACAAAATATGGGAATTCGACAAGAACTTCATCCAGGACTCAAATGGGGCTACTTCATTTTCTGCAGCATCGTATACAATGAAGCCGAAAGAGAAACGTAGGTTTTGTGAAGTGCTGAAAAATGTCAAGGTTCCTAATGGCTATTCCTCAAATATATCACGGTGTGTTCGTCTGACACCACCCAAGCTTATTGGATTGAAAAGTCATGATTATCATATTCTAATGCAACAACTGCTTTCTATAGCATTAAGAAAAACTCTCCCAAAGTCGGTGCGTGCCCCTTTGCTAAGATTGAGTAAGTATTTTCGAGAGCTATGTTCCAAAGTAATTTCTTTCAACGATGTTATTCGTTTGGAGAAGGATATTGCCTCGATCCTTTGTGAGTTAGAGATGATATTTCCACCATCTTTTTTTGATGTTATGGTACATCTCTCTATACATTTGGCTACCGAAGTAAAGTTAGCTGGACCAGTTTTCTATTGATGGATGTATCCAATAGAAAGGTAACTTTAATTTAATGAAAATTACTTTTATTATTGCATTTTTATTTATGCTTATGATAAATCGTTTTTGGTGATTCAATTACAATATATTATCTGTTAGAGATTAGGATCTGGAGGGTGCTTGTGATTTGATTATAAATATTTCACAGAATTTTCTTTTTGATTTTTAAGTCGTTAGTCGACTACGATATACATTATTTATTACTATTGTAAACTGATTACTTAGTTTTTAAATTAATTACATGAAGGTACCTGGGCACATTGAAGTCATATGTACGTAACCATAGATTTCCCGAAGGATCAATTGCTAAAGGTTATGTAGCTGAAGAATGCTTGTCATTTTGCTCACTGTACCTTAGAGATTATGTGGAGTCAAAGTTTGGTAAGTCGACTACAGATGAGGACATGAATGATGTCAGTTATTCAGATGTATTAGATATTTTTACTATGACGGGTCATCCTCTTGGAAAAGGAACTCCGACAAAGTTTGATTGTGTGGCTATCACACCGCTCATCGAGTAAGTCACGCTTTATTTTATTTTTCTTTTTATATAAGGTGATAAAATCCCTCAATAAGTGATTAGAATATTTTCAGAGAGCATCAGGCGATGGTAAAAGAAACTCATCCACATGAATCACCCCATGAGATTGAACGCATACACAGTGAAACATCTCTGACTGGTTTGCCCAATATGTAAGAAACTTGTATCTCAGTTCTGTAATGTATTTTTTTAATTAATTTTCTTAACCTCTAAATAATCTGACAGGGTGAAAAAATTCGAATAGATGAGACTGATTTAAAGATGAGAGACCTAAAGTTACTTTCTAGTCCTCCAAACTTCATAGGAGTGAGGTATGAAAAATACACTGTGAACGGGTTTCTATATCATGTTAAGGAGTTGGAGAGTACTAGAACTACACAAAATAGTGGAGTAAAAACAGAGTCCATGACTACAAGTTTCTCAAGTAGGAGAGACAGAAATCCCACAACTTCAGAGTTAGATTACTATGGAGTTGTTAAGGATATCATTGAGTTGGATTACGGTGGAACTCGAAGAATTGCATTTTTTGATTGTGACTGGGTTTCAAAAGGTTCAAGGCTGAAGACAGATGTTGATGGATTTCTTTTAGCCAATTTTAAAAATGTGAAGCGTCACAAGGAGCCATTTATTCTACCATCTCAAGCTGAACAAGTGTTTTACGTGGAAGATCCAGTTACTGTAGGATTACATGTTGTTGTCTCTACATCTCCTCGAGCCCATTATGACATTGGATTCTATGGTTGACACTGAAACATACTTGGGAGGCAACATTTGTAATCGAAAAGTGAATATTATAGATGATGAAATCAGATGGGTTCGCGAAAATGTTGAAAGAATCATAGTTGATGTGGATGATCAGGTACGCATGTTCTTTTCTCTCGATCCATTAATTTGTACTTAATATGTTTCACATGTTTGTTTCTAATTATATGTATGGTTGCTATACATGAGTAGTATTTAAATGCCTACAAAACAAACTAAGCTTGAAAGTGAGGTGGTTGATTGAAAATCAGTCCTTTCTGATTCAGAGTTTCCTGGCTAGAGCTTATTTAAAACCTTGGGATTTCTACTTGTTCATCTGCAAATCATACACAGTCACGCACTAGAATAAGACCTAAAATCACTACATTACCTTACAACTAAATTAAAATAAGACCTAAAATTACTACAGTACAGTACAACTAAATTAAAAAATTTCTGAACCTGAACTACTTCTTGACTGTAGGCAGCTCCCTCTCTGAGAGACTACTCCTCCACTCAGTTTCTCCACCTAGAGAAATGGATCAAGCCAACAACTTCAATTAACAATTAAGTCAGATTAAGCCAACACTTGAAGCAAATTAAGTCGGATTAAGTCTTATAATCTTATTTTTTTGTAATCAGTTTGATGTTATTTTGTCAGCTCGATTTTTTTAAAATATCTCTAAAAATGTCAACTCATTGTTTGACAGGTTTGATTCGATGTTCTTATTATTTCTGTGATGCTGGAGGAGAATCAACTCGAGGAAAGATGAAAGATGATGTTTGCATTACTCCATTATTTAAAAAATTTCTTAATGATTTAGACATTCGTATTGTTATGTTACATTTGCTATACGGATTGATAATGACAATACACAAGTTATCCATATTGGTATAATTTTTTCATCTGGTTGTAAAGCACTCTTATGGTACATGGTCTGCTTAGGAAAATAATTGTGTAATGGTAAAGGGTTTCTTGCAATGATTATTTTCATTTGATTTTCCAATTAATTTTCCTTAGTGTCTTGTGTAAATTTCATTGACACTTTCATGCGTGATGACTTGTATGTTAACTAAGATGCAATAAATTAAATAATTAATCTTTTATTAAATTATTTATAAATCTAATGTCTTTTATACTTTTTATAAGACACTAATGTAAAATGTCTTATAAGTTGTGTCTTATTAGATAAGTGTCTTGGAAATAATGTCTTTATACCCATGAATTCTTCTAGTGATGGGAACCACATTTACTTTTTAATAAATACTGAGGGTATTAATGACATTTCAAGAATAAATACGGATTGTATAAGTAAATACTGACAGGGCCGGCCCTAATTATTTGGGGGCTGAAAAAGGGGTCCCAGCGGAGGAGGCGGGCGGCGGCGATGGACGGCGGGGCGGTGACGAGGTGCGCGGCGTTCGACTCGAGTTCGGTCCAGTCGCTCAGAGACAGAGAGAGTCTAGCGTGGTTTTTGTTTCTTTCTTTCTGTTTTTTCAATCTAATTACTTAATTTTTTAAATACTATATTAGTTATAAAAAATCAAAAATAGGGATCCTAAAATATTTTAAAATTTGGGGGCCTGAGACCTAAACCTCACATGATTCACTATAAGGGTCAAGTCTGAATATTGGACTACATATAATAATACTCTTTTTATTTCATTTACATTAAATCTGTTTAGAAGTTTAACACTTCAATTTTGATCAAACAAGTTGGATAATACACCATAATGGCTCCGTTTGAAATCTGTTAGTTGTTACTTTTAGCGAAATATATTGGATGTTAGTTGATTGTATGAATTGTTTTGATAGCGTTTCAAAAATAAACAAATAAACGTTTTTATTCAACTCAGTGAAAAATATTCTAACACACACATATATACAATACCTATTTGATCAAATCAAATATATATTTGATGAATAGTTCAAAATGTCGCTGGCAAATGAGACCAATATAACTATCTTATGGGGTGAAGAAATTCATGAAATATTATGACTAAATTCCAAAAATTACCCTAACATTGGTAGAAATGTCAATTTTAGGACCCAACATTCAAAAGTGTCAATATTTGGTACCCAACATTCTGAGAATGTCAATTTTAGAACCCAACATTCAAAATGGTCAATATTTGGTACCCAACATTCTGAAAATGTCAATTTTTGGACTTTCATAAAATTCACATGTTAGATCTATTAATTTCAAGGGCATTTTTGTCATTTTCCTCTACTAAAATATCCAGGAGTATATCGATGTCCAAAATGTATACCACCATTGGTGCATCTTATAGTTAGACGAGACCTGAATTCATAGATTTGAATTTATGGGAAACATTTAATTTTCGTCTTGATGGATAGAATAAAGATGTGGGTAAAAAAATGATACTGTTACTAGGCTCCGGTAGTGACGAGGTAATGCGGGCACATGGCTAGCGGTGGAATTACAAAGAGAGTTAGTCGAAAATGTCAATTGGGATTTTTGGGGAAGATGAGATGGGTGATTTTGGTGGATTTATAAATTTTAATCTTTTAGTTATTATGAAAATTACCAAAATGCCCTTGAAATTAATAGATCTAATAGGTGAATTTTATGAAAGTCCAAAAATTGACATTTTCAAAATGTTGGGTACCAAATATTGACCATTTTGAATGTTGAGTCCTAAAATTGACATTCTGAATGTTGGGTACCAAATATTGACACTTTTGAATGTTGGGTCCTAAAATTAATATTTCTACCAATGTTAGGGTCATTTTTTGAAATTTAGTGAAATATTATTATTTTTTCCGAAAAAAACTTCTTACTTTGGGTTGTGAGTTGTATTCTTCACATGAATGAACTGAGTGTTGGAGGAAATCACAGCACTTGAGAATAACATGGAAAAGTACCGTTCCAAACCAAAATGACATGATTAACATAAACATATTTATGTAACCGGATGTCCTCTTACACTAATTTTCGTAATAAAAAGTTTAGTTTCTTCGTTAGTTATATGTTTGGGTAGTTTAACAATTGTTTTAGGTCATTGTCATTTATTACTAGGGAAGAAAAATAATTAGCAGCCTCCAATTACATTCAAGTTGTCATGAACTTTGGCAAGGTCCATAATTAGCCTATATTAGCTAGAGACAAGTTGAAGCTCTAGAAGAAAATAAAAATATATAAAAACGTTAAAAATGTCTGGTTGATAAGCCAGACTTCCAATCAATTTGGTCGAGAATATATAAAAACGGTTAAAATATTATAAATGTGCAATCAATATAGAACATGCATTTTAAAAGATAAACGAGATTGAGATGAAAGTATTTGTCCAAATGGTGTGTAAAACAGGTTTATGTTAAAATAATAAACTAATACTGTTTGAGTCTAAATTAGTAATTGGACATATATTTAAATATACAACAAGTCATGTCTCTTATCTTAAGGTCGTAATATTTAATTGTTTGTCCGGAAATATATGCGGATTTAAATATCAAAATTATGTTTAGTATATTTATGTTTTATAATTAAATCAGTTCAATTCAATGTATATTTAATTTAGTTTAGTTTAGTCTTGTTAATTTAGTTCATTTTTATATGTTCTCAATAATATTTTTTTGAAGTAAAATGCTTTATATCATCTCAAGGTGCTGGAAAACGTCCATCAACATTTGAAAAAAGGAATTCTGGTGCTAAATCCCATTCTACATGGTCGAAATCACAATTTTTTGCAAATCTAGCAACTAAATGTGCATCCGTATTTTCTAATCTAGGTATCCAATACGGCCAATGTATCTCTGATTGCAAAAATTCCGACCTTATTTCCTCCACCAATGCATTGCGGCTAGCCGGGCAATCCATGTCTCCGTGTACCATTATGATTAAATTTAGAGCATCGCCTACAATTGCAACATCTTTCCAAACTAGTTTTCGCGCCAATTTGACTGCCTCCAGGAGAGCCAGCGCTTCTACGAACAGTGCCTCATGTACACCATCAACGGTCTTTGCTTCGGCTAGTAGGAACGCTCCCTCTTCGGACATTTCTATCACTCCAGTGCCAATGCGTCCCTGCTCCATGCCTGCATCGAACATGATCATTCTTCCTTGTGGCGGCGGTCTCAATACAGTACCAAACTCCAGAGTCGGTGAAATCTTTTCTGGGTTCTGATTCGCCTTTGAGAAACTTTCCAGTGTGGCTCTAATCGAAGCTGCATTCTGTTCGGGGCTAATATTCTTTCCCTGGAAGAGTTTGCAATTCCTTTGGAACCAGATCGCATCCACTGTCATGATTATGAGTTCCTTCTTGTCATCAGCATCATCCAAAAGCAATTGGCAAAACCACACATCTCCTCTATTCCGCGAACTTGCTGCTATCGTGCTCTCCAATCCCAATAGTCTCCACGTCCTCACAGCGTAATCACAGTCAAAGAATAAGTGTCTTGTAGTTCCTTCATCCAAGCCGCATAGTTGGCAAGTTAGCCCTACCCTCATGGTTCTATTTCTCAGGTTTTCCGCGGTGGGAAGGGAGTAAACACAATCTCCATGTTGTATGCTTTGCTCTTGCCGGAATTTTGAGGCCCCAAAGCTTCGGCCAAAAGCTCTCATCTAGACCTGGGATTAGCGCCTGTTGTTCTTTGTAAAACAGTGATCTGTCATCCACTTTCAGCGTATAATACATTGATTTCACTGTGAATTTTCCGTTTGGACCGTGATGCCATTCCCATCTATCCGATCCCGATTGTCCGCGTAATTGGATTTCCAGGATGTCCGATGCATCTTCGCTGCAAAAGCTAGCTTGTAACAGATCAGTCTTCCATTTCCCCGTATCCTCATCTATCAATTCTGCTACTTTTGTAAGTCCCCCTGGCACTCGATCACGTTCACGGAGTTTGAAATACGGCGCTTTTGGCAATCAAGGGTCTTGCGTGATGCTGACCGTTCTGCCGCTCGAGATGTGCTTTCGGCATCCCAACCTCACAGCCTCAACTCCTTTGATGATTCCACTCTAAACTCCTGACGCGTTCCCTCCCTTCACTACCTCCAGTATCGACGAGTTTGGGTAGTACTTGTCTTTAAAGACCCGAGCTAACAAGGAGGATGGATTAGTAAGTTGCCTCCAGGCTTGTTTGCTTAATAGTGCCAAGTTCATCGCTTTCAAGTCTCTAAAACCAAGGCCACCTTTCCGCTTTGATCTTGTCAACTCGGCCCATGTCACCCATTGGATTTTCCCTCTCGAGTCTTGATCTCCACCCCACCAGAACTTGCAGATCATTATTCGTATTTCCTCTAAAAGAGTCTCAGGCAAACTGAAGCAACTCATAGGGTAACTGGGTATAGCTTGAAGGACTGACTTTATCAGTATCTCCTTTCCATCTTTTGACAGGTTCTTCTCGCTCCAACCATCCAGCTTTTCTCGGATACGATCTTTTATATACTGGAATATCTGCTTCTTTTTCTGCCCTATCTCTGAAGGTAATCCCAGGTACTTCCCATGTGATTGCACCTCCGGAATATTTAGCACATCACAAACCCCGTGTCTTACATCAGCTGGAGTATTAGGGCTAAACAGAATACCTAACTTGTCAGAATTAATTCGTTGTCCTGAAATTCCTTCAAATAGACTAATAGCCCACTGCATGTTCCTTGCTTCTTCTTCTGTAGCTTCTCCAAACAGCCACGTGTCATCCGCGAAGAATAAATGAGTTAATTTTGGTCCACTCCTCGATGCTCCAATTCCTTTTATCTTTCCGGCTGCCATCAAGTCGCTCAAAAGCATAGAAAATACCTCTGCACATATAATAAACAAGTAGGGCGATAGCGGGTCACCTTGCCTAATACCTCTCTGCGGCTGTAAATATCCGAGTTCTCCTCCATTTAGAATGAAGGAAAATGAAGCGGTTGATAGGCACTGATGGATAAGGCCGACCAGGCGTGCTGGGAACCACAACCGAGATAGTATCGCAGTAACAAAGCTCCATTCAATCCTATCGAAAGCCTTGCTCATGTCCAGCTTGATACTCATATATCCCAACTTTCCAGTTCTTCTCTTCTTCATGGAGTGGTGAAATTCGTGAGCTACCAGAACGTTATTTGTTATTAGCCTGCCTGGGATGAAAGCTAACTGCGATTCGGAGATAATCTTGGGTATAATAGGCCTTAGTCTATTTGCCACTGCCTTAGAGGCTACCCGGTACACCACGTTATACAAGCTGATAGGTCTAAACTGAGTAATTAGTTCAGGCTTCTCTACCTTCGGCAACAAGACTATATGAGTGTAGTTAGCTTTTGGATCAAAAATACCCTCATTCAGAAATCCGAGCACAAACCTGACCACATCATCTCTCACTATATGCCAGAACTTCTGAAAGAAGACCGGGCTCACACCATCCGGACCAGGAGACTTGTACGGGTGCATCTGTTTGACTGCTTTTTCCACATCTGCTGTTGTATACCTCCGGTCCAGTTCCTTCACCATAGCTCGAATTCTGCTGAGTACTTGTTCCATGATCTCTTCCGACATTGCCGACGTGGAGAAGAGCCCTCTGAAGTAGTCCAGGACAATCCGTTCCATGCTTGCATCGTCTGTTTTCAGCTCCTCGTTCGCATCCCGAAGACCATCTATTTGATTAGCATCTCTGCGTTTCGTAGCCCATCGGTGGAAGAACGTGGTAATTCTGTCACCTTCTTTATGCCAATGCTGTTTCGCTCTCTGTCTCCACTTGATCCCTTCCGCTTCCTGCGGGTTTTCATATTCATTCTTCAAGTCCAAGATCTTCTGTCTAGTTTCGTCGTCTATCGTTCCATTTTCCACCACCTGCAACTGCTTTTTTATTTCTTTCAGCCATTCGGGGATGATGGGGAAAGCTTTCCTACTCCATCTGAGGAGGCCGACCGTACAATTTTCCATTTTGACGTCCAACGGCTCTGCTCCTGAGCTCCAACTCTGAGCTCCAACTCTGAGCTATCATCTTCTCACAATCAGTTGTTTTGATCCACTTTGCTTCAAAACGAAAACCTCTTTTCTTCTTCTGCCTGTGAGCTCTCGGATCTCTAGTTCGAAGTTGAACATGCACTAGGAAGTGATCCGAAAAAACCATCGGGATAGTATTTACATCTGTCCATGGGAAAAGGTCATGTAGCCCTTGGTTGCACGTAGCTCTATCCAACCTGCTTCTCTTCGTTCCCGGGCTCCTTGCCAATCTACTCCATGTGAACTTTGGTCCTCTGAATCCCATATCAAACAAGCCACATAAATCCAGAGCCTCTCTAAAACAATCCACTTGCCATTCTGCCCTTGGGGCACTTCCCACCGCTTCATCCTGAGACAACACTTCATTAAAGTCCCCTAAACAGAGCCATGGTATGTGAGGGTCATGGTCGAGTTGTTCTCTGAAGGTCTGCCACCATCACCGCCGGTGAGCTACGTTCGGCTCCCAATAGACACCGGTAATTCTTATTTCTTGCCCCATAGAAAAAGCATGCACATCAATGTAACGATCACATAATACTTTCCAAACAACTTTTACATTCCTACGCCATAACAGAGCAAGGCCCCCAGATTGGCCTCGTGATGCTACAGAAACACCATTGTATCCTAATATTTTTTGTATTTTTTCAATTTCAACAGAAGCACACTTAGTCTCACATAAAAAAATAATAGAGGGAGATTTCATATGTACTATCGTACGCAGTTCCTGAACTGCCTGAGCTCCTGGGCCCGAGCTTGATAACCTTCGGCAGTTCCAACTTATGATATTCATTGGCCTGGGCATGACTAGAATCCTTCTCCAGTCTCTGCCTGTTCTGCGCCTGAACCTGCAACGGTTGAGGTTGTGTTTGGTGTAGTGACTTGTTTCCGATCATCTTTCACTCCGGATTCCTCTTCATCATCCATGATCAGCTTCCTTTTGACCCCTTTTCTGAAAGAATCAGTTTCGGATACTCATCGTTCTCTTCGCTGTCATTAGGACTGTACAACCGGGTCAACCCGGCCCGGCCCGGCCCGGATCCGGAATGACCCGGACCCGGAATATCTAAAAATCTTGGACCAGGGCCCGGCCCGGTTGGACTACTTCTTGAACTGGACCCGGTCCGGAATTTTTCCGGGTTTGACCCGGATCGGACCGGTTGACCCGGTTACAACCTCTATTACATTTATTTTTTACAAAAAGAGTGATTTTGTTAAGAATCAAACTATAGACCATTATGTTAGAATCTCCTTACCACTACACCACACTTCTTTTTGTCAATAAATTGTATAATTAATAAATATATACGGATGTTATATTTATTTTAAAAACAAAACACAAAAGTAATGCTTTTGGTTAGATTTGAACTCTGGTTGTATACTCCAAAATAACAAGTGTTACCACTAGAACAAGATTATTTATGTATAATAATTGCAAATGTATGATATATAACCGGGCTCTCGGGTTGACCCGGAAAAATCCGGGTTTGACCCGGATCGGCCCGGAACACGGAATGGGCAAAAATGGTGACCCGGGGCCCTGCCCGGAATGCAAAAAATCCGGGTCCGGGTCACCAATTCCGGTCCCGGGCCGGGTCATTTTTCCGGGTTGACCCGGCTCATGTACAGCCCTAGCTGTCATCACTGAGGTTTATCGCTTAAGACGATACCGGTACAGCTCCCAAAGTTCGTGCCCTCTTTTTTAGTGATCGTAGGTTTCTCGGCGGCTGCATACCTTCCATCACCTTGAGCTTGTTTGCTGGACTTTGAAGCGCCTCTAAGTCTTGGCTACGGACCAACGTCTCTATGATTTGCTTCGTGTTCACCTTCTTTCCATTCTGCTTCCTCCTAGGACGTTTTATTTTTGCTATCTTTGCTGCCTCGACTTTCGTCAGAGTGTCGAATTCTATAGGAACATCCCTCAGAAATTCAGTCAAAAATACCTCATTTTGCTCTATGTTCTGACCCGACTCTTTACTTAGATCAACATACTGGGCTTCGGCCTGTCCTTTCCCCGTCATCTGTTGGTCACTAGGGACCACGTCTTTTGGCTCCTCCACACGTGAGTCTGCCTCTAGAGCTACTAACTCAACTGGTTCGTCATCTTTCTTCCTTGACATAAACAACTCATTCTGAGTCCACCTTATATCCATATCCAGTGCTTGTTTTTCAGGTTCTTCTGGCATAGTTAGTGTAGTTTGAGTAACCGTGTCAAGTATATCACTTTGGGAAACTACGTTGGAGCCTCCATCTGAGTCTCTATCAAACACACTTGCCCTTTTATTTCCTGGTTTCTTCGCGAAACACCCATTCACGGAAAAATCTGGATCGTCCGCCCCTTCATTCCTATGCCTCGGGTCGATCCTATTGATTTTAACTCCCGCAAAAACTGATTTTTTGTGAAAATGCTTCCTATTAGCCTCCATTATCGCGTCAGTTTGGTGTGGTTCTCGGGTTTGTGAGTGCATCTTGTCATGCTTCTGATGTGTCTGTTTCTTAGTAAGCTGGTGCTCTTCAACCCGTGTTATACTATCATTCTCTTCATTCGTAAAGCCTGCATGTTCCCGTACATACTGTACTGTGGCCGTGACCGGCTTGGCCAGCCCCGCTTCAACACCTCCTAGTTCGTCTGCCACGCCCTGACTTGCTAGGATCATAGTTTGGACTGGTTCATCTATCTCCATTGCAGCTCGCTTTCTTTTCTCCTCCCTAAGTCGTATTAAGATCCCCTTCATATCCTCCTCCAACTCGCTGGACGGCTTATCTTCTTCTATCTCTCTATAGTACTCCCTCAGAACTGCATGCTCCCAATTCTTTAAACCAAATTCTATCGCTTCCTTCAATAGTCCCTCTCCATACCTCCTCACAAATTTTCTTATCTCCGTATTTTTTCTGGTTGGTTTTAAATCAGCATTCTTGGTTTCTGGGGTAGATTTTGGTTCTGGAAATCTGCCCGAGTCAGTTCTGATTCCCCATCCTTGCTGCCTTGGCAGTCCACCACTCACATTCGGCGACTGGAAGGGAGATTGATTAGGCCGAACATCAAGACCCTCCGGATAGTTTATTTCATCCCTACTGTCTTCTGGAGCTAACCACCTCTTGTCGCACTCATCCCGCTTGTGTCCAATCACACCACAGAATTCACAGATAGCGGGGAGTTTCTCGTAGCGGAGCGGTAGTGTATGATCATATCCCCTCAAGGCCTGCGCACGCTTGATCGGCCTCGTGATGTCAATTTCCACCCGTAGCCTGAGAAAGGTTCCCACCACTTTACCATCCACATCCTTGTCAACCTTGATGAAACGACCAATATTGTTGCCAATTCTTGTCGCAACTGGGATATTAAACTTCTCCCTTGGAACTTTATAAACATGTACCCAAAACTGCGCTTTGTCAAACACAATTTAAGATCCTATCATGCCAACCGTAGGCTCTTTAAGAACGAGCAAATTCCTATCCAATAGCCATGGTTGCATCGCGAAGACCCTAGTTTTTTCTGCTATGCTAGGGAATTCGAACTGGAACACGTTATCGTGCAAGGTATGTACCTTGAGCTGACCGCGCAGATTCCAAACTCCAGAGAAGATCATCTGGATTGCTTCGTGCGGTATTCTCCTTGGCGAAATCAGCTTTCCAACCAGTACTTTTCCCCAGTTCTGTGTCCTGGTACGGATCACCCAAGTCAAGCTGGTTCTCCTCTTTTGCTGTTAACTTCATGGAACCGTACAATTTCTCGATGTCATCCAAGCCTCCCATCTTCGCCTATCTGTTGCCGCTGCTGTTGGTTTTGTGCGCTAAACAAAAGATATCGTCACCGATGATTTGCTTGTTGTTCTTGTTCTCAATAATATTAGTTTTGAAACTACATTAAAATTTAGTTCAGTACAGATAAATACAATGATAATTAGTTTAGATCAGTATATTAATTTTTAATTTTATTCAATTAAGTTGTAACTTCATACGATGGTCAAAACCAAGGTCCCTTCTAAAAAAATAATTTGAGTGTATTTGGTTGGGGAGAATTTTGAGAATTTGGATTTTGTTTTGGGATATTGAAAGTTTGGGTTTTTGTTTGGGATTTTGAGAGTCTGATTTTGCAAAATTCTTATTTGGTTGGGTTGGGATTTTGTAAGTCTGAAACAAAATTTTTGATTAATTTTTAGGATTTTGCAAGTATGGACTTTGGGGTCAAAAATAAGATTTTGTAAATCTTAATGAACCAAACACGAATTTGAAATCATGGACTTGCATTTTTTTTAAAAAGTTAAACCACACCATGGTGGAGTGTTTTTATTAGGGACACCACTCCCGTAAAGGACCAAAAGGTCATAGTTTTACAATAATGTAGTTGCAGATATAAAAAAGATGTGGAGCTTGATACCAAAAGAAAAATCTTGATAACTTAAAAACTCCACGAGCAATTTAGCGAATCGTTAGACGAAAGACAATTTAGCCAATAGGGATAAGATTATCAAGATTTTGTATCAAGCGCCACTTACAAAAACTAGTGACTAGTGAGGTATAATGGAAGGTTCAGTGCACTGGATCATTGTACAGGGAACCATTCTTGATACAGCCTGATTGTAAGTTGTGTGCTTGGAAGAGTCATTCCTCAGTGCTTGAGCAGCTACCTCCATAGCATGATATGCTATGGGCCTTCTGCATCTGTAGAGGAAAAGGAGAGCAGTAAGCAGTTCAAAAAGATCTGAGATTAGGTATTCCCATTGCATCAGCAGCAAGGATCCCTAGAAGTGGAGGTGCAGCATCTGATGGCAAGAACTGACCAGAGTAATAAAGAGAGAGTGCTTTTCTAGATAAAAAATCAGCAGCACAATTGCATTCTCTCACCACATGATGCTTGAGACAGGAATGAACACCTAGGTCATGCAGATCATGAAATTTGCTAAGGAGTTCCCAGTTTGACTGAAAGGGGTTTTTAATCCCTGTTACTGCACTGAGGCAGTCAGTTTCCAGCACAAAAGAGGTTGACAAAGAAGTTCCTACTGTGAATCCAAATAGAATAGCAGCAAGTTCAGCATGTAGTGGGGATGAGGCCTGGACACATTTAAGATGCATAGAGACTACTCTACTAGCATCCCTCACCACCACACCTAATCCAGCAAGACCATTAACAAATGAAGCATCAATGTTTCTTTTAAAACCTGTTTCTGGGGGTGACCATCTAACCACTCTAACTAGCTTTGGTCTCTTCTTTTTCAGGTAAGGAATCAAGCCAATATTAAGAAGGTCCCGATGCTTTTCAAATGTTCCAACAAGTGGGAAAACTGAAAAATACAAGAAAGTCTGTTTCAAGCAATTCTGAACCATGACAGCACCATCTGTTTTAGTATTTTCAAAAAGTATCCTATTTCTACTGGTCCACAGGATCCAAAGCATTGTGCATAAGGTGACTGACTGGACTTTTGAGTGAGCCTTTGACCTTCCTTTAAATTCTAAATAATATGAAATTCCGTGCTTTGCATATTGAAAGGAAGGGACTGGGATATTGAGCTTGAGATGCAGAAATTCTAGCAGATTTGTATTAAATGGGCACTCATTGAAAAAATGGTCTAGGGAGTCAGAATGGTTGCAGTACACACATTTTGAAGGTAAGTTAAATCCCATAACACTCAAAACATCATCAAAAGGCAGTAATCTATTATACAGTCTCCAAATAAACACTGAGATTTTTGATGGAGTTTTATTTTACCATACCTTATGGATAACAGGATCTAAGGTGTGTGATCTTCTGAAGGCTCTGTAAGCTGATTTAACAGTGAATTGGCCATCTTTTGCAGGCTTCCACACCAGGGTAGATCTTGAAGTCCTGCAGAAAATTCAGAGTACTGGTAGCTAATAAAGGCTCCAATAGGGTTAGGTACTGAGTTTTGTTTTCACAAAAATCAGAGACAAATATATCAGAGAAGGGCATAGCAAAAGAATCAATTTTATAAAAAAGTGCACCCTCTCCTGTCAGTTTGCATCCAAAATGGGGAATTTCCTTTTCCTATGATGACCTGAGCATTACTGTTGGCCATTTCTGTGACAGAGCAGATTCTCCTCCAAGCATGGGAGGTCTTGTAGGTCTTTGGCAGTGACCATAAAAATGCAGTCCATATGGTGTCATTCTTCTGCATCTTCCACCATAGTTTGCAGGAAAAGGCCAGTACAATGGCTCTTATATCCCTGAAACCCAACCCATTCTCATATGTAGGTAGTGCCATCTTGGTCCAGCTTCTCCATATCCTCCTTTGACCAAAATCAGACTCACCCCAAAAAAATTTGGCTGCCATGGTCTCCATTTTATTTTAATGACTGTCTTTGGTGGATCCAGTATTGAGAAGATTAGTGTGGGGATTGAGAAAAGAACATGGTTGATAAGTACTAATTTCCCTGCCATGGATAACCATCTGTTCTTCCAATTGTGAATAAGGTTGTCCATTCTTTCCAGCACTGGCTGGTAATAGATAATGTTATTCCTTCCAGTGAAAATTGGGACACCCAAATACTTGAATGGAAGAGAGCCTTCTCTCATTCCAGTTGCAGCCCTTATCCTTCTTTTCATTGGATTGGTGGACTGGGAGTGAACATAGAACTCTGACTTGTTGTAGTTCACCTTCTGCCCAGTTGCTGCTTCATAGGCTTTTAGAAACCTGATAAGTCTCTTCAGGTTTTTCTTCCCAGCATGTAGAAATATGGTTGTATCATCATCATACATTAGGTGAGAAACTTGGGTCACACCTCTGGGCATTCTGAATCCTTGGATGAAATTTAGTTCCAGCAATGCCTTGAAGCCTCTGGAAAAAGCTTCAGAAATCAGATTGTACAATAAAGGGGAAATGGGATCACCTTGCTTGATCCCCCTATTTGATTTGAAGAAGCCAGTAGCTATACCATTAATAAGCACAGAGAACCAAGCAGATGAGATATTCTGGCTAATCAACTTAACTATCTTGCCATGAAAGCCAAATTCAAGCAGAACAGTGTTAAGGAATGACCAGGATACTCTATCAAAAACTTTTTCCATGTCTAATTTAACTATGACATTCTGGTGTTGCTGATTCTTATTCAATAACCTAACCATTTCTTGCATCAGCACTGTGTTATCCACTATGTCCCTTCCATTCTGGAAAGCAGTCTGTTCAGGAGACAGAAGCCTAGGCATTAAAGGTTTTATTCTCTCCATGATAAGCTTGGAGAAAACCTTATTTAGAAAGTTGGAGAGGCTAATTGGTCTAAACTCCCTAAAATGGTTGGGGGTGGGAACTTTGGGGATGAGTGCCAGCCATGTGCTGGTGATGGCTCTTGGCTGTTGTTTCCCATCAAAGAATTCCTTGGCTGCTTCCATTAGGTCATTTTTAATAATGTCCCAACAGTGAGTGAAGAAAGTACCTGAGTAGCCATCAGATCCTGGAGCAGCCTCTTTATTTAGGTCAAACACAGCATATCTGAGCTCTTCTATTTCCAGAGGTCTGATCAAATTATAATTTTCATCCTCAGTCACCAACTTAGGGATGCACTGTTTGAAATGGTTCAAGAACTGACCTGTAATGTCAGATTCTTCAGAGGATAGCAGACTCTGGAAGAAAAGCACACCTTCTTCCTGAATCTTGTTTGGATCAGAGATCCAAACACCTTGGCTATCTTTGATTTTATTAATCTGGCTTCCACATCTCTCCTTTACTGAATGGTGGAAATACTTTGTATTAGCATCCCCATCTTTAAGCCATCTCAGCTTAGCCTTCTGTTTCCAGAAGGTTGTAAGTTCTATTTGCTTTCTAGTTAGGAGTGCCCTTTGAAGGTTCAGTTCTATTAGGTCACTGTCTTCTCCAGTGGTCTGATATGCAATCTCTAACTGAGCCACCTTGTGCTCAGCCTCCTTGAGGTTTTTGTGGACATCACCAAACTTCTCCTTATTCCAGAGTCTCAGGGCATATTTCAGCCTCTTAAGTTTGGCAACCATCTTTGTCATGCCCCTCTCCATACACTGGCTTTCCCAACTTTCCTGAACCAGTGACATGAAACCCTCCCTCAGTGTCCACATATGCTGAAACCTAAAAGGTTTTGGCATTTGTAAGTCACAGTTTTGGATGGATAAAACTAAAGGGTTATGGTCTGAACCTAGTCTGCTAGGGATTTGGATGGAACTATGGGGGAAGAGCTCATGCCAATCTACATTACATAGACCTCTATCTAGTCTTTGTAATAAAAGGTCCTCCCTCCTCCTATTGTTTGTCCAAGTGAAGTGATTCCCAACTGTGAGAATTTCTATAAGTCCCAGGTTGTTGATACAGGAGTTAAACTCTCTAATGCTACCTATTGGGGGTTTCTTTTTGCCTCTTCTTTCAGTAACAGAGGTGACTGTATTAAAGTCACTAATGTAGACTGTTGGAGATCTTGGCAATACTATGAGGTCAGCCCATAAATCCCTTCTAAGAATTTTTGTTGTCTTTGCATAGACAAAGACACAATTCCAGGCAACATTAATCATGCAATCAGAGACTGAAGTAAGCACATATTGATCAGATTGGGAGGTAATATTAATATTAAAATTTGAGTTCCAGAGAAGCCAGATTTTAGCATGTGAAGCACAAACAGCATTTTGAAAATTGAGTTGGAATTGTAAATTGACTAAGTCAGTTTTTTCATGCCAAGGTTCAATCAAACAGACAATGTCAATTTTGTGTGAGATAATAAGGGTTTTCAGTCTATTCATCACTTTTGAGTACCCTCTAACATTCCATACTAAAATATTACCAATGATCTTATAAATCATTAGAAAAATTTTTAGTTTCTAGTGAGGTTCTCAACCACTTGTCAAGTGTGATACCCCCAGTGAATGTTTGTCTCTTTTTCCTACCACTTCTACCAGATTTATCACCAGGCAGTATATTTTCAATCATGCTTATAGGAGAGATACTAAGAGGAGTACCTGGAGAGTCTTCCAGTTGAAGTTCATCACTGTGAGCCTCTTCATACTCTGAGCCATCATCTTGTTGTTCCTGGAGTACCTGGAAAGAGTTTGATGTCTGAAGTGGCTGGTAAGGAATAATTAATTGGTTCTGCATCATTCTCTGATTGATTTTCCATTCTTTCAAATTGCTAACTTGAAGGTCATCAAAAGAATAGAAAGGTACATAAGAAGGCTTTTTTAAACCTTTGAATAAATTAATTGGTTCAGTCACCTCAGTTGAAATCAAAGTAGGATTTTCAACTGAGATGAGAGAGGGTTGACTTGAAGGTGTATTCAAAGGATACTATCCCTCCTCAGTTGGAGGTGATCTTTCCATGACACTGATTGGGCCAGGGATCTGTGCCTGTATCTAGGAATGCACATCTGATTGTTTCTGTGAAGGGGAAAGACCAGAGGAAGCTCCACCAGAGGGGTTCACCTTTCTCCATTGCTGATAGGGCTTTCTAGGCTGCCTATTTTGGTTAAACTGAGTCTGAGACTGGATCTTCCTATTTCTAAGTTGGGGGTGAAGAATCATGCATTCTGGCTCAGAGTGTCCAATCTTTTGACAGTGTGTGCAAAACTGGGGGATTTCATCATATTCGATCCCACATTCTACGTTATTGCTAGCAGTGCCTATGACAATTGAAGTTTGCAGTTCTTTCAGCAGTTCAATCTCAACGCATACCTTAATCGCCGACGGCCTTGAGAGATTGCTTGTGGCCAGGTCCATCTTGAGGAAAGCCCCAATTTGGTTCCCAAGGTCTTCAATTGCCGATAGATTGTAAACTGGACCGGGGGATTAAGGATGATGGCCCAAACTGGGACTATGGATGATTCCTTCTTGGTGGAGAAGTCAGGCGTCCATTTGAGTACCCGCATAGCACTGCCGTTGATCTGACAGATGGACCTCATCCAGATCTTCTGGTAATCTTCTTTTGATTCAAGCCTAATCAGAACGTGTCTGTGATCGAGGGATCCAATCTGGTACTTGCCGACGAAGCCCATCATCTGAAAAGCCCCATTGATGATCTCCATGGTTGGTTAGCATTCGTGAATTTTCCGATAAGCGCGTTCTGGTAATGCGCCGAGAAAGTTTGAACCGCCTCCTCAGAATAAATACAGGCCAGTTTGCCCTCAAATCTGGTGGCTATAGGTTTGATTTCAGGGTTTGTGGGTAGGGAATTGAAAAGGGGTTGGCTTTTGGGTGCCAGCACCTGTGAATACCATTTTCCCACAGCGTCGCCGCCGTGGATTGGTGGCGGATCCACCATCCAACTAGCCGTTTCTGACCGTTGGCTACACTGTTGAGGCTGAAACTTATGTCGGGAAAAAAATCAAATCATTGACTTGCAAAATTTCAGTTTCCCAAAATTTCCGTGAATCAAACGCAGCCTTTATTACTTTGAAAGATTAAAAAAAAGCTTGTAACACAATACACACTCTCTTTTTCTTTCTCCCACTTCACTCACGTGAACTTTTGTGTTGAACACGCGAAAAACTTGAGCAACAGCTTCGAGATGCATGCCGACTTAATGATATTCATAGAGCTGGAGCTGGACCCTGCATGCAGGCCATCGGTATTGAACTACTGTAATTGTAACATAGGTTTTAGGTCTGAAACGTAAACAAGTGACTAATGCTAATGGTTAGTCGTACAGCTCCACTAGATAAGTAGATACCTACAAAAATGAAATAAATGTTTTCAAAAGTCTTTTGTATGAACGGTCGAGCAGGAAATCTCTGATTAGATGCTAAATGGAGTTCGAACCACTCTCTTTAACTAAAATTTATTAGTGTAACTTTCTGGATTTTGGTTCAATTTAACTTCAAGTTGAAACCCAGCTCCCTCCCTCTCTCTCTCAAGAATAACCTTAATCATCATCATTTTCTGCATTTGCAAGCGCGTCTACAGTTTGAATCAAACCATTTACGATTAAACATTACAGGTCAACATGTTCATGGTTTTGCAGATGTTGATGATCGCGGATTAACAATGTTATTTGGGCTTGAGTGTGGATCCTTGTTAAACGGTTCATGACTTTCTTGGCGGTTAGTTAATATTCCAGAGAGAGCAGTATTACAATTTTATGGATTTTTTATTTGTTAACATGGCAATTAGTCTGATTAGCATTATGTTCGATTATTCTTTGATAGAATATTTAGATTGGATCGATATTGATTCTACTTATTGTAACATTGTTGCCTGATGTTTGGATCTTGGATGAAATTCTTGCTTAACTATATATCAATATCTGTACAAACTGTCGGACAGAAATCACAAGATTCATTTTGATGTTGATGTTAGCCAGAATATAGCATTCACAGGAGTGGTGGTTCTTTTTTTTGACTTGATGGTGGATCAATGCTAGCAGTGACGGGGAAATTTTAATTTGAACATACAGTATCTAATATTGTCGGAATTTTTGCCACTCAAGAGACTTTGTACATGTTTGAAGAGCTCAACTTTATCTGAGTGTTTACATTATTATTGGACATGTTTTTCAGGTAGTGAAAATTAATAACCATAGTTGGATACCATTTGCGCCTGAACAACTGCGGAAATATGTTTGGAAAAGTTAAATTGATGATATAGAGATAGAAATTATATTAAAATTTTCATCCCCCACCGACTAGTTGAAATGTACAAGCAGATGGTTAAAATGTATATTTCATCCCAAATTAATAAATTTGTTTAGAAAATACAAGTAGATAGTTAAAATGTAAACATGATTATTTTAGATAATTTCACAAAACATGATTATTCTTGGCAATTCATATATATTACAACTCATGCATGCATTTGTTTCATGATTTCTTATCGGATATTCTTAGCAAACTCAACGCTTGCATGATGCATCCCTTTAAGCTTCTCATCATCATTCCACTCAGACACATAGTAATACTCCTCCATATACTTGTCATCCTTCCACGGCCCGGTGAACATACTCCCCCACTGCGGGAAATGAATGAGCGCAACCGACAACGTACAAATCACAGTCATGATCCCCATCCCGGTGAGCCCCTCAGCCGTGGAAAGGCTCCCGTTCGAGAAAAACAGCAGCTGAGTCATCCCACCACCGAAGTTCCCGCCGGCGCCCGTCAAACCAGAGAGTATTCCGAGAGACCGCCGGGAGACGAACGGAACTATCCCGTATGTGGCCCCACAGGCCGCCTGAGCTCCGATGGAGAAGAGCACCATTGCTAGTATGGCTAAAGGGAGCGACTCGGCGAGGCTGAAGCAAATGCAGAAGACTCCACCTAGAGTTTGGACGGCCCAGAGGACCCACAGCCGACCTCGCATCCCGAACTTCTGGGAAGCCACGTCGGACGCATATCCTCCCAGAGGGCGGGATGCGCAGTTGGCTAGGCCGAAGCATGCTGCTATTATTCCAGCTTTGTGGAGTGGAAGATTAAACCTGGCAAGTATATAATATGAAGGAGAAATCGAAATATTTGGATGTAATTTGATAGAGGTTTTAAGTCGAATTACCTGTCGTAAAAATATTCTGTAACTACGTTGTTCATGGTCAGCTCAACCCCCATGGAAAAGCCGTAAATGAGGAAAAATAACCACGTTCTGTAATTTGTGACCGCAACACATAAAATCTGGTAAATGAAAAAAATCAGTACATGTATAATGCAGTTGTGAAAAGTTTAACTATTAGAAATTTTACTGTACAAATTTAAGGGGGTTTGCTATATGCAGATCCAGTTTATTTCTACATGTCTAATTAAAGTGAGAAAATACCACTTACCCTTCATTTATTTATTGGTTTTCACAAATATATTTCTAAAATTCTAATCTTAAATGCATAAACTTATTTATGTAATAATTGAATACGTGTCCAAATCATAAATAATTTTGCGTGAATTATAATATATATTTAAGAGTGACATTATTGTCATTTCAGATTTAATTTGGATCAGCAAAAGTAAACTAGGCCCGCCTATCCACCCAAATTTAAACATGGTCACTTAATCTGCAAACTCTCTTAAAAGTCCAAATTTCCTAAATGTTGTGGAACTACCATCATGTATTTAAACTCGAATGATAAATTTTGTGTTAAAATATGGATCATTTTAAAGTAAATATATATTATAACATGTTTTAATGCAAAAAATCAAAAAAAATCATATAAAAACTAAAATATTTTAACATACAAAATTTACAGTTCAACTTAAAAGATGCACGGTATAAGTTAAAACGTATAGATATTTTTATGAAAAGTCAGGAAAGTTGAGAGTTCCAGCGACTTCCTCCACTTAATCTATGTGTTTTCGCCCAGTTGGTTTGGAATAAATTAGTTGTTGTTTTTCACTAACAAGTAATATCATCTATTTTCTATTTTCGACTAATTTGTGCTAAATTAAACTGGGTTAGAATTAGTTTTAGTGAAAAATATTATAAATATGAAAACTGAATTGTATTATTTTAAAAATGTACCAAATTGAATTGAATCTTATGAAATTAAATTGAACTGTAGTGAACTACAAATATCATATGCAAGGTTGAAATCAACATTTCTATTTACTATTATGATTTTTTTCTCCAAAGTAAACCTGTTCAACCAATTTTTACAAATTACTATACTACAGCTCCCTCCATTTTAGCATGTATATTGTAATGATTTTATTCATGATTTTCAATATCCATATTTATGATCTTTTTATTCCAGATTTATGCTGCATCCTAGCACCAATTAATCATGAAAAACAAAACAAAAAAGACTGCAATGGTATATATACTAACCCGGGAGAATTTGTCTTTATGGACACCACCGGTTTCGTGGAGCACGCTGAGATTCCCATCAGGCATATCCTGGCCAAGGGTCATCACCGCGATGCCGATGACAATATGAAACAATCCCGGCACAAAAAACGCAATCCTCCAAGCAGTGAACGGAGTAGCGCCGGAGACTATGATCGCATGGTAAAGGAACGGCATGAGAAGCTGAGTAAAACCGCCGCCCATATCTCCCCAACCGCCGGCGACCCCGTTAACCGTCCCGATAATCTTGCTGTTGAACATCACGCATGTCCAATGCTGGCACGAGACGAACGTTGCCAGCGAAAACCCGATCATGAACCGTGCCACGATGAACCCGGTTCCCGACGACACGTACGCCACCGAGAAAACCACCGGAGCTATTAATAGGTTCACCATTGCGCAGCCGTAGCGAGCCCCGATCATGTCGCAGACCACTCCCATGATCAGCCGGGAGAATATCCCTCCGGTGACGGAAGCTACTCCGGCCTTTCCTATGTCGGACCTGCTCAGTAGCAGACTTAGATTTAGAAATAAATTCATCCTCTTATCAGTCTTATGGACTTGGTGAGTCACAGATCATCAAAATAAGTGAAGCACATTAACAGAATAAGATAAATAATTAGGATCAACATTATGAAAAAATTAAAAAAGCGTCAATTTACTTTAATAAATAACAGCATTAAGTAATTTAATCAAGTTGGGTCAATTGCATCTGTTTATTATGGACATTCTAGATGCACTCTTGC
This sequence comes from Sherardia arvensis, assembly GCA_948330725.1. Taxonomy (NCBI): domain Eukaryota; kingdom Viridiplantae; phylum Streptophyta; class Magnoliopsida; order Gentianales; family Rubiaceae; genus Sherardia; species Sherardia arvensis. The sequence continues at coordinate 10,194,242 of OX415237.1, forward strand.
ATTTCAAGATAAAAATAAGTCAACGATATATATGATAAGGTTAATAATTACGTATATCAGACATATACATTATATATTAATTACTTCAATTACATGCAATTGTAAATCAGTTATATATGAAAATGATTACACATATGATTATTTAATAAAAATATAGACTGTAAATAAGTACAATACTGACTGCATCTAGCAGACCAGTTTATATATGGACCTGGTGAGATCCAAGTTGTCGCGAATGATCGGAATAAGAGGGGCTCCGGCGAAGGTGGACATGAAACAGGCGAAGAAAGAGATCCAGGCGAGGTGGAAAGCTCTCATGTGAGGCGGTGCAAAGGAGAAGATTTTAAGCTCTTTTGCCTTGTGCTCGGAATCAACCGGCAAATCGAATTGTGGTGTGGCTTGGCCATGGTTACAATTATGCATGGAGCTTTTGTTTGGAGATGCCATTGAAATGATGAACTTTTGTTCAATGAATTTATAGATTTAGAAAAAATGAATTTATAAATGACGAAATCTCCTATTAAGTAACAAATATTTTTTTATTTTCTTTAGACTTAATATAATGTTGAAAATGTGGCACCCATCCAACTAAGCTTTACACATTATGATGAAAAAATGCATTAGTTTATAATAATCATAAGAAATAACAAATTGCTGCTTCTCTTTTTTCTTGTAAATTACACATCGAGTTGATGTTTGAAGTCTTCAATTTCCTTTGCAGCACGCCATATACCATAACATGCAAAATTCATTAAAGGACCAACTTTCCATAAATGTTATGGAACTATCACTATGTATTTGAACTTAAATGATACATTTTTATGTTAAAACGTCAATCATTTTAAACCAAACATATAATAAAACATGTTTTGATGTAAAAATTCAAAAAATTTCACATACAAATTTAAAATTATTAAGTAACAAATTATACCGTTTAAATTAAAAATTATACTGCATAAGTTAAAACGTATAAAAATTTTCATAGAAAAACAAGAAAGTTGCGGGTTCATCAAATTTTTCTCACTGCACTCGCTCGACTTACAAGCCTGAGAAAAATCCAAGGCATCAATAGAGGACATTATTTGATCACAATTCGAAATAATTGTAAAGTTCAACAAACAAAAGCTTAATATAAATTAAATATTAATATGAAATCACGGAGTATCAACAAAATCGCAGATTATTTTGTATGAAAATATCTCTTTAGTTAATTAATTACAATAAAACATCCATAAACAGATTTAATGCCTTCTCATAGTGATATATTAAAATTTTAAAGAACATGAGACTATGATAGAGGAATAAATTCACGATCAGTTTTTGTAGAGCAAACTCAAATTCCAAAGATAATGTATAAATTATGTGTTAAAACGTTAGTATTCACATATAAATTCAACTAAATTCATGATAAAACTCCTCTTTTCAATGCTAAACAATTTCCTATAACATGTTAGATTGGTAACTAATCCGTGGTTATCAATCTCCCATGACATGAAGATTACTAGCTGGGATTGTATAACATGGAATTGGTTACCAATTCGTGGTTACTAGGTAGGATGAGTTTGAGGCAATCCCAGCAATGTTTATAGGTCGAAGAAAAGCCACGTTTTGATCGGGCCGGTGATGACAAAATGAAAATCAACAGAGTTCCACATTTAACAACTATGGAAGAACATTATCACCAGAGATCAAATATGAAAGGCAAATATAGTATTTAAAGTGCAATACTAATTGCGGTTTGTATTTTATCCGTAATATTTTCAGGAAAAACTAATACAGTGACTGAGAGAATGTAATTCACCGTAACTGGTGTGTCTGTATTATCTGAAATATATAGGATTATAAGAATACAAATACAATGTATCTAGACTAGTCTAAATATGGTACATAAACACATTCAAATCAATCACAATTGGTGTGTTTGTTTTGCATAGAATTGAGCCATAATATTCAAATTCTATGGTATTGAAGCAATTCTGCTGTTTGGCTGAACAAAAGTTTTTGCAAAGAATTGGTTTTCAAAAATTATGAGGCCTTGAATTCTATGGGTTGAAATATTTTGATGGAGCAAAATTTCAAACACCAATTCCATGATATTTGCAAAATTTCGCGGGTCTTTTCCGGGTCAAATTCGGGTTATAACAATACTTCGGGTCATGTATATATAATCCCTTCTTCGATGCACATCTTCTTTCGGCTTTTTTCTTCTAGCATCACCGCTGTTCTAACCGTCGTCTTCCACCAACATCATTGCTTCTGCACTGTTTCTGCCATCAACACCACCGCATATGCAATTTGCGACGACATGGACAAGTGATATCTTCAATATTTTCGCCAGTTTTCTTAAATCTTTACTCTGGTTTTTCTGGGATTCAAGTTCCATTACATTCTGGTTTAAAATTCTTCATTTTTTGGCCACGTAAGTGATATAATGGCTGATATAGGGTATGGGTCTTGCTCAATCTCTAGGATTTTCCGAATTTGTTTTGTTTGTGGGTCTTGCTCAATCTCTAGCAAATAGCATCAAGGTTAGGCCTTTTTGGCTCAATCTTCTCACTGTAAACGGACCTTGTTTAGCTGTTGTTGTTTTTATGTGCTGTAGATTTAAGGTGGGCTTCTTGTGTTTCTACATTTTGTTCAGCTGTTAACATGGGGAGTGTGCCTTTTGGATTGTTTGTTTTCTGCCCTTTTCGGGTGATTCTCAGCATGTGACAAAATTACATGTTAAAATCTGAAAGCATGTATTTCTCTCAGTATAACAATATTATGTGTTTGAATTTCATGCTAAAGCTCCCTGTTTGTTTGGTCCAGGTGATAAAATTATTACAGAGACTATAGTCAATGTGCTTACTTCACTTCCTTTCATTGCTCTTGGAATGCAGAGACTATAGTCAATTTTTGGTTTTTTGCATCTCTAACTTATTTGTCTTTTCTGATTTTGTAGGAAAAATGATAACTGCATGATGTATGCTAACTCATTAATCGGAGTTGGTGTCACCTCCAGTTTGTACCATGCTTCTAGAGGATAGATAAGGAAGTATTTGAGATGGGCTGACTACACGATGATAGACACAGCAACAGTGGTATGTGAAAAATAATACCTCTTTCATTAATTTGGGACTTGGCAAACTGTTTAATATATTTGTTATGAAATATTCTAATCTTCATGAATTTCTATGTTTATGTCAGAATTAGAAAGAGTATGAAAGCAACGAGCCAGACTAGATTATCTGTGTGATCTGCTACTTACCTGTTATTACTGCCTAATAGGGCTTTGATAGGGCTTCTTAAGCTGTTTAAGGCTTTCAGGCGTTTCCACGTAAACTTTGTGTAGAAAAAAAATGGTTTGGAAGATAAAAGAAATTGTTGAAAGCCTATGAGTTCAGAATTGTTGAAAGCCTATAGTAGATAACTTTCACACCAGTATAAGAAATTATTGAAAGCCTATAGCAGAAAACTTTCAATTTTTCTTAGTTCAGAATTGTGTCGTTGCTTTCCAATCTATCATCATAGTTCTAGTTAATTGCTTTCTGTTGTGAATTGGTTACTGTAAAATTGTTCAAGGAAAATTAGTGTCAGTTGAAGTCACTGTCATCTTATACATAAGAGATTAGTCCAGAAAAGTATGGTTTGATTACAGTGATGGATGTCGACAGTTTCACTGTTTTGATCATGGCTTTGACAAAAATGTTAAATTCTGATATCTAAAAGACCTTCAGAGGTGTGTTTCCAGGTATAAAAAATATGCTGAAAGGCTGATCGATAGTAGATAACTTTAAGAACTGAGCTCAACAACATATGCTTGATTGTGTTTTAAGCAGATTTATAGCATAACTCATATAAATCAATCCTTGGAGATAAAACTAAAGGTTGTTGCCAAAATTCTGAACTTTTTCGATATTTAATAAGTTAGGTTCAATATTCTCATTTTTCAGTCTCATCCCATTGTTTGGTGTTTGGACAGTTGTGATATCAAGCATTCCAAGTAAATTTCTGAATCCATTTTGATCAGAAGTCATTTGTTTTCCCTCCACCATTGATTATCAGTGAAAGAAGTGGAACATGTGGTTCAAAGTGGTGCCATTTTTTCAAGCATTCAAGAAAATGCGGTGAGAATGAGAAAGCGTTTTAGCTCTTTGATCAGATGAATGAAGGAGGGATTGAAGCAAATATTATCACTCCAAATACTATCCTGGATGGAATGTGCAGAATTGGTCAAGTTGGTAGTGCCATGAACTTCTTCTATCAGATGCAAAAAAAGGGTTTGAAAGCAAATGTTGTTTCCTACACTACCTTGATCACCGCATTTTGTGGGTCCAACAACGTCGATAAGGCTATGCGTTTGTTCGACCATATGATGCAAGATGGCTGCTTTCCTGATGCAATTGTGTATTATAGCTTGATATCAGGGTTTGCTCAGTCTGGAAGGATGGAAGATGCAGTCTCAGCTGAGTCTAAGATGAAAGAAGCTGGCTTCTCCCTGGACATCATCGGCTATAATTTTCTAATCAACGGATTTTGTATGAAGGATAAGTTAGATGAAGCTTTAGATCTATTCAAGGAGATGGAAGATAAAGGAATGAAGCCTGATTGTGTGACATAATACTCTGATCTCCCATGTCAGTGACAAGGGCGATTTCGCAGCTGCTCGTGAGGTGCTGAAGAACATGACGGAATATGGTTTTGTTCCCAATGTTGTCACTTTCGGGGCTTTGATCAATGCCTACTGCAAGGCCGGTTTGTTAAATGAAGCCATGAAAATATATCAGGGCATGATTGCTTCTTCAAAGGTGTCTCCAAACACCATCGTTTACAATAGTTTGATCGGTGATCATTGCAAGAGCGATGAAATTGAAGCTGCTCTTTCTCTGATGGGTGACATGAAGTGCAAAGGAGTCAGGCCTGATACTGTAATGTACAACGCCATGCTTAGTGGCCTTCGGCTGAGGAATTGGCTGGAGAAAGCATTCGACCTAATGAATGAAATCACAGTAAAATGAAGTTTGGATAAACTTTTCTATTGTTTCTTGATCAAATGTACCATAGGATTGCTGCCATTTTTTTGGCCTTCTGATAGCAAATTTTAAGCCAATTTTGGCAGTCTTTTGCACCTTCTGAGGTTTGCATGCATTTATTCAACTTTTCTGAGAATCGAATGCTCGTATAATCGGGATTCTGATAGCTATGTAAGCAAGTGCCTTGCCATTGGTGAGGGAATTTGCTGTAGGGTTTCAGCTGAGCTGAGAACAATCATGGGAAATTCTGTGTATTTCCACCAGCTGCACCTCATTAGCTTGTCCTTTGAGCATATTATTGGTCACTAAAAGTAAAGGTTTTGCTGGGATCGGTCAATAAATAAAGAATGGATAATAAAATAAAATAAATATATAAATTCTAATTCTAATTTCATGTCAATATTTTAGTTATCCAAATACAAGAATTGGAATTACAATCTCAATTTTTAAGTAATTCTAGTGTTAGCCAAACACTAGAATTCATAAAATATTTGAACACTAATTCTCTATTTCAATTCTATGGCATTGGAATTGATATTCCAATGCCAATTCTAGCAACCAAACACACTCTAATGATAATTGTGATATTCTATCACCCCCTTCAAGCAAAGCGTCAGATGAGAATCCACGTAAAGCTTGGACCGAAATAGTGTTAAGAGAGGACCAGGGAGATCTTTGGTGAATATGTCAGCAATCTGTAAGGAAGTAGGGACATGACTAACACGAAACCTGCCATAAGCCACCAACTCTCGAACAAAGTGGTAGTTAATGTCAATATACTTAACCCGTTTGTGAGCAACGGGGTTTTGAGCAAGGAAAATAACACCACTGTTGTCACAAAACAGTAAGGATGAAGACTTAAAGGAACACGAAACTCTTTGAGCAGATTGCACAACCAAACAAGCTCGGCCGCAGTGTTGGCCATAGCACGATACTCAGATTCGCAGCTGGATCGGGAAACAGTTGGTTGTTTCTTAGCACTCCAAGAGACAAGATTACCACCAAGGTAAATGGCATAACCATAGGTAGAATGTCGAGTTTCAACACAGCGAGCCCAATCAGCATCTGAGGACCCTAACACTGAAAGTGAGCTGGAAGACGGTCGAAAGAAAAGTCCACGATGAAGAGTACCACGAACATAGCGAAGAATACGAGTGACCGCCTGATAATGATCGTCACGGGGTGACTGAAGGAACTGGCTAACAGAATTGACTGCATAGGCTAGATCAGGCCTAGTAATGGTCAAATACTGCAAGGCTCCAAAAAGCGAACGATATAGCTTGGGATTCGAAAACTCTGGACTAGAGGAAGTGACAGGTGATTGTGGGGATGCCTCCATAACCTGAACTGGTGAAGGTGGATCTGGCACTATCAAGGCCGGAACATCATCGTAATCTGAGTCAATAAATGTAGAAACATCCAAGGATTCAGAGGGCACGCAGGATTGGCGTTCCAGTGGTGGAAACGAGTATGGCGTGTAAGATACACCTTCTTAGTAACCGGGTCCAAACACCGAAAACCTTTGTACTGAGAGTTGTAACCAAGAAAAACGCAAGGTGTACTGCGAGGAGCCAACTTGTGCTGAGAGAACGACCGAATATAGGGATACACCAGACATCCAAATGGATGAAAATTGGAGTAGTCTGGATGAGGATCATAAACCAGATAAAACGGCGAGACATTGTTCAGAACATGCGTTAGAACCCTATTTATGGTGTAGGCAGCAGTGGAAAATGCGGCATCCCAATAAGACGCTGGCAGACCAGAGTGATGAAGCATAGACGGTACCATTCTGTCACATGACGATGTTTTCGTTCAGCTCTTCCATTCTGCTCGGGAGTAGATGGGCAATAAATCTGATGAAAGATACCCCTAGCCGTGAAGTGAGAGCGCAACCGTGCATTTGTAAACTCAGTGCCACCATCGCTTTGAAAAACCTTAATACTGCGGGAGAACTGATTCTCCACAAAGTTCTGAAACTGCTGGAAAGTCTCTACGAAATCTGATTTTCGCTTCAGTGGATAATACCAAGTGAATCGTGAATAGTCATCGATAAAAATAGCATAATAAGAATAGCCGCTGGCAGATAAGACTGGTGCAGGTGCCCACAAATCACAGTGAACTAAATCAAGTATGGACTGCGCTCGCTTAGGATTGTCCACGAAAGAAAGCCTTTTTACCTTTGCTTTTTCACACGCTGAGCAAAGAGAAGAATTTGGCGACAAAGAGGTGACCTTAAGAAGATTCAGTTTATTCGATAAAGAAAAGACTGAATGAGAAGTATGACCCAGTCTAGCATGCCAAATATCAAAAGAAACTGTATTTTTATTTGATCGAACGTAAGCGACAAAGGCAGCACCACTCCATTCAAGCACATAAAGACCACGATGACATCGACCCTGGCCTAAAATTTCCTTGTTTGACCGTTTTTGAATCACAAACGAAAACTCATCAAAAGAAACTACAGTTTTTAAATCCTTTGTGAGCTTGCTAATCGAGAGCAAGTTTTCGTAACATCGGGAACCACCAGAACATCCGATAATAGTAAATTACGAGAAAACTGATGACGACTAATATGTGTAATGGAAACATCACGACCATTATATGGAGCAACACGATCAAGACCGGAAGATGCGGAGGTCATGTGGTTTGTAGCACCAGAATCCATATACCAGCTAGAAGCCTTGTCCTTCAAAGAAGCAGCAGACGGAAAAACATCGGCAACATTCACCGACATAGGCAGCAAGTCCGAACGGTATGGCCAAACTCATCGCAAAATTGACACCTCGGATTCTATCGTTTCCGGCGAGTAGAAAAATCCATATTTATATCACTAACAATCAAGTGACTAAAGTTCGAACAAGATATATTAATAAGGACAATCTTGTCATTTTCAATCAAAATACAGACTGCGTTAGTAAAAGAAAACCTGTAAATAAGAATTTCATTTTTAAAAACCAATTATCAACAGTATGCGTGGAAGACACCGTATTAATACTTTGACATATTATGCATTATGTGACTTTAGTAATTTAGATTTATGTATAGGTTATATATAGAAGCTAGACCAAATACAATTTAGATAAAATCATTAAAAATTGAATTAGATGAAATCATAATTTAATAATATGAGTATGCTCCGTTTATTATTTTCAGTGAGTCAAAACAGTTTAGATCATAAATGGCAGAGTAAAAATTACTCACTCTATTGAGTAGCTTAAAATCACTCAATTGGAAGGTTGAAACTCATACAATTCGTATATCAACCAGACCCGGCCCATATTGTGAAGCAACAGACACCGTTGCTTCAGGCACCATTTTTTCCGATTTTAAAGGTCCCATTTTCCCGATTTTTAAGGCCCTATTTTTCGGATTTTTAAGGCCCCATTTTCCCGATTTTTAAGGCCTCATTTCCTAACATACAAACCAAAATATAAAACCCAATTTAGATTCTTGTTCAAAATTCAAGATCCATTCCAATTGTCTTCATTTTGACTCATAACTTTTGTTTATTTCCATTTAATTCTATAATACTTTATGGAGTTTGCAAATAAGCCCTAAAATCCTAAATTGAGTGTCTCCTTTCATTTTTATCACCTCTACTCGATCCGACGATCACCATTGATGGTCAAATTCACAATCTATGTTGTATTTCACTTCTCCAATCGCTTAATCGGTAAGTAATTTTCCATGTGTTTTATGCATTAATTTATTAAATTAGCATGACTTTGTGAAATCACTTTTTCAATTTTTTTTGAATTTGTAATTTTGAAACAAAGACTGAATGAGATTTTGTTTTTGAAATATGTTAAATATTTATTGCAATATTTTGGTTCCTGCAAATCGTTTTTTCCTAACCTTTGAAGAATTAAGAGTGTTAAAATTTGAGATTTATCAAATTAAGACTATGAGTCACTCGTTTAACAAATATTTCTAAGCATCTAATTCTAATGAACATTTACAATGATAATATGTTACTTTGATGCATTTAGTAGTCTAATTTGATTTAAATACACCATAGTTGAAAGGTTTGAGAGAAGCGATTTCAAAAAATACAAAGTGTTCGATAAAAGGAGTGAGAGAAGGGAGATTGTTGTTGCAGAAAGTACCTGCGAATGCGAATATTTGCAAAAATTCAACATCCTTAATTCATGGAACACATGTAATTGCTCCTTTTTAGTTCCGATAGCGCTCATGATGCACTTACATTTCGACGCGGGAAAAAAAATTTGGACCAATTTTTTTATTGACTCGCTTCAGGCCCCAGAATTGCTTGGGCTGGCCCTGATATCAACCCATATTATTTGAGATAAATATTGAAAGTGGTTTGTAATTTTTAAAACCAATACAGCAACGCTTCAATAGCCTACTGTGGAGAACTAATGGAAACTTCTAGAAGATCCCTTGAACATGTTCCAAGCAAAACCTTGCATATAGGCTATAGTGGCCCTTGGAGCAACCTTTGTCCAGTTCAATGCAAGAAAGTGCATCAAGCAGAGCTCGTAAACCTTCATTCAAGTAATCAGACATTACTTTTTCATCAGTCCTATCAGCCTCAGCTGCCTGCAGTTCAATCAAGTGTTCATTAATTCTACGTATCAAGTTAATTATAGAAACATGCTTGGAGATTCATATTCAAAGAATGAATTCTTTCATTCAGGATATTACCTGTGAATACCATATTGTATTGTTTTCGCGTAATTCCTCTCCGCAACAACCTCATTAACTTTCTTTTGATCGATCGTGCCGCATTATTCCACTTGCTCTCCATTCAGGATACAAAGTGATACGATTTGCTTTTTCTGGTCCTGCTTAATTATTTCGGAGAGCACCTGCACAAATAAAAAATGTGAGCTCAGGGCAGGAGGTTTCTCGCCGTTTTCCGCTCTGACGCTCAAGTCAGTTAGCTATTTTTAGAAAGAGAAAGTGTGTATTGGCCAACAAGAATATGCATGGATTGTTAGTGGGTTGAGATATTTATATTGGTCTATATTTCTCTCTGCTACATGCTACTCCATGTTCTTTTCCTATGGCTTCGACCGTTCTCCTCACGTGGAGAGTCGTACTATGAGTTCTACTCACATGAGAGTCACACGTACGGGTTGTTCTAGGCGTAGGCTTTGGATTGGTCGTGGGCCTTTGTTCTTACAGGCTCACATCTTATCACAAAGCAATGCATTTAGTCTCCGGGAACAGAAGTTCAACCACCTCATACCATGGCTGCATACTCTATTTCTTTCTTACCCTTCTGCGTTTGAACAAAAAGTATATCACAAAGGTGAATCGATTTCATCATCAAAGATAGGAATAATTGTATTATCGTCATTTAATATAAGGTAACAACTCACATAATCGTGCATGTCTGGATTTTCCATGTAGTTCAGCAAGCATCTCACTATCTCTTTATTGGATTTAGAGGCAACAAGACAAAGAGGTGTTAAGTATGTATCATAAAATGAATACTTCTAATATATTCTAGAGTACTAAAAGCACCCAAGTAAAGGACAACACCTTCAGTAGCAGCTCTGTGCACTCAATGTAATCGGCATGCATCTGCATCAAGAACAGAAGTGGAGACATTTGCAGTGGTAATTTACAATTTGATGCTCCAGAAAAAGTGAGATGATATCAGACATGAATAATTTGTCCTATCATAATTTAAGTATAAAGTAGATGCTTTTGCCTACATCAGTGTTTCAAGAAGGACTATAGGACATTACAATTTCTTTGTTTGAATTTATTTGGAGTTATAATAATTACTTTGACAGGGTGGACACCAAGTTGTTCTTGACGATCCTTAAGGTTTGTAATCATGTCTCATCTTTTTTTTTAATGCAATTGTGTATCTGTCAAAGGATTTATATTGATTCATTGTGTGTGTTTAATTTTTAATAGGAATTGGACTAGAATTTCACTACCCATCACATTCTGAGGCACTTGCACAGGTAAAGAGTGACTGAAGCATTTAGTTTTCCTTTCATTTATGTTGCTTAATTTCTGTTTATTTATGTTCATACTAAACTCATGTATTCTGAATCTAGATTAAAACGCGTAAAGCCAAATTTGATGAGATACGATGTATTTTGGATTTGGTGGATTTGATGAGAGAAGAGTACATTCTACTTGTAATTCAGGTCTGGCTACCCTGCATCTGCAAAGGTTATGAGGATTCCATTGCATGTGATCCAAATACCAGCAGTTCTGCGTACTCATTTGGTTTGTGGTTTTCAATCCTTCGACAATGATGAATGGAAAATAACTGGGAACTTTCGCCATGACACTCAAGTTCATTTTATTGAAGATGGTGAGGGTTGTGTTGGTAAAGCTCATTCTCAAAAGAAAATCTATTATATTATAGGAGTTGGATTTGCGTGAGGCGGAAGGAGGCGGAAGGAGAATTGGAAAAATATGAGATATTATACGATTTTTTTATATGGTAGGCGGAACAACCATGATATTTTAGGAGTTGGATTTGCACGTGTATTTGTGGTAATTTGTGAAATTTTTGGAAGTGGCGGAAAAAGGCATATGGTAACTTACGGCTTTGGTTTAAAAAAGAGAAACAAAAACATACAATAACCGGAAAGTCAAGGTGATGATATGGTAATTACACAATGGTGTTAAACTCAAACGCGTAGTTTAATGCTATTTATTAATCTATATTTACCAGGAAAATAACTCTTCTAGTTTCTTTTAGGATTAATATCCATTAGTAAGGGATAGTTAACAAGAATTATGATGATATGAATTTTATTTTCTACTTTATCTTGCTTTCCTTCTGCAATTAAAATTAGAGCAGCTGCATGTCAGGTTCTGAGCAGCCAAGGGCGTTCTAATTAACTGACAATCGCCGCCCTCGTTGTGGACGTGATTCTATATATCAGATTCATTTTACATAGCTTAGTCACTTCCTACTAGGGGATCAATCTATGTAAGCTCTTTGAGCATATCAATATTCTCTCCCCTCCCTTCTTGTAACATTTCATTCCTCGTATTTGCAATACATCAACTTTATCCATAGCTAAATAATGCACTAGCCACTTTTCAGGGCTTAATGAATAATATTTTTCACAATGTTAGGAAAAGTTGTGCTTGTGTTCTTTAATGATACCCTGGTATATAGCAAAACTGAAGAGCAATGTTTTAAACATCTACAAGTGGTTTTGGATATATTAGAAAACAACCAGCTACATACCAAACGTTCTAAATGCTATTTTGTTGAAAGATCAATGTATTATTTAGCCATGTATGTTATATCTGGTAAAAGTGTTGTTGTGGATAGTCAGAAGATTGATTGTATCACACAATGGCCCGTTTCCAAAATTGTGAAAGAACTCAGAGGTTTCCTTGGTTTAACTGGTTTTTGTAGAAGGTTCATGTCTTGTTATGGAGTAATCTGCAAGCCACTTCATAATTTATTGAGGAAAAATGCATTTCATTGGATTGAAGAGGCAACACGGACTTTCAATCATCTCAAAAACATCATGACAATTGCACTAGTCCTCAAAATGCTTGAATTTGATAAGGATTTTGTCATTGAAACGTATGCATCTGTGTAGGAATACGTGACGTGCTCATGCAGGATCAAAGGCCTATTGCATTTATAAGAAAGGAATTTTGTATATGATATAGGGGCTTGTCTACTTATGAGAAGGAGTGGCCTTAGTCATGGAAGTGGACAAATGAAAGCATAACGTCATTGGCCATCACTTTTGTGATTAGAACAGATCATCAGAGCCTGAAATATTTTATTGAACAAAGGTTAATCAATGCTCTTCAACATAAATGGATAACTAAATTGTTGGGATTAATTTTTGAGATTCAGTATAAGGCTGATAAAAGCAATGCAGTAGTCGATGCATTATCAAGACAACCTTCTCTTTATGCACAAATGTTGGAGGTCCCAAATTGTGACTGTATGGAGGAAGAAGTTAAAGGGGATACTAGCTCAGAACAAAAAGGGAACATTAACTCATGACTTTTGGGGAATCCAATCAAGCTAGTTGGGAGGAATGCAATCAGAGCTGGTCCTATTAATATAGAGGGCTAAAGCAAAATACGGAAATTGAGACCCTGAAACTTTACAGTTATAGTTTTCCATAATATCATCAAACTTATTTGTGTATTTTTCATGTTTTTTATCATCAAATATGTTTTTGATATTAGCACTATTTATGAATTCAAATATTAAGAATCCAAAAATAATATTATTAAAAACATAAATAATTACAAAATTTTAATATTTTTATACTATACCATTTTAAAAATGAGTCCCTTTTTTCCAAAAATAATGAGGCCTAAAGCAATCACTTTAGTTGCGTACTAGTTAGGCTGGGTCTGAAGGAAATAAGTTCCTATCATCCTATGTGGATATTGCAAATTGAAGCCAACTATGAAGGAGATAAGTTCTGTCAAAATTTAATCAGCGGTATAGTGTTGAAAGGGGTTGTCAATGGGACCATGGTCCATTCATTGGATGAGAGTAATGTTTCTGAGTACAACAACACTCAAGGATTGCTTTAAAAAGAGAATAAGATTGTGATTGGAAAGATAAGACCAGCTAGATCACGCATATTAAATGTCATACATGCATCTACAGTGGGGGATCATTCAGGTCAAACAGTAACTATCAAGAGAGTCTTGTCATTATTCAGTTGGGCTCACATGAAGGAACTGGTTATTGACTTTATTAAAAATTGTGAAGTGTGTGAAAGTAATAAGGTGGAGGCATTGTTACAGTCATGGTTTGTTGCAGCCTTTACCGATCCCTTCACATGTCTGGAAGCAAATCACTTTAGATTTTGTTGAAAACTTACCAAAATCTGGGGGTTTTGACACTGTTCTTGTGGTGGTTGACAGACTAACCAAATACAGTCATTTTCTAGCTATGGTCATCGTTTTACTATAATGTAGGTGGCGAAATTGTTTATGAAGGAGATTTGTAGGTTGCATGGACTACCAACTACTGTAACTTCTGGTTAGTATCAGTTGAATGTGCAGCTACAATTCAGTACAACCTACCACCCCCAAACGGATAGCCGGAGTGAAAGAATTAACCAGATCTTGGAGCAATATTTAAGATGCGTCTGTGGTAATAAGTCTGAATTTTGGAGTGATTGGTTAGGTGCAGTTGAGTGGTGGTATAATACCTCTCATAATTCTAGCATCAATATAACTCCCTATGAAGCACTTTATGGTGTTCAAGCCAGTTACTCTTTCTTTGGGAGTTTTTACTAGTACAATTTTTCCAACTACTCAGAATCTCTTACATCAGAGGGAACAGGTGAATCAACTGTTGCAAAAGCAATTGAAGGTAGCCTAGGAGAGGATGAAGTAGTTTGCCGATTTGAAGAGGACTGGGAGGACATTAGCTGTTGGAGATTGGGTGTACCTGATGTTGTAAAAAGTATATGCAGAATTCAGTAATCACAAGGGAAAACATGAAGTTGTCTCCCAAGTTTTATGGCCCTTTCCTGGTGGATAAAAAAGTTGGAGAATTAGCTTTAAAAATGAAGTTGCCTAACCATAGCAGGATCCATTATGTGTTTCATGTTTTCCTTTTGAAGAAGCATGTTGGTCCACTCCTCTTCAGGAGACCAGTTTACCTTTAAAGGAAATTTAAAATGTACATTTACTTTTCCCTCTCAAAAATATACAAAGCAGATTGCTCGACAGATATGAACTCATTGTTTTTCAATTGTTTATTTGGTGGAAGGATACTCCAGCTGAGGAAGCCTCCTATAAGGGTAAAGATTTCATTGTCAACCAATTCTCAGACTTAAAGCTTAAGGACAAGCTGCCAAATAAGGAGGATGGAAATCATGGAATGTCAGGTTCTAAGGGGTCAATTCATGAAGATCGTAAAAGATGAGGGCCTCATTGCAAATATGAGCAGAAATCAGCTAAGACAGCAGTCAACGGAGATTCTAACTAACAACCGCCGCCCTCGTTGTGGGCGTGATTCAATGTAGCAGATTTCCTTTTATTTAGCTTAATCACTACTAAGGGATCAATCTGTGTAACCTCTTTGAGCAGAATTATACTCTCTCTCCCACTTCTTATAACTGATTTGTTCCTCATTTTTTGCAATGCATCAACTTTACAGTTTTTCATTTTATTACTCCGATTCACGAAAAATCCCGAATTGTAATGGAATTCCCTGACACTTTCTTAAAGTACATAAAATACATGCCTAGCTTCTATTTTGGGCCGAGAGTAAAATGATGGATGTAGAAAAATATTTTTGTGCACCAACTAGGCATGTTTACCTTATTAAATTGAACTGAACTATCAATGAATATAAGAAAATGAAAGTCAAAATGGATGTATAAATTACATAAATACATTTAATTATAAAGCAAAAGAAAATAAAACAAAATTAAGATTTTTTTTTAACGTTAAACCACCAAGAAATCAGTGGAGGGAACTTTTATTAGGCATCCCTAGACCGTGAAATGACAGAAATAAAATACAGATAACTCCCAAAAAAGAGGCAACAAGTGCGAAACTCCACAGGCGGAGGCGATTTGTGAAATCAGAGAAGTTTCTAAACATCTAGCTATTCTAAATCTTCTCTGTCTTAAACTACAAGTACTAAAGCCAGGGCGGCATAAAACAAACAGATTTTCTTCCCCCTCCTGAATATAGACACTTCACCAATGTACAGCATTCTAGGGCTCCAAGAATTCACCTTCTCAGTTAACATTGCCAAAACAGCCGGTTCTATTAAAATAAAGATCCTCTACCTGTACCCCTCAATCTCGTTGCGGAGTCCCAGGGTAAAAGGGAGTTCCTTATTGTGTTTTGGGCTTACAGTAGAGCAATCCATAAGCATACCGGACTTACATCTAGCCATGAAAAACTAAGAAAGTTTCATCTAGAACTATAACTAGAGATTGCCATATGGATTTCTCTTTTAGAGGTGATATAGTCCATCATCAAGAAGAGAAACAAATTACAAAAACCCTATCTAAGATCATAAACCAAAAAGACTGAAAATAAATTTATAAAAAGGAAAAAGAAGCAAAACCACCTTCTCGCTCTAATTGTGCCAATTCCAGTATTAACCTGTCCAGATCAGCCCGACCCGAGCCGACCCGAGCCGACCCGATCCGCCCGAGCCGACCGAGCATTGACCTTCTGCGGAGTCCACCGATCTGGCTTCTGTCCGGCCCACTTTCTGCCTGGGCTCTTCCCGTGTTCGGTGGATCGTCGGTGGAGCCGACTCGCCGTTTCCGGCTGCCCGGGTCCCGATCTTCTCTGTCGGCATCTTCTGGAGCTACATCCGGCAGCTTTATCGGCCGGATCTGCGGTTTGGGAGCGGTTGCGACCCGCTCCCTCTGACGGACCCGACCCGGATCTGTGTTGGCCACCTTATCTCCGGCCGGCCATGGCCCTTGACTGGCAGATCGACCGGAAAAGTAGTTTGTCGAGCCAGAGGGGTGGTTTCGGTAGAGAGGGGTTTGAGATGGGGGTGGTTTGATTTTATTGGGTAGGGGGTGGGGAGGTCACCTCCGGCCCGGCGAGAGGCGCCGGCCGGAGCCTCCCCGGCGGCGAGAAAAGGGCTGAGAAAAGGAGGGTGGGCGGGTTCTGTTGGGGGGAGAGAGAGAAAAGGGCGGGTTCTGAAAATTAAGATAGATTAAGGGTAAATGTTCTATAGTTTATCTGATTATTTTTCAAGTTCAATTTAGTTTTGATAAATTATGAACCGATTATCCGCCCAAATTGCAGTGCCTTTTTGATGAACTTCAAAAAAACTCATTACATGATCGAGGGATTTTTTTGGCGCATATGCCCCCTAAAGAGCAGTGTTATATCATCAGCGTTAACTAACTATATTTGATGTGATTCTTTGAAAGCTTCCAATCTGGCATTGCTCAACTGAAGCTTTTGAGTTCCTAGTGAGGAGTCCAGATAAACTACTTAATTTTATCACTACTCCAACATCTATTTCTGATTACGAAATAAGGGAGGCCTCGAAGAAATGTCACACTTCTCCTGGTAGGAAATCCACTGATATACTTGTAATTTGTAAATGCGCCGAGTCTTGTGTGGAGGCTCCACTTTAAATCATGGTGGTAACACTTAAACTATTCATGTGATTGTCAACTGACAGAAGAATGAATATCCCTCACAACTCAAGGGATTCAGGATGTGTTTGGTTGGACAAATTTTTGCAAAATTTGAACTATACAAGTCCAGTTTTGTAAAATCTTGTTTGGTTCACCAAGTTTTTTAAAATCCAGACTTGCAAAATCCTAAAAACCAATCAAAAATTTTGTTCTATACTCACAAACTCAACCCAACCTAACAAAAATTTTGCAAAACCAGACTTTCAAAATCCCAAACAAAAACCCAACTCTCAAAAATCCAAAACAAAATCCAGACTCTCAAAAACCTTGCGAACCGAACACACCCAAGCATTCACATATAAACATAAGACCAGTGCCCCAAAACAAGATATACTGGAACAGAATTACGCAAACAAAATTTGAAATTCAAAATATTAATATCCTCACACATAAATCAAATACCTATGAAGTTGCCCAGAGGAACAACTCATAGCAGAATATCCAGAGACAAAAACAGAAAATGAAAGACTCATTATCGCCACCGCCTGTCGAGCACCCAATTCTGAGAAAGGCTACACAGCATGCAGGGCAGAAAACGGCCACACAAACTAAACAAGGACAAAACTACTGACAGAACAGTAGTACACATAAGACGATCACAAGAGGATTTATTATAGCAGCAGACACCAGTTCATTTAGCACCCTTCTTCACAGCAGCCTTGGTAACCTTGGCTCCGGTAGGATCCTTCTTCTCCACGGCCTTAATGACACCGACAGCAACAGTCTGGCGCATATCACGGACAGCAAAACGGCCCAGGGGTGGGTACTCTGAGAAGGTCTCAACAACCATGGGCTTGGTCGGAATCATCTTCACCATACCAGCATCACCATTCTTCAAGAACTTTGGCTCCTTCTCAATTTCCTTGCCAGAACGCCTGTCGATCTTGGTCAGGAGTTCGTTAAACTTGACAGCAATGTGGGAGGTGTGGCAGTCGAGAACTGGAGCATAACCATTACCGATCTGGCCAGGGTGGTTCATGATGATGACCTGAGCAGTAAAGCTGGCAGCTCCCTTGGCAGGATCATCCTTGGAGTTGGAAGCAACATAGCCACGCTTGAGATCCTTCACAGCAACATTCTTGACGTTGAACCCGACATTGTCACCAGGGAGGGCTTCCAGGAGTGCCTCGTGGTGCATTTCAACAGACTTGACTTCAGTGGTCAGACCAGTTGGGGCGAAGGTCACCACCATACCAGGCTTGATGATACCAGTCTCCACACGACCAACGGGCACAGTTCCAATACCACCAATCTTGTACACATCCTGAAGGGGCAGCCTGAGTGGCTTGTCTGAGGGCCTCTTGGGCTCGTTGATCATGTCAAGAGCCTCAAGGAGAGTTGGTCCCTTGTACCAGTCAAGGTTGGTAGACCTCTCAATCATGTTGTCACCCTCGAATCCAGAGATGGGCACAAAGTTGATCTTGTCAGGGTTGTAACCGACCTTCTTCAGGTAGGATGAGACTTCCTTGACGATTTCATCAAAACGAGACTTGGAGTACTTGGGAGTGGTAGCATCCATCTGATGGATCAAAGACAGCACACATTAGGTCAGATTATACATTCAACACACAATACAGTCCAGTAAACACATTCAAATTACTTGGTCTCGGATATTTACCTTGTTGCAGCAACAGATCATTTGCTTCACACCAAGGGTGAAAGCAAGGAGAGCGTGCTCACGGGTCTGGCCATCCTTGGAGATACCAGCCTCAAAACCACCAGTGGTTGAATCAATAATGAGCACAGCACAATCAGCCTGAGAAGTCCCAGTAATCATGTTCTTGATGAAATCACGATGTCCAGGAGCATCGATGACTGTGCAGTAGTACTTGGTGGTCTCAAACTTCCACAGAGCAATATCGATGGTGATACCACGTTCACGCTCAGCCTTGAGCTTGTCCAGCACCCATGCGTACTTGAAAGACCTCTTGTTCATCTCGGCAGCTTCCTTCTCGAACCTCTCGATCACACGCTTGTCAATACCTCCAAGCTTGTAGATCAAGTGCCCAGTAGTGGTGGACTTGCCGGAGTCGACATGGCCAATGACCACAATGTTGATGTGAAACTTCTCCTTACCCATGACTAAACAGTACCTGAGACAGAGCATACGAAAAGTATTATCAAATTACAGTTACAGTCATCATTCCTCATCAGTTATATAACACCAAGACTATGAATCTCCAGTAATAAATTCTCACTATATCACTACAATAGAAACAAGTTCACCAAAATTCCAGTACAAGCAGAATATCATAGATAGACCAATTCAATTAACTAAAACATTTACAACAAATCATTTTAGTGTCATCTTCAACAAGCAAATTCAACTCAAACACAAACACAAAGATCAGTTATAAAAAAGCTATGATGTATACACATGCATCAGACCCAGACAACATAATTCCAGGACACGATCTAAATCGCCACAGAATCGATCTCATAAATCCTTTTATCACAGAAATTCTGATTGAATTAGCAACATAATCCACAGCTCATAGAGATTAAACATAAACACAGAGGCACAATCAGCATTCAAAATCAGTAATACAGCACACAAAGATAACAACACGCAATTGATCAGAGATCCGATCAATTACTCGTCGCATAAAAACCAGCTAAAACAGATTAAATCAACAAAGAAGCATAATCAACAGCTATTGCAGACAACGAAAACGCATAATCAAAGGTCGGTGCAGAATAAAGGTGAGCTTAGATCTAACCTTTAGCAAAAACGAGTGTAGAAGGGAGAGGCAGCTGCGCGGCGATGGAGAACTTGGGGAATGAAGGAGAGGGCTCTGTCTGCTTTTATAGAGCCAGGAGGCAGGTGTTACTCTAGGGTTTAGCTGATTCAAGATTACGATACTGCCCTTTGATTTTTATTATTTCTTGGAGGAGTGGTAATGCAGTTCGGTGGTGGGCCGCACCTGAGCCTCTAATTTTAGAAACCTTTTTCTTCTCCTCAATTCCAAATTAATGCTCTTTTAAGGTATTTATTATACCTGTGTTTTACTTGGAGGGCAAGTGTTTACTGATATACAAGTCAAATATGGTATTTTATGTTGTTTCTCTGTTTTTTTTCTATCTATTTGGAAGGAAAATGCAGTAATTTTCTTTATTAATTTCATACCATTGCCTTGCTTTGAAATGCATAACTTTAAAATGTGATAAGAGAAGCATTAAAAAAGAGTCGAAAAAATGTAAGAAGTAACATGTGTAATTGCAAATGATGAAATTTTACTAATCTAAAGATTCTCACATCGTTCATATTAGATTATGCAATGGAATCAAGTTTATCACGCGATAATAATAATGGGATTCAATGATGTCAGCGATCGGTGGTAAAAATTGACACTATCAATATTTAATGGTGATCGCATAGTGATCAACAATGACATGCAGAGCATTTTAATCTCCATATTGGTGATTTGGTAGAGAGGAGGTAAAATTTGTTGAATGTAATGAAAATTCTTTTATTTAGGGCATAAGGACAGGATTGCTTGAGTTTATAAGTAGAACACTACATTTTTGTTTATTTAAATTGGATTCAGTTTAGTTCCATTCATTTTAGTTTAATTTAACAAAAGAATAATTTGATCAAGATAAATTTAGACATGCTGATTTAATTTTTCACATTTATTTTAGTTCAGTTTGATTCAATTCAATTTAATTTAATTCAAATCAGTAAAAAATAAGTTTGGACAACGAGATTATAAGTCCTATGAGGGAAAATTTACTGAAATTTCTTTAAGTTAAGACATGAGTCCTATATGTCTTTTAAAAGAATGGAAAAAAGACAAAATTCCTCTATGATTTCATACTTGGGGAATTTAAAATTTAATGCAATTCCTTTAGATATGAGTATGACACAATTCTTTTGCGAATTTTAACAATGGTAAATAGCATTGAATGCAGGTGCTTTTAGTTAAGATACAATTTAGAGTATCTCCAATGCAAGCGTCAATTTTGGGCGTCAATTACTCCATATGGCACATTTTAAATGGAGTTTCAATATGATGTAATCAATGTCAAATTTATTGAGGGTTCTTTTAAATTTTGTCTCTCCAATGCTAAAGTCAAAAGTAGAACTTCAATATGACATGGAATTCAATTGTTATTTTCTTTCATCAAACCCTTCTATTTACCTACAAGAGTATGAAACTTCATTAATCTGCACAATTCTTCTTTACAAGTAAAATTCCAGAGAGAATATGATAGGCCAACTGAAATTTAACAACTAAAAAAACTATTCAATCAGCCAGCATGTTTTGTTGGGCAAATACAACTGCAGAATTAAATCAAGAAGATTGTTGTTCCATTTTAAAAAGGTCCAACGCTGAACCATCTTAATCTTTTGTAGATGTAGCAGCAGCAGCAGAAGAGGAATCTTGATGGAGCTCGTTAACAACATCAGCTAGGACCTCGAGGTTGAGACCTGTTTCACAAAGGGCGATGACAACTGAAAGCGTATGTCTATTCGACATGTGAAATGCAAGGTCCAAAGAGTCTCGTTCCATTATATGCAAACCAGAGAAAAAAGGGAATGATGAGTTATACACTGCAAAACCCAAGTCACCAAATACCATGCCATCAAATAGATTCAGGCAAAACACGTTTCCAGCAGACAAGAATACAGCGGTATAAAAGAGTATCACAATTCTGCTTCCTCAAAAGCGTAAATATAAGCTTACAGTCCAGAAAATGTGTACCAATCATATGATCACCATGCAAAAAACTCTAGCGAACATAATATTAGCACAAGATGGGTTGTTCCATACTTCTCGAGTAGCGTAAATGCGTTATGATTTGCGAAATCTTCAAACTGCAAAGTGTATAAGTACATTTCCTCGGGTATAATAAGAAACAGCTGAATGGTACATAAATTAAATAATGAAATATTAGAGTATACTTGATGGTGTCACGCTGTACCTGCACAAGGAATTTCTCCCCATAGTTTTGCTTCACTGCAGCCATGAACTCGTCTAAAAGTTCGTCATATTCATGTATAAACAATAATAGGCAGCATATAAGCTAACAAAGACCAAATATTTGACAGGGGCTAATAGTATTTGCCTTTAAATTATGATGTCATAAGTTGAAGAAGAAACCAGGATACCTTACCAGTTGCCCTTCTTTGGCGTAGTTCAATATAAAACTCATCATCGAGTAACTTCTGATTGTTTGTGCCGACATAAATTGTTATAGGCAAGAACTGCATGAAACAAAGAGTTTTAAAAAACAATACTTGTTCATAGGAGCACAAGTCAGACTCCTGATCCCTAAGATGCATAGTCAAAACCAATGTCAAGCATCACCGAATTCGGAAGCAAGAGGATAATACTCACCACTGAAGGGCGTACTCCACCAAGGGCTGTGTACAGAGAAAGTTTCCCTACAGGGATTCCCGTTCCCTGGGATAGGTTTCAAGTAATGGTAAATCAAATATTAATTTTCACTTTTGACCCAAAGAAATAGTCTGAAAATGCTTCCATATTTCTGACAAGCTTCACCAACTGTTGGAGTATATACCGCAGGTAAGAGTTCTTCAACATTATCGATCAGAAGCTTAGAGAATAGCATCTCATTTCGTTCCTGCACATTTGGAAAAATAATTTATATACAGATCCTCCATGTCCAAACCGTCTCCTTATATCCAAAAAATATATTTAAAAGTCCAAGCCAATAACAAAAAAACAGGAAAACTGACAAAAGTAGTTCTGTGAACTTTCAGATATCTTCTAACAGTCCGTTAAAAGCCATTTTTCAACAATAAATCACGGCAAAACAGCACGAACTTTAGAATCTATTACATTACACTTATGAAGAACGACCAATTAGTCTGATCACTACGGAAGCAGTTCAAGTAGTGATGCACACGATGCATGATTATTTTTCTACCAAGAAACTATCATTCTCAATAGACAAACCGGACTGACTGAATGACTATCCAAAATACATATTAAACAGAAGTAGTCAAGTTTTGAATGAAGTAACAATAAGAAGGCAGACTATCATTATACCTGGAGATCCATCATGGCCATGTATCTTTGCAGGGGTACTATATAATTGCGAAGAGTCTGCATCAATTTTTTCTCCTAAAAAGATACCAAATCCAAGGAAAGGTGCCAATAAGCTCTCCATTTTAAAAAACAGAATTACATAGAAATGTGATCAATGTTCCGAACCTGGAGTTCCTGTGATGAAACACTTGGAGGCAGAAGTCCACGCAAGTAATGGGCATCTCTTTCAGCTTTAGTGAAAGCAAGACCCTTATTGTAGTCACTCGCCACAGTCGCTGCAATCGCCGGAGTCGCTCGCCACGAGGGATTTCTCCGCCAGCGATTGGGCGTGCAGAGTTCTGGCGCCGACGAGAGATTTCTAGCGCCGACGGGATTTCTGGCGCCGACGAGACAGGTGACGAGGGATTTCTAGCGTCGACGAGAAGAGTGACGAGGGATTTCTGGCGCCGACAATAGAGGTGTGCAGAGTGCTGGCGCCGCCGATTGGGGTGATTCGCGCCTAAATTTGGTTGACTAGATGGAAGAGGGCTGCAATTTGGCCCTCTATATTTGGAGGGTCAAGTTGCGGCTGTCAAAAAATAATGAAGGCCACGTCATACTGAATCCCTGCATTGGAGCAATATTTTAACTTGGGCCACCATCAGTTTGACGTGGATCATCACTTTTTCTATATTGCAGCCCAGCATTGGAGATGCTCTTATTCGTTGTCTCAAAACTTGTGATCTTTATTAATGCTAATCATTTCTTTTGTCTCTATTATCCGTATTATAATATAATTAGTCTTGGAAGTGACGGTCACTATATAGTGACGGGGTTTATATGCAAAGAAATTTGGGACCGGGGTTTTTCTGCAATTTATGCAAATTGCTTTCACATGCGGGGATTTTTCTGCAATTTATGCAAATTGCATTCAACATGCTTGAATTTCACACTTGAATGCTTGTTTTTTAGACCAAACAGATTGTTTTTTAGAACATGCTTGCATTTCACACTTAACAGGTTGCTTTTTAGAGAATGCTTGCATTTCACAGTTAATAGGTTGCTTTTTAGAGTTCATGTATTTTGAAGCACAAAAAAAAAAAAAAAAGGTTTAATAGAGCATGCTTGGATTTCACCCTTGAGTGTTTGTTTTCTAGACCAAACAAGTAGTTTTTTAGAACATTCTTGTATTTCAAGCTTAACAGGTTGTTTTTTAGAATAAAATGCTTGTTTTTTAGACTGTGTGGATATGTTTCCTAACGTTTATTTTTAGACTAAAATGCTTGTTTTTTAGAACATGCTTGTATTTCCCGCTTAACGGGTTATTTTTTAGAATAAAATACTTGTTTTTTAGACTGTGTGGATATGTTTTCTAACGTCTATTTTTAGACTAAAATGCTTATTTTTTAGAACATGTTGTATTTCACGCTTAACGGGTTGTTTTTTAGAATAAAATGCTTGTTTTTTAGATTGTATATTTGTAGACTAAAAGGCTTGTTTTTAGACTGAGTGAACAGTGCGCGTGAGTGAATAGTGCATTTTTGTCAAAATTGCAATTAAGGACCTCCTTCCTTCCATATTCCAATATAGTCCTTCGTCACTATATAGTGACCGTCACTCAAGAGACCAACTCATTATAATAAAAGTTTAAATTTTAGTTAGGACATATTTCTTTATTGTCTCAAAACTTGAGTTTTATTTTACCAGCAATTTTTGAGTTATTATAATATATTTTAAATTTTATTTATTATTAGTGGTTTCTATTCGTAATAAAGTGTCAATCGTTCAGCACTGGACATATGACGTGTGTTCAATGTTAGCCTATTGTATTGCATATTCTCTTTTTTCACTCATTGTATTACATAAAACTTAATTTTTTTTAAAAGCAATCCACCATTGGTGGGGAATTTATTTGGCACCCCAAACCAAAATTAGGTCATGCCTAAAATTTGTTACAAACTAGGGATTAATCCTAAGAAGCATCTAAACTTCTCAAAATTGTGTGAAAGGACTACCTAACTCTATGTGAAAATGGGAAATCTATAAATCAAAATCTAAAAGGGGAGCCACTTAGTGATCGAGTAAACAAATATCGAAGCACAATTTAGCCACCCTATGATTTTTAAATCCAAGATTATCACAAGCTAGTATATTTACAAGAGGCCCAAAAAAACCATAATTGGTTCAAAAAATGGCCCTAAAGTGATTAAAAGGACTGTGTGGCATTTTTCCTTCTGGCCCGAGCAGATAGATAGCAAGAGGACTTCTGGCCGGAGCAGTGATTTTGGAGCAGTTTCTAGTTTGAGCAATGGCCTGAGCAGAGTATGGTGAACTTCACCTGTTAGTGAGTAGCTTCCTGAGACCTTAATATCTGAAAACATAGAGTAAAACAGGTGAATCTGTTCAAAAAATTTAATAGGAGGCCCTTGGAGTAGCTACTCCAATTCTATCTAGCATGATTAAACCTCTCATTTCATGTGGAATTTGTTGAACCAGCAATGT
Source organism: Sherardia arvensis (assembly GCA_948330725.1). Lineage (NCBI taxonomy): Eukaryota > Viridiplantae > Streptophyta > Magnoliopsida > Gentianales > Rubiaceae > Sherardia > Sherardia arvensis. Next base: position 10,219,886 of record OX415237.1, read on the forward strand.
TGCACTCCTGTTTTCTGCTAAACAGAATTTTTCCGGACTGTCTGCAACCCTATTAGCCTCTCTTAGAATATGAGTTAATTGGAAATTATTAGAGAGAGAGAGCCTAAAATCTGTGTGCATAAAGAGTAGTGTCTCCAGTCACATCTATTTGGGTGATAAGAACCTGTGACAACTTGACTGCAATCAGACTCAAAAATGACATGTTGAAGTTGCAATTTTATTGCTGCTATTGTACCATATGTGATTGCTAACAGTTCAACGTGTAAATTTGAGACAGATGAAGTGCATATCATCTTTAGGAGGATGACTGAACCCCTGTGATTCCTAATGACCACTCCAAGACCACATCTACCATTGCTAAAAAAATCATCAACATTCACTTTATATCCAGTATCAGGGGGTGCCATTTGATTATTTGAACTGGTCTTGGCCTCTTAAGCCTAAGAAATGGAATAAATTTAGCACTAATCAAGAAATGGTTCCTCTCCCTGTTACCAGTGAGTGGTTTGGCTGTAAATATTAAAGATGCTTGCTTCAGGATCTGGCCATGTGTATCAGATGTAGAGAGTTTCTTCTCATCATAAAAATGTTTATTTCTTTTGATCCATAGTTGCCAGAAAGTGATCCTCATAGAGATTTTGATCACCTCAGTATGGGTCTTAGAAAAACCTTTGTATGATAAGTAGAAATTCAATCTACTTTTGGTATTTGTGAAAAGAGGGACCTGCATTACCAGAGAATTGTGCATAGCTTGCCAGACCTGTAGACTGATTGAGCATTCATTAAAGTAATGGTTTAGAGTATCACAGCTATAGCAAAACAGACATTTTGAGGGCATTGAAAATTCTATGTTTGTGAGAATGTCATCAAATGGTAAAAAATTATTTTTCATTCTCCACAGAAATAGTGCAATCTTTTTTGGGATTTTTGACTTCCAAACCTGTTGGAAGATTTGATTTGTTTGTCATGTGCTTCTGAGAGACTGATATGCTGATTTGATAGAAAAATTCCCATCACATCCAGGTTTCCATATCAGTCTGTCTTGATGATTGGATGTGATCACTGCATCCTGCAAAAGAAAGAAAATATTGGTAGCAAGATGCTGCTCCATATGGTTAGCATAGAAATTTTTGATTGTCATGAACTGTGCTACAGTTAAGTTGGGGAAAGGTAGGGTGTGATGGTTCCAGTGATAGTACAGTGCCCCAATCCCTAGCCAGTTGAAGTTCCAAAAGGAGCTTGTACCACTCCCACATAGTACTTGTGAATGAGAATTAGCATGTTCAGTGATTCCACAGATTATTTGCCAGGTTGGAGAATTTTTATAGGATTCAGGAAGAGGACCACAGGTGTCTTGTCCACAGTGTATAATTTTTTTGGAGCTTCCACCAAAACTTGCATGAAAAGGCCTGAACCACAGCTCTAATATCCCTCAACCCTACTCCATTTTCTGCTGTTGGTAGTGCCAATTTTGACCATCTCCTCCAGCACCTCTTTTGACCAAACTCAGAATGACCCCAGAAAAAATTTGCAGCCAATCTCTCCATTTTCTTTAAGACTAGTTTTGGTGGTTTATGAACTGAAAAGATGCGAGTGGGAATGGCCATAAGTACATGGTTAATGAGTATCAGCCTCCCAGCTTGAGTCAACCATTGATTTTTCCAGTTGAGCAGAGACTTTTCCATTCTTTCAATCAGTCCCTGATAGTATCTGACAAGGTTTCTACCATAAAAAACAGGAGCTCCCAGATATGTAAATGGCAGTGATCCAATTTTCATGCCTAAGATTCTCTTTATAATTTTCTTCCTTGACAAAACTGTTCCTGGATGCACCTAGAATTCCGACTTTTCATAAATGATTTTCTAACCAGATACAGTTTCACATGCAACCAAGAAGTGTTTCAGTCTCCTCAGATTTCTATTGCTGTTGTTAAGGAAAATGGATGTATCATCACCATACATCAAGTGAGACACATGGGGGACATTCCTTAGCATTGCGAAGTGGTCAAGGTACTGTATTGAGAATAATTTTTTAATTCCTCTGGAGAAGGCTTCTGTCACTATATTGTATAGGAAAGGAGAAATGAGATCTCCTTGTTTGATTCCTCTCCTTGAAGGGAAAAATCATGTTGCTATCCCATAATTACTGAAAACCATGCTGACTCTATATTTTGCATTATGAGTCTAACAAAAATTCCATGGAATCCAAACTGGAGCATGACAGAATTAAGAAAGGCCTATAATACTCTATCAAAGGCTTTTTGTATGTCAAGTTTAACTATCATATTCCCATATTTTTGATTTTTAGGGAGCGGTCTAGCCATTTCCATCATCTGTAGAATATTATTTGATATGTCCTTCCCTTGCATGAATCCATATTGTTCTTCAGAAATAATGAGTGGCATGAGTGGCTTGAGTCTGTCCGTTAGGATTTTTGAGAAGATCTTGTTCAAGAAGTTGGAGTACGTAGTGTGGCATCCTATTATCTGTAGAATATTATCTGATATGTCCTTCCCTTGCATGAATCCAGATTGTTCTTCAAAAATAATGAGTGGCATGAGTGGCTTGAGTCTGTCCATTAGGATTTTTGAGAAGATCTTGTTCAAGAAGTTGGAGTACGTAGTGTGGCATCCTATTATCTGTAGAATACTATCTAATATGTCCTTCCCTTGCATGAACCCAGACTGTTCTTCAAAAATAATGAGTGGCATGAGTGGCTTGAGTCTGTCCATTAGGATTTTTGAGAAGATCTTGTTCAAGAAGTTGGAGTACGTAGTGTGGCATCCTATTTTGTGTACGTAGTTGGAGTACACAAAAGCACTCACTAAGATTTTATTATGGCATCCTTTGTTAGGGTACGTAGTGTGGTGGTGGTGGGAGGGCATTTGGCCGATGGTAGAAAACTTGTTCAGTTCTCACACTTGTACGAGTTCTTGTTTCAATAAACTTACTGCCTCTCACTGCCTTTTACATAAGAGGAAAAAAATGTGGTGAAGGTATATAGAGGACATATAGAGATAACATCGGGCAAAGAAGTCGATGTTGTATATGATTATGTTGGAAAAGACGCATTTGAGGTAAGAGTAATTGCCCGGTGCTTGGAGCAAAGTCTTTGTTCTTGACATGGCCTACAGTGAGGAATTATACTACAACTCAGATGAATTACTGGAAGCTGTTGGAGAAGTGTTTGCAAATGTTGCTTCGGAATTACTCAAGTCCTAGTAAATCATACTTATCCTTTATGAAAGCAGAAAAACATCTAGTTCAGTTGTTCTTGTTCCAAAGAGTGCTGATATCATGAATCATGATCTTTTATATTTATGTTTTTTTGGCGCGGTGAAAGAACCTCAGACAAGCACAAGTGCCATTAGATGCAATAAAATCATGAACCGCAACTTTTGAAGCCATGGTTACAGTTACAGCCAGATTGGAGGACTAAATCGTTTTCAAAGTTGCTCTCCTGTTATTATAATGTTTAAGTGAGCATGAGTAGCAGTGATTGGATGCACATTTTGAATGACTAGTTCATACTTTTTAAATTGTCATGCTGTTTATTTCTTTTTTATGGAATATATTTCATTTCATTGCTTATAGTAAATTGATACCGACATTTGTGAAAGATTATCGAGGAGGAAATTGAGAAGATGATAAAGGAGATATAATAAGGCCGATGATGAAAAATCCGAGGCAAAGAATGAAGCAAGAAAGTCAAAATTTTATAAGATGAGAAAAAGAAGTTGAATATGCAATTGAGAAAGCTTTTGAGTAATCTCACAAAGAAGAATCTTACAAGCTGTTGAATTCAGACACCGCTGCACTTCTAGCACAAAAAAGATACCGTACAAGTTTCAAAAACAATATGTCCCTTCAACATAGAAGACATTTGAACTCTAGAACAAGACATTAGGAAATATATTTCACAAGGGAAAAATCCACGAGCTTCTGCATCTTCAATGGAAAACCTGCAATCCAGACATTGTTGCACTTCCAACACATACAAGATACCATGACAAGAAACAAATTTCTCACATCAGTCAATATGAACTTGTCCAAAACTTACAACAGTGGAGTAACCCAATAAATTGAAATGAATGCATCCATCCGTACATATGATCGTTTACAGCAACAAAATTACATAACTTAGAGAAACTCCCATGATAGTTTAGGCCATGCTGACACAAAGACCTCTTAATTTGTCTCAAAATGCCAGTCTCTGATGAGTAGATTCTAAGATTAAAAAATCAGGTATAGATGGAGAATGGTATAAGCAAATAAACTTGAAATGTGAGGATTTTTTGGGATCAAAAGCCAGATTCACAACTCTTGGATCGTCTACCTTACTTGAGTTGAGGCGCCGATTTATAGGTACTTCAACATACTGCTTAGTATTGGGATTACAAACAAAGTACTTACATTGAGGGCTGGTTGAAGTGGTAAAAATCACCCTCTCATAACTGAGAGGTTCCAGGTTCAAGTCACACCCGTGACAATAATTTGTGAATTTTAGAGCAATTATTGAAATGGCATATACCCAGTGTTAATGGGCCATGAATAGTCCAAGGGACTGTGTTGTTTTCGCCACTGTGGTCTCCCATAATGCAGGTGGTTCTATTGGTGGTTCCAGCTTCGGTGGTTGGTGGCTCATTGGTGAAGCAGTTAAGGGTCATCTCAGGAGCGTCCCAGAGCTAGTCAATGGATGGAGTGCAAGACTTCACCGTGCTTAACGGGTCTTCTCAGGAGCGTCCCAAAACTAATCAATGGATGGAGTGCAAGACTTCACTGTGCTTAACGAATTCAATGGTGGTGTCTCTTAGTATAGTCCTAGATTAGGAAATGTATCTATGTAATAGATAGGTGATTTATAAAAAACAAAGTACTTACTAGCTTCAATTCGATCACATGGACCCATGCAGAGTGTTAAGTCATTAAAATACTGGATAAACTCCAAGTCCCCCTTAGTGAGAAAATCTAGTCCAACAATGGGTGAATGAATCCGATGAGGCACAACATTCAGATGAATACAATTGTATTTGATTTTGTAATGATGATGCCTATAGATCCATCTCAATAGCAGCCCAGAGATATCTTTGCTGAAATGCTTGCACTTGAGATTGATGAAGCGTAGACTAGTGATGATAGAAATCTAGTTCTTGGACACAGATTTGAAACGAACAAGGGACTTTACTGGAAAAAAAGAGCAAGATGAGTGTGAGGAGGTCCTCATTTGCAGCAATAGCTTCAGCTGAATCAGAACCAGTTGATCTGTTTTCTTGCTGCTTTCGAATTTTGCGCACCATCATCCATGACTATATTTAGGGTTTCCAACAGTTCTATATGAGCTGGGTGGCTCCTAATCCCTCAGTGGATAGTCATGAACACAATCAACTTTCTATTGTTCAAGGAAACATAGGTGAATGGAGAAACATGAAAATGAAAGGTGGGAGAGAAAGTGTTTTATGTTCCTAGAAAAATGCAAAGAATAATTTAGAAGGTAAAAAATGGTGTGCACATTAAAATTGTTGATTTTAATTACCCTTTCAAGTTTCCAAAGAAACAATTAATTTGTTTTTTAAAAAAGGAGAGCATTTCTAATCGGTCGCATTTTGAACTTGTTTGATGATTCTTAGATACTATTTGGATAATAACTTATCATTGTTGCACATTTTACATGTGTAACTTCCACAATCAATGTATTTAGTTTCAGTGTCATTTAGTAGCTCTCATATTAACAATTCACCGTATTTAGATGAAAATCAAAGCAGCAAAACACAGTAATAAGCAGCATCATCAAACACAACTGGGAGACTCGAAAAACTGACGAGCACAAAAATGTCTAAACCGCAACTTGCCTTCTGCTTCCTCCACACCACCATTAGCAAAATGACACAGCTTACGAAAAGTATCATCTCCCAAATCATAACGAATATGCTAGTTATGTAACATAATAGAAACAACCATCTAAAAACATATTTCAATAAGTTTGGGAAGATCAAAGTACCCTACGAGTTTCAAAAATAATAGGTCCCTTTAACAAAAGAAGACATCTCAACTTTATCTAGAACAAAGACATTAGCAAATATATTATAAAAGGACAAAAGCAATGAGTTTCTGTGCATCTTAGCTGGAAAACCTGCAATCCAAACTCCATTGCACTTCCAGCACACAAAACTGCTTTCCTCTCAAAGCAGCCACCACAGACTTGCCCAAAGTTTACATACGGTGGAGTAATCCAATAAACTGAAATGAATCCATCCATCCATAAAAATGATCATTTGTAGCAGCAAAATCATGCAACTTAGAGAAACTCCCATCTTTGATATTAAACATGATACCTTTACGAGATATGCTCAATACGATTTTCATCATCATCTTTTCGAACAACACTTAGCACACTAATAGAATGAGGATGTTCATGCAAAATTGATTCTAGAAATAAACTAAGAAATGGTTGGAGATCAACACGAAACTTCAAAACCCATCTAGAGTATTCTTTCTCAAATTCATAAATATCAAAAATTGGCTTTTTGGAGATCAGTGTATAGGAAGTTTGAATTAGGTGAAGATGGCCATTGGACTCACCATGATATCTTATGAGTTTGTACGCATGTTTCTCACCATCATCACAGGACAACAGGGGTATCGGGATTGTGCCTAAACGCTCTTCATCAACATTGAAATATAGTCCATCATCTGTGTAACTAAACCAATTAAGAGTACCATTCCAGTAGAAAGCCTGATGATAGTCAAGACCTACAGGGTACCGCCACAAACGACCATCAATCTGCCTCAAAATGCTAGTCTCTAATGAGTAGATTCCAATTTCATGGAAAAGGGAACCATGAGTCATTTTAGATTGAGACTGGTCTAAGCAAATAAGCTTGAAATATGGGGACTTTTTGGGATCAAAAGCCAGATTAACATATACTGCATAATCTACCTTACCGGAGCTGAGGACCCGCTTTACGAGTACGATTATATACTGTTTGGTAGTGGGATTAAGGACATAACAATTCTGGTCACTTAACATCCCAAATGGATCTCTACACAGTAGTAAACACTTACAAGACTGGGTTAGTTTTATTTGCCCCTCAGTGAGAAAATCGAGTCCCGCTATAGGCGAATCTCTCTGAACAACAGATCGATCGTCATCTTCATAGAGAGGTATAAACGGGTAGTTGGGATTGATTTTAGGACGTTTATAAATGCAGCTCAAGAGCAGACCAGAAATATCTTTGCTGAATTGCTTGCTCTTGAGGTCGATAAAGTGTGGACTAGTAATAATTGAAAGCCAGTTCTTGGAAACGGATTTGAAGCGTAGAAGGGACTATACCGGCAAAATAAGCAAGATGCTGATGAGGAGATCTTCATTCGAAACAATAGCATCCGATCCCTTTGCTCCGTCTTCTTGCTGCTTTCTGATTTCGCGAGCCATCGTCAGCTACTGGATTTAGGGTTCCTAGGTTTCTCTGAAGGGATTTTTAATGGTCTAAAACATTAAATAGTTTTAAAACATAGTTATTTCGGGTAAATTTAGTTCTTATGATATCTGTGGAAAGATCTTGTATGATATGAAAGATTGGGTTTTGGGTTTTATTAATAAATTATGTGTGTATTTATATTCTTTTTGGAGTAGTTTTTTAAGAACTCAAGATTTCTTACATAATTTTAATACTTATATTAAATAAAATTATCTTAATAATAACTATATTAAATATTATAATTTGAGAGTATATTTTATAAAATTTGACATGGTCATCCAATTTGATCCAAATATAAAAATGATAAGAATTACTAATTAAAACTGTGTATAATGATAAGAATTCAAATGATAAGAACTGAAGCCACGACCTTAAATTATCATGAAGACTGAAATAACATCTATACTATATTTTAAAAGAGAATGATTTCTAATTTTCTCATCATTTTAAATTACTTTTAAAAATAATCACAAATTGACACATTAACATGGTTTATTTAATTATTTTAAGTAGTTTTCTTTTCTGTCGTGTGTCTACGTTTTTCTTCCTGTCTGCCCCTCTTCCTCTCCCCTTCTCATTTATGAATCATTATTCTTCCTGCATCCTCCTTCTTCAATTCAAAAATCAATTCTCTGCAATCAAACGCCACGCTTCATGCTCAGAACGCCATCAACAACAAACTAAATAAAACCCAATCTACAGACGTAGAAATCAAAATCATGCCTTTGATTTTGCAACCAACCAACAACCTGTAATGGCGGCATAACGGCGTCTCCGGGACCTCCAATCGGTCTCTTACGGCGTCTTCGCCTGCTTCGACTGCTCCGGCAAGCACAGCAGCCTCGGAAGGGGGCGGCGCGAGCGGTGGCGCAGGTTGATCTAAGACAGATGGTCTCCTCCCTAAGCCGGGCTGAATCCGAACCCATCTCATCCTCCGTCCCGGATCAGGTAATCCGAACCATCTGCGACCGGAGAAATCTTTGGTGGCGATATAATCGATTGTACAGTGTGATTAAATTGGTGTTTTTGTTTGCTTAAGGTTTATTGAAGGTTAGGATTTGAGTGGTATGGTCTCATTTGAAAACTCTGTGCACAAGGGGAATCACAAGGGGGAACTTTTCGAATGAGAAGTTTGGGCACAAGTCGGATGATAGAACCTTATCAGAATTCATGTGAAGCCAGAATTCATGGAAGTCTTCGTTAAAAGGGCTCCCCAGCAAGTACTTTCTCCGAAATTCGACGAGTGCTGAATAACTGTGCCATATTCATGTATTGAATGAAGCGGCATTTTTGTGGTTTACTGGCTTGCTGATGATTTATGTTGCCTGTTTTAGGTGACGAATATGATAGGGACACTGCCTCCACAGTTTTTTGCAATAACTGTTTCAACTGAGAAGAGAATCAGGCACACTGTTCCCGTGCATCGGCTTTGAGAAAGGTTAGTGCAGAGTTGTTAAAAACTGGCACTGAGAATGATTGTTCAGTTCATGTGGGGAGAAAAAGAGGTGAGAGATCTAAAAATAGATATCAGAGGAAATCAGTAGATGCTAAGGAGAGTGAAATTGAGTCGGGGTACGCAGTAAATGTGGCAGAGAAAGGACTTCTTTTGGGTGAAAATGAAACTGGAAAGGCGAAGACTGAGAAGGAATTGCAAGCCTTTGGTGATAGGGTAATGGTTTCTGATAATCAGTCAACAAAGATTAGAAATGACTCGTGGAAGAAAGCAGCGGGGTAAATGTGCCAGTGAAGAAGAGGAAACAACGGAGCAAGGTACATAAACGGAAGGCTGCAATTGACGATAGGGATGGAAAGGTTGTGCGTGAAGGTAAGGGAAAGGAAGTGACTTGGCAGGGTGATGAGGGGTCAAAGGAAGTGCATATTTCAGTAGCTGGAAATGGTGATGATCAGGTGAGGCTGGAAGTAGTTAGTGAAAAAAGAAGAGGTGGGGGGAGATTTAGAGTAAAAGTTGATCACCGTGTAAAATTGGGAGACTCTAGGGAAAGTGAAGTTGAGTTGGGATTAGAGGAAAATGTTGGAATGGATGGAGTTCTTGCCAAATGAAAAGATGGGAAGGTGGGCAAGACTGAGATGGGGTCTCTAACAAATGGTGATGCTGATGTGGTTTTGGGTAACACATCAGCCAAAATTTGAAGGGATTTGAGTTCTCTGTTGTTGAATGAAGGCAGTGAGACGGATGTGGAATGGAGGAGGAAATATCATGGTTGGCAAATGCAAAAGTTTGGGAAGCCAAGAGCTGCTGCTGGAGTTACTGGACCTGTTTTGGGTGAAGAAACTGGAGATTTCAGAGCCCAGCTTAGCTGTAAACTGAAGTCTAACCTGTCTAGGTACTTGCTTTGTCATGTTTCTCTTATTGTGTTGTATGCATAGTATCAGTAGTAGGTGCTAAGTGTCTTATGGCATTAATTTGCTGAAGTATTGGCTGAAGATAGTGCCCTAATGACGAATAGGGGTGCCTTTAAAGTGAGTGGATAGTTCTAGGGGCATGCTATACGCAGTCAGTATTCTATTGTTGTTTATGCTATGCTCTAAAGTTTGATTGAAATTTAAGCTATATGAGACACGAAAGCTGTTATTAATACCTAATAACAGTTGTTTGATTGATTTTAAGAGACACATACATCAAAATCGAAATATTAACAGATTGTATCAAAACCTGTTTCGTTAAAAATATTAAAATTTGTTTCGTTACGTTACTTGAAATAAAAATAGTGCTAAATCATTCTCTCCAATTTTTTATTATTTTTTGTAACGGTGATTCATTCATTATTGCCTCTTTATAGTCTTCAATTATTTCATTATAATTATTCAAACTTAATTTTAAAACATCCATAGTAACGTTTTCATGAAATAAAAACTGCATTTAATGATCGTCACAAATAACTTTTTATTTTTGTAACGGTAAAACTTAATTTTAGAACCTTAATCGTAACGTTCACATAAATAAAAACTGTACTTATTCATTATCAAAAATTCTTTATTATGGGTTGATCAGTTCTCACAAATTGTGTCATGAAAATTATTAATATTCTCATTCACCGATAATATATGCATAGGAAATTTCATATGATTTGAAAAATAATTAAATTTTTGACAAAATTATTTAAATGATAAAAGTTTCATAAAAGTCAAATAAAAAATATATATATTTTATTAGTACTTAACTAATTAAATCTATTAATTCTCGAGTGATTCAAATATTCTTAAGAAAATCCATTAAATCCACTCAAACCTAATGTCATTTGTTGTGATGCCTTTCATGATCCAGCCAGTGTAGTTAGTCTGTGGTAAAAAAAACGTTTAGAATTAATATGAAAAATAATTGATGAGTGAATTAACATAAAACGTTATATTTGGCCTCCTATGCATCATGGCCGTATCAATGTAACTTAATTGATGGGTGAAACCAAATAACGTTTTATTTGATTAATATTACATCAGGTCCAGTAGGTATCAATGGATATTTAATTTAAAGTATTAATCCACAAATAATTCATTTAACCAAAGAGATAAAAATTGGGAATTAATGAATCGTTTATTTCTTTGATAAATTAATTTGTTTTGCGTTATATCTTCTTTTTGTTTTATTTTTTTATAACGCATTTCTTTTCTTTAGTTTTAAACAGTTTCGTATTTGATTAAAAAAATCTTTGGTCCATCTATACTACTATTTAAAACAGAATATATTTTGTATATTGGAGATACATCATCAATGATGAATTAGAATGTCAGGCATATTCGTATGTAATTTTCATGAAAAAAATTATTTAATTAATTAATATATACATACAATAATTTTAAAATAAATATCGTGTATCGGCACGAGCATTATACTAGATTCCATCAAAAGACAAATGGGACTGTGGTGAGTCAAGAACCAATTCTACACAGCGATACAATCCGTGCTAACATCGCCTACAGCAAGGCAACTCAAAGGAAGACTGAATCATAGAATCACCAGAAATGGCAAATGCACACAAAAGTTTTCATTCAAGCAGTTTTCATCAGTCCATCAGAATTCATTGTAAGAAAGCATATCTATGTGAAACAAGATTTTCACGTGAAATGAAGGGAATACACCCTGACAATCTAAGATCTTTATATATGAATTATTTGCAATACAGAAAATATAAAACCGAGCACATGGCAGCAGGCACGAAAAAGAGGGCTGCAACTTTTTAAAACGCTGGAAATGTTGTGACTGCATTTTTGGACTTATATTTTCATAAAGAGTACAAATAACCAGAGATCTCTATACTTTCTACTAAAATTTCGAAGCATCAGAATCAGAATCCTGTCCACTATCTGCAATATGAGTTATATTTTGAACCATTGGAATATGTCCATTTAAGACTCATTGCGCCATCTTGAAGCCTCGATACCTAGGCTTGCCCCTCTCAGGCCTTATCATGAGTCACAGAACAAGTACTACAGGTAACACAAATTCCATACTAGTTTGAAAACAAAATATTTCAGAAAGAACAGACACAGTCATAGAAACTTAAATACAGATAACATTAAGAAGCCATCGACTTTGTGGGTAATTCCAGGCAGGATGTGACTTCAAGTGAAACCTAAAAGACCAAACTGAAGTGTCAATTTCAGGCAGACATTGTGGCCAAACTGGAGAATGTGGCTTTCAAAGTTGAAAAGGAACAGACACTTTACACATACTATAAAAAGAACCTAAGGCAGAGAAGCAAGATGATAGAAGCCAGAGAAGTAACTTGATGTTATATTACATAAGGGATTATTAAGCAGGATTAGCTATAACTAGATATAAGAAGTTAAATTAGCTATAATTTTTTCCCTCTAAGATGCATATCAGCAGTTACCGACAATCTGACCAAAGCCAAATGTATCTATAATTAGCTGTAATTAAATTGGTCCAAAAGGAAGCCAACCACAAGAAGTAAAAGTGTCCTTCCAATTCCAACTTAACTTCAAGACACATGTAAGACTGATGCACATTTAACTAGCTGAAGTCTGCTGATATTGCGTTATACTATATTAACCTTATGAAATACTTAACTCGAGAGATTGCCAGAAATACACAATCAAATCTTAACTCAGAAAATTTGCCAGAAATACACAATAAGGCCACAGATAGAAAACACAAAAGCTGTCAAGAACATAAAGGAATCATAATCTGAAGTAGTTGAAATTTTACAGAGGGTGAAGTGACTCAGCGAGCTGAATTGAGTCATACCAGCGGTACGGTAGAAGCCTTCGAACAAAGTCACCCACAGCAGGAAAGTCACACATCTTGGTAAAACTCCCATCTTTAACATTAAATCGTATTGCTTTGCCAGTTACACTCAGCACAAGGAATGAATTTTCACCATCATCCTTCTCAACAATACTCAGTATACCGAAAGAGTAGTATAGGTAATGTAATGGATGACTGTACTGATTAACAGCCTCGGGAAATAATCTGAATACTGGACGGAGATCAACATGAAACCTGACAAACCAACCAGAATACTCTCTATCCAACTCGTAGACATTAAACTGTGGTGTAAGGTTTATGTTGGATAGAACTAGGTACAAGCGATCATAGGACTCTCCATAGTATACTACCCTCGTACTCCATTCTCCCCACTCATCAATTTCAATTCCTTCCATGACCTCAGGCTCAGGTGGCATCGGGAGTGTCCCGATACGCTCTTCATTAGAATTGAAATACAAGCTGTCTAACCCGCACACAATCCAATTAATAGCTCCATTCCGGTACATCTGACATTCATCTAAAAGATCAATGTTTGTATGAAAATGATCAGCTAGTTGCCTCATAAGGCCGGTCTTTGACGAGTAAATTGCAAACTCATAGTGATATCGAGGATCAAGGCCACCCGTTTCAGTCATATAACCACAGAGAAGCTTGTAATGAGGGGAAATTCTAGGATCAAAAGACAAATGCACAATATAAGGTTTGCTGGCCTTAGCAGACTCGAGAACCCGAGTAACAGGAACAACAGTGTGCTGTCTAGTGGTAGGATTAAAAACGTAATATTTGCACTCTGATTTCTTTGAAGGTACAAACAATCGATCTCCACAGCATGAACTACAGCACAGTAGCAAACCATTACAGTACTGGATAAGGTCCAATCCGCCCCTCTCATCATCCACAAAATCGAGTCTTTCAAAAGGGGCTGTTTGGCCGGGCTCGAGGGGAACAAAATCAAATCTAGGGTTATGCGCTAAAAGTTTACGCAAGAGTAGGCCACGGATGTGTTTGCTGCATCGCTTGCTCACAAGAACGCAAAAATGGGGACTTGAAATCAAAGACAACCATGGTTTGGACACAGATTTAAAGCGGAGCAGGGATTTTACCGGCAGGCGGATCAGGATTTCAGTTAGGATGTCATCATCTCCGGTAAGAGTCTCCAATGTCGCTGCTCTATCTTCTTCTTCCCTGCGGGCCTGCTTGCTCAGCGACATTTTCCGTTCCAACTGAGACCTGGGGTCAGTGCTGAGGTCTTATCCAGTGATATTGAAAACCGAAGTGTGAGAACCGAGCACGAACCGGAGTAAAGTAACCGGTTTGGCCATGAAAACATCACCATGTCATAATTGGAAATTGATAAAAATCTGAGGGTAGTATCGTAATCGGGTAGCTTCTAAACCCTAAGGGAAATATCACTCGTGGCTCTATAAAAGCTCACTGAGCCCTCACTCTCAAACCCTTCCTCCACACATCCATCGCCGCAGCTGCCGTTCCCATCTCACTTTCGCTAAAGGTCAGATCCGAGCTCAATGTTCTTCTGCACGAGCTGTTGATTATTCTTTTTTGATAGTAATTATATGATCAATCGATATTTACTGGTACTTTTGTGATGATCAATCGATATAAATGCTTTTGTGATAGTAATTCTCTGGTCAATTTTCTTCTGCTCGAGCCGTTGATTATGCTTGATTGTAATCTGTATTAAATGATAGTTATGTGATATCCATGATCAATCAATATATGCTGTTATTTGTCGGCGATTCTAGATGAGTTATACGTCCGTGTTTGGATGATTTGCGATGTAAATGTTTTCGGTTGATTCAATCGGTCTTTTCACTGAATCCTCTTTTTGTATCAACTTCTTCATTTAAATTCAGTGGAAATGGCTTTTGTTGTAGAGAATTTTTAGTTTTGGTAGTATGATTTCTGTAGTGATTTTGATCGTTTCCTGTAATTATGTTGGCTGATGCATGCGTGTAAATACATACTAGCTTTTATTAATAATTGTTTGTTAAAGATGACACTAAAATGATATTTTAAAAGGTTTTAGTTAATTGAATTGGTATGCCTATCATACTCTGATGCGTGCTTTATAAGTGGTGAAAATGTTTTGAAATTTTAGACTGGAGATTTGTAGTCTTTTATCTCATACTGATTAGGAATGATGACTGTATATTTGTTCCAATATTTATATGCTATGTCTCATGTACTGTGTAGTCATGGGTAAGGAGAAGTTTCACATCAACATCGTGGTCATTGGCCATGTCGACTCCGGCAAGTCCACCACTACTGGGCACTTGATCTACAAGCTTGGAGGTATTGACAAGCGTGTGATCGAGAGGTTCGAGAAGGAAGCCGCTGAGATGAACAAAAGGTCTTTCAAGTATGCGTGGGTGCTGGACAAGCTCAAGGCTGAGCGTGAACGTGGTATCACCATCGATATTGCTCTGTGGAAGTTTGAGACCACCAAGTACTACTGCACAGTCATTGATGCCCCTGGACATCGTGATTTCATCAAGAACATGATTACTGGGACTTCTCAGGCTGATTGTGCTGTGCTCATTATTGATTCCACCACTGGTGGTTTTGAGGCTGGTATTTCCAAGGATGGTCAGACCCGTGAGCACGCTCTCCTTGCTTTCACCCTTGGTGTGAAGCAGATGATCTGTTGCTGCAACAAGGTAAATATCCGAGACCAAGTAATTGAATGTGTTTACTGTATTGTGTGTTGAATGTATAATCTGACCTAATGTGTGTTGTTTGTGATCTTTCAGATGGATGCTACCACTCCCAAGTACTCCAAGTCTCGTTTTGATGAAATCGTCAAGGAAGTCTCATCCTACCTGAAGAAGGTCGGTTACAACCCTGACAAGATCAACTTTGTGCCCATCTCTGGATTCGAGGGTGACAACATGATCGAGAGGTCTACCAACCTGGACTGGTACAAGGGACCAACTCTCCTTGAGGCTCTTGACATGATCAACGAGCCCAAGAGGCCCTCAGACAAGCCACTCAGGCTGCCCCTTCAGGATGTGTACAAGATTGGTGGTATTGGAACTGTGCCCGTTGGTCGTGTGGAGACTGGTATCATCAAGCCTGGTATGGTGGTGACCTTCGCCCCAACTGGTCTGACCACTGAAGTCAAGTCTGTTGAGATGCACCACGAGGCACTCCTGGAAGCCCTCCCTGGTGACAATGTCGGGTTCAACGTCAAGAATGTTGCTGTGAAGGATCTCAAGCGTGGCTATGTTGCTTCCAACTCCAAGGATGATCCTGCCAAGGGAGCTGCCAGCTTTACTGCTCAGGTCATCATCATGAACCACCCTGGCCAGATCGGTAATGGTTATGCTCCAGTTCTCGACTGCCACACCTCCCACATTGCCGTCAAGTTCAACGAGCTCCTGACCAAGATCGACAGGCGTTCTGGAAAGGAAATCGAGAAGGAGCCAAAGTTTTTGAAGAATGGTGATGCTGGTATGGTGAAGATGATTCCGACCAAGCCCATGGTTGTTGAGACCTTCTCAGAGTACCCACCCCTGGGCCGTTTCGCTGTCCGTGATATGCGCCAGACTGTTGCTGTTGGTGTCATCAAGGCTGTCGAGAAGAAGGATCCTACCGGAGCCAAGGTTACCAAGGCTGCTGTGAAGAAGGGTGCCAAATGAACTGGTGTCTGCTGCTATAACAAATCTTCTTGTGATCGTCTTATGTGTACTACTGTTCTGTCAGTAGTTTCGTCTTTGTTTAGTGTGTGTGGCCGTTTTCTGCCCACCATGTTGTGCAGCCTTTCTCAGAATTGGGTGCTCGACAGGCGGTGGCGATAACGAGTCTTTCAATTTCTGTTTGTCTCTGGATATTCTGCTATGAGTTGCTTCTTTCAGCAACCTCATAGTTATTTGGTTTGTGTTTGACGATTTCAGTATTTTGAATTTCATATTTTGTTTGCCTAATTCTGTTCTGGTGTATTCTTTATTACTTGCAATGAATGTTTCACCTTTGTTTTAATACTTCTGAGGGCACTGTGCTTACTTGTCTATATCTGTGATGCATCATGAATCCTTGGAGTTGAGAGGGGCTCTCTTTCTTTCACCACATAATCATATTTTTTTTGAGTACACCACATAATCATATTGTTATTTACTACACCTCGACAATTTATGAAGTATCTTATGAATGATTGCTTCCTGGGCTTGCTTGGAATTGCTCAATAACACAATATGATTGGAATTGCCTGGAGTATGGCAGTATTTTGAAGCACATCCAGATCAAATCGGTCAAGCTCAAAAATTTTCACAAAATGTGAAATATGGTCAGGATCATTTGTGTAATTGGAGTAGATTGGCATATGGAAGTCTAGACAAAGATTTTTTTTTTAAAAAGTCGCAGAACAGCTCCAGACTCTACAAAGCAATCCACAAAGCATGACAACTCAATAATTGGAGCAGAAAGTAAGAGCAGATTTGAATGATCTCATGGACAAACAATCTGAGTCATCTGACTATTGGCAACGGAGAGCAAGAAAGTGGGGGAGGTTGGGATATATAAACACATCTTTTTATAAGTGGCCAATAATAAATAAAAACAATAATGAGATTACAAGCATAATGTCCACAGCAGGAGAGGTGTTAACTCAAGACATCTAAAACACAGTTTCAGAGATCATACACAAACTTTTTTTGTAAGCTAGACTCTTATCACACACAAGTTTGTATGAATTTTACAACTATAAGACTGAATCAGCAGGATATGAAAAAACTTGATGAACCTTTTCAGTAAAATGAGGTTTTTCAGGCTTTAAAAAGTATTAAGCCATGGAAGGTTCCAGAACCTGATGGTATACCTGCAGGTTTCTTCAACAATTGCAGTTAGCAATAATGGAGATAATACAAGGACAAGTCCAACAGCAAGACTGGAATGACACTAACATAGTTCTCATACCAAAAAGACCAGAGCTAAAGAGGTTGTGGATTATAGGCCAATTTATTTATGCAATGTCAAGTATAAATTGTTGGCTAAGATTCTAGCAAAAAGAATGGCTCCAATCATGAATTCACTGATCATAGGAAATCGGGCTGGTTTCATTAAAGACAGATAGATAGGTGAAAATGTTTTGATGGCTAATGAGATAAGAAGCTAAGAAACATAAGAAGGAAAAAGTTGGACTGGCCGTTGTAAAGTAGGATATGAGTAAAGCATATGACTGAGTTTCCTGGAAATTTCTGAAACAAGCACTCAGATTTTTTGGATTTTATGAAATGTGGATATCACTAATATTACAGTGTGTCAAAAAAGTGAGGTATTCTTTGAATATAAATGGAAGAAACATGTCTTTCTTCACACGAGTCAGAGGATTAAGACAAGAAAACTCTCTCTCTCTCTCCCCCCCCTTCATATGTCAACAGTTTCTGTTAGGATTTTTAGAATCAAAAGAAGGCCTTTTTAAGCTTTGGGATATTCTTGTGGGCAAGGAGTTCCAAATATAACTCATTTCATGTATGCAAATGACTGCTTTATATTTCTGAAATGTCAACAACAAAGGTACTTTCATTAGGCAAGGATACTTGATCATTTTGTAAGGTTCTTAGGGCAGAAAATAAATGTCAACAATTCATCTTTTCAAGTCAAACCTAATGTAAGTCAGGAGGAGGAAAGTTTGTTGAGAAATGCTTTAAATATACATGAACAAGGAATAGGTTCTAAATATTTAGGAGTAAATCTCAACATAGTAGTAGGAAAGAGAAGAGTGTTTGGAAAAATGATTATTAGGGTTAGAAGAAAATATGAGACATGGAAAACAACGTATCTAAATATGGGTGGAAGAATAACCTTAGTTAAGCATACATATCAGTACTCTCTACTTATCCAATGAGCATTTTCAAGATACCACTTTCAGTTTTGAATAAAATAGATAAGATGACTGCTATGTTCATCTGGTCTGGAGAGTTGGAGTAGAAGTGTATTCATTGGATGTCATGGGAATAAATGTGTAAAACAAAGGCGCGCGGAGGGTTGGGAGTGAGAAAATCTAAGGATATGAATAAGGCTTTTCTATGTAAGCATGCATGGACATGGAGGATATTATCAGAACCACACTGTTTTTTTTACGGTTCTTCATGAACAAGTATTGCAGGAACAAGTCTTTTATGAAAGTTAAGGCTACAGGTCAAGATTACCGGGGATGTAAATCAATCATGCGGGGCATGGAATTCATCAAACCATATCTAAAATTGACGTTAGGCAATGGAGAGAGTATATAGGTTACACATGAATGGAAATCTGGGATGTAGAATCCAATAGCTCAATAAACTCATCTCTCATAGCAAACAAGCTTAAAAGTGAGCCACCTGATTACAGTTTATAAAGAATGGAGACTTCCACTTTTGAGATCTTTATTTCCATCAGCAGCAATGTCACAAATACTGAAAATCCATATTCCACAAGTTTTAGACCAGGAAGATCAACTCAGATAAAATGGTTCACAATAAGGGAAGTATAAAGTCACAGAGGAAGATGCAAGCTGACCTGCAACAACAAACATCAGCTTCAAATACCAGATGGAGCAAGTTTTGGGGACTAATCTCCCTCTCAAAATCATCACTTATGTTTGGAGATCTCTACAAAATAGTCTTCCTACTGCACTAGGGTTGTGGTTCAGGAATTCTATTGACTCACATGTATGTAAAAAATGTGGTTTTATGCGAGAGGATATTACACATCTTATTGTAGGTTGTGAAAGGACAATAAGGGTTTGGAGAGCTTCAAGATTACGATTGGATTTTCAAATAAATACTGTTTCAAATTTCAGAATATGGTTCTGGAATTTGTTTCAGACAACTCCACCAGAGGAGGATATTTTTCTAAGAATCTGTCTTATATGGAATGTAGGTTTCATTTTAGAAGACATAATTTCGGATCCACAACAAGTAGTAGATATTGTAGTGGCGGACATGAAAAGAACAAGTTCTTCAACAGACATAGAAGATGTTCAGTTAACACGGCAACATCAGCATGATCATGTAATACGGGAGGTACAACAACAATGGCCAAATGATCTGATATACTGGGAGATTAAATCTGATGGTGCATATAAAAAGGAAACATGATCAACTGCAGTAGCATGGACAATCATAAAGGATGAGCACAAATTATTAGCTTTCACCCCGCTTCATGCAACTTGAAAAACATTATCTCAAATTTCACCAATATGCAATTAAGGAGTGCATCTTCAAACAAATTCATTGCTTCTTAAAAAACTCACCAGAAATGAAGAGGAAATAGCACTATGGGAAGTACAAAATCTTGTTCAAGATATTAGATTGCATTTGAAGAATTTTATTTATGTAAGTATAGTGAAAGTAGCTAGATGTGTAGTTGAAGAAGAGCACATTCGTGCTATTTCTTTGAACAAATTACTTTTTTTTCCATGCCTTTTTAAATTTAATGAAGATATGTTCAATAAAAAAAAGAGTAAGTGAAAGTTTAACCACCAAAATATTGAGAGACACTACAAGATGATTCGCCAAAAAGTGAAACTATAGCGAATTCCCTACAAACTGACACCTTTCGATACACTCAAATTTTCTTCTAGCCTCATATATGTTTTTATATTAAAGATTTGTTAATACAATTTTATTTCCGAAACTAGTGATCTAAAATCAACTCATCACAATATTTCATTTAGCATGGTTTAATTGCTGACAAGTATGCTCTCATTTCATGGCAAATCATTTAATTTATTTTAACTGTTGTAGTGATTATGTATTTTATGCATCTAAATTATATGATTATAATTCTCTCTTTTACCATTTGATGTGTATGAAGATGTGTTTTGGCACAAAAATGCTAAGAAAAATACAATCAAATGGAGAGTTGCCGAAAAGAGATGAAATTGAGGACACTTGGAGCCATGGAGGGGAGCTAGACAGTACACTATTTTCCGAAATATTTTTTAATGAGGTAGTGTGCTCCAATGGATGATGGATCGATACAGTTCCATTACTAATCAAATGGGTTGGATAATCTAGTTTGGTTCGTGTTAGACAACATATGGATGCATAGATACTGCGTAAACAATATGTGATGTCTCTTACTGGCCCAAAGGGCGGAATCCAAATGTTTAATGAGACAAATTCAGGAGTGTACACAGTATTTAGACTATCATCCAATATTATATTCATCTAGTATCAAGTAGTGAGACTCGGTGCCTTTTCTGAAACAGAAAAGACCAAAATTGATTAAGATTATCAAGTGGTTTCCTCCAGATATGGGTCGAAAAATTAATGTTGATACTGCCTATAAATATGGACAATGTGGGATTGGAATTATTGTAAGGAATGACAGGGTGCAACAAAAACTCTAAAGATGAGATACATGCCAGCTATTTCTTTTCTACATGCTGAGATTCTGGCAATTAAAGAGGGGCTCATAGAAGTTTCCCAAGGAGCTCCAACTGCGGTCTGCATTGAATCAGACTGTTTACTTGCAGTAAAAGGTATCTCTGAAATTTTTTCAACTGCTTGGACACTTTACTCAATATGTACTACAATTCAAAGAATGCATGCAAGCACTCCTATTTTACGTATATTGAGAGAAGGAAATAAGCATGCTGACTACCTGGCTAAAAGAAGACTTGAAATGTGCTTAACAGACACAATTAATTTTACTCAAGCCCCTGATTTTCTTAAAGGTTTAATTAGGATGGATAGGCTAGGTATGACCTCTTGTAGATTTTTATGAAACAGGTGCTACTAGGCATGCTACATGTGTAGGTGATGGACTATCTTAACTGCTGGATCCCTGGACTATCATCAACAATCAAAAGATGAATCTCTGGACTACCTCAACACCATACCATGATGGAACTGAGCCCTCAGCAAGCTGGACAATCTAGCTCTCATGTTCCTAACACATTTTTTGTGTACATAGTGCCTTAACTAATGGTAAATATTCTGATTTTTTCATTCCTTCGGGTGGCTAAAGTGTGCTTCGTTCTTTGTTGACTCGATCACTAAATTGCTCCCCGTTTGTGCAATGAAATCAGAATATCACATAACCATTAGTAAGAGCATCTCCAATGCTGGGCTGCAATATAGAAAAAGACATGGTCCACGTCAAACTAATTGTGGCCCATGTAAAAAAACTGCTCCAATGCAGGGATTCACTATGACGTGGCCTTCTTCTTTTTTTGCAAGCCACAACTTCACCCTCTAGATATAGAAGGCCAAATTGCAGCCCGCTTTTGTCCAGTCAGCCAAAAATTGGGCGCGAAACTGGAATCACCCCAATCGTCGGCGCCCAGAACTCTGCACATCCCAATCTCGCCGCTAGAAATCCCTCGCTCTGCACACCAATCTCGGCCACTGAACTCTACACACTCCAATCTTCGGCGCCAGAAATCCCTTGTTCCACCCGTCGGCGCTCGAGATTCTTCATGGTGGGCGACTGAACTTGCACACCCCAATCTTCGGCGCCAAAAATCTCTCATCCCAGATAGAGGTATTTGTTCAGAAAACTCTTCCAATTCTTGCTTCCCATCTTCCGTCGTGATGGTGCCTGCAATATGGAAGTGGGTGCTAATGTTGAACCAAGATTTTTCATAGACTAGGTGTTTGATTTAGTACATATGTTCTGGGGTTTGAGACTATTTATTAAATATATTGACATTATAGTGTTTTTGTTTCAGCAAAGTTGATTCAGTTTCTCTTGGTTGGATATACATACTTGGCAACACCCCTGTTTGGAGACTCCTCTTGAAAATCCGCTACGCTTCCTATAGTTCAAAAGAGGTAAAGAAAAGGTCAGTGTTTATCATAAGGGATTGACAGAATTTTCTTGACAAGTTGGCTATATATACACCTTCTGAGTGATGCTAGGTATTCTTATTTTGTCACGGTCGGCATAATCTCAACCTGTTTTTCATAATCAGTGATCTGCAAAACATGTTTTGAGCAAGGATTAGAGACACCATCCTTTAGATAATCTATAAATGCGCTATGCTATACTGGAACTTGTTTTTTTTCATACCGGTAAATTAGTGGAAGTCGATGTTCCCCAATACTTGATTGCAGCTAAATCATACGCTCTCGCTGCAGCTTCTTCCTCGTCATATGCTCCTAAATAGACAGCACTTTGTGTTTAAGAAGCTTTATTTGAATGCAATTGTAACAAGTTATGTACTGATAGTTTTTTTTATGTATTTGAATGCATAAAAAGTCATGTTTTTATATCTATAACTACCAGCTACTGTTCTTTGATTCTTTATATGGTCGTCGATTGTTTGAATCCCAGAATTTTCTGTTTTTGTGATGAACCATGTTCTAATATTTGTCGCAAAAGTGTAACCTTTGTAGTTGAACCAAGATCTTTCATGTATAATCCTCTTCATAGAATAGGTGTTTGATTAGTACCTATGTTCTG
Source organism: Sherardia arvensis (assembly GCA_948330725.1). Classification (NCBI taxonomy): domain Eukaryota; kingdom Viridiplantae; phylum Streptophyta; class Magnoliopsida; order Gentianales; family Rubiaceae; genus Sherardia; species Sherardia arvensis. The sequence continues at coordinate 10,243,021 of OX415237.1, forward strand.
GGTTTTGATTGTTTACCAGCTAAGCTTCCTGTACTGAAAATATGTTTCTTTTACTTGTGTGAGATCTACACACTACCTGTTTCTTTATCTTTCAATTTGCATGAAGAAATTCCTTTTGATTGTGTTGAAAGTGATATATGTTGCAAGTGTTTTGTTTAGTTTGCTGTCATTCTTTATCTGTATGGAGGATTTGTCTTTCATCAATGTTAATATGCTCAGGAAACAAAAATATTTATGCAGGCCCAACTACAATTTCTGAACCTATTCATGTGAATTCTGAATTTAAAAATTGACACTTTATGGTTTGGTTGTGTTTATTTAAATTCTCGAGTTCTTACACAAGCTTTTCGATTTAGGCGCTTATGATTTAGTTAGCATTGTAAAGCATACACTATGTGTTTAAGAAACTTTATTTGAATGCATAAATTTTGTAACAAGTATGTACTGATAGTTTGTTTATGTACAGATCATGGCATCTGATGACGTTGAACAGTTTTCCCAACAAATCTCCAATGACTCTTCTTTTACAGCTCAATCTTTAAATTCCTCTCAAGTCCATAGCCAAACTCATGATACTCAGTTGAGCTCTACTAGTGGTTTCAGCCAATTTCATAGCCCAGTTATGTCAAGAAACCTTCAATTCTCATGAACTCTTCCTAATAATCCAATGAATGACCAAGTATCTTCTCAAATTCAGCAACAAAGTGTACCCATCCATCCATATCAAGGTTTTCCTTCAAATGTCATCTATATATACCTATGCCACCTCAACCACAACCTCAACCAGAGCCACCTCAACCAGCTAAAGTGTCAAAGAAAAGAAAAAACCCCACATCAAGTCCTGAAACCACTCCTCCACCAATTTACCTTAGGTGGACTGTTGAAGAAAATATTGCCCTTACACATGCTCGGTTATATATCTCTTCTGATGGAGATATTGGAGTTAATCAGACGAAAGCGACTTTATGGAGCCGTATTTTTCAGGTCTGGAAAGAAAAAATGGGCGGCTCTGATAATGGACGGGATGCCAACGCCATAGAAAGTCATTGGGGAAAAATTCACCTCGAGATATGCAAATTTCATGCTTTTTACGAACAAGGAGATAGGCTTAATCAGAGCGGGAAGACACATGAAAATCTAGTAAGTTTCTTTTTGGTGTTCATGAATGATAAATCTGTATGCATGCTTTTTTGTTATTAATTGAATCCTAAGTTTTTAGGTACTTAGCATGAAATTGAGTGTATTTTTATACACTATGGTCTTAGATTTAATTATATTTTCTGAAATTTTATGTGTAGAAAAGTGATGCTCTATTGACATATCAAACTCTGAATAAGAGCAAGTCCTTCAAGCATCTGGAATGTTGGGAGATTTGTAGGAAAGATGTGAAGTGGTGTACCGAAAAACTAAAGGGGACTGATGCGCATAAGAAGCCGAAGAGGGTTCTTGGTATTTCTAATGAGCAGCCAACACCAAATGAAACTCAACCTGATTTAGTTAATGGTTCCTCATCACCGATTCAGAATGTTGATGCTGCTCCAGATTCTATTGAGGAAAAAACTAAAAGTGATGGGGGTATTACTCGTCCGGAAAAAGGAAGAAAGGCTATTAAAGATCAGAAAAGAAGGATGGTTGTAGAAAATGGCGTTGCTGATACTTTGGGTACTCTTAATTCATCCTTAGAAAAACAAATTGAATTGGCTCGTGTGGAACTTGAGGAGAAGAAAGAAAGAGAGAAGAAAGACTACGAGCTGCGTGAGAAAATATTTAGTTCAGAGATTGAGCTCAAGGAGAGGAATCAAAAAATTAAAGATGTTGAGATTGAATTGAAGACAAGAAACCAGAAGATGAAGGAGAAGGCACAGAAGCGAGAAGAACAAGAGCGCATATTAGACAAAGATCTTTCTAAGCTTTCACCGTTTGTGCGTCAAAAGTATGAGGCAATGCAAGCCCGAATTTTTTCAGAATGGGAGAAAGATGGCCTATTTGGAGATGCAATTGAAGGCGATGATTGAACCTCATTCTATTTTGTGCTTTATGTTCTGTTTTGTGGTTGCCGTGTTGATGAATTCTGAGTTATGCATAGTTATTTTGCTCTCGTGAAATGGCAACGATGAATTATTACTGCTACTTTTTGAAATTATTCAATCTTCTGTAGTACCACTGATTACTACTTTCTTGGGATTATATTTTGTGTTGAATCTTCTCTTGCTTTTACTTCGATGGCAGTTCAAAGAATGTATAAAAGCTTGACATATTATGCTAAAGCTTGAACTTTAGTTTTCTTCTGAAGTTACTTTCAGTTTTAGATGCCCCTGTACAGAAAAATGCAGCAGTAGCCAGGCAACGTCTTGAAGTCCAAGTATTTACTTTCTTAAGTTTCCAGTTTACTGCTTTTTGAAGTCGTCGATTCTTGATTAGTATAAAATGTAGAAATGACTTTTTTCTACAAAAAATGTTACATATTCTGTCGACTTTCCAATCTGCTATAATGCTTGCCTTACATGCATTTATCTGTATTTTGTGTTGTTGCATATAGATATTTCCGAGAATGAGGAAAAGGGCTTCATACATTTTCTGTCAAATAGATATGCCCTTAAGGTGTTTTTAGAGGTCACTATTTGTTTCAAAGTAAGACATGTTTTGCTAGTTTAGGTCTTTGGCATTATTATGGTTATCTATAACCAAACTATTTTGAAGAAGTCTAACCTTGATATAGGATAGGAAAAAATGCTATGATGGTGATTTTCAAAGTGGTGCAGGAGACCATGAGAGAGTACATATATCCTATAATATGTCAAGCTTTTATGCATTCTTTTCTGTTTGTTCTCTTGTCATAACAGATTGGAATATGCTAAATATGTGAACTCTTTTAGCTAGAAAGATTCATTTGCAGGCACAAAGTTTTTCATGGTTCTTGAGAAAGGGACATTTAAACCACTACATGATACACAATCTTCCTAAACTATACAAGGCATCTTTATGGTTATTGAACTTATGTTTGTGAAATATCCCTCCTTTATAAACATAGAAGTGAAATTCATCAGTTTTCCACCATAAAAAAACTCATCATGAACATATTCCTAGTCCTTGCTCTGATCCTCACTCCTCTAGCCATTTTCATCTTCAAGAGCAGAGCCTCGGCCTTCTCCAGGCGATGAAAACCAACACGGCTGAAAGGCAATGGAAATATGCAGTTGATGGCAGCACGATACAGTGATTCCTTATTCACCGAGATCATTCTCTGCATTTTAGATAATAAAATTAATTTAGAGTGTCAAATCACCAAACATATAAAATACTTTTGCATCAAGTATCGGGATTAGATAGAAAAAATATATATACATAGACACAAGCATCAGGATCATCCTAAAACCTAGAGCAAAACTCAAAATCAAAACACAGAATGTTAATGAGAAGAAGAAAAAAACGCAGTGAATCATGAATCAAACACCAGCAAAGCAACAATCCAATGCTTGAGCAGAATAGATATCCCTAACAACAACTGCATATTTCCATTCTTGAGGCCAGAATATTAGTCTTTCCACCACTCTATTTGTAAAAAATTTGCAAGTTGTGATTTCCAGAACCTGGGTAATTTAAGCCTACAAGCTAAATTCTTGTTAATTTAAGAGCCCTATAAACATATTTGTTTAAAAGATAAATGTACATGTCTAATTGAAATTTTGATAGCTTTCTCTAATGCTAATCAAACAATAAACAAGAATGATTTTTTTAAAAGATTTGAATGTTCATTCAAGTGAGCAGAATTAAAATTATTGTACGTTAGAGAAACATGACTCTCTGAGGAACAGCGGGAAAGAGTTACCTTTTTAAGAGTTTGTTAGCCAGGAAGGTATAATCATCACAAACTCTTGATCCTGCTGCATAGAAGCCAATAGAGAATTCACATTTATAAATAATTCTGCAAACCTTTCAAAAAAATTAACCAACAAGTAACTATGAAAGCAACAATAACTAAACCAAATCATTACTCTTTAGTTCGACTGAGTATCAGCAACTTCCTTTTCAAGTCTTAGCTAGCACATAAAATTTGGATTACCATTTAGCACGACAATAACAATTGTACATCTGTTTCCAATCTCTCCAAAAATAAGGCACCCCAGGCATTAGGTTTTGTTTACAACATAGAAAGATGAGACAGTTTTTAAATTATTTGCATGTGGACATCAGCATCCTAGTTAGCAAGATTTGCCTTAAGCATGTATTAAAATTCATGCCAAAATAAAATCATCATACTCCTTCCGTCTCAGCTGACAAGAATAAAATCAGTTTGCTTAAACCTAGCTTTTTTACATAGCAAATATGGCTACAAAGCTGCTCTTCAACTGAACCGATGCAATGAAAATAACAGCTTCTCGTAACCTAACTCCAAATATGCAGAAATATTTCAAACCTTATATTACGTGAGAAAACACATAAACAAAATCAAATCATTAGCAGAACCATGGATATCGGAGTTACCTTAAATCAGTACAATGTATTCTTTGTTGCGTTTAAATATTTCCATTGCCTTTTTCCTTCCATACATGATTGATGAGATCACTTTTTAACCGGCAATGAAGAGTTTCACTTCGTATCTCTTGGAGCTTCCCAATGATTGTAGATACAAGAAAAGAGTTATCATGCTCTAGGTTCACGCGATCAATCCTCTCATCTGGAGGAGGAGTCCAATCTTCAGGGTCCATTCCTTGACTATGCTCACTTTCGATGATCATGTTATGCAATATAATACATGTTTTCATAATCTTTCCAAGATATTCTGTCTTCCACATACGAGCTGGACCTTTGACAATGTGCCATCTGTTTTGTAAGACTCCAAAGGCGCGTTCTACATCTTTTCTCACAGCTTCGTGATATTTGGCAAAAGTTCTCTCTCTTTCGATGGAAGGATGTGATATTGACTGGATTAGAGTTGCATATCGAGGATAAATACCATCAGATAGGTAATAGCCCATATGGTATTGGTGATCATTAACCTTGAACTTACATGGGGGTGCACTATCACTTACAATATCATCGAATAGAGGAGACCTATCAAGGACATTTATATCATTATTCGTACCTGCCATACCAAAGAAAGCATGCCAAATTCGCAAGTTCTTCGATGCTACAACCTCAAGAATTAGAGTCGGAGCTCCTTTAAATCCATTTTTGTGTGATCCATGCCAAGCTGTCGGGCAATTCTTCCATTTCCAGTGCATGCAATCAAGACTTCCAAGCATTCCAGGAAAACCACGCTCATCTCCTTCTTCAAGTAGTCTATCAACATCTCTCTTATTGGGCTTCCTCAAATATTCTTCTTCGAAGATGTCTATTACAGTATCACAAAAGTGTTCAAGGCTTTGAATCGTTGTGCTCTCACCAATCTGAATATACTCATCAAGACTATCAGCCGCACAACCATAAGAAAGCATGCGTATAGCTGCCAACATTTTCTGTAAAGGACTTACTCCAGGATTGCCAACAGCATCAACTTTAGGTGTAAAATACGGATCATAATCTCCAATAGCACCTAATATGTGCTTGAATAACTCCACATCCATTCGAAAACGTCGCCGAAAATGTCCAGCTTTGTACTTTGAGTCATCACCCTTAAAATAATCATTCATAATCATTTCATGGCGTTGCCTATCACGCTTTTTATACTCTCGACCATAAACCGAGCCTCCATGTGGTCGTTTTCTATGCGTAAACATCGTCGAAACAATGATAGGAACATGAATGGATACGGTTTGCATCAGGCTAGTTGAACTTGTTCCATTAGAGACTTGTTGCACATCAAGAAGCTTTTTACTGATAGATAATGATTCACAATCTTCTGAAGAATTATCGGAATCCCAATCTGATTCTATATCAGAAGACATATCTACACAACAAAGAAACCATAATGTTATCTTTGTCTTTGTCTAAGAAATCAACCAAGGGACTACAAATTCCAATGGCTATTGGAGGTGAGATGAAAATGGAGCAAAGAATGTAAAATACAACACAACAATAAAAAAGAGAGAATAGTAGGGACTGCAAGAGTATATAGTTCAGCTCAGATATCCAAGAGAAGAGAGTGTATACATAATGGGCAAAAAGATGGCCAGCTTTTTCACAAAAAAATGAAATCCAAACTATTTTTTGAGCTCTATTTAATAATTTAAGAAATATCTTAGCATCGATGTGACAGCTTTTGGAGTGCACTCTAGTACCTAACCAAAACTAATTTAAGTAAGACACCAGCACACAGCACATTCTGCTCTATGATTCATAGTTGATTATGCATATATGACTAATCCTACGATTCCTTGGCAGTGTTAAAACTCCCTACGAAAAGTCAATTTAACAACATTACAAGCATACTTTCCATTATCCTGAGCTTAATAGAGTACACATTAGTTGAGAGCATATATCAAGTCATTTTTCAAAAACCTAGACAGAATCACATATCCTCGTATCATAAGAAGATTTAGACCAAATTCAATACATCTTAAAAGCTAGTGTTCTTGCCAAATGGTTCACTTGCTACACCCAAAACCATGTTAAAATCTCCTTATTCTTCCGCAGATATACTCATCATTCTTGACCATAAAGTTATAACTTACAGAACACCCAATCACCAAGCACGATATTTTTACATACTCAGAAGAAATTGATAAAATTCAAATTTTATACACACAGTTAGTACCTAGAATCTCAGACAGGCCTGGCAAAAATTTAAGCTTTATAAACACAGGTCCAATGCAAAATTAAATCAGAGAAAAAAAACGAAAATAAGAACAAAAGCAATAATCGTAAGACTTTTTGGAGAATGATTTTTGATTCCGTGAAGATAAACTTTACCTCATATGGATTCACAGAGTGAATTCGCTGATGATGGATATTGAAGAAATTGGCGGGAGGCGGGAATGGGAGAAAGCCACAAATCTGGATGAACGAAACGCGAAAACAGATGAGAAGAAAAGAAACGACGAGTATAAAAATGGTTGGAAGAAATTTTAATTTATATATAAAATCCATGTCATATTGAATGTCTATTTTTAACACTTGCATTGGAGAGACATAATTAAAAAGAGACTTGCAATTTTATAAAATTGATGACATCATATAGCATCTCCAATTAAAAAGTGCCACGTGGAGCAATTGACGCTCAAAAGTGACGCTTGCATTGGAGATGCTCTAAGGACTTAGGGAATAGGCATTCTTTTTGGCCATTCTTTTTGCTTTTGAAAGCTTTTTGCACTACAAGCATATGCTATAATGCAATTAATATTCATGCCTTTAGGCATTTAAAACGGTTTGGGGAGCCAAATAAATTCCCCCACCAATGGTGGCTTTACTTTTTTTTTAAAAAAAAAAGTAGTGAGACTCGAACTACGTGGAGGTGCGTCTAGCTAGACCACATTCTATCATACCTCTTTTTTACATTTTTTCGTTTAGGTTTTAGATATGCTGCTATCCAGCAATTAGTACTCATGATTCGTATAAATTTCTCGGAAATATTACTTTTCGACTCCTTTTGGAGATATTATGTACTCTTCGACTCCACTTGGAGACATGTTTATGAGTTTGGGAGCCTAATAAATATCATTCCGCTGATAGACAGATTAACTTTAAAAAATAGAATTCGGGAAAAAAACAAAACTTAATTGGATCACTCTACTAATTTGGAAAAAACAAAACTTAATTGTATCACTCTACTAAAATCCAACATCTATTTCTGATTGTGAAATAAAAGAACCCATAGCTAAAAGCCTAAAACACATAGGCCTCGAAGAAATGTCACGTCGGCTGGTAGGAAATCCACTAATACTTGTGGGTAAGTTCAACTTTCAATTCTTGATAACATGAAAGAAAATAGAATATGTTATAATTCTCTGAGCCAAACACTTATCAATCACATATAACGAGAAGAATGTCAAAGCGTAGTTAGACAACTGTAAATCAGATCATGCGACTCTCTGATAGAAGAATCAGAAAACCCCTCACAACCGCAGGACTTCATGCATCACAAATAAACCCAGTGCCCAAACACAATTACAGTTCAGATGTATATCAACTTAAGAGGTAAAAGGAGCAATGTAAGTATGAAAGAAAAAACTGAAACAGAATTACGCAAACAAAAAACAAGAATCAAAATATTAATATCCTCATACACAAACCACGTAGCAATGAATTAGCTCAAAGCAGCAATCCATAACAGAATATCCAGAGAAACAGAAATTGAAAGACTCGTTATTGCCACCGCCTGTCGAGCACCCAATTCTGAGAAAGGATACACAACATGGTGGGCAGAAAACGGCCACACACACTAAACAAAGACGAAACTACTGACAGAACAGTAGTACACGTAAGACGATCACAAGAAGATTTATTATAGCAGCAGACACCAGTTCATTTGGCACCCTTCTTCACAGCAGCCTTGGTAACCTTGGCTCCGGTAGGATCCTTCTTCTCGACAGCCTTGATGACACCGACAGCAACAGTCTGGCGCATATCACGGACAGCGAAACGGCCCAGGGGTGGGTACTCTGAGAAGGTCTCAACAACCATGGGCTTGGTCGGAATCATCTTCACCATACCAGCATCACCATTCTTCAAAAACTTTGGCTCCTTCTCGATTTCCTTTCCAGAACGCCTGTCGATCTTGGTCAGGAGCTCGTTGAACTTGACGGCAATGTGGGAGGTGTGGCAGTCGAGAACTGGAGCATAACCATTACCGATCTGGCCAGGGTGGTTCATGATGATGACCTGAGCAGTAAAGCTGGCAGCTCCCTTGGCAGGATCATCCTTGGAGTTGGAAGCGACATAGCCACGCTTGAGATCCTTCACAGCAACATTCTTGACGTTGAACCCGACATTGTCACCAGGGAGGGCTTCCAGGAGTGCCTCGTGGTGCATCTCAACAGACTTGACTTCAGTGGTCAGACCAGTTGGGGCGAAGGTCACCACCATACCAGGCTTGATGATACCAGTCTCCACACGACCAACGGGCACAGTTCCAATACCACCAATCTTGTACACATCCTGAAGGGGCAGCCTGAGTGGCTTGTCTGAGGGCCTCTTGGGCTCGTTGATCATGTCAAGAGCCTCAAGGAGAGTTGGTCCCTTGTACCAGTCCAGGTTGGTAGACCTCTCGATCATGTTGTCACCCTCGAATCCAGAGATGGGCACAAAGTTGATCTTGTCAGGGTTGTAACCGACCTTCTTCAGGTAGGATGAGACTTCCTTGACGATTTCATCAAAACGAGACTTGGAGTACTTGGGAGTGGTAGCATCCATCTGATGGATCAAAGACAGCACACATTAGGTCAGATTATACATTCAACACACAATACAGTCCAGTAAACACATTCAAATTACTTGGTCTCGGATATTTACCTTGTTGCAGCAACAGATCATCTGCTTTACACCAAGGGTGAAAGCAAGGAGAGCGTGCTCACGGGTCTGACCATCCTTGGAAATACCAGCCTCAAAACCACCAGTGGTGGAATCAATAATGAGCACAGCACAATCAGCCTGAGAAGTCCCAGTAATCATGTTCTTGATGAAATCACGATGTCCAGGGGCATCAATGACTGTGCAGTAGTACTTGGTGGTCTCAAACTTCCACAGAGCAATATCGATGGTGATACCACGTTCACGCTCAGCCTTGAGCTTGTCCAGCACCCACGCATACTTGAAAGACCTTTTGTTCATCTCAGCGGCTTCCTTCTCGAACCTCTCGATCACACGCTTGTCAATACCTCCAAGCTTGTAGATCAAGTGCCCAGTAGTGGTGGACTTGCCGGAGTCGACATGGCCAATGACCACAATGTTGATGTGAAACTTCTCCTTACCCATGACTACACAGTACCTGAGACAGATACAGAGACAGCATAAGAAAATTAGTGTGAAATTACAGTCAGTATGATAACACCAAGACTATGAATTTCCAGTCATATAATCTCGCTACATCTCTACAGGTTCATCAAAAACCCAGAACAAATTTGAAGCACCGAGCAAAACTCAGTATGATATATTGATCAAAACAAAACAAATCATCCTAGCCTCATCTTTAGCAAGAGAGATCAACTCAAATACACAGAACAGTTATAGATGTATGAACACAGATGCAACAGACAACATAATTCCAGAACGACACGATCTCATAAATCATAAGCAACAATAATCACCTAAGGCACAATCGCTAATACATCAGCAACAAATAGCATCAAAGCCTAGCATCTGATCCGATCAATTGATCGTATAAACAACAGCAGATTGAATAAACGAAAAAGCATATTCAACACAGCATCGAATTCCAGAGCATAATAAAATTGAGCTTAGATCTAACCTTTAGCAAAAGTGAAAAGATAGCAGCTGCGGGCAATGAAAAGATGGACGAGCTTAGGGTTTGAGGGAGGGTTCAGTGAGGATTTATAGGCCCCGAGGCAGGTGCTGCTCCAGAGTTAGAGCCTTCAAGATTACGATACTGTCCTTAGATTTCTTTCTATTTTTTCTATAAACGGTGGTAAAAGCTGTACCCTCCGGATGGTGGGCCGCGGCCGCAGCTGGACCTCTGGGCTTTTTCTTCCTACCCATTCTATATTTCCATTGTATTTTGTTAAATTGTATTGAATTGGTCTCCTGAGTAACAGTCTATATCATAGCAATATATAGACCAGGGACCACGCTGCAAATATAGTAAATATATGCAAAATTTCGCGGGTCAAAAAGGGGATCCGAATCGGGTCATAACAAACACACCCATTTGCACCATTTTCGGCAACAAACGCGCCAATTAACCAAAGAAGCAGCAATTTTCCTCATAAACCAAAAACCCCGCAAACGCAAACACAGATCAGAAAAGGATCAGAACGCAAACGCGAGGAATATATTTGGAGCAAAAACACTGGATTTCACTGTGGTTTAAGCTACGGGCATGGAGATCCAAAGCAAGGTGAGTTCCCAGTTGAATTTCCGATCAATTTTGATGTATAAATCAACAATCCGATGCATCGAATTCTTGCTAATTGATATTTTTTTAATTTATAAACCACAACTTTCAATCAGTGGCGAAGAAGGTGTAGATTCTGCTGTTACCGAACTAGGTTCATGCATAGATGACAAGGAAGATCGATCTTCATTAGCAATAGGTAAATACAGGGTATTTGTTTGATACTGGATGTTTGTTTTAGTTTTCAGTTTGTTAATACTGGATATCTGTGAAAAGTGCCCTGTTTAGGTTAGGATCTGATGTGTTTAGCATGAAAAACTGGATTTGAATGTGTGAGCACTATGGATATCTGTTGAAATGCATGTCTGTGGAAAGTGGACTGTTTAGTATGAAATCTAATGTGTTTAGCATGAAAACTGGATTTGAAATTGTAAGCACCATGAATAATACTTTTTGAAATGCATGCTTGTGAAAAGTGCCATTTTTAGGTTGGAATCTGAACTGTTTAGCATGAAAACTGGATTTGAATGTGTAAGAACCATGGATATCTGTTGAAATGCATGTCTGTGGAAAGTGGACTGTTTAGGTTGGGATCTGATGTGTTTAGCATGAAAACTGGATTTGAAATTGTAAGCACCACGAATAATACTTTTTGAAATGCATGCTTGTGAAAAGTGCCCTGTTTAGGTTGGAATCTGAACTGTTTAGCATGAAAACTAGGTAACAATGCTGATCTGCCTGATTTGGAGGATGTTGATCTTAGGCAGAGTTTTGATGAACTCAGTGCTAGAACCCTTGAAAAGCTAGAAGCACTTTACAAGCTGCATGCTAAAGCAATTGGTTTTTGCTATAGAAAATCAACAAGTAGGAGAAATCATGAAGGCGTTCACTGCGAACAATATTTTAGTTGCTCTTGTGCAGGAAAGCCTAAAAAAGAAACCACCCAAACACCGCCTACCCCAGTCCTACTATTAGATGAACTTGAAAGTTCAACATCAAAGAAAAGAAAAAGAAAGCACAAGGAGTATCCGATAACCAAGACAGAGTGCAAGGCTTCACTTCGTGTGAAGCTGGTTGATGGAATTTTCCATGTCAAACATCATATCCTGACGCATAATCATGCTTTGCTTAGGCCCAAATTGATGTAGTTTGTAAGAAGCGAGCGCCGAATAACTCCATCAATAGCCAAGGTAAAAATAGGATTGTTTCAACGTAAAATGTTTAGCACGGATTGCTATTTTTTTAAAGTGCGTGAGGTTGTGTTTGTTTCAGGTCATAATGGGGATGGAAGATGCTGGAATGAAACCAATTGATGGATACAACTATCTCACATATTTAGCGGGAGGAGATGAGGTAGTGGGTCATGAACTCAGGGACCAAATTAATTTTGTTGGAAGGCTCAGAATGAAAGAGATTGAAAAGGGTGATGCAAAAACATTAATAGCAACTCTAGAGGAAAAGAATAAGAAGCAAGAAGGTTTTTTCTACAGAGCTTTGAAAACGGAAGATGAAAACAGGTTGAAAGCTGTGTTTTAGAGGGATTCTATGATGCATGAAGATTACAACATTTATGGCGACTGTGTAATACTTGACACTACCTTTAAAACAAACAGGTAAAATTGAAAACTGATGTCTTTAGGTTTGAAACTGGAGTGTTTATTTAGAAAACTGTTGTGTTTGCAACTAGTGGAAAACTGTTTAGTATTAACTGTTTAGAAACTGGTGTGTTTATATTATAAACAAGTGTATTTACATTGAAAACTATAGTCTTTACAGAATGTTTTATGAAATAGGTTTAAATCTTAAAAAATTACCTTTGGAACTGACTACAGTATTGACTATTAAGAAACTGGTGTGTTTATATTTGAAACTGGTGTGTTTACTTTAAAAACTGTTGTATTTACAGAATTTTTTTTCTGAAACAGGTACAATCTGATATTTGCTATGATACTTGGAATGAATAACAGCCGAGGTAATGTGATGTTTGCCTGTGCTTTTATATCTGATGAAACAAGTGAAACGTTTGAGTGGCTACTTAAACATTCAAGAAAAGTATGGGGGGCAAAGCACCGATAACAATGTTTACAGATCAAGATATTGCGATGACAAATGCGATCGAAAAGGTACTGTCTTGATACTGCATGTTTAACATGTTTTTATTATTGTCCTGGGCTAATTAATGACATGAATCTACTGTAAAAAAATAGGTATTCCCTGTGACGAGACATCGATTATGTTTGTGGCACCTTATGCAGAATGCAATTTTCAATTTTGGCGAGCTGAAAAAGGACGGGCCTTTCAAGTCAGCATTCCAGCGATGCTTATACGGCTGTTCATTCGAGCAAGAATTTGAAGACTGCTGGAGAAATTTTCTCATAGAGTTCAACTTGGAAGGTGATGACTGGTTCGAACAGCTATATAATTTGCGCGAGAAGTGGTGTACAGCGTTCAACAAAGATTTCTTCTCTGTTAGGACACTAGCTACACAAAGATGTGAGAGTGCAAACCATGCTATCAAGGTGAAGTTCTCAAAACCAACATCGTTGACTCAGTTTGAGAAGGCATTTGAAAAAATGATTAGAAAATGGAGGAAGAACGAACAGAATGAGGAAAGTAGGTGCCTACGATTTCCACCTCGGTCAGCAAAAGGTGGCCTTTTGAAGCATGCGTACGAAGTCTACACACTCAAGATTTATGAGGAATTCAAGCGAGAATTTGGATGGGCAATGGCAACATCGATTTCTGAATCCAAGCTGAATAATGGTGGATACATTAGATGCTTTGTAGTGACTTTAGAGACAGATCCTGATACAGCAGGTTTGTTTTTATTTACAACTATTTTTTTTTGATATAATATTCTGTTGGATGAAATCTAATATCTTTAGGTTAGAAACTGATGTGTTTGACTATAAAACTGTTGTATTTGCAACAAGTGAAAAAATGTGTTGTTTAGAATAGATATTAGCATGTTTAAGAATGTGAAGACTAGAGTGTTTAGTTTTAAATGTTTAGTTTAAAAACTAAACACTTTAGTATTCACATTCTTAAACAAACATGCTAGGTTCTTGAACGTAAACTGAGAAGGAAGAGTTTTCTGGTTAAAATCTGATGTCCTTAGGTTAGAAATTGGTGTATTTAGGTTAGAAACTGGTGTATTTGTTTAGAAAACTGGTGTATTTACAGAAGGTCTTGCAGGTGAAGTTATGGTGACAATCCCTGCAAATAAGTCTGTGGAGTTTCACTGTTCCTGTAGAATGTTTGAAGAAATAGGCTTGCTATGCTACCACATGATCAGGATATTGCACATGATGTCAATAATGAGGATTCCACCACAGTACATTGTGTGCAGATGGACGAAGAATGTCAAAAAGCAAATCTGGGATAAGTTTCTTGAAGAAGACAAGAATGCTGAGGCAGGTAAGAAATTGAAGGACTCAATTCCATGGCGGCATCAGATCACAGGGCAGTTCTACCATCTGGTTGCCCAAAGTGAAGACAATACGGAAGTGAGAAAACTATTAAAAGATGCGGCAAAGAGACAAACGATTTCAATTCAAAAAGTCCTTGGGAAAAAGAAGAAGAAGTCACAGATCCAAAGAGCTCATCCGGTACTGCTGCTCCAATTGAAGAAGATGATGAGTTTGCAATTGAAGATCCAGACAAAGCAAACACCAAGGGGAGAGGTAAAAGAATCAAGTCATCAATCGAGCGCCCTAAAGGAAAGCCAACCAATAAGTTTGGATCATATACTCCAAAGCCGCGATTATTTTAAGTTCTATCTTTGTTTTTTTTCTTGATTTTTGGTAAAGACAAACATTGTACCGTCGAGATTTGAATTGAGTTATATTATTGGGATTTGAAACTGCTGGATTGTTGGGTTAAAAATAAGGGTGTTTGTGTTAAAAAGAGTGGTGCTTATAGTGAAAACTGTGTTTTTTAGGTTATAGTTGAAAGCTGTTGTGTTTTAGATGCAAAATGGAAACTTGTGCATTTAGACTAAAATCTAATGTGTTTGTTTTATTATTTAAACTAAGGTGATTGGCTTAGAAACTGTTGTTTTTAAGATGGAAACTGTTGTGTTTAAGATCTCAAAACAACATTCATGGAAACTGTTGTGTTTAAGATGGAAATTATTGTGTTTAAGATGAAAATTATTGTGGTTAAGATGGACATGGAAACTATTTGTGTATAGTGGTGATGGAAATGGGAATTCAAAATGGTGTTTGTAGTTTAAATTGGTTGGAAACTTGTGTGTTTAGAAATGAAACTTGTGCGTTTAGACTAAAATCTAATGTGTTTATTTTATTATTTAAACTAAGGTGATTGGCTTAGAAACTGTTGTTTTTAAGATGGAAACTGTTGTGTTTAAGATGGACATGGGAACTTGGAAATTTTACTTGGAAAGTTGTTTCCAACTTATGCTGTTATGAAAACTATGGTGTTCTGGTTAAATATTGTTGCGTTTAAGCTAAAAATTGAATGATTAAGATAGAAAATGTAAAGCTGAACAGACTTTCATAACTAAAGCAAGAGTCATTAACATCCAAAGGGCACTGTTTAACATGAAAAACTAAATTTTAATATCCCATACAAGACTAAAAAAAAGAAATTGATATCCAAACCAAGGTGATTATGAATTTTCCCAAAATTCATAATCGTCAATGTGAAGATCAAAACTTGGCATTGCTTCCTTGACCTTCGGTATAGCAGATTTCACTACCTCGTCAAACCACTTGTGCAGCTCGGGCGCCTGCCAAAACTCCCCACTTTCCCATACATCTTCAAGTTGACTCCCTACTGGCTGCTGCGACAATACAGGTTCAGCTTCTTGTGGTTGAGTTTGATGCTCTACTGCATTCTGACTTTGAGCCTTGGCAACGGCTTTATCTGACTTAAGTCTTGCAAAAAAATTCGCAGCGACAAGTCCCATATCCCTTTTAAAAATCTCATAAGCTTGTTCAGAATTCTGTAGAAGAATAATAAACAGTTCAAAAGGAATTCACAAAAAGGCATACGTTAAAAAAGTCAAAATGTTTTGTAAAACTTACACTCAAACCAAGGTCCGCTATCTCTTGATCAGTTTTAAACTCCCCAGTTCCTGGAAGTTCGAAGCTGCCATTAAACTTATTGTCTGGTCTGTCCCCATGAGCAGCATTGATAACCCTCCCGGCACGAGTTAGTGGGTACAACCTGGTCTCAACGAGGACCTTGTCAAAGCCATTCATTTTGAGCCAAGTAACCCTTGCAGCCATCTTATCTTGAGGCCAGTGCTGAGCAAGAGGGACTGTAATAGGTTCCGGCATACCCAAATTTTAAACACGCAAAAAGATACCATATCAGACAGAAAAAAGTTACATTAAACACACAAGTTTTCACAGTTAAAGCATTAGAAACCACATTAAAAACACAAGTTTTCAGAATCATACCTAAATATGGCGACCGTTGAAGATATTGGATCAGAACTACATAAACACAACCCCCAAGAGCAGTGTGTTTCTTGCTACGTTTGTGGAAGTTGGTCACCCCTTTCAGTAGCTGCTCCAAGAGATACTTGCACCAATCCATGGTTGCTATCTCAAACACGTCAGCCACAGCCTGAATCATCTTCATATCGACATACCTGATTTGCAGAGGATTGACAAAGTTTCCGAGCATAAACCGCACAAAAAACTGCAGAAACTCTTCACCACCATCTGGAAGGGCTTCCATTTCTCTCACCAAAGCATCCAGAGGGATGTCCTCATTGTCATTCACTTTGAATCTCCTCTTCCATGCAAGCCTCTCCCGCTTAATTTTCTCAGATTTATCAGCGCCGATGTTCCCAGACAATGAACCAACAGGTACATCGACTCCACCTATCGGCAAGCCCAGCACATCAAATACCTTATCAACCCCTATCTTGTAGGTCACTGACCCTATGGTTTGATTTCCATGGCCATCTAGACTGGAAATCAAGAACGAGATGATTTCCAGCGGGAACTTGCTCATCTGCACCTTCAACAGGCCCCCAAAACCAATTGACTCAACAGCAGCCTTCTGAACCTCGGTCAGTTTTGCTAAAAACTTGGCAACAATGCTTAAATGGCATGTTATTTTCACATCCTTATCCAGTCTGCAAAAAAGACGTTTAAATATCAGTTAAAAAGACGTTCAAATTTTAGTATATAAAAAACTAAAATTAAATTTTAAAACTTACTTAATTTCATCATTTTCCACAATGCAAACATGCTGCGACTTTTTCCTGGCCCTCTTTTCCACTGATTCACCTACATTAGCCTCCACATTTTTCCTCTTCCTCCGTTTGTCAGTTGGAACACCACCTTCAGCAGCACATCCAACTGTCTTTAAAGGAGCACCACCTTCAGCAGCACATTCAACCGTCTTTAAAGGAGGAACATCGTAGACAATGGACTGGGAATGGACCTGGGGCTGGGGCTGCGGCTCACTGACTTGGGGCTGCGGCTGCGGCTGCGGCTCGCTGACCTGGGGCTGGGGCTGGGGCTTGCTGACTTGGGGCTCAAGCTGGAACTCCTTGAACATGGGCGAGAACTCTTCGAACGGGGGTAGGTTGAACAGGGGCTGGGGCTGAGGCTGGGACTCCTTGAGCGGGACCTCTTCGAACGAGGGAATGTTGATCAGGGGTTAGGGCTCATTGACCATAGGCTGGGGCTCGCTGACCTGGGGCTGGGGTTGGGGCTCGTTGACCTGGGGCTCGACAGTGCTGGACTGGAGCTCATCAGTGGTGACCTGCGGCTCGACAATGCTGGACTGGGACGAGTCAGCAACTAACGTCTTCTTTACATGTTTCTTCGGTTGACGTTTCTTCTTCACCACATGTGCAGCAGCAACTTTCTTCTCCGCTGCACGGGGAGGTTTCTTCTCCGTAGATGGACAGTCCCTGCATTTTTTGTTTTTATGCAACTTCCTCTTGCCTGTATTAAAAAACAAAATAATCATTGGTACATGTTAAAAATATACTATATAAGATAAAAACTACATAAAAATTGCAGGGAAAACGAGATCATACCATGAGTGCATGTGGATGCAGTAGCCACTTCTTTTCCCTTTTTGCCTTTACTAGGGAGTTGCTCATTCTCTTCAAAATCATCTTCACAATTGTCGGCATGCTCTTCATTGATTTGTGGGACAATGGTTTCCAAAACAGAATCAGCAAACTTCTGGATGTCGCTCGCATCCTCATTGATTGGCTCTGTCCCATGCGTAGAGCGCGTGTTATACACTACACGTACTGCAAAGAAATTTTTTTCACATCAGTAATTATAATTTTTGAATTTTAAACACTTGTAAACGCAAAAGAATTCAGGCTAGAAAGACAAGTTTCCATATTATAAACTTAAGATTTTAGGCACATAAAAACTAGGGTGTTTATGTTAAATAATGTTGTATTAAGTGTAGTCAAGTTTCCCAAACAAAACAGTCAAGTTTCCAAAACAAAACAGTTTTCAAACTAAACAATCAAGTTTTACAGTCAACAGTTTTCAGGCTAAACAATACAGTTTCTACAATCAATGTAGTTTTCAGCCTTAATAATCTAGTTTTTACAAAACAACAGTTATCACATTTAAAAATCAAGGGTCTACAATCACTCTAGTTTTCAGTCTAAAAAAGTAAGTTTTCACAATTTTTATAGTTTTCATAATAAAAAATCAAGTTTCTAAACACCAAAGTTTCCAAACAATAAAGTTTAACAAACCACAGTTTCCAGACTAAATTATATAGTTTCTACAAACACAGTATTCAGCCTTAATAACCAAATTTTCAAAAATAACAGTTTTCACATTAAAAAAAGCAAATTTTACAAAACACCACAGTTTTCACAATTAAAAAGCAAATTTCAACAAAAATCAAGAAGCCTAGTTTTCAGGTTAAAAACTAAAAAATCCACATGCACACTGAAAACCACATTAAATAGTCCAGTTTACAATCTAAACACATAAAATTTTATAAGCAAGAAAAACATCCCATTAAACAGTCTAGTTTTCATGGTAAAACACTTAAATTTGCAGAGCAGTCACAAAGTACAAAAAAATAACAAAAAAGCGGAAAAACACAACGACAAAAAAGTATCACCTCTCTGCACCCCTCTGGATTACCACCTTCCACTGATTTAGACGACTTCATTGTATTCAGATCTGCAGAACACAAAGCAGAATCACCAATCACAAATCACAAAACACAAAACACAACAGAATCATGAACATCACAATACAGTTGGATTAACACACCTGACTCAGAGATTGAAATAATACCCAATCGATTAACAACTGAGCGACGACAGCTGCAATACACGAAAACGCCGATCAAACACAATCAAAACACAGTAGCAAAAACGCAGATCAAATCACCATTAAATAACAAAAAACAATGACCAAATCGATACCTGGATTGGATTGCACCGGTTGGTTTGCGCCGGTTGAATTGCGCCGGTTGGATTGCGACGGTTCGATTGGGCAGATTGGACGCGAGTGATGAATGATGAACGAGGGTTTGGAATTGGGAACGGTGGGTTTCAGAAAGGGAATTGGGAAATTAAAAAATAGAAATATGCCTTATATATTTACGTAGGAGGGCTTTTTAGCAATTTCCCTAATTGCTAAAAAGGACCTGCGTAAATGTTAATTGCAAAAGAGGAGCCGTTTTTCATATTTTAATTGCAGAAATAGACCGTCTATAATATAGACGGTCTATTCCAAAACTAATATAATTGTATTATTAGATGGCAACTGTCAGCCAATATTATTAGTAAAATACTTGTGAAATTTGTTCAGAAAATTTTGAGTTTAATATAAAGAACATCTCCTGAACTCCTAACTTTCCCGATTTTCCATGTAAATATTTATACGTTTTAACTTATATAGTATACCTTTCAATTTGTACTGTATATTTTATCACTTGAAGTTTTTTAATTTTTACATAAATTTTTTTGAATTTTCGCATTAAAACATGTTTTACTATATGTTTATTTTAACATGATCAATGTTTTTATACAAAATTGTATCACTTGAGTTTAAATATATATTGATAGTTCCATAACATTTATTAAAACGTTGCATTTAATATATGAATTAATTATGCTTTGATTACTTTTGTGAAAACTAGTCTTTATTTTTATTTTTTTAAAGGGTAATAATTCAAGTGAGCTCCCACTAAAATCTCACTGAGAGTATAAACTAGTCTTTATCTTACATGATAAAATTATATAAGAAATTTTTGAAATATGTTTTTGCAAAATATGACTATGAAAAGCAGACAGTGTACACTGTGTGATGTGAATGTGCATTTCTATGTTAGTTGAGGTGCATAGTATTGATCAGATAATAATAATAAAATATTAATAAAAATGTATGTTGTGGAGTTGATAATGACTGTAGTGATAAAAAAATATTGATTGATTTATCCAAATAACAGAATGTACATCAAATAAAATGCACATAGGAGACAAACACACCGAGAGTATCGTATTATCGTATAATTCCCATCTTAAAGTAACAACACCCCGTTTGGCAGTAAAAAATTACAAGAGATTTGAAGAAGAGTTTTGGTTTTTTTTTTGCTAAAAATAAATTTTTGACTAGTCAAACAGCTACTTATGATGTTTGGTGAGATAGTGAATCATCTAACTGTTTGATCCAAACCTCTCACTTTGAAAGCGCTTGAAAAAGTTGCGTTTCCAACTTAACTCAACAATTAATATTATAATTTTCTTTTTTATCCTTTACTCTCAGCTTTCATGCGTACGAATCCTTTCAAACATTTTTTACAGTAACTGAACACAATATTTTTATTCATTACTATCCTTTTTAAAATTACAAGTTTTTATTTTATTCTTGTAAGAATATTAACTAAAAACATATAAAAATCTTATATATGTTAATCAAAAATACCTCAAAATAAATAAAAATACTACAATTATTAGACATGTTTTTCCATACTTTTAAAATAATAGATCACACACTAATCAAATTAAAAAAAACCTTATAATAAATTTTAATTATTTTTAATTTTGTAAAACAATAAATTTTAAATATCTCTAATAAATATAAAAGATAAGTATTAAAAATATTATCCATACTTCAAAATGAGATCACACTAAATTTATAACACTAATGATAAATTTTATTTGTTTGTGTCCATTTTTGTCATTTAGCATAACACACAGCTATCCGCTATTTATCTTTTACCAAACACTCATTTTACAAACACCTAGTCAAAACAGCTAATACAATCCGCTAACATCTAACAGTTAGTACAATCCGCTAACAGTTATCAACTAACCGCTATCTCACAAACGGGGCACAAATATATTAATTATTTGTGGCTCATGAATAAAAAGTGCCCAGTTTCTTGCTCTTGCATGTTTCATGACATCTAAAAAATAATTTGCTTATTGTTTTGCCATAAATACTACATTTCTATTTCAAGGGATCATGGAAATATGTAAATTATTTTTCGGGGCAATTAAACATGCAAAATATTTTTTTTAGAATTCATAAATTGGACACTTTTTATTTAGGAACCACGCACAATATCAATGACAATTTAGGAACCCGTATAATACAGTTTTATTTACACCGGTTTGGTATTCTACTAACTTGTTTTTGGGCAGATTTTGTCAAATACCATGGTGTGGCTTTGTGAGATATTAAGAAGCAAGTTGATATGCATGAATGGAAACTAGTACCGATTTGGATAAAGAGTAGCACTGAACTAGTAACAACAACTGTTTTTATTAATAAACAAACTAACATTTTATGATTATTATCAATATAACACCTTATGGAATTTCTCAGATTAGATTAATTGAAGTACATTTCTTTAAACTTTTGGAATTAGAAAAATGAGAATTGCTTTAAGAGTTGTTTGATGACTCGGCAAAGTTTAAGAAGCTGCCGTGGTGGTATACGTGGGAAACTTTGCTAAGTACATTTGAACAGAAGTTACATGTCCCTATCTTTGTCTATGAGTGAGTCTATGTGTAACACATAACTTTTCAACTGGGAACGGGAAGTACATTTTAAACCTTTGCTTACCAATGAGTATTAATATCGAAGGAAATAAGATTTTTCCTCACCAATAAGTATCAATGCAGGTGAAAAAATCTCCTTCCCCTTTAACAGTACATTAATCTCTTCTCATTTGGATAAAAAATTGCTACGATTTATTCTAGACGTCAGAATTTAGCGAATGATCAACAATATTTGTTAAATGAAAGTACGTTTGATATTAACACTCGAGGAGAAGATGCAACCATCTGCAATATATAAGATGGGTATTGATTTGAGCAATATGTCTTCATCTAAATCCCACCATTTTTTTGGTTAAAACCATCAAAGTGGACGAGAGAATTGTTCACGGCTACTCAACCCTAATAAAAACAATAGAATTACGTGATCATGTTTGAAACCCAATATTACACATGAACCCTGTTAGGGTAACTGTGGCAATTTATTGTCCGAATGCTACACTCCGATCTAATGTCGGAAGCAAAGTGAGATATCAGAAATGTGTCTAAAAATATTACAAGAAAACTAAGTCATCTCTGTATCGATGCCGGTCACAGCATAGCTAAAACCAGACTTCCCTCTTTCTGCTGCGTATAGACATCACCAAGTACAGCATTTTAGAACTCGTTAGAATTCACCATCCCACTTTCTCACAGTCAAAACAGAAAACTCGGTTCTATTATAACAAATACTCTCTACCTGAACCTCAACCGACTACCCATTGCGCCCGGTGGCCTCTTGACCACCGGAATATAGCAAGTTTTCACAAGTTTGGACAGCAGAGTAGTATGTAAAGCATACCGAGTGGTTCTATCTAGCCATAATACTAATAGGAAAGCTTCATCAAGAGTCTAACTAGAGATTGCTATAAAAATTTCTCTTATAAGGTGATATTCCAAAGCACAACATTAAGAAGAAAATCATAAAATTCTAAAAATGGATATATATATATATATATATTTATAAATTAATATCGGTACTAAAGCAATCCCAACCAATCCTGGTCTGATTGGCTGGTGACTAAATACTGGATAGAGAAAATGTAATCTAACTCGATATAAGCTTAAAGCCTAATCGGTCTACAAATCTAGTATTAGTATTGCTAGCAATAGTGTTTCAAAACTATTGTGACTTGGATTTCTCCTAAGTGTACTAACTAGATCGGAATCTAATCAAAGTTTAACTGAGCAAAAGGACCCGTCAGAAAACTAAGATTAGCATATCACATTCAATCCAAGTACAAACATCAATAAATATATACCCGAAAAAAACTGAAAATAAATTTTAAAAGGGGAAAAAAAGAAGTAAAACCACATTCTCAGTCTAACCGTGCCAGTTCCAGTATAACCTGTCCAAATCTGCCCGACCCGACCGAGCCTACCGAACCGACCCGATCCGAGCCGACCGAGCCGACCCGAGTCGACCGAGCCGGATCGAGCCGACCAAACCGTTGACCTGCCAAAACATCTGAGTCTCCCACAGAGCCTTGATCGAGCAGCCCCAGATCTGCTCTGCATCTCCGGTCACGGCCTCCTTTCTCCACGGCTCGTCTCTGGGCGTTGAAACTCAGGGCGACTTCCGGCCGATCTCAGCCGTTTGGCGCGCGGCCCGTCTCGTCGTCCTTGTGAAGCTCCGTCCGGCATTGACCAATTTGCCTGGCCGGTCTTCAGGCTGTCGGTGGAGTCCCAACGGCGGTGTCGGCGTCGATCAGCCGTGGCGCTGTAGCGTTGGGCGTCTGGATCGAAGCAACGGAGTCCACCTCTCTCGCCCCAGGAAAGGTCGCCGTCGTTCAGCCTATCGTCGTCTGTCCATCGGGGTATTCGTCTGAGCTGTGTAAGTCTGGGAATGGCGGGATCCGGCGGAGAAAACGTAGCGACCCTCCTCCGCCAGTATCCATAAAAATCGGATCTAGGTCTTATTTGAACTGTAATTTATCGAGCAAGAAGCGGATTTCGGGTATGGGGATTGGGATTTAGAGTGGTATAGAGTTATAATCTAGGTGTAGGGGTGGGAAGGGTGGCCTGCTCGGCGGTGGCGCCGGCGGCCACCCCGCCAAAGTAGATCTGGGTGGAGAGGGGTTACTGTTGAGCGAGAGGAGAGAGAGAGGAAAGAGGAAAACCTCTTTTAACCTTGATACTGTATAATCTACTTCAATTTACTTTTAAATCCCACCATTTGAGCATGAAAAACTCCTATAGTGTGGTTCAAAAAATATGACAAGAATTGTTGATAGACAATTAAAAGATACCCCAAGAGAGAACATCTACGTCTTAATCCTCTTACTATTGTCAAAGTGAGCAACCTTACTCCATTCAAGTTTACCGAGTATTGTACAAGGGTCACTTATTTTAAAATTATATCAAAGAATCCCCATAGAATTAAAAAACATGAATGCTCACCCCAAAAACTACTAAAAACCCGATTATAAGTTTATTTACATCTAGTTTAAGTACCATCAAACCCACTTCTCCCTTTTTCTCCCCTTATTTTTCTTCCTGAATGTTTCCATCATTAATAAGAACATTCTCATCTATATATTTATCTTTCATAAAATCTTAACTGTTCGTTGAAATATAATGATGTGTAAATTTACGATACCTCGTGACTAACGCCTTTGCTAATGCTTACGATTGACACGGGGACATTGGTCTATAATCCTCCACTATTTGGGGTATTTTCCCCTATGGTTAGTATTGTTTTAGTCTAAGAGAGATTTTGTTCATTTAAAGGTCGTTTGGTTGAAGGTGAAAAATGTAAGAATTTGAAACTATTTGAAACTTTGAGTTCTCATTTTAATAACTATTAAAAGAGGCCACTTTTGCTACGTGGCGCTCTCACAATTTTTCCCCCAACTTACCAAAAAAAACTATAAAAAAATTCCTTGAAACTGCTGTTCTCTTAGGTTTTCCCTACGTCTGCTCATCTTCCTTCTTTCCAGAATATTCTCCGCAATTGATTAAGCATTAATTTTCTTGAAAATTCTGCTCATTAATTAAATCTGGTTTCGATGAGAGAGCCTTCCTCCACACTCTATTCGCTTTCAAATATGGAAGGAGAACTCTGGAATATACCTGGCCAATCGACATTACCTCATCAATTTGGATCGATAGCTATGTCATCAGCTCAGCGGAGTGATTCGAAGCCCTAGCCAACCTTCAGGTAATTATAGTTGATTCTCCGGGTCTCCTTCTGCATATATATAACTATTATTCCTTGCTTGCACGGCTTTTGGTTATGAAACTGGTAATCTTTTAATTATGCACATCAATGTTCGATGAAATTCCCAGCAATAATAGTTTCTGTTAGAACGCACAGCTCATTAGATATTCTCAGAGGAATCATCACAGTAATAAGGCCGTCTGTATCATCACAGTAATGCGTATAGTTAACTATCCCTCATTGCATTGAAAGATGTTAATAGCTTCTGAAAGGTGTTAGCTTTGATGTGTTTCTTTCTTTGCTCTTTTCAGCT
The DNA here is from genome assembly GCA_948330725.1 of Sherardia arvensis. NCBI lineage: Eukaryota > Viridiplantae > Streptophyta > Magnoliopsida > Gentianales > Rubiaceae > Sherardia > Sherardia arvensis. Next base: position 10,268,465 of record OX415237.1, read on the forward strand.
CTCATGGATTATTGATGCTTATATTGCTCACATACATCGGTGCAACTACGTTACATTCCGGGTAAATAAAAGTAAAACTTGCCATTTTTTGATGTGTATTCTGTATTGCTTTATGCTCAATTTGTTTTTGATCAGATTTTATTGCAAGTCCATTCATACTGTTCATCTTGAACTTGCAGGAATTGCTCATCTTGAACTTTAGAAGGTAATTGATGCAAAGAGTTTTTGTTGATATTTTTTTTGCTTAAGTTTTTTGTTGTTGAGTTGCTGTTTTGTGAGAGTGTGAATCTGTTTATTGGAAATTCTCGCATTTGCATCACTGTTTGTATCTATCTTAGTACTGTGCATTTTGATCATGTTGAGTTTTTGTTTAGTAGTATCTCTCTATCGATTAAAACTTGAACATATTTTGTTGTTAATTATACAGGTGCAAATTGCAGAACCTCAGCTGTTGTTTTACCGTAGAGCAATGTCTTAAACTGAAGTGATCAGGAAAAATTGCCAATATTTGAGGGTAGGTGCGATGAGCTTAAGCTTCCGAGTTCCAGTTGAGTCGAGTCCAAGTTTTTCATATATATATCTTTTGTCATTATTTGCTACTCCAAATACTGCTTTCATGCCCGTGAATCTATATTTTTTTTTTCATTTTTTATGCATGTTTATTCTATGAATTGTTAATTTGACTTTGCTTTGTGTTCATTTTTTGTTAGTCAATGTAACTTAGAGAGGCAAAGAGCGGATCACTTAGGTAAGGAAATTAACCTTCCTTTTGGTGTTTTTCATCACGCTTCATTTTATGATTGTTAGGATCTTGCTACTGTATGTTCCTTGATGGTTCTTGTGTTTTAAGGAGAATTCTTTTGCAGGAGGTTATCTAGATTGCTATTAACCAATGTAATGTTAAAATGTATGATTTCAAATGAGGACACCTTTCTGGAAATTGTTTCAAAAAGCCGCACAGTGGAGATTAAGAAACTAGGGAAGAGAATAAAATTCCATGCAATTCGGTGCCTTTTCTAAGACATGAGTCATGACACCTTTCTGAAAATTACTTCAAACAGCTGCACGATAGAGGTTGGAAAACTTGAATCGGTGATTGGTCTAATTGTTCCTAATTATTTAACATAGCTTAGATGATACCTTATATCTGTCTGGAAATGATTGTTAATCTTCTTGGTGCAGCTGAAGTTGTAGCAACTGCTCAGGTACTTTCAATAGTTGTATTCGTTTGCATTATGAACCAAGCTCTGTATGAGCTGGATTATGTTTGAGCGTTAAAATATTAGACCTTATAATATATGTTTGTTGTTAAAGTAGACACTAATCAGATGAAGAAATCATGTTGATGATGACGGTAAATGTACAGTCTTGCATTGCAATTTTCTTCTGTTGGGATTGTAAATTTTTGTTTCTCTGATGAGTGTTTTTTAAATTTGTTGAAAGCTTTTCCCGACTGTTCTAGAAGTGTGAAAAGAAAAAATCGTGGTTTGACGTAGCAGCGTTAACGATATAAACTTGGTTGTTCCTCAGGGCATTCGTTTGATGCACAACAGATATGGAAGTATCATGATGATCTAATTTGTTTGTATGATTCATTTCCGGAGAGATCTCACCCGGTTCTGCATTTTTCTTTTAATCTGTGATGGAAGGCTCTTCGGAAAGTGTTTGTTGCAAGAAATAAGTTTACTGTTCGAAATGGTTCCTGCTCCATTAATCAGCTGCTTCAAATGGTTGTAGAGAGTTCCTTTTTTAGATTATAGGTTTGCTGTAGAGCTAATGTTTGTCTTCTGCAGCTGCAAATTATCCAAATCCATTTATTGTTGATATATTTTTTGCTAACATCGAATCATGGTGATATGAAATTGTTCAGATGCATTGTTGGGGGTGATTGTATTTTTGAATCATATTTTATGCAAGTCTTTTGTAGCAAACTGTAGTTTTGATTTTTAATTATTAATTATCAAAAATATGTACACGAAGTTAAAATATTTTTCTGTCTTTCACCATCTAGCATATAATTAAATAAATGACTAATAGATACTGTTTTTTCACATTCATGTGGACATGTTTATGATTTGCAAACTAATATCTACACGTTTCTTATAAGTCAAAAAGTCACATTAATATAAATTATACATACTTATAAAGATTTTTAAAATTTCAAATACGCATTATTGGTATATTAATGTAATTTTACATATCAATCAATTTTGACACTGCATTTTAAAAAAGTAAAAAATAGAGTAGTTGAATTCATGTTTATAAAAGAATTTAAAAGTATAGAGAATAATATTCATATTTATAAAAAAATTGTGAAGTCTTATGTGAAATAGTATTATGATTGAGGTGGATGGATGTTTCATTATTATAATATAACGAAGATTGACTGAAAGTTCATGATTTTATATAATACTAGGCAAGCAAGCCCGCGCTACGCGCGGGCGTGCGTTATTAATGATACAGTCTAAAATGACATGTTCTCAAAGCATATTCTTCTCCATGCAATAAATCGGACTATGGTCGATGTTCTCACATCAAAAGCCTTCTTTGTTGGTTTGAATTCTGTAGTAAACAGGGCCACTGAAATATACACAACTAGGGGTGTAAATGAGTCGAGTCGAGACCGAACAGGGGTATGCTCAAACTCGACTCGTTACATATTCTTCGAGCTCGAGTTCGAGATCGAGCTCTTTCGAACATAAAAAATTGTGTTCATGACTCGACTCATTAACTTTTTGTGTGCTCGAGACCGACTCGCGAGCTTAACGAAATTCGAGTTCGAATTCGAGCCAAGTGAGCTCGTTTAACCCAAAAAGCTCGATTTCAAACCAATTTAAGTAATATAGCTAAATAAATTTTAATAAAATAAAATACAACCATTAAAAAATCCACAAACACATGAAACATATTCATTTATTTAATAAAACATCAAATGGAAGAAGAAGAAGAGTTAGAGTTGGACTTGGATTTGAGGTAAAATTAAAAGTTTAGCGTGTATTACAGTCATTTATACCTTAATACTTAATTTAGATTTTATATTTTTAATTATTTCAAAGAAACCCCTAAATTAACTATATATTTAATTATATACATATTTGCTCAATAAACTCGTCGAGCTTCTTGAACAAAAATTTAAAAGCTCAGACTCGACTCGTTACATATTCGAACGAGATCGAGCTCGAGATCGAGCTTGGTCAACCCGAGCTCGAGATCGAGCTTTGACCGAGCTTCTCGAGATTTTCTCACGAACGACTCAACTCATTTACACCCCTATACACAACATTATTGGCCTTCAATTTGGATTTGGGCATCATATTAAATATGAAGCTGGTTTAAGCTCATTGACTCCCATCTGACTCCTTCATATCATCAGGATTAAAGAACCACATGAGGAGCTAGATCAATCATATGATCATATTTCTATAAATAGAAACCGAAGTTATGAAACTAACTCTGGTGGAGCTCCAATGACCAATCAAACAAGCAACACATTGTTCTGGAAGCCAAGTCCAGCCTCCAAGATGTGCTCATGACTCTGTTGGAAGTTCATTCTGTACCCGTTCCTGTATCAAGTGATACTGTCAAAAAGGTGTGTTCAGTGGGAGGGAGAGAGATGAGTCAACAACAAAAATAAGTAACAAAAAAGAATCAGAATAATAATAAGAGAATTAGGATGAAGTTCATACTATCATAAACAGAAAAAGGAACATCAATATTACAAATCATGAATTACTCAATTCACGTAAGTGATCATAGAAACTGTCAGTTGCTGCAATGTTGATTGGTTCGAGAGTTAGTAGGGGTTTCCTTCGCTGTAAAATCAACATTGAAGTTTCAATAAACAATGAATTTAACTAGCAGACGAGAAGGCTATGATTACGAGTATGAGGTATGAACTGAAACCCCTTGCTAAAGACTCCTGTCTTTAAGCCTAAGGCTTAAAGACATGCCACGAGAAGAATCTGGCTCCATACCCAAGCAGCATATCCACCGGCAATGTCAGTAATGCCCGTAAATCCCTGTACTATATTTCCAGTAAGTAGATTTAAATTTCCAGTGCAGAGGAAATCAAAGCATTTTGATACATCTAATAAGAAACACGTAATGATCAAACAAGAACGTGGTTTGTATCGTTGAAAAACTCACGCTAGAAATGAGCTTGGTTGCAGCCATTAGTGATCGCTTTCCAACTGGCATCCCTGTAATGAAATCACCAATGCAGTCAAGCAAGGCTGAAGCCTGCAGAAGAAATGGCATATCACAAGGGTTTGCTGACATACAACTATAATTACGTCATCTTTCCTGAATTTAGCCAAGACTTCTTTCACAAAGTTGGGATTCTTAGTCATGCCTGTTTTGGTGTAGGAAAAATGATATGTGTAAGATTCAAAAGTTCACAATTCATTCTTTCTACTAAGCAAGAGCTGAAAATGAGTGGTAACTGGTACTAATACTAAGAACAGACATGCATTTAAGATAGATACTGAGAGATTGAATCTAAGATCCTTCAAATAACATATTCCAGCCAAGATTACCTGATCCCGCTCGAAACAAGTAAGGCACATTGACAGCCCCAACAGCATGACCAACACTGAATTCCTCAGCAGTCCTGTATTTGCAACGAATAGAAGTTACAGTTACACAGGTATCAGAAGAAATCAGATATACAATGTCAAACAAACTACGAGCGCTTTCGAAACAACATCAATTGCTGATAAGAGATGAAGCAGAGCAAGCACCTGACGTCCAAATAATGATGTCGCAGAGAGCTGAGCTGCACCAGCATTTACATTAGTAAGTAGTTTCAAACTTTCGACGTCAAGGTATGTTAGTGTGAATTTCATTTCAATGTTGTGCCATGTCCATCCATTCTTCTGAAGCTTCTGGTCTTCTTGTGATACCCCAGAACGGCATGCCCAAGTCTGTAAATTAAGAAACTTTTAGAAGCCAACCTTACCCAAGGGAAATCAAACTCAAACTTTGTATGTCTAACCTTAAAGTCAGCACCATGTGATAAGGTTACAGCCCCACAGTATGAGGTCACTTGAGCAGAAAACTAATACATTTCATAGACATAATTTATCATTCAAATGGTCCATACAAATTAATGAATTCTTCAACTTAAAGTAGAGCTACCTAAAGGAATGATGAGAGAACAAGCTGGGTGGAGCAACAAGTATCCACTGACAGAAGAGACTCTTTCGTGAAGAGACGTGGCCGCAGACCGTCAACACTGTTATCAAAGTTGAGAACGACTCCATCAGCAAGGAAACACTATTCTTACTCCCCCGCGAATACTCCGAGCCTCCGAACTTGAGGTCAGTGCAGCAGTTTAGCTTCTCCAGAAACACTGCCCCTCCAGATGTTCCAAATGACATGGCTGCCGCCACCGAATCAGCCGAAGCCACGCCAGAGAGGCATCGTGCGGCGACGGAGAAGCGGCTGTCTTTTCATATGCCACCCCCAGCGAATGGGACATACACTGAAGCTTGAGAACGATTTTGGGAATCCCGCAAGTCTGTAGAATGTAAATAAGGAGAACGATTTGAAAGGAGAACAACAGAGAAATCTCTGGAGACAACTAAGGGGCCAATAATAAAATAATAATAAATTACTGTGCGTAGAGGACGAAACGAGCAAAATAATATAGAAAATTGGCGACGACGAATCGATATTGTAGCTTCGCCATCCACGCTTTATATAATAAAGGATTACGGTGATAACTAGTATTGTATGACAGAAGCATTGAAGTATTTAGTCTGAATTGCTATATACAATCCAATATTTTACTAAGCGTAGTCCAAACTACAATTGAAATTACAATATTATCCATGAATATTGCTAAATTTCTCAATGAACATAATAAAAGAGGACATTTTCATAAAATTTATACTGTATTTTGGAATAAAAGAGTAAAATACCGGATTGCATATAACAACATTCTACAAATTTTGGATATTAACAACTCCTAATAAAATCGAAGAGTACAATACAACCACATTTGCTTTGCAAAGTATGGATTATGTAAACGGAAAATATTGATTAAGGGCGGTATAAGTTTCATAATTTGAAATTGGGGTGTAACTTTTACATAATTTCTAAAAAGGTCGGTGATTTATTCGCATATATTCTTTTAATTTAATTTTTGTATGAAAGACATTTATACCCCTGTTTTGTAGTCTAAATTTTATTATAAACTTAACCCATATTTGTAGATTCTAAACTTGATTAAAAAGTAATTCAGCCCTGACTATAACTTATAATATTTGTTGAATTCCAATTTAGTTGAATTTCAATTTAGTTCACATTGAAAGAATTCAATTCAGTTTAATTTTTCTAAATTCCATGAAGTTCATTTAATTAAAATGTTGGTTAACTTAAATCAAATTGAGTGTTTCACCACAATTTTAATAATTTTGTTCAGTTTTATTAAGTTTGCAAAATTCTGATTTAAATTCACTTAAATAATATTTGAATTTTTTAGATTGAATTTGAAAAAACTTAACGAAACTAAAATTATACAAAATAAATTTAATTTAATTTAACTTTACAAAATTCAATGAAATTGAACTGAACTGAATTTAATCTAAAATATTTAGATGTTGCTGGAAATAATCTTAATTGAATTAGAGTAAGTTAGAGAGATAAAACCAAACTGAATTGAATAGAATTAAATAAGAATGAAATGAATTATAACTTCAAAACAAGGGTAAAACTGTCTTTAATACAAGAATTAAATTACATGAATGCAGGCTAATAAATTATCGCCCTTTTTAGAAATTATGTAAAAGTTACACCCCACTTTCAAATTATGAAACTTATACCGCCCTTAATCAATATTTTCCCTTATGTAAAATGTTCACACAAATCTACGCAATATCCAAAATTTGTATCACCTCTTACAAATACACAATCATACCATAATATCATTCTTTTACAATTTTTGCTTATTCAATTAGACATGTTTTCGTAATTAATTCTTAATTTTCAATTGATTTGGATAATTATGTAATTTTGGTTCATTAATTAAATTGAATTTAGTATATTTACTATTCAGAATATTCATGCAAAATTATAAATGATATTGAACTACTGGTATCCTAAAGGGAACTAGAAGAATTATTGCTCTGATTAATAAATAAATTAATAAAAAACAATAAAAAGGATGAAACTACGTAATTTTGACTAAAACCACCACACAACCACCGCACGTTCACCATATCCCGGCGCCTACCATTTTTATATATTCCTTTTTTGTTTCTTTTATTTTTATTATTTCATTCTTCATCCCACATAATTTTTAGCAAGGTTACGTTTATAATCTTTACATATACTTTTTGTGGTATTAAACTATTAATATATTTTTGTTTCTTTTTTTTTAGCCGTGATTTACCATAACTTTTCCGCCTTCCATATTACCACAAATTATTACAAATTACGAGCATAAATAGAACTCATTTATATTCATTATACAATAATCATTTCCATATTAAGGTGTTTCTATTTTATATTGTTACACTAACACAATATATAGTTTACGTACAATATAGTATAACTACGGTATTAATATATTTTACTTTGATGCTAAGTATAGAAATAGAAATAGAAATTTGATACTCAATTCGGTACTTATAGAAATAGATTATCAAATTTTTCGTCCAGTTTCAGCAATGAAAGATTTGACTTAGGGTTTAACAATTCTTTTTAGCATGATTACGTATGATCAATTTAGAAATTACACACATCAGCATTTTTTCCTTAAAATGTGTACTTATAAAAGTATTTATCTATTAACTTAATATTAAATAAATTTCTTACATTTTGATCTTAATATATATTAATTTATAATAATTACCTTTGATGAATAAGCTGGCAATTACGATATATATAGACAATTTCATAATCTTTTGAATTGTCGTTAGTTATCTTTAAAGAGTTTTTCTTTAAACACACTTCATCCTCATCTTCATAAGTTTATTCATAATATTAACATAAAAAAGATTAAATAAATCGTGCAACGCACGATGATATTTAGCTAGTACATAATTAAAATATATTGAAGAAAATTGTCCACATAGTCTATTCAACAGCTGGAAAAATACAGCACTCCACATGTCGTCATACTGATCATCTTAATTATGGTCTGTTTTATTTTTATTTTTTGAAATCATGCTAATTATGGTCTGCTAGATGACTTGCCTTTGAGAATTTCGGTATTTATATTAGTTTTTAAATTGGTAATACTTGAGTAATTGGGAGTTAGTTTCAAATGAAATCAGTTCACCAAAATCAAGACTTGTCCCGATTCAAACAAGATTAGGAAATTTATTCCTATAGTTTATTGATACTTAAGATTTCCATGAACATAAATGTTTAATTCTATAGTTGTCAGTTTCTGTGGGTTATTTCTCACTGAACTAAACTGTATTGAATTAAACAAAATGTAAATTAATTAGTGTATTGTAAAACTAGCATTGGCAGGCCGCGCAAGGCGCAGCCAATACCCAATTTTCATGAAATAAGATGATTAAAAATGATGCAAGTTTATAACATCGTCATAAATATACATGTATAATAAATACTGCAATCGAAAGAAATGATCTACAATATTTTAATAGATCTTTTGCTTAATTTGTCGGTCACAAATTGTGTATAATTAATTCTCTCATCTAAATGTGTTGCGATATCTGCATTAATAAAATATAAAATAAATTTTGATCGAGTTTGTTAATTTGCCATCTACTTTCATGCATGACCTGAAAACTCATACAAATGAAATTTAGAACAACAATAATTTATGAAATTAATTATAAGGAAGGCGAAATTGTGATATAATAACCAACTTAAATGCAAATTCCATTTAATTAAGTTTATTTTATTTAAATTTAATTTTATTTAGTTTGCAATTAATCTATTCACTTTGGAAAGATCCATTTCATCACATATTAGACAAAAAGGAAATGTTCCCAAAATAAACAATAAAAACACATTTCTTTGTAAATAAATATAATTCAGTAAATAATTACATAAATTACATTTGCAGGCATATTAATGAGATGTTAAATGGTGCATATTGCATCACATTGATTTGAAGGTATAAATTGCTTTAACGTTAGCAATTGCACCATATATATTAGTCATATATGTATTTATAATAACAAAATATAAGGTTAACCATTCTTAATCAATCTTCCAATAACTCAAACTAATGAAAACTTGCGCGATGAAGATTTTATATGCTTTTTGCATAGCCTGACTTCACAAGTCAAAAAAAAAATGAAAATTGTTTTTTATAATTATCTTACTTATTAAACTTATTGACCGATTGAGATTCATTTTTTTATATTAGAAATGAAAAAAATCCAATTAATATTAGAAATGAAATGCATATACATATATCAATACATTTGAAAGTACTATTCTATCCTAAAACTATCTGAAGGCAACCAAGCTCGGGTTCTTTCGTGTAGTGCATCTTAATTCATAAGATGCAATGATGATCTCATCTGTACATATTGTATGTAAAATCAAGCATCAAACTCATAAGATGCAATGATGAATGCAAAGGAACTGAAACTCATCCTCAAATAAGCTTAAAACTGATTATTGAAAAAGCAAATCAAAACTTTACCTTTTGCAATGCAATTGATAGGCAATCAAATGCAAAATCAATAAAACAGGAACCTAGTATGATTGATATATAACACAAACTAATCGGAATCATCTGAAATGAAAAAGTGCAACTACCTAGAAATCTCCTGAATCCCACAGCATCGCTCGGTCGTTTAAATCTCTCTTTTTCTGCAACAAAAACATCCACAAGCTCTTATTAAATATCAAAATTTTGCGGATAAAAGAGATACCAACAAAGTTACAAATTAAGATGTGAAAGTTATGAGTTCAGAACGTTTTACCATGACATCTCCCGAGTGAATTCACGGCTAAGAATGGTAGCATCTTTGTTGACTCCTCACTTCACTTTCTGAGAATAGTCTGGAATTTGGATAACAATGTCAATAGTAACTCTCATAAGTAATTTACCAAATCCTATAACAGATACACATAACATAAAAACAATGCTTATAAGTTTCGATGGATATACCAGTGCAGCATGTACCACATATTCTTCACCATGACAAATGCTTTAGGTAAACAGCCAACGCAAATGCTTTAGGTAAATTTCGATGGTGATTCTTCCTTCAACTCAAGGGACGCTGCAATAATCATCAACCAATCACACAATGACTAAAAACCCAAACTTTCAATAAGAGAATCAACAAATATATATAATCAAAACCATAACCCTAAAGGAGGGAGAGTCCGTTATCAAATCAGGAATGAATGGAAAGGTGTATAAATGAATTTCCCAGTGTGGAGATATGACCATGGAGGCATATGCGGAATGTGGAGGTTGATCTCAATCCCATCCTCAAAAGCTTTATATGAGAAATTAAGTAGTTATGAAAAATAATGGAAAATGGATTATTGAAATTAAGAACATTGAATCGAGCATGAAGAATTAATGGGATAAAATGAATGAATGGTATAATACTAAATTGAAGAAGAAAGAAGATTATCAGTCGTGGAGTTAAGCACGAGTTTAGGACAACAAAGGGTGTTTTGAAGTTTATGAGTTTCGAAACAAACTGAAGAAATTGCAAATTTGCAGAGAAGGGGAAGAGGGGAGGCTTTTGCCGTTTCAGATTAAACTTAGAGGAAAAACATACAGTTATTGAAAAACATTAAGTTTGAGAATTAATAGGTCATTGAATTTGAAACTGAAGAAGTCTAAAGGTTAGGAGGGAGGAGGGCTTGCTATAATTAGAAGATATGGGGCTGGAAATAAAAGGGGTGGGCCATATCATGAGGTGGATCTGATTTGGAAGATGATGTGGCATGCCACGTGTCAGCGAGAGAGGGAAGAGTTGTTAAAAATAGTTGTCTCTTTATATATGGTAGATATAATTAGTAAGTCTATCTAAATTTCATTAAATAATATTTTACTGAATTGAATTGAATTGGACTGAATTGAACTAATCCACTTAATATGAATTTCAATTTTATTTAACAATCGGTCCCTAAAATTATAGCCTCCATTTTATTAAATATTTTAACCATGAATGTACGTACGTAACAACTGTTACGTAAGTACCATTTATTAGATTCCGCTTATGGATGTTTTTCGAATTTTAGATTCGCTTATTACGAATTCCACTTATTATGATTTAAAACTCCTGTTGAATTTCAGATTCCGGCATTTATTTTATTGTAATTGCTTTTTGAATTTTTATAATATGATATTGATTTATTAAGTTATTTTTGTTTAATTTATATTTTACTTAGTGATTTGTTTTGTACTTATCAAGCTTGTATCATAGGTTAGTTTTTTTAACGGTCAATTACTTAAAAATAATTTAATTAATTCATTAATAAAAAACTTTCAAGGCATGAGAATACGAGGAGTTCAAGTCGGAGCTTGAATATGTAAATTGAATAAATAAATTAAGTTCGTAATTAATCATATTTAGTCAAAAGAATAAAAATAAATAAACTGCGACACCAAACACAGAAAATCCTGTTTAAAGTTCATTTCATCCCTCACTAACTCCCAAACACAGAAAATCAAGCAGCCACCAGAGATTACATACACCGAGTGAACAGAAACAAGTCTGAAAGATCAATCATAAAAATCCACAAATGAGATCAACAAAGTAACCTTAAACAGGATCAATTTGAGTAACTACACAATCTGACTGATCTTAGTGATTGTTAAAATTGTCACCTTGTCATATACAGCTATACAAAACACGACCACGACACAACCAGGTTGATAAAACCATCATATAACTATCAAAAGAACACGGTTTTGGAACACGATTGATATTCAAAAATTCATTTCATCCCTCATTAACTCCCAAACTCAGAAAATCAAGCAACTAGAATGTGACAATAGAAGAAAACTCAGAATAGAGTTTTGTTTGTATTTATTATATTTATTGTATATTGCAGTTATGTTATTAGGGTTTAGGTAGTTTTCATTAATTATTATTAGACCCTTGTATGTAGTATAAATACTTATGTAAATCCTAATGAAAATCAGTTTGGGAATTAGTCTTTACATGGTATCAGCAGCCTTTATGATCCTCTAAACCCTCCCCTCTTTTTTCTACTCTTTTTCTCTCGGCCGCAAGCCTCCTCTCGGCCGCCGACCAAAAATTATTCCTCCCTCCACTCATCAAAATCTCTGCTTTCTGTATTTTTCCTGCTCTACGATAGCTTCTAGTGGACGTCATGAGAAGTTGTCCATCAACACGATTATTCATATGCTTAATACTAAGCTTGATGTTACTACGTATCTGCAGTGGAAGCAACATGTTCAGTATGTTCTTCGTCCTCAAGGTTTGTTTGGTCATCTTGATGGCTCCTCTCCATGTCCTGAACTTCCGGTGCATGTGCCACCGTCCTCCACCACCGTTCCCCCCGATGATGCTGCTAAGTTGAAGGCCAAGGAGGCCTATGATGCTGCCAAGGTGGCGTATGATGCCTGGATGGATGATGATCAGGCGATTTGTGGTATTTTGTACTCCTCGCTTACCCCAGAAGCGAAGAATGAAGTCTCTCAGTGTCACACTGCCAAGGCGACGTGGGATGCTTTTGCGAAGGCCTACCAACATGGATCTGCGGTTGACAAGTTCAGTCTTCGTCAACAGGCTGCCTCACTCAAGAAATTGGGTACCGTTCATGAGCTACATCTTTCTTTTATGTCAATTTTTGAAAAGTTGAATGCTATGGGTGATCCGGTTGATAACCGGGAGAAGTTGATTTGGTTTTTGAATGTTCTGGGACTTGATTTTAGTTCCTTTAGTGCCCCTATTGCCTCTAGAGATCCTGCCCCCTTGTATCAGCAGGTTGTTGATGAGGCACAAGCTCATGAAGCGTTTTTTGCCAATTTGAGGGGTTCTGCTGGTCCAAATCCAACCTCGGCAGTTTTCATGGCAAGCTCTCAACAGAAGGAACACACTGCCGCCGCCGCCCCACGCGGCGCCGGTGCTGGCCTGTCCGGTCAGCGGCGTGCGGCAGGTTCTGGGCGTGGTCGTGGTGGTCTGATTCAGTGTTATACCTGTGAGGGTTATGGTCATGTGTCCAAACAGTGTCCGTCGTCCACTCCTCGTCCGGCACCTCAGAAATCCCAACCCTATGCTCAGCCTTATGTTCAGCCATATGCTCAGCCGCAGTTTCTGCCTTTTGTGGCTCAGCCAGGTCAAATTCCGCGGACTCCTCAGGCTAATCTTGTCCAGATGCAACCATATGCAGTACCTCAGCAGCCAGCGCCGCAGTATGTCATGTATTCTCCTCAGCAGCCCCAGCAATACTTGACATATCCAACACAGGAATCTACTCAGTATCAGCCCTCTTTTGCTGCTTCATCCTCCACTACTCCGGATTGGTACTTGGACTCTGGAAGCACGAATCACATGAGCTCCTCTGCATCGAATTTGTCCAGCATCACGCCTTATAACGGTAACACTCTTGTCTCTGTTGGTAATGGTGCAGGTATTTCTATTACTGGTATTGGTGATGCTCGTGTTATTCCTTCTTTGCATTTATCTGATGTGTTGGTTGTGCCTGCTATTACTAAGAACTTGTTGAGTATCAGTAAGTTAACTAGGGTGCTTGGTGCTGTTATTGCATTTGATGATCAGTCTTTTCTTATTCAGCACAAGGCCACCAGGGCAATTCTGGGTCGGGGCAGATGTGAGGATGGTCTCTATGTTTTGGACCGTGGTGAGGAGGCATTGCTGTCATTTGTGGTGAAGAATAAGAATAGAGCATCGTTTGAGACTTCGCATGCTCGCCTGGGACATGTGTCCCCTAGTGTCATTTCCCTTTTGAATAAGACTTGTTGTTTGTCACTTACTTCTTTGCTCCCTAGACCTGGTGTTTGTTAGTCTTGTGCTATGGCTAAGGGACAAAAACTATCTTTTGTTGAGAATTCTAAGCGTGTTGCTCACGTTCTTGATTTAATTCATTGTGATTTATGGGGACCTTCTCCGATTTTATCTGGTAATGGCTTTGCTTATTATGCTGTGTTTGTGGATGATCACTCGCGTTTTACTTGGTTTTATCCCTTACGTCAGAAGTCAGATTTTGTTGATATATATCTCCAGTTTGAGGTGTTTGTTGAGAATCAATTTTCTTCAAGAGTCAAAGTCTTTCAGAGCGATGGTGGAACTGAGTTTACCAACAATCGATTACAGAGTCACTTTAGCACTCGAGGCATTCATCATCAGATGTCTTGTCCTTACACGCCAGAGCAGAATAGTAGGGCTGAACGGAAACACATACATATTACGGAGATGGGGCTCTCCATGTTGTTCCACTCACACTTACCTCTTTGCCACTGGGATGATGCGTTCAGCACTGCGGTTTTCAACATAAATCGTCTGCCTACTCCTGTTCTAGGTAATGTATCCCCTTTTGAGGTTTTGTTTGGTCGCTCTCCAGAATACTCCAACTTTCATCCTTTCGTCCTACAGCAGCTCATAAGTTGGCACCACGTAGTCTTCCATGTGTTTTTCTAGGCTACAGTGCGCAGTACAAGGGGTTTAAGTGCTTGGACACATCTACCGGTCGCGTTTATATGACTCGCCATGCCAGATTTGATGAGACTCATTTTCCTTTCTCGAGTGCTACTTCAAAGGCTCAGTTTACTTCACTGGATGTCTCGTCATTCTTAGATCCTTCCACTCCTGACTTGGAAGTACCTTTTGTTGGGCCTTCTGTTAGGTCTTCTCCAGCGGTATCATCTGCTCCTTGCCTTGTGTGTCCTGAGTCTCCTGTTTCTCCTGAGCCGGTACCACCTATGGTTGTTTTGGATGATCCTGTTGCTGTTGATGAACCTGTTACTCCTCCTCGTTCGCCTACACCCTCGACATCGTCGCCTGAGTTCTCGGCTCCTGCATCCTCGCCTTCAACTTCAACTCTTCCTGCTCCTCGGGCTCATAGGATGGGACACGTGTGCCTCGTGATCTTGGCCCTGACTTTGTTGTCACTGGACTGGTTGCTGAGCTGATTGCTTAGAAGGAGCCCCGCACTTATCGTACTGCTGCTAAGGACTCTCGATGGGTGGCTGCTATGGATGAGGAGATTGCTGCACTTCGTCATCAACACACGTGAGATCTTGTTTCGTGTCCTCCACGGGTTAATATTGTTGGGTCCAAATGGATCTATCGCCTCAAGTATCGACAGGATGGATCTATTGATCGCTACAAGGCTCGCCTAGTTGCTCAGGGTTTTTCTCAGATTCCGGGTTTTGATTTCGGTCACACTTTCAGTCCGGTGGTCAAGGCTGGCATTGTTCGCACTGTTCTTGCCATTGCTACAATGAGGAAATGGCCGCTTCATCAGCTAGATGTCAAAAATGCCTTTCTCAATGGCGTTCTTGATACTCCAATTTATATGGCACAACCAGCAGGATATCAGGATCCAACTCGTCCTCATCATGTGTGTCTTCTTCGGATGGCTATCTATGGGCTGAAACAGGCTCCCAGGTTATGGTTTGATAGGTTCAGTGCGTTTGTTCGGGATCTTGGATTTGTTGGGAGTCTCTCGGATCCGTCTTTGTTTGTGTTTACTCGTGGTGATGTTATTCTCTATCTGCTTGTCTATGTTGATGACATCATTCTCACAGGAAACAACAGTACAGCCATTCGTCAATTTATTACTCGAGCTGATCGTGAATTCCAGATCAATGATCTTGGCTCTCTGAGTTATTTTCTTGGTCTGGAAGTGACTCCCACCTCCACTGGTTTGTTTTTGGGGCAGGCCAAGTATGCCATGAATATACTTCAGCGCGCTGGGATGTTGGATGCCACACCTGTTTCCACTCCGTTTCTACCTTTGTCTCAGCTCCATAGCAGCACCAGTGGACCTTTTCATAATCCCAAGTTGTATCGTTCCCTTGTTGGAGCTCTTCAGTATCTGACCATCACTCATCCGGATTTGTCGTTTGCGGTTAACTCTGTGAGTCAGTTTCTTCAGGATCCTCGTGATGATCACTTCTCGGCGGTGACTCGGATTTTTCGGTATGTTATGGTACGCAACATTGTGGTTTGACTTTTTCCGCTGGTGGTGTTTCGGAGGTACTTGCTTACTCGGATGCGGACTGGGCTCGGTGTTTGGAGACTCGGCGTTCTACATATGGATATGCTGTATTTCTGCGTGGCAATCTGGTTGCTTGGAGTGCTAAGAAACAACCCACTGTTTCTCGTTCGAGTTCAGAGTCGGAGTATCGAGCGCTGGCTAATACAACTTCAGAGGTTGTCTGGCTTATGCATATTCTTCGTGATTTGCGCTTTCCTCTGCAGGCTTCTCATTTGCTTCTCTGTGACAATAACAGTGCTATATTTTTGGCGGAGAATCCTGTTGCCCATAAGCGACCTAAGCATATTGATATTGATTATCATTTTGTGCGATAGCTGGTAGCTGGAAGCAAGCTGCGTGTTGGTCATGTTCCTACTTCTTTGCAGGTGGCTGATATTTTTACCAAAGGTCTCAATCGTGCCTTGTTTGTTTTTTCCGATTCAAGTTTTGCGTCTCCATCAATCCGACGCTTCGCTTGAGGGGGGTGTGACAATAGAAGAAGACTCAGAATAGGGTTTTATATTTATTGAATCTATTGTATATTGCAGTTATGTCCTTAGGGTTTAGGTAATTTTCATTAATTATTATTAGACCCTTGTATGTAGTATAAATACTTATGTAAATCCTAATGGAAATCAGTTTGGGAATTAGTCTTTACATAGAATAGCAGCCACCAGAGCTTACATACACCAACAGAAACAGGTTTGAAAGATTAATCATTAAAATCCACTAATGAGATCAAGAAAGTACCTTAAACTGGATCAATGTGAGTAACATCAACAGAATCGATATCCAATTATTCATCCCATTCGTCCTCCAAACCGAGCTCCATTTCGCCCTCCAAACCGAGCTCCATTTCGCCCCTTTTACAGATGAACCTTACCAAACGGGGTTCTTCGCGGTGACGCAGAAGGCGTCCCCAATCTCCATCTCGCCGGCATCGGAAGTCTTGAAAGTGCAGACTTCGCCAGTATTTCTCCGGCGGACCCACACGGGGTTCCTCCCCAGGACCAGGAATCGAGCCCTGGGTTCTCCGGAGACGTCGAGCTCGAGCTCTAACTGTCGTCGGGAAACTGTTCGGTCATCGGCTTGGAAGCCGGAGCCCCGGCCCAGTTCCAGCTTAGAGTCGGGTTTTTTCAGAAGGGTTTTTGAAATGTTGGTGCCCTCGATCTCCAATACTCTATACCTCGCCGTCTTTATACGCCGGAAATTGAAACCGTCTTTACACCATTATTTGATTTATTTAATTGTCAAACAAGGGTTTATTGACCAGGTCAACTAACGCGTAAAACCCAATCTCAGGCCGAATCGGATAAGTTTTCCCATTTCATCTCAGGCCTCTGTCTATAAATAAGTGGCCACCCCCCTCATAAGTCCCCATATTTTTTCCTCATGGCGACCTGCTCTCTGGAGCATGTTCAGAGCGATACGTATCACCGCCCCACAAAACGACACCGTACCATCATACCCTCGAAAGTTGATACCTTCAAACAAGAAATCCCGGTGAAAAGTGATAGCGATGTTATCCCATGGAAGCAACAAGAGGAACTCCGGCAGATCTGTAATCAGTTGCTAGGGTTACGGCTGGATAAGAGGTCGTGTTCTCGGTTTCCGGGGTCTCACCCAGTATCCCTGGACCTGAAAAACCTGGAGCTGTTGAAGCAACAACACTACTCTGCAACATGGAAAGCCGATGGGACCCGATTCATGATGCTCATCACCAGAGACGGCTGTTTCTTGATTGATCGGAAGTACGTTTTCAGAAGGGTGCAAATGCGGTTTCCTCACCCCCACAACACACTACTTGACGGGGAAATGGTCATCGACACCATACCTCACACAAGAAAGAGGTTCCTGGTGTATGACATGATGGCATTAAATGGAAAATCCATTGTCAATCTGCCATTCAGTCAACGGTGGAATATGGTTGAGAAAGAAGTGATTCAACCCAGGAACAAGGAGAGGATGATGAACACCGATCAAAACTGGTACAAATATGAGCTTGAGCCATTTGGGGTGAGAAGGAAGGATTTCTATGAGCTGGCTTTTTGTCATGACCCTAGATTAGGCCCAAGGGTAGTTTAGTAATTAGCAACTAAAGTCTTGACTGTTGACCAAGACTGTTGACCAAAGCTGAGCTTAGATATAGTTCAGATTCCTCGAGGGAATCTTTATCTTTCTGTTCATTCGGTTGCTAATCTGTTAGCTCTGATCTCTGTAACTGATTCAATGGCAGATTTGGCCTGATTATTGAGAATTTGATTTGTTGTTCATAACATCTGGTATCAGAGCTCGGCGTTTCTCGGGCAAATCAATGGCGAAGAAGAAGACAGAAGACGCGATGAAAGCTCAGTCGATCGAGCTGAAGGATTACGTCGACACGTCGATGGGAGAACTCCGAGAAGAAATGAAAAATTCCGAGCAGAATTTGAAGACATTCATGGGTGCTCATCTGCGTGATGAATTGCAGGAATTACGCGAGCAGCAAGCGTCGGTGAACGTGGAGAACAGTGCTTAGTTGCGTCTGATTCTCAAGCAGTTGCAGTTATTCCGAGAGAAGATTCCGGCGGCCGGAGAAGTTTCTCGTGGGGGAGGCAACGCATCTGATCGTGAAGAGGAAGCACTGATTCGTTCAAGGCTTGCGGTCACTCCGATGCCAACAACTGTTCCGTTTTTTCACCAAAAGATGAAGGCAGTTGAGGTACCAACTGTTACACCACCTTTTGATAAGTCTGCTCAATTTTACAATCAAAATCTGGATGCATGTTCTAAGGATAACTTGAATGATAACTTGGTGAAAAGTAATCTGAATTGGTATAAGGGAGTTAAGCCTGAAAAGTATAGTGTTGGTGATGAGAAAATTGCTGAAATGCATGAGTCTGTTGTCACTAAAGGATGGAGAAATGTGATGGAAAAGCAATACAGCAACATACAATTGCCTAGTTTCTCTGGTTCTAACCCTAAGGATTGGATATCTAGGTGTGAAAAGTTTTTTGTGTTCTTCCAAATTTCAGAACATGAAAAGTTAGAAATAATGGAGATGACCTTAGAAGGTAGAGCTTCCACTTGGTATAGTTCTCAGAAGGTTTCTAAGAAAATTAATGATTGGAATTCTTTTACAGTTGCATTATTAAGAAGGTTTGGTGATTCTAGTTACAAAGATCTATTTGGAGAATTTAAAGTGCTTAAACAACATGGTTCTGTGAGTGAATATGAGGAAGCATTTGAAGATCTTAAGTCTCAGTTAACCAATAGATATCCAGATATGCCAGAGACTTACTTCATTGGAAATTTTTTGAGTGGTCTCAAAGAGGAGCTCAAGCTAATGGTGGACCCTTATAAACCTACAACCTTACAGGAGGCAGTGGAATTAGCTCTCATGGAAGAGAAATTGTATAATGCTTTGGATAAGAACTTTAAGCTGGGACATAGTGGTACTCAGTCTAGTGGGTTCAGAAATGTCAGTAAGGACAGGCCCTCTTGGAAAGTAAATGCTTGGAAGTGAAGTAATCAAGACAGTGAGAGGAAGGGAATTAGTCAGGACAGTGACAACAAGAAGACTGTGAGTGAAGGATTCAAGAAGATTAGTGCTCAGGAAATGCAATTTAGGAGGGATAATAAGCTGTGCTTTAAATGTGCTGAAAAATTCCACCCTGGTCATGTCTGCAGATTTAAACTTGTCCATCAAATCACTGATGAAAATGAAGAACCTACTGGTGATGTATTGGTGGCTGAATGGAACTGTGAAGCTTTACAGCAGCTAGAATCTTCTGAACCAGAAGAGATTGAGCTTAATTCCATTGGGGATGAAAGTGTTACTAGAAAGGCCAACACTATCAGAATGGTTGGTTATATTAATGGGGTGAGAGTTAGAATGCTACTGGATACTGGAAGTACCTATACTTTCATTGACCCTAGAGTAGTGTATGAGCTGAGACTGAATAAGAGGAGCATCAAACCTTTTGTGGTTGGTATTGCAGGTGGTAGCAAACTAGGAGGTGATACTTATGATGTGGATGTTCCATGGAGGATTCAGAACCATCATTTTACATACAGTATGAGAATTCTGAAGATGGGAAATAATCTGGAAATGATTGTGGGAGTGGATTGGATGAAGATTTTTAGCCCCATTGCTTTTGACTTCAATACTGATGATGTCTTCATTAGTTATAGGGGAAATCAATTTGTGTTGCATGGTAATGCAGATAAAGCCAAATTTCAGATTCTGAGAGATAGGGAGGCTAAGGAATTATCTGAACTCAGAAAAAGGAAGTCTACTTATGAACACATGAAGAGGGATTATGGTTATGGACATTCTTTTGATTCTGCTAGGATTCATCACTATGATCATTACTCCAAGTCCAGAAGAAATGACAAGGATGGTTGGTATAGAGGAAAAAATGCAGATTATGCTTACATCATGGACAGTGAAGTTACTGATTCTGCATTTACTGTGGTGGAAGCTGAAGGTTGTGTCATGGATAATATGGCCACTCAGGAGGCAGTCTGTTTCCAGCATCAGGGAGAAGGAGCAAGCAACCACAATTTCAAGAAGGAATGGAATCCAGGTTTTGATGTCAGTACCATTCCAACAGGTTTGGTATCTATTCTCTATGATTACTCAGATGTATTTCAAGTTCCTATTACTTTACCTCCTAAGAGAAATATAGATCATAGAATACCTCTTAAACCTGGAGCTGAGCCTTTCAAAATCAAACCTTACAGGCAACCTCATTCTCACAAAGAGGAAATAGAGAAACAGGTGCAGGAGATGAAGGATAATCAAGTCATTCAGGAAAGCAACAGTCCTTTTTCTTCTCCGGTAATTCTTGTTAAGAAGAAAGATGGTCAATGGAGAATGTGTATTGATTATAGAAAGTTGAATGAACTCACTGTTAAAGATAGGTTTCCTATTCCTGTGATAGAAGAGCTGTTGGATGAACTCAATAATATGTCTGTTTTTACAAAACTGGATCTCAGATCAGGGTATCATCAGATAAGAATGTGTAGTGAAGATGTGGAAAAAACAGCTTTTCAGACCCACAGTGGTCATTTTGAATTTTTGGTAATGTCATTTGGACTCACAAATGCTCCAGTCACTTTTCAATCTCTTATGAATAAAGTTTTTCAGAAACTTCTCAGAAAATCTGTGTTAGTATTTTTTGATGATATACTTATTTACAGCAAAGATATGGACACACATTTGCAGCATGTGAAAGAGGTCCTACATATTATGAGGGAAAATCAATTATTGGCTAAGGGGTCCAAATGTGTATTTGCTGTTGATCAAGTAGAATATTTGGGGCATATTATTTCTAAAGAAGGAGTCAGTATGGACAAAAACAAAGTTTCAGCTATATTGGACTGGCCATTACCACAGACTGTTAAAGATCTCAGAGGTTTCTTGGGTTTAGCAGGGTATTACAGAAGGTTTATCTCTGGATTTGGTATAACTTGTAGACCATTACATGATCTCCTTAAAAAAGACTCTTTCTGCTGGACAGATGAAGCTACTCAAGCCTTTAATAAATTGAAGAAGCTTATTACCTCAGCTCCCATTTTGAGGATGCCAGATTTTCAGAAGCCTTTTGTAGTAGAGACAGATGCATGCAATGATGGAATGGACAAGAAGGTAGACCAATTTCATTTCTCTGTAAAGCTTTTTGCCAAAAAAATAAAGGACTGTCCACCTATGAAAAGGAATTATTAGCTTTAGTAATGGTTGTTGACAAATGGAGGCATTATTTGGTTGGTCACAAGTTTATTATAAAGACTGATCATCAAAGTTTTAAGCATCTGATGGATCAGAAACTCCACATCACCATTCAACATAAATGGATGTCAAAGCTTATAGGTCTATCTTTCGAGATACGGTATAGAACTGGTAAAACTAATATAGTGGCAGATGCTCTTTCAAGGAGACCTATCAGTGAAGCTAATACAATAGTTTTTGAAGGAGGGGAGCCATGTCAGACTATCTGGGATAAGGAGCCAACAAATGGAGTGGTGCACTTGATTCCTGAAATTTTCAACCCTTCTCCAAAAATGCTTGAAGAAACTGAGCAGTGTCAACCTGTTTGGGATGAGGAGCCAAGTACAGAAGCTGTGAAATTAATTCCTGAAATTTCAAATTCTTTTGAGGATGATGGTTCAGACAATAAGGAATTCAGATCAAGAGCAGAATGCTATAGGAAAGATGATGGTTCAGACTGTTGTTTTCTTCTGTGTTTCCAACATGGATTCAGCAGCTAGAGCAAAGTTATGAGAATGATTCCAAGGCTCAAGAACTTATTGCTCAGGCTTCATTGGATCCAAATAATTCTGAGCAACTTTCTTTTAGCAGTGGAGTTTTAAAAAAAGGTCAGAAAATTTATGTGGGAAATTCCCATAAGGTGAGATCAGAAATCTTGTCTGCTCTCCATTCTTCTGCTGTGGGAGGTCATTCTGGCCAATATGCAACATTGAAGAGAGTTTTAGCCATTTATATATGACCTGGTATTAAAGAGGATATTCTGAAATTTATCAAGGCCTGTGAGGTGTGCCAGAGGAATAAGGTGGAGCACTGTCATTCACCTGGTTTGTTGCATCCTCTTCCAATTCCAACTCAGTCATGGACTCAACTTTCCATGGATTTTGTGGAAAAACTTCCTAATTCTCAAGGACATGACACAATATTAGTAGTTGTGGACAGATATACAAAGTATGCTCATTTTTTGGCTTTAGCACATCCCTTTACTGCTAAGCAGGTGGCTTTATTGTTTCTGGATGAAGTATTTAAGCTCCATGGAATTCCTGAGACCATAGTAAGTGACAGGGATAAGATCTTTACAAGTTATTTTTGGAAGGAGCTTTTCTCTAAAATGGGAGTTAAGTTGAATTTCAGTACTTCATATCACCCTCAGACTGATGGACAGACTGAAAGGGTTAATCAAGTTTTGGAAAGCTACTTAAGATGTTTTTGTGGGGAATTTCCTAGCTCTTGGAGGAGTTGGTTAAGTCTGGCAGAAAGATGGTACAATTCTTGCCACCATTCTAGTTTAGACATGTCTCCTCATGAAGCCCTTTATGGAGTAAAGCCATTACACATTCCATTTGGAATTTTAACTGATTCATTGATCCCTGCTGCTGCTGATATGCTACAGAACAGACAAGTCATACAACAAAAACTGCAGCAACATTTGAAGTTGGCTCAAGAAAGGATGAAGTTTTTTGCTTACAAGAAGAGATCAGAAAGGTCATTTTTGGAAGGTGATTGGATTTATCTCAAAGTAAATAGACACAGGCAAGCATCCATTCAGAATATACAATTGGATAAGTTGTCTGCAAGATACTGTGGTCCATTTTTAATTGAGAAAAAAATTGGAGAAGTTGCTTACAAACTTAAGTTGCCAGTAACTAGTAAAGTTCATCCTGTGTTTCATGTGTCTCTTCTCAAAAAATTTATTGGTACAACTCCTACCATGCACAGCCCTCCTCCAACTTTTACAGATGATGAACTGCTGTTGTTGGAACCACATAGGATTTTACAAAGGAGAATAGTTACTGTTGGTGCTTCTCAACTTACTCAGTGGCTAATTTTGTGGAAAGGAATGGAACTGGAGGAGGCCTCATGGGAAGATGCAGATGTGATTAAACAACTATTTCCCAGTTTCAAAACTTGACTGCAACTGCTCTTAAACACTGGTCCTGAGCTCAACTGCAATAATGCAACTTGTTGAAGTGGTCATGCATGCTAAGCTTCAGGTCCTATATGGTGGTCATGCTTGTTTTGTCACTATGCATAGCTGTTGTTATTGTTTCTTTTCTTCCCAGCTTGAGGACAAGCATTTTCTTAAGGGAGAGGGAATTGTCATGACCCTAGATTAGGCCCAAGGGTAGTTTAGTAATTAGCAACTAAAGTCTTGACTGTTGACCAAGACTGTTGACCAAAGCTGAGCTTAGATATAGTTCAGATTCCTCGAGGGAATCTTTATCTTTCTGTTCATTCGGTTGCTAATCTGTTAGCTCTGATCTCTGTAACTGATTCAATGGCAGATTTGGCCTGATTATTGAGAATTTGATTTGTTGTTCCTAACACTTTTGTCCCTACGCTTTTAGACAAGTTTATACCAGCCTTGCCCCATAAAGCCGACGGCCTTATTTTTCAGGCATGGGGAGATCCTTATAAGCCTCACACTCATCCAGAGTTGCTCAAGTGGAAGTATCCAGAAATGAACTCAGTTGATTTTCTGTTTCGGGTGGGGGACAATAACCACCATCAGCTCTATCTGTTTGATCGAGGCCAGAAAAAGATGCTGCTGGAAAGGGAAAATGCAGTTGTGTTCGAGGATGGGTCTGATCCTAGGTCATACTCAGAGAAGATTATCGAATGCAGCTGGAGAAAGGAAGATAATGTGTGGGTGTTTATGAGAGTCAGAGATGACAAGGACGGGCCTAATGGATTTGGCACCTACAAGAGTGTGGAGAAAAGTATCGAGGATAATATTACCGAGGAGATGTTGAAGGGTGATATTAGGGACACCATTCAGCTGCCAATGTACGCTGATAGGATGCAAAGAAACAGAAATCTGCAGCAGCACCCAGATGGAGCCAGGAGGAGGTGAAGCCTGCAACAATGAACATTTTATTAGGCATAAAACCCTGTAATGAACACAAGTTGTTCGAGAACACAAACCATGTTTTATGTTTTCATTGGTATAAACTATCGTCTTTAACTAAATTCTATTGATAAATTCTATTGGTATACATGTTTTATCGTCTTAACCCAAAATTTCTATTAATGATTTCTATTAATGATGTTTCAATCTGAGTATAAATCATGATCCAACAGAAAAATCAGAGTTTTAATGGTGACAGAAATGTCACACATATGTTCTTCAGGAACATTTAATGGCACTAAATAAGAACAGCGGAAAATGAAACACCATATACTCATTTACTTATACTTGGTAACTGTCATTGTGTCATATACTCATATCATGGTCAATGGATTACACAGATGCTCCAGCTTAAGGGTTTATATAATTGAAATGAACAGATTGCAGTTTGATTAATCTAAGCTAAGCAAAGTAAATCATAAGAACACACAATTGATACTCGGAGCATGTATGTGCTAATGTTTTTCATTACGTATTTTACATATATAAGATGTTTAACATAGAGGCCCACCAAATAACTGCTCTTCCATTTGATTATCTTTCATTAATATCATGCCGGAATGATCACAAAAAATCCGACTAACCTGATTTGCGGAATTCAACTTAAGTGGGAAGAAAGACGTGTGCAAGTCTCCATCTGCAAACAAAACATCGGCAAGGAGAAGAGTCAGAGGAAAAGATCCTTCCATATCAAAAACAAATAAAGCCACTTAAAAATGAGAAGATAAGATCTAGGTTTAGTATCTAGTAAGAACTACACGCAGAGAGAGTGGGAGAGAGGTTTTTCACTTACAAATCCATTGTCGAGTGCTCTGAAATCCAGATCCTCGTCTTCTTCTTGATGATCTTTATTGAGTAACTGCAGAAAAGAACCATTGTAATAAGGTGCTTAGACAAAATTTATGGACGCAAACAAATCATTTTGATCACCACTATTTTTACCTCGAGCTTGAAAAATCTTGATCCTTTATTAGGATCCGATTTTCCTGAAACAGCACCAACAGATTCAACAACCTCAATACTCTTCTTCTGTGTTCCAAAACGACGAGCAGCTCCCTTGTAAGGTCGAAAAGTGAAACAAATTAAACAAATGTCCAACAGAAAGCAACTGCAATAACAACCTAACATAACTGCATGAATACAAGTAATACTCACTGCCGCAGAAGCATCTCGACTCAGCTGTGCAAGCTGCATTCCCAGGATTTGTTGATTGGACATAAAACGGCCAGCGGCCGGGTGCCTATTTGCTGAAACAGCGTGCCAGTTAAGCGCTGACCTCCACAGACTCTTTTTTGTCAGTTTAAACCCCTGAAATAAAGTTCATGAGAAACTTTTGATGTGCTACGAAATCTTCCAATGTTCAAGAAATCAGATTACTGTAGTTACTAAACAAAAATTAGACCTTGTTTGCTTTGGGAGATGTCGGAATTTCTACATGGATAGAACAGTTCGTAGGGAAAGCTCCCTTCTCAATGTCTGCAAGAGCTGAATCCAGTAAAGGCAGGCATACAGTCACAGCGTCCTTGAAATCATTTTCCTGGCTTTCATCGTTCTTCCTGAAAAACCAAATCAAATAGTTATACTTCTGAGTGGCAAGTTACAGATCTCGAGGGCAGAGTAAGAGAGCCATAATAAGAACTACACAAAATAGTCGTTCTCTTAAGGAAAAAAGAAAAACACAGCACTTTGTATTCAGCACAGTGAGTGATGCAAGAAACTCCTAACAGAAAGCAGGTTTTCTTCACCGTCACAGGGAAATCTAGCACCTCAGGGTGTATAACATGGTTCACAACCCTTCACTTAACACATAGTCCATAGGCAATGGCATATACTGTCAATATCTGGTTGACAGTGAGTAACTAAACCAACATCATGCGTCCTGAAACCATGTCAAGAAATAGTTTGTATCTAGAAGCCAAGAATCAATGGTTCTCCACAACTGGCCTGCGTATAATGGGATAAGCATCCTATTTCATTTGACTTATGTAGCTGTAGTCTCTAAATTGCTAGTCTTATCTACATGACAATCAACCATGCCAGAATCCGTATGAATAATGTCCCCAAACTATTGCTGAGGCTCCTTAACACATAAAGACAACTAATAGTCTAATACTACCCTGGAAGCCTACATACAGCGACAGCTACTACTACCATGAAGGGGAATATGAAGGGAAATAGATAATAATGTGAAGCACAATAAACTAACTAAACTGGAATTAAAAGCCCTGAAAATGAGAAGATATAGAGACGAGATACTTGCCTATAGAAGTATCAGTA
Organism: Sherardia arvensis; assembly: GCA_948330725.1. Classification (NCBI taxonomy): domain Eukaryota; kingdom Viridiplantae; phylum Streptophyta; class Magnoliopsida; order Gentianales; family Rubiaceae; genus Sherardia; species Sherardia arvensis. Next base: position 10,295,542 of record OX415237.1, read on the forward strand.
AAGAGGCTTCCTAGCAGAGCACATCCCCCCTTCTTCAAGCAGATCTTCCAGCATTCGTAGTTCCGAGCTGAAACATCATAGCTCAGGTAGCTCAAATTACGCCTCGCCGCCGAAGTAAATGAGTCACTGAGCATGAATCCAAGCAAAAATGATACTCAAAATCCGAAATTATCTAGAAATTACATGAATCCCCCTACAGTGCATGAATTCAATCAATGAAAACAGATTATGAACCCTAGAAATTAGGTACTTTCACTGAATTACAGCTTTAAAACACAGAATCAAAGCCGAACCTTTTCTTGCAGAAGAATTTCAGTGCTGAATCACTGCGACCTGGAATGAACTTTCCTGATGAATTCGTCCAAAATCAATCGAAGAATTCAACTTTTTTGTTTTGTTCTTGTTGATTTACGCGGCAGTTTTGCAGAATTTCAGCTGTGCTGTAATCTGTTGTGATATTTGGTCTGAAGTTGCAAATAATGAAAATCTGTTTGTAATTCTTGTAAGTCCCAGGGGCATTTTAGTCATTTGACTAAGTTCAACTGCCAAATAGGGCAAGTTGACCAATTGGGAGGGAAAGTCAGTTAGATCGGTTAGCTTAGTTGGTTAGCTGAGTTTGATTTCTGTTAAATAGAGATCTGAGTAGTTAGATCAGTTCATTCTTCGTTTGGAAGGATCACGAATGTATTGTTTTTCAGTTTTATATTGAGTAAAATCATTTTCTCTCTCTCCTAAATCTCTAAAACCGTTTCTACCCTTATTCCGGCTAAACTTGCCGGAAAACGTCGCCGGAGCGCCCAAGCTTCACGACAACTTGGTATCAGAGCAGTTGCCATCGACCTGTGATGCCCAAATCAGTGAGGTCGAGTGCAATGGAGCAGGATTTGAAGAGTCTGGAAGGAAAAATTGCAGATGCAGCTGAAGTTACGCGCGGACTTCAAGATAAGTTGGAGGAAGCAATCGGCAAACAGGAGATGGAATTCCGAGCGATCGGAGATAAGTTCAAGGAGACGTTGACTCAGGCAGATTTTCGTGAGCAGATGCGTCTTTCTCAGTTGGCAATGCAGCAGATCTTTCAACAGCAGATGGAGGCTCAGACAGAAAAGATTGCTGGTCTCACTTGGCATAGAAAAGCGCCTGAGTCTACAGAGGCAGGACCTAGCCATGGATCGCCACCTCCGGTGATCGGTAAGCTTCGAACCGACTCCCAATTTGAATTGGTCAATTCTGCTTTAAGAGGTTCAGTACCTGTCATCAATAACCCCAGGATTATGCATGATAATAGACAGTTTGGTTCTGAGCCTAGGAGAATGCATAATTTTGATGATAATGTTCATAGTGTTCATTTGAATCAACCTGAGCTTAGGCCTAATATGAATAGAAATATTGGTATGCAAACACCTATGGGGGAACAGTTGAGGCTAGGTAGTAATGATCTCTTGTTAGAGGATAATATGGATGATTGGAGAGTGAGGTTTGGCAAATGTGGAGAATCTCAGAGAGCTAGAATTGATCTGTGTAACTTCACTGGTGTGAATCCTAGAGATTGGCTGAGTAGATGCAACACTTTCTTCAATTATTATAGGATTTCTGATCATCAAAAGGTTGCTGCTATAGAGTTGTATATGGGAGACAAAGCTAGAATTTGGTTTCAAAACTCTATTCTGGGAAAAGGTATCACTGATTGGGGGCTGTTTAAAGAACTTTTATTGCAAAGGTTCTCCCCACTACAGTTGAGGGATGAGATTCAGGACTTCAATAAATTGTATCAAAAGGCTGGAGTTAGGGCTTACTTGGAAGAGTTTGAGGAGCTTAGGAACTTGTTGAATGACAAGAATTTAAGCCCTAGTGAACAGTACTACATATCTAGCTTTGTGAGTGGATTGAAGGAAGATCTTAAGCCTGGAGTTATGATGTTGAAACCTACCTCATTACAGCAGGCTGTGGAGTTGGCTATGTGGGAGGAGAAGAAATGGGAAATTACCAATAGGAAGAAAGTACAATCTCATCAGGCAACTTACCATCAGATTCCTAATGCCAAAGCAGCTGAAAAGTCTTTATGGAAGGGAGGTCAGAAAGATAGAGCTGGTCAAGGAGGTCAAGAGAGGTTCAAGAAAATTTCACCTGAGCTGCAACAGTATAGAAGAGAGCATAGATTATGCTATAAATGTGGTGAGGGTTACTCTCCTGGTCATGCCTGTAAGATGATGGAAGTTCAATTTTTGGAAAGTGAAGATCAGTTGGAACCAGGGACTATTATGGTGGTAGAGGATGAAGAAGGCATTCTGTCTGTGCTTGATGATGATTCCACTGAACAGCAAATTACTTTGAAATCTGTAGGAAATAATTTGCCTGTTGAAGGGAATGCAGTTTCTAGTACTAAGCCCCACACCATGACTTTTTATGGATTTTTGTATGGAGAATTGGTGAGTATACTACTTGATACAGGAGCATCTGACAGCTTCATTGATCCAGTGGTGATTCAGAAAGTAGGGCTTGGCACTATGCATACAAGACCTTTTGCTGTAACCATTGCTAATGGTAGTACTATTAAGGGAGCTACATTGTGTCCCAGAGTTGTGTGGGAATTAAGAAACCATAAATTTGTTTTTGACCTCAAGGTGATGCCTCTTGGTGGATATGATATCATCTTAGGTGTTGATTGGTTGTCCAGATTTGATCCAGTAACTTTTGATTGGTCAAATCAGAAGGTAGCTATACTCAGCCAAGGTTACTATTGGATTCTTGAAGGGAGCACCAATGGTTGCAGACTCAAAATGGCAGACACTGGAAATATTACTGGAAAAAGGAAGGCATATACAGTTGAAGCCACAGAGGAAGAAGAAATTCTGGGAGGAGTCTTAGCCATGGAAAAACAGCAACCAGAAAAGCAGAAGCAGAAACAAGTCAAGAAGAAGCTGTTCACTGAAGAATTGGAAGACCTCAAGCTACCTACAGAAATAACTCAGACATTACTTGCATTTCCTAAGGTATTTTCTTTGCCTACTGGTTTACCTCCCAGAAGAGCAATAGATCACAAGATATTGCTTAAACCTGATGCTGTGTCTTTTAAACTCAAACCCTACAGGTACCCTCATGCCTACAAAGAAGAAATTGACAAACAAGTGAAGGAGATGCTTGACAGCAAGGTGATTCAACTCAGTAATAGTGCTTATTCATCTCCTGTGATTTTGGTGAAGAAAAAGGATGCTACTTGGAGAATGTGTGTTGATTATAGGAAGTTAAATGACATTACAATAAAGGATAGATATCCTATTCCTGTAATAGATGAGTTGCTTGATGAATTATATGGTGCTAAATGTTTTTCTAAATTGGATCTGAGAGCTGGTTACCATCAGATTAGAGTGAGAGATTCAGATATTGATAAAACAGCTTTTTCAACACATCAAGGGCACTATGAGTTTGTGGTTATGCCTTTTGGTCTGACAAATGCTCCTGCAACATTTCAGTCCTTAATGAATCAGATTTTTGATAAATATTTGAGGAAATTTGTTCTGGTCTTTTTTGATGATATTTTGATATATAGCAAGGACTTGGATCAACATAAGGTCCATTTGCAGTTGGTTCTGGATGTGTTACAAAGGCATCAATTGAAAGCCAAACTTTCAAAGTGTACTTTTGCCAGCAACAAAGTAGACTATTTAGGCCATGTTATTTCAGGAGATGGAGTAGCTGTGGATTCTCAGAAAATTGATTGTATCAAAAAATGGCCAATTCCCAGAAATGTGAAAGAATTGAGGGGATTTTTAGGTCTCACTGGCTACTACAGAAGGTTTATACATAATTATGGTATTATTTGTAAACCACTGCATCTACTGTTAAGGAAAAATGCCTTCAAATGGACTTCTGAAGCTACTTCTGCTTTTGAAAAACTTAAAGAAATCATGTCATCTGCACCTGCTTTGAAGTTACCTGAATTTGACAAAGTATTTGTGGTGGAAACTGATGCTTCAGAGGTAGGAATGGGGGCTGTATTAATGCAAAATAACCAGCCAATAGCTTATATCAGTAAAGGATTCAATCAGATTAATAAAGGACTGTCTACATATGAAAAAGAATTGTTGGCTGTGGTGTTAGCTATTGACAAATGGAAGCATTATTTGGTTGGAAGTCACTTCATTATTAAGACTGACCATCAAAGCCTGAAATATCTCATTGAGCAAAAGCTGACTCATGCTTTACAGCATAAGTGGATAACTAAGTTGTTAGGCTTAGATTTTGAGATAAAGTACAAGACTGGAAAAAGTAATGCTGCTGCTGATGCTTTATCTAGGCATGCTTCCTTATACACAGATGCTGATGCTGAGTCAAGGTTAGATCTACAACATTGCAGAGGTATGGAAAAGGGTGATTTTTCAGTTTCTGACAAAAAGCAGCATACCATGCCTTCTGGTGCAGATGTTACTGTCATGGCTACTAGTTCTTCTCTTATTCCTCTTTGGATGATACAACTGTAGAAGAGTTATGAAGATGATGAGTGGTGTCAAGAGTGCATTACTAAGCTAATTTTGGATCCACAGGGAGTACCAGAATTTTCTTTTAACCAAGGGTTACTAAAGAAAGGCCTCAAAATAGTAGTGGGCAAGAATGGAGATATTAGAAAAGAAATAATGGCTTCTATGCATGCTTCTGCTATAGGGGGTCATTCAGGTCAGACAGCTACTATTAGAAGAGTTTTAGCTCTTTTTTATTGGCCAAATATGAAGGAGCAAATTGTACAGTATATACAGGCTTGTGCTGTCTGTCAGAGAAACAAACATGAAAATTGTTTGCCTCCTGGTTTGTTGCAACCTCTTCCAATACCCTCCCATGCTTGGAGACAGGTGACTATGGATTTTATTGAAAAGTTACCCAACTCTCAAGGTTTTGACACTGTATTAGTGGTGGTGGATAGATTTACAAAGTATAGTCATTTTGTGAAGCTCAGTCATCCTTTCACTGCAGTACAAGTTGCTAAGATCTATCTAAATGAGGTTGGAAAATTGCATGGAATTCCTGATTCCATAGTTTCTGATAGAGATAAGATTTTTACTAGCAATTTTTGGAAGGAAATAATGTCTTTACTGCAAGTTAAACTCCAATTTTCCACTGCTTATCATCCTGAAACAGATGGACAATCTGAAAGGATGAATCAGACATTAGAGCAGTATCTGAGGTGTTTTTGTGGGGATAAACCTGACACTTGGAGTGAATGGCTTGGGACAGCAGAATGGTGGTATAATACCACAGTCCATTCAAGAACTACACTGTCACCTTATGAAGCTTTATATGGAGTTAAACCTCTATCTTTGCCCTTAGGTATTTTAACAGATGTGGTGTTTCCTGCTACTCAGAATCTTTTGCAACAGAGGGATAATGTCAATCAACTGTTACAGAAGCATTTACATGAGGCTCAAAGTAGGATGAAACAATTTGCAGATTTACACAGAAGTGAAAGAACTTTGCAGGTGGGAGATTGGGTATATCTTAAGCTGCAAAAATATAAACAACAGTCCTTAGCTCAGAGGCAAAGTTTCAAATTATCTCCTAAATACTATGGACCTTATAAAGTTCTGAAAAGGATTGGTGAAGTGGCCTATTTGTTGCAATTACCAATGCACAGTAAGATTCATCCTATTTTTCATGTTTCACTTTTGAAAAAACATGTAGGGGATCCTCCTTCTACTTCTGTGCCTATGCCAGTAGAAGATATGGAAGAACTGCAACCTTTGGAGCCAGCTAAGATCTTGCATAGAAGATTGGTTTCCAAGAACAATCAACAAGTGGTGCAGTGGTTGATCAACTGGAAGGATTTGCCTCAGGAAGAAAATTCTTGGGAAGATGCTGAGTTTATCAAGAAGCAATTTCCTTTGTTTAACAGCTGAGGACAGCTTGAAAATAAGAGGGAAGGAATGTTGTGATATTTGGTCTGAAGTTGCAAATAATGAAAATCTGTTTGTAATTCTTGTAAGTCCCAGGGGCATTTTAGTCATTTGACTAAGTTCAACTGCCAAATAGGGCAAGTTGACCAATTGGGAGGGAAAGTCAGTTAGATCGGTTAGCTTAGTTGGTTAGCTGAGTTTGATTTCTGTTAAATAGAGATCTGAGTAGTTAGATCAGTTCATTCTTCGTTTGGAAGGATCACGAATGTATTGTTTTTCAGTTTTATATTGAGTAAAATCATTTTCTCTCTCTCCTAAATCTCTAAAACCGTTTCTACCCTTATTCCGGCTAAACTTGCCGGAAAACGTCGCCGGAGCGCCCAAGCTTCACGACATAATCAGACTCGAAGAGTAAACTGGAAGAGAGAGGGGATTCTTGTGGGCCGGGTTCAATATTTGAATTAGGCTTTTTGATCCACTTTTAAAATGGCCTTGGTTGTTGGGTTGTAATTGCCTATGTAACGATCTAGATGAATTATTAGAGATATTTCTGTAAATCAGCTCTAACCGAGCTGTTGATTATTCATCACAGTATAACGGTTTTAAAACAGAATTTGGGGGGAAAAGAGGAATAAGCAAAAGAAAGGGGGTTGGAAAGATTCTCTCCACAAGGAGGAATTTACATCACAGTAAAAGCATGCCCTACTCTTTGAAAAATTCACTCTATATACTGGCAAGATTACCAGCTAACTAACTAAGGTAGCTACAGTTATAAGTTATAACTACCTGAACTAACCCGTCTAGCAAAAGACCAATTTGACCTTGCTCTCAGGCCCAATGCTGACATTCTCCACCCCTTGAAAAAGATGTTGTCCTCAACACTTAGTAAACACAATCAAGCTCTGAAGGATGGAAATTGTTGTTGGATAGTCAGACAATCCTCCCATGAAACTTCCTCAGAAGGCATATTGGTCCATCCAATCAACCATTGAGTGATCTGTTTGTTATCTCTCATAGTGAACCTTCTTTGTAGCACCTTCTTAGGAGTGAGCGGATCAGTAGGATCCAAATCATTAGGAGGCAAGACAGCAATATGTGTAGGTGGATCACCTAAGTGTTTCTTTAGCAAAGATACATGGAAAATTGGGTGGATTTTGACAGTAGCAGGGAGCTGGAGCCTATATGCCACAGATTCAATTTTCTGAAGTACTTGGAAAGGACCATAGTGTTTGGGTGAGAGTTTCATATGGGAGTGAGGTCTGAGTGAAGCTTGCTTGTATTTTTGTAACTTCAGATAGACCCAATCTCCTACCATGAATTCCCTCTCTGATCTCTTCAAGTCAGCAAAAATCTTCATTCTTTCTTGAGCCTTAGTGAGATGAGTTTGTAATAATTGGTGTACCCTCTCTCTCTGAGCTGTCATGTTCTCCACAGCAGGAAATAGAGAGTCAGTGACCTGTCCAATGGGCAAAGAGAGAGGTTTGACCCCATATAAAGCTTCATAGGGTGTCATTCCTAGACTAGAATGGTGGGAGGTTTTGTACCACCACTCGGCAGCACTATGTCAAGTTCATTTCAATTCAGTTTAATTCAATTCAATAAAATATAATTTAATGAAATTTAAATAGATTTACTAATTATATTTTACAATATATTAATTAATTTAAACTTTACTTTAATTCAATACAGTTAAGTGAGAAATAGCCCACGAAAACTGACAACTATAGAATTAACATTTATGTTCATGGAAATCTTAAGTATCAATAAACTATAGGAATAAATTTCCTAATCTTGTATGAATCGGGACAAGTCTTGATTTTGGTGAACTGGTTTCATTTGAAACTAACTCCCAATTACTCACGTATTACCAATGGAAAAACTAAAATAAATACCGAAAATCTCAAAAGCAAGTCATCTAGCAGATCATAATTAATATGATTTCAAAAAAATAAAATAAAACAGACCATAATTAATATAACCAGTACTACGAATCAACATGTGTAGTGCCGTATTTTTCCAGCTGTTGAATAGACTATATGGACAATTTTCTTCAATATATTTTAACCATGTATAACAGCCGTTCAATATCATTTATCCCTATATTAATACTAAAAAGGTATTCTACTTTTTTTTTGGTATCGGATTTTGGTACCATATTTTTTCTCCTATTTTCTTGGGCAAATTTTTAGGATTTTTTTTTGAAAAGAATTTTTAGCCTTTGTTTATAGAAACTTAATTCCTAATCAATTTCAAACTTGATTTCTAATAAATGTAATATATTTTTAATAAATATCACTACTGGCCGGCCTAATTAGGTCAGTGATAGCCGTGAGTTAATTAGGCGCAGAGAATAAACCCTGAGCAAATGAAAAAAACCCAATTAAATTTAATTACAAAATATGCTCAACATGGTCACGGCTATATTTGTATTTATATCACGTCTCGCGGTCAACATGCCCAATTTTACTTTCATTTTCGTATTTTTGGAGAAAATAAATGATTAATAATAATATTTAATAACTACCATATTTTTTTCTAGCTAATAGAATATTTCTTCTAGTTGAATTGGTCGGGGGAACACAGCTTGGTGGCCGTATTAGGCATTACTAGATAAGAGCTTTGGGTTCTCCGTGCATTTCAGTTTTGTTAATACAAATTCTATATTTTAAAAAATAATCAAATTACATTATTCACGGAGAAATTGTTTATTGTATACATGCACAAATTATTTATCGTTTATTATATGGTTAATTGATTGAATTAGTGTCTGAATCTGGCGGAATTTGAACACTTTGATTACACAATTTGTTTAAATTATATATACATAGTATGAAGCAAAAATTTTGAATTGATTAATATAAAAGGATTATTAGTAAATTTATAACATGTGTATATTGTACATATCAAATTACTCCACAGTAACGACCAGTTGCCGGCGGGCGCATGCTTAGCAAAATAGAATGTCTGAATTATTTTATTAATTCCTGCTAAAGTGCGAGGATAATTATAAGGAACATCATGAAGCGGTTCAACAAATCCTAAATCCATTTGGGAAAAGGAAAAGTGCATGATAGAAACTAAATCCATGCCAAACTCGATAAAATTTAATCATAGAGATAAATTTAAGTTATGAGTATTTTTATTCTCACTTTTTTTTTGTATCACTTTTTATACCCTTGTCGGTATGTTTGCCAACCCAACTACCAACAATAATAAAGGTTGATTTAAATATACAATATTATAACTAAATTGCGGTGCACTGCTGTTTGATATATTTTTATTTACAAGTAATTTGTAGTTTATCTGGAATTCTTATGGATTAGGGGTCGTTTATAAGTTTTTGCCCTAATTAATGTTATTGTTAATTTAGAAATAATAAAGCTTAGTATATAGTTTTGTGTTTTTAATTTTAAACTTTATGTTGATGTAGGGGGCCAAGTTGATAAAAATGCAAAGAGGAGAAAATTTTATGCTAAAAATAAACAAAAAAGAACACTTCAAGAAAGAGAAGCTAACCCAACTACCAACAATAATACACGTTTGTTTAAATATACAACGTTTAACACTATAAATTGTAGTAACTATATTTTTATTGTTTTCCTGATGCTTAATATATATTTTTGAAACTGAAGTACAATATATTATTCTATTGTAACTTTATGATTTTAAACTTCATATTGATGCAGTGGGTGAAGTTGATAAAAATGCAAAGAGGAGAAAATATTATGCTGAAAAGAAACAAAAAAGCGACTTCTAGAGAGCGAAGCTAACCCGACTATCGATATCAATACAGGTTTGTTTCAATACAAAACATGTATTAATATTTGAGCATGATGATTTGAATATGTTATATTGTTTAAATTACATATTACCCTCTTGTAAATATCTGAGTTTGAAAGAAATAATTTTTATTTAGGTTAATTACAGAACATGAGAAAGAAACATGTTGGGTTGTTGGAGAGTGTTCCAAATTGTTGTAGAATCATTAAAACTTTTCTTGATTGTAAATACTTTTAAAGTTTGATATTTTTTTATTTACAAGTAATTTGTAGTTTATCTGGAATTCTTATGGATTAGGGGTCGTTTATAAGTTTTTGCCCTAATTAATGTTATTGTTAATTTAAAATTAAGAATGCTTAGTATATAGTTTTGTGCTTTTAATTTTTAATTTTATGTTGATGTAGGGGGCCAAGTTGACAAAAATGCAAAGAGGAGAAAATTTTATGCTAAAAATAAACGAAAAAGAACACTTCAAGAAAGAGAAGCTAACCCAACTACCAACAATAATACATGTTTGTTTAAATATACAACGTTTAACACTATGAATTGTAGTAACTATGTTTTTATTGTTTTCCTGATGCTTTCAAGTACAATATATTATTCTATTTTAACTTTATGATTTTAAACTTCATATTGATGCAGTGGGTGAAGTTGATAAAAATGCAAAGAGGAGAAAATATTATGTTGATAAGAAACAAAAAAAGCGACTTCTAGATAGCGCAGCTAACCCGACTATCGATATCAAAACAGGTTTGTTTCAATACAAAACATGTATTAATATTTGAGTATGATGATTTGAATATGTTATATTGTTTAAATTACATATTACCCTCTTGTAAATATTTGAGTTTGAATGAAATAATTTTTATTTAGGTCAATTACAGAAAAGGAGAAAGAAAAATGTTGGGTTGTTGGAGAGTGTTCCAAATTGTTGTAGAATCCTTAAAACTCTTCCTGATTGTAAATACTGCAAGGCTAAACTTTTTAAAGGAGAGTCATCTATATTTTGTTGTTGCAAGGGTGAAACTGAATTTGATGGGTATGAGTTACCCGAGAAGTTGCGTTTATTATTAGTTGGAGAAGCAGAGCAATCTATACATTTTAGAAATAGTTTCAGGTCATACAATAACAACCTTGCTTTCACCAGTTTTGGCGCATCGTATGACAAAACAGTAACTGCAAATACAAATGGAATATATACTTTCCAAATGCAAGGCCAAGTATATCATTATTTGAATCCATTGAAGAAAAATAAGGGAGACAAATATGATGGATTTAGTAAGACTGGAGTTCAGCTCTACTTTTTCGACAGTGATGATGTTGAATTAAAAGAAACAATGGAGGTGGGCAATCGGTATGATAACAAAAGGTTTGACAAGCAAACTATGGTGATTTTAATGAAAACTCTTGAAGAGAATCCCATATCGTATTTTTTTCAGAGGACTCAAGAAAGAGGCAGATCTTCCTACCAAAAAAATAATCCTCAATTTGAATCTCAATTTAGATCAGAGAAGATACAACCCCCCCAGTGTTGGTCACGTTGGAGGAATCTATGTAGATAATGGAAAGGTTGATGGAGAAAGAACCGTTAGAGTTCAAGTAACTGGTAAAAATGGAAATTCTTATACTATCAAGCAATACTACAGTTGCTATGATCCAATGCAATACCCTCTTATGTTTCCTCACGGTTAGCCTGGATGGGATCATAACGTTATGAAAAAGGACAAAGGAGAAGGAGGGGAAAAAACGAAACAATTTGATTCTCCCGAGTGCCTCCTTGATGAAGAGATGAGAGGTATTCCAATTAATTTAATTTTCTTATAAATACATGTATTTTTTTATTCAAAGAAAATACTCGATTTGCATAGTTGTGGCCTAGCAATTGCAATATTTAATATGATGAACTCTTCTTTTTTTCCCAATCAGTTGTCAGAGATGGGAAAAAAAACAAATATGCTGTTACTGCCAGAGAATATTATACTTACAAGTTTCAGATGAGAGAGGATGATAAGACAATGCTAATACACTTTGGTAGATTATTTCAACAATATATCGTTGATATGTATATCAAAATTGAGACCAGCAGATTGGAATTTTTGAGAGAGAAACAAGCCGAATTCAGAACTGAGATGGTTCAAGGTATTACTAATGGTGTAGAGGCAGGTTGGAAATTGGTAACGAGGTTGGTACACGTGGTTTTTTACCCGCCACATTTATCGGTGGTCCTAGAGATATGCGACAACGTTACCTTGATGCAATGTCCATCGTACAAAAAATTGGTAAGCCTGATATTTTCTTTCTGGCTCATAACCAATCATGTACCAAATTGCAACTAATCTTTTAAAAACAGGTGAAAAAAATACAAACGAACAACGGGGTCACGTGGGTTATGCAGTCCTTCCAGGAAAACAAAAAACGGCAGATACAAATATGGATGAATTAGATGAAAATAGCCCACTCAATCGCTTATTCAAAAAAAGAAGACTTTCTAAAGGTACTACAAACACTTTATATTTAAACGATTAATTCAACATCCGTGTCTCATATAATAATATCATGCAGGGGCCAAAACAAAAACAATTACAGACCAAATCGAGATTGTAAGTGATCATCAAACTAATGGCGGTGAAGATGAGGATGAAGGGAGCGATGACCATGAACCTAGCAGTCACGAGAGTGAAGATGAGGATAGCTACGATTGAGGATAATCAATCGTACTGATATTCGGCCGAGACTGGAGATTTCTCTACCATTAAATAGAGATTTTCATTAGATATGGTTGCAATATCAATTCTATTTCAAACAATACATTGATTTATTTTTGTTCATTTCTTTTGGTTCAATCAAGTCAGTTCAATTAATCAAATCAATTCAGTCTCCAACCTTTACATTGACAATGATGTATCCAAATTTATTTTAAAAAATATAACATCACTACGGTATGGTTGTATCACCAAAAATTCAACCACTTATAATCAAGGTTACTGCCTTCTCCGACATATCTAGCCAAAATTCACCGCGCATCGCGCGGTGTCACCTAACTAGTTAATACTAAAAAGTTATTCTCACTTTTTTTTTGGTACCAGATTTTGGTACCCTATTTTTTCTCCTATTTTCTTGGGTAAACTTTTACCTTTTTCCCTTATGACATCCACCTTAATAAGAATACAAATTTTCGTAGTATGTTTAATTAGTACATAATCAACGATTAATTTTTTTTAATTTTAATTTTAATTATATTTACTTAGAATTTTTCTCCCAATCATACCATAATATCATTCTTTTACTATTGTTTCTTATTCAATTAGACATGTTTTCGTAATCATTTCCTGATTTTCAATTGATTTGGATAATTGATTAATTCAATTAAACTGAATTTGGTAAATTTACTATTCAGAATATTCATGACAAATTATAAATGATATTGAACGGCTATTATACATGGTTAAAATATATTGATGAAAATTGTCCATATAATCTATTCTACAGCTGGAAAATACGGCACTACACGTGTCGTAATACTGATCATATTAATAATGGTATGTTTTATTTTTATTTTTTGAAATCATATTAATTATGGTCTGCTAGATGACTTGCCTTTGAGAATTTCGGTATTTATTTTAGTTTTTCAATTGATAATACTTGAGTAATTGGGAGTTAGTTTCAAATGAAACCAGTTCACCAGAATCAAGAATTTTCTCGATTCAAACAAGATTAATAAATTTATTCATATAGTTTATCGATACTTAAGATTTCCATGAACATAAATGTTTAATTCTATAGTTGTCAGTTTCTGTGGGTTATTTCTCACTGAACTGAACTGTATTGAATTAAAATAAAGTGTAAATTAATTAATCTATTGTAAAATATAATTAGTAAGTCTATCTAAATTTCATTAAATTATATTTTATTGAATTGGATTAAACTGAATTGAATTGAACTGGACTGAATTGAACCAATCCACTTAATATTAGTTTCAATTTTATTTAAAAATCGGTCTCGATCAAAATACTTTTTCTAAAATCCCTATGTTAATAATACTAAAAAGTTATTCTCACTTTTTTTTTGTATCACTTTTATTTTTGTACCGGATTTTGGTTACTATTTTTTAGGCAAATTTTTAGCCTTTTTTTATACAAACTTTTTTGAGGAAAAAATTGCTTTCATACGTCCAGAGTTCTGGAAAACGTCCAGAAACGAAAGACAAGAAATTCGGAGGAGAGTTTCAAGAGTTACAAAGTAGGGGACATGTCTTAATTAGCATAGTTTGCTAGAGAATGAGCTATATGATTATTACTTCTAGGTACCCAGTAGAGTCCCGTGTTAGGTTCATGCTCTAGAAAACTCCTTATTCTAGCTATAACAGATTCACAATTCACAGCACATTCGATCTCACACTGTACCATGTAGATAACCTGCAACGCGTCTCCCACTATGTTTATTGAACTGAGTTGTAACTCCGCAGACATCATAAGGGCCTCTTCAAGGTTAGACACTCTGACAGCGCTGGTTCCTGGACATTCGGAAACCTGCGAGCATAAGCCTTCATGAACTTTCCGCCCGGTTCTAACACTACCACACCAGTGCCTGCGTTGGATTGGAGAATCCCTGCATCAAAGTAAACAGAATAGCCCGTATCTGGTGGTCGTAGCAGGGCAAATTTTAACTCCTAATAAATTTCAAACTTAATTCCTGATCGATTTCCATTTTATACAAACTTCAAGTTCTCCATATTTTCTTGGGCAAATTTTTAACCTCTTTTTATAGAAGTTCATTCCTAATCGATCTCAACCATACCGTAGTGATATTTGGCAGGAATATCTGAGTAAATGGGTTTGAATTTATGTGCTCGAATATTTGTATACCGTGCAAAATTGTCATGAACAAAGACAGAAACGAAAGAAAGTGAACAATCCCAGAAGAATATTCAACTTCTCTTGCACCTAGCCAAGCCTCCTTAAAGCGTTCTTGCTTCATTGTATAACTTGCATGAAGTTGTGTTGTTTCAAGATAACACTCAGGTAGCCGTGAAAGTTTTAAGCAAGCTGTCAGGTAGATTTAAGCAAGAGTGTGAGATACTGAGAAGAACAAAGCACAAGAATCTGATTAGGATCATAACAATCTGCAGCAAGCAATATTTCAAGGGAAAACACTGGGCTTTTGGGGTCTGACAGAAACAAAAGAAGGGGAACAATAATCCCAGAATATTCAACGTCTCATACACTTAGCCAAGCCTCCTTATATTTGAATAAAATTTTAGCCTGACAAAAATCAAAGGAGATATTAGCACGACTTGATTAGTAAGTTCTATAATACCTTGGCATTAAACAAACTTCATTGGTTGTGATATCTAGAGCTTAGTTCGAGTGTTCTTTCTTTTTGTTGTGTGTGTCTGTTTGAGTGTGTGTGTTGATATGTATTTTTAATGTTATTTTTCCTATGATAAGTGAGTTCATTGTTTTATATACAGGTGGAATGATGGTACATGGAAAAAATGGGAATGTGCAGATGTAGGAATAGTGTAGGAATCGTGATTCCCTCAATTGTAGCAAGGCAGTGTTTCAACAGAATCTCGTAAAGGTGTGAAAATTCAAGAAATACACTATTTCTTTGCTTATGTTATTATTGTTAGTGGTATTACGGATAATGTTAGATTTGATTGGGATCATTTCTCGGGAGTTTAACAAAGACAGAATTAGGGGAAAAATTAAAGATGAAACTTCAACGACAGTGTAGCAAATGCAAGGGTTTGGGTCACACTAAAAAGACTTGCAAGTAAGATGTTGAGTGAATTTCTTTAGTTTACTGATGTTGCCCGCCTGGTCGGTCCGGGTGATCACCTTCCTCTGATCCAGTAACCTGGCCCTGCAAGACAGAGCTCCGGGAGGTACCCGAGGGTAGACCCTTCGGCGTGATGATGATAGATAGATCTCGGGAGAGAAAAGGGGGTATTCACTAGAATAATAATGAGAAGATACTTACTTGGAATAGTGCTGAGGAGCACTATTTATACAGTGACTCATGCTCTCCATGTGGTCCATGCTTTAGGTGGCTTCTAGTGTACCCGTCCTTATCCGAGTTGTACTGTCCCGGATGCTTCCATATTAGCTTACCTCATCATGGGCCGAGCCCGCACTACTTCCGGGTAGTTGGGCCTGGGCCTGGTATCACCAGAGCCGGTTAAAAAGATATGATGCACGGTCCATGTGGAGAGTATAATCAAAACTGTACATGTACAATTAAGACTGGGAAGTGTAAATTTGGATTTCCTAAACTATTTCAGGAAACAACATGTCATGTTGAAGAAGGATATCCATTGTACAGAAGAAGAGACAACGGAAGAACTGTTAGGATACGAAACCTTGAGATGGACAATAATTGGGTAACAGGGTATAATCGATATTTACTTGCAACCTATGGATGCCACATCAATGTTGAGATATGTTCTACCATTAAACTCATCAAATATATCCACAAGTACATCTTCAAAGGGAGCGACAAAATTAGCTTTGCACTTGGAACTGGTAAGGATAATGGTAAGGGTAATGGCAAGGATAATGAAACAGTTGATGAGATTAGGATGCTCACTGGATTAGTCCATCAGAAGCAGCCTGGAATCTATACTTTTAAACTAAATTACATGAATCCTGATGTGTACACCTTGCAAGTGCATCTACCAGGACAACAATTTATAACTTTTAGAAAAGATTGTGACCTTGAAACAGTTGTACCAAATGAATTTTCCAAGAGAACGAGACTAACAGAATTCTTTCTGATGAATAAATTTAATGCTGATGCCAAAACCTTAGATTTACTATACAAGGATTTTCCGGAGCACTTTGTATGGATACCCTCAGACAGGTGTTGGACAGAGAGAAGAAATAAATAAGTCATTGGACGATTAGTAGTTGTTAGCCCAAGGGAAGGGGAAAGATACTATTTAAGACTTCTACTTAATCACGTGAGAGGTCCAGAAAATCTCTTGAACTCCCAACTTTCCTGACTTTCCAGAATAGTCTTTATACGTTTTAACTTATATAGTGTACCTTTCAATTTGAACTGTATATTTTATCACTTAAATTTTTAAATAAAATTTCTTAAATTTACGCATTAAAACATGTTTTACTGTATGTTTATTTTATCTTGATCAATGTTTTAACACAAAATTGTATCACTTGAGTTTAAACATATAGTGGTAGTTCCATAGCATTTAGGAAAGTTGGACTTTCTAGAGACTTTGCTACAAACACTTCATATTTAAATGATTAATTCAACATCAGTGTCTCATATAATAATATCATGCAGGGACAAAAAAAAAGCTTACAAACCAAATCGAGATTGTAAGTGATGATCAAACTAATGGTGGTGAAGATGAGGATGAAGGGAGCAACGACCATGAGCCTAGGAGTCATGAGAGTGAAGATGAGGATAGCTACGATGAGGATAATCAATCGTACTGATATTCGGCCGAGACTGGAGATTTCTCTACCATTAAATAGAGATCTTCATTGGATATGATTGCAATATCCATTCTATTTCAAACAATACATTGATTTGTTTTTTATTTTCTTTTGGTTCAATTAAGTTCTTCACATTATTAATCAAATCAGTCTACAACCCCTGCATTGACAATGGTGTATCCAAATTTATTTGGAATAATATTAGATCACTACTGCATGGTTGTATCACCAAAAGTTCAACCCCTTTTAATCAAGATTTTTGTCTTCTCCGGTATATCTAACAAAAATTCACCGCGCACCGCGCGGTGCCACCTCGCTAGTTATTTTCATGAATATTCTGAATAGTAAATATACTAAATTCAATTTAATTGAATAAACCAAAATTACATAATTAACCAAATCAATTGAAAATCAGGAAATAGTTACGAAAACATGTATAATTGAATCTGAATAATACATATATAATCAAACAAAATAGTAAATTAACATAAGCAAAAATAATAAAAGAATAATATTATGGTATGATTGGGAGAAAAATTTCAAGTAAATATAATTAATAAAAGTTACAAAATTAACTAGCTGATTTAAATCCTAATTAAATCATAATTAAATGAGTTGGTCTCTTGAGTGACAGTCACTATATAGTGAAAAAGGACTATATTGGAATATGGAAGGAAGGAGGTTCTTATTTGCAATTTTGACAAAAATGCACTATTCACTGTTCACACGCGCACTGTTCACTCAGTCTAAAAAACAAGCATTTTATTCTAAAAAACGACCTGTTAAGCGTGAAATACAAGCATGTTCTAAAAACAACCTGTTTGGTCTAAAAAACAAGCATTTAAGGGTGAAATTCAAGCATGCTCTCTAAAACCATCTTTTTTACTTCAAAATACATGAACTCTAAAAAGCAACCTGTTAACTGTGAAATGCAAGAATTCTCTAAAAAACAACATGTTAAGTGTGAATGCAAGGATGTTCTAAAAAACAACCTGTTTGGTCTAAAAAAAAAGCATTCAAGTGTGAAATTCAAGCATGCTGAATGCAATTTGCATAAATTGCAGAATTAACCCCCGCGCGTGAATGCAATTTGCATAAATTGAAAAACCCCCATCCCAAACTTCTTTGCAAATAAACCCCGTCACTATATAGTGACCGTCACTTCCAACACTAATTATAATTAAATATACTACGAAAATTTGTATTCTTATTAAGGTGTCCATAAGGGAAAAAAGGTAAAAATTTCCCAAGAAAATAGGGAGAAAAAATAGGGGAGGAAACTAAGGGCGAAAGAAAGAAATAAAATTTGGTCAAAAAAAAATGAGAATAACTATTTAGTATGCAAGACGAAAAGCTTTTATAAAGGAGGAGGAGGAGGAAGAAGGAATATATTAAAAATATATTATGAATCAAGTTTGAAATCGATTAGGAATTAAGTTTCCATAAAAAAAGCTAAAATTTTGCCCAAGAAAATAGGGAGAAAAAATATGGTACCAAAATTTGGTACAAAAAAAAGACCAAAATTTGGTACCAAAACAAAATGAGAATAACTTTTTAGTATCAATACTAGTGTAATACTCGTGTTACACGCGTAATTTTAAACTATATAATAAATAAATAGTAATTATATTTAATGAAATTATAAGAGTAGAAAAAATAATTATAAAACAATTATTTAAAAATTATAATTTCTATAACCAAAAGATCGTGGGTTACATTTCTATCCGGGGTGGGGTGGGAATTTTTCGGGAGGTCCATTTGGATTATTGCTCATTTAAAGAAATGCAAATTGTTTTAAAATTATGTGATCAAATATCACAGATTTTCATTTTTTTAGAATAAGGAATTATACAATACTTATTGTGATTATATTTAATTAATAATGTAATGCAATTAATCTGAATTTAATAAAAGTAAATTTGATTTCGGTTAACTCGAATATTCTAAATTAAATAAAAATAGGATCACTAATATCGTTAGTGTAAAAAAAATTTATAATGTAATTTTGAATTCGGTAAAATGATAAACTAATTGCATGAAAATATAATAACATAAGGCGAGAAAACAACGACATATATACAGTTTGGGAAGAAATGAAATAAATTATTCATTATGAATATGTTAGTATTGGCTATATATTATCATCTTAGCACAAAAAATAATAATAATTTATCTTTAAACTTATTCATTCACATGTTGAAATAATTTTTAACCATGATGTGACATTTATAATGGATTTTGTGATACTAATATACTTCTAACTCTAAAATTATCGACATGGTTTAATGTGACGGTTTCAAATCATAAAGAGAAACAATTAGATAAGGAAGCCTTATGGTAAGGCGGGAGCATTAAAAACCCCATTTTCATACGTTTTGGGGTAAAAAACTCGGTGCCATAATGTAAATAGCACAAACATTCGGGGACTAACGTGAAAATTATAAAACTTTATCCCCAAATTAAAACCTTTCTGCCTGTCATTCCCATCGTTGTTGCCCCGTCGATTTGCCATTGATTCGTCATCGATTCGCCCGTCAAACGAGGTTTCAGAACGGCGAAGCGAGCAGGATGGTGTGCTGGGGGTTGGTGAAGACGGCAGGTGGTGGTTCTGGATGAAGAGCTCGTTAGCGCGGTTTCTGCAACCAAGGATGCTGATGAGGCACTGTGTTTGATTGGTGAGGGAAAGAGTATGAGCTACGGAGTTGTCATAACAAGAATATATGGTTTTGTAATAATAGGCTGCGATTATGTTGTTATTACAAATTCAAGGAGCTTATGGACACGGGGTTTCGAGATTGTTTGGCTGAGATTCAAAAACCGGTATGCATTTACTTATTTTGTTGGTGGATACAACTTTGTTCTGTAATCAATGCTGATTGATTAGCTCTAGCTCTGGGTGCTAATTGAGATCGTCAACTCGCGAGTAATTCGAGATCGACTTGGTCAAAACTCGGTCAAACCTCAACTCGATCTAGTTCGATTCGAGATCGACTCGACTCGAAAGGTTAACGAGTCGAGTTTGAGCAAAGTCCAACTCGACTCGAAAAACTCGTGAGTAACTCGATAAGTATAATCGTTTATAGTTTTATCCTATTACGAGGTTGTACTATAAATTCTATTAGTTCAATTATCTAATCTAGTTAGTTATCATTTACTACTCAATATTGAATTAACTAATGAATTGCATTAGTATTAATTTCATTATGTATATGCAAAGCTACATATATATAATTAGAAATTTTCATACTAAAGACGTGTTTAAATACGTTATGTAATCATGTATTTTACTTTTTGTATATTTTATAGTAGTATTAGCATTTATTTAATACAGTTATAAAATATTAATGTCAAATATAAAGAATAATTTATTCTATCATTTTTATAAAGTGAAGGTGTAGCCAAATATTTTGTATTAATGGCTTGGATGAATGTCACTTTTATAATAATATAGAATAAATTATTAATTTGTGCATTAATTAGTTAAGTTTTTATTTAAAAAGGGAAAAAATAATAATTCGAGTTCGAACTCGCGAGTCGAGTCAATAATCGATAAATAATTACGAGTTCGAGTTGAACATGGTATTATTAAACTCGCGAGTTCTCGAGTCGAGTCGAACACGATTAATATAGTTTTCGAGTCGAGTCGAGTTATCCAGTACTCGCGATCGACTCACTCGATTAGCACCCCTATCCGGCATTATCTTGTTTTTATGTTCTGATTAAGGGTTATGACCTATGACTCATATGAGTGATCTTGTAGTAAACCTGATGCAAAATTTGAACTTTCTCAGCATTTCATGATTTGTTTCTGGTCCCTTATATTCCTTGTGTTTTTTTCGGTGAGATATTAATTGACTCATATGAATGATTGATGTTTATAATTGATGATTAATATCATTTTAATGATTTGATGATTGATGATTTTTAATTGATGATCGAAAAAATTTGACAATCGGATTGATGACGAAGACGAGTAATGTCGGTGACCAAGAATTTGATGATTAATGTCAGTTTTGATGATTTAATGATTAATGTCGGTTTTGATGATTTGATAATTGATGATTTTTAATTGATGATCGAACAAATTGATGATGAGGACGAATAATGTTGGTGACTGAGTGTCTCTGTGTGTGTGTGTGTGTGTATATATAAATATATATATATAAAGAATGACGAACATGAGGTCAATTTGATGATCTGAGATACTATTCTACAAAAATCTAGTTTCAAGATTTGACAATTTGATTATGCGTATATTTTAGTTGATGATTTGATGTTTATGATTGATGCTTTTTTATTAATGATCAAACGAATTGGACGATAGGATTGATGACGAGGACGAGTATAAGAGGATGCTGAAAACGAGGTCTATTTGATGGTCCGAGCCATGATTCTGCGAAAATCTAGTTTAACAATTTGACGATTTGATTATGTGTATATTTTATTTGATGATTTGATGTTTATGATTGATGATTTCTTATTAATGATCGAACGGATTTGACGATTGATTGATTACGAGGATGAGTAATGTTGGTGACTGAGTATATACAAGAGTATGACGAAAACTAGGTCTATTTGATGATCTGAGCCATGATTCTGCGAAAATCTAGTTTCACGATTTAACGATTTGATTATTTGTATATTTTAATTGATGATTTGATGTATATGATTGATGATTTTTTATTAATGATCGAACGTATATATGATGAACGACGATAAATTGATGATGAATGACAATGATTTGACGATGAGCGACAAAAATTTGATGATTTGATGATGAACGGCGATGATTTGATGATGAATGACGATGATTTGACGATTAAAAATGATGATTTGATGATGAACGACGATGATTTGATGATTAACAACGAAGATTTGACGATGAACGACAAAGATTTGATGATTTGATGATGAACATCGATGATTTGATGATTTGATGATGAATGACGATGATTTGACGATTAACAACGATGATTTGATCATTTGATGATGAACGACGATGATTTGATGATGAATGACAATGATTTGACGATTAACAACGATGATTTGACGATGAACGACGAAGATTTGATGATTTGATGATGAACAACGAAGATTTGATGATGAACGACGATGATTTAATGATGAACGATGCTGATTTGATGATGAACGGTGATAATTTGATGAACAACGATGATTTGATGATGAACGTCGATGATTTGGTAATGAACGTCGATGAATTGATGATGAGCGACGATGATTTGATGATTTAATATTGATGATTGATGATGATAATGATGAATAAGGAAATTAAATGTGTTATATATTCTTATTGCAAAATGGTCCCTGGGTATTATTAACATTTTAAGTACTGGCACTGAAAAATAAATATTTATGTTCCAGCCCCAAAAGTATTTTGCCCCTGAACCTAATACCCTTTGCCTTACCATAAGGCTGCCTTTTCAGAGACTTTCTCAATCATAAAAGCATAACTGAATGTTTTGGTATGATCATAATTACCATCTAAGAAATTTAGTTGTATACAAAAATGGTCATCGATAATGTTTATATCACAATTCGAAAAGTATGAGATAAATAGTACAACAATCGGTGAAAAATTAGTAAGAAATAGTAATTTTACTAAATTTGTATAAACAGACAAACAAATAGTGAGAAGTCTTTTTAGTTATGCTTTAATATGATCATAATTACAAATATAATCATTTAGCTCTATACAAAGCTGATCATTCGTAATGTTTATCTCACAATTTGAAAACATATGAGGTAATACTAATAATTATACAACAATTAAATGAAAAGTTATTAAGGCGAAATGAATTTTACTGAATTAGTAAAAGAAATAGGCAAACAATTATGAAAAAAATAGTTTTAGTTTGTATACACAGTTTTTTTTGGAAATACGAAATAATTTTTATTATCAATAAAAAATTTAGACACAAAATAAAATAAGGAGAAAGCGACACGTGGGTTTACCGTTTTTTTACTATAAAAATTATAATTTAGTATAGAAAATAATAGTGATGAATAAATTTACGTATGGGATAACACAATAAAATTAGATAAATATCATTCAAAACTAAGTAGAGATGATCTTAATATTATGTGATCAGTAGAGATGCTATCAAAACTAAGTAGAGATGATTGATATGAATGTTTAGGATATTAAATGTACATGATTCTATAAAAGTTCCACTACATTGTCATAACTCAAATCTATATATTTTAAGTTCTACTGCAAATGTTAATATTAAACGCTGGATGGCAACCTAAAAATACAGAACATGAATGGCATAACTTGTTTTCAAATCAAAATAAAATATTTATTTCTTCTAATACCCATTAAATACAAGAGAAAAATTAAATAAGGCAGCGTTATGATAAGGCAGAAGGCCTGAAAAACCCATTCTAATAACTTTAGGGAGGGGTTAAAAAATAAACCTTTGAAATTCGGCGCAATAGTAACAATTTACCAAAATATAGGGCCTTTCCTGCAAATAATGGAACTTATATACAAAAAACCCCCAAAATCAGATGCGATGGGGTTTCTCCTCCTATTGAACTGAATTATCACCGATCGATGTTGGGAGCATCATTGTCACTAGCACTGAGGTGCCGAGAGTGCGGAAACCTGTTGTGAGTACTCGAGATGCAGAAACTGCTGCAATACTTGGGAATTTCCTTGCTCGACTAATGAAAAGAGCATTTGCGGTCAGCTCATGGCGGCGCCACCGCCTTTCTCCGGCCACCGGTCAGCCCACGCCCAAGAGATCCGGGCGCAACTCCTCTAGTTCAATCGGTAAGTTTAATAGCAAGATAATGGAACTTTTCTGCATAAAATGGAATTTATATCCAAAAACCCCCAAATTAGACCCGATGCGTCGATTTTATTTGATACTGATCTTCGTCGGTTTTGATTTGATGATCAATTCGGGCGAGGAGCAGGCTAGGCAGAGATGGTCGAGCTCGCGGCGGCGGAGTTGATGGCGGCGACGGAGCCGGTGAGGCAGAGAAGGTCTCAAGGCGGTGGAGCAGAAGTTTTAGCTTCGCCGTAGGCTATCCTATGCTCGAGGATTTGAGAGGAAAAATGGAGAAGAAGGACGACAGCGCCGCCACAAATCCCTTGGCTCACTTTACCGCGTCGAGGACGACGAGTTTGAATTTGATGACAAGGGTTTGATTATGATGATTTATTGATGGATTTGTGATGGTGGTGGACTGGTGGTGTGGCGGCTGACATCTGATGATGTTGGTGGTGGTTTGGCGGCTAAGATCTAGTGGTGGTACGACGGCTGATAAAGGGGATGGTGGTGGTGGTATGCCGGCTGCTGAAGGTGGTGGTGATGTGGCTGGTGGTGATGGAGATTTTATATTGAATGGTGATGATTTTTATTATGAAATTATGATAATGTTTCCGGGTTCATGGTGATTATTCAATGATGATGATGATAACGATAATGACTTGATGATTTAATTTCTATGATGATTTTGATAATATCAATGATAATTGGTGAAATTATGACGATAATTGATGTTGTTTATGATATTTTGATGATTAATATCGGTTATGTGATATTTTGATGATTGATGATTTACGTATTAATAAAAATTCAGTTTGACGATTTGATTATGTGCTTTTTAAAATGATGATTTTATGATAATGATTGATGATTAATGTCGATTATGATGATTTGATGATTTGATGATTGTTGATTTTTTATTAATGATCGAACGGATTCGACGATCGTATCATAAGTTTTTTATCAATACCTTTCGGTGCTAAAACATGATCATTTGTTTCATGTATAGGCTCCTCTGCGGCTCTGCCGCAGGCTTTGGCCGCATTTGTATATCACCAAGAACATGGACTACATGCACAAGTACTCAGCACATTGTGAGTTCTTTTTAATATATTCTTATTATTGGGAAAATTCCTATAAAGCGCGTAATAAGAGTTGAAATTTTCACTAAATGCATAAAACTTTAGATATTCCTATTTAGGGTATTGAATTAATTTTAAGACAATTTTACCCTTTATTTTTATTATTTCAATTTACTTAATATTTTCTATATGCTAAAAATTTACTTAATATTTCTGTCTTCTTATTCTCTTAACCCTCACTGAACTTGTTCTCCGTCGAGGTTGGTTTCCTGGGCTAAAACCTTAACCATAATCGAGATAAACCGAACCAAGAAACTCTAAAGCTCTCATCCAAGGTCAAATGACGAAGAAAAATAGACTTATTATCGAGAACATCACCAGGAACAATATAAGAAGAATCCTACTTCAATAGGAATCATCAGGTGATGATTCTTTCAACAAATTAAATGGATGGTTCAGTGTCCCATATATCATCGAAAAATATGAGGTATCTCCGTTTCCCCCTTTCTTATGAAGCACATGTTTTCCCGCCTTGTTTTGAGAGTTATTGCTTCAAATTCCATCAAACCCCAACTTTGAATCATGCATTATTCATCTTTTGACAAATTAAACTCGATCCCAAGTGTGCAAGAATTGACCCACTGCCCCTGAGAACCTGCTGCGGCGGAAAAAAACTGGTAATGGTAGTACGGGTCGCAGACCCCGCCGGCGGCGGCACCAATGAAGTTGTGTCGGCCGGTGGCGGTTGCGGCTGCGATGAGGCCGAGGTTCTGGTACTTGGAGAGCTCTGATTTGGCGCAACTGAGGTCCATCTGGAGATGCCGGAGCTGATGGAGGACAGAGATGACGTCGACGCAGCCGTAGACGGGGTCGCGGAGGCGCATGTCGGCCTTGTAGGCCAGTGAATTGACGGCGTCCTCTCTCTGGTGGGGCCGCAGCTTGTTAAGGAAGAAGACGAAGTAAATTAAGCTCGTTAAAATTTAAGTAAATTGTAAATAATAAATAAAGGGGTAAAATTGTCTTAAAACTAATTCAATACCCTAAATAAGAATATCTAAAGTTTTATACCTTTAGTGGGAATTTCAACTCTAATTACGCCATTTATGGGAATTTTCCCCTTATTATTTAGGCTATTGAAATAATAAATTTTTCACTGATATGCTCATTTTTCATCTGCAGGGTCATTTTTGGAACATGCATATCTCTGCCTCTGCTCATCGGTTATTATGCTCTTCTAGACATTTTACGTTAATCATTAGGGTTCCTGAAAACGCAGAATAATAAATTTATATTCCAACTAGTACTGATTCTACTATGTATGATGAGTCGTTCTTGGCTGCCCAATATTGCAGTGTGTATAATAATTATTTGACGATGAACGTCGATGATTTGACGATAAACTTCGATGATTTAACGATGAACGACGATGATTTGACGATTAATAATGACAATTTGACGATGGAATACAAAGATTTGATGATTTGATGATGAACGATGATGATTTGATGATGAACGACGATGATTTGATGATGAACGATGAATATTTGATGATGAGCGACGATAATATGACAATAAACGATGAAGATTTGACGATAAACGACGATGATTTAACGATTAACGACGATGATTTGACGATGAACGGTGAATATTTGATGATTTGATGATGAACAACGAAGATTTAATGATGAACGACGATGATTTGACCGATGAACGATGAAAATTTGATGATGAACAGTGATAATTTGATGAACAACGATATTTGATGATGAACGTCGATGATTTGGTAATGAACGTCAATGAATTGATGATGGGCGACGATGATTTAATGATTTAATATTGATGATTGATGATGATAATGATGCATAAGGAGATTAAATGTGTTATATATTCTTATTACAAAATGGTCCCTGGGTTTTATTAACATTTTAAGTACTGGCACCGAAAAATAAATATTTATATTCCAGCCCCAAAAGTATTTTGTCTCTGAAACTAATACCCATTGCCTTACCATAAGACTGCCTTATCATAGAGTTTCTCTAAATACAAATGTTTTTAAATTCAAATAAAATAATATGAACAATAAAAAACATAAATGTTATGTTCGAATAAAAAAAATATCAAAAACAAAACAAAAATTCATGAAGGTCGCTAATAGATAAAATCACAATCATTCATCTTCAATCTATTCTTTCTTCACTTCGATCTTTCTCTTCTTGGCGATTGATAATTTAAATTCATCATCACCAGAGTTGATGGTAGGTTAGATGTACTGATTTCCTTTCCCTTTCTTAGTGGAAACAACTCGCACACTTGTTCAGTGTCTCCCATGCTAGAAGTAGAATCCAGAAAGCATATGTCATTTGAGGGTTAGATACATGTAATATAAGAAACATTTTTCAATACTACAAATCAATAGTGAATGAATAAAAATTATACCTGATTAACAGCAGTGTGATTCAAAAATGACTGTAATAGATTTTCACTATCAGTCATTTTAAATACAGTGTATATTGGGTAATCTTTTCGTACGGCCATCTTTTCATCCATAGGAGTAATATGCTTGATAGTTGAGAGTCGATGATTGATTTTCTTGACGGGAAGCCCTAACAAATTAAATATATATATATATATATCTTAATAAATAAATATAATAAATAATGAAAAAGAACGAAATGTAATAAAAGCTTACATAGTTTGAAGCTAATGGTAAAGGGTTGAATTTGACGTCCAACAGAGAAGAGGTGTGCGTCAAAATCAAATTCATGTGATCATATTTATGAAGGAGGCGACGGCGGTTAAGATCGCGATAGTATCTGTGGTTTTCAAATACGTGGGATTTGGAATCACTACAATATCGCGAGAGGAGTGTTACATACGCACGTTTGTTAAGAAGAAATAAATAAATAATGGTAGACATAATTTCTGTAAAAACTAATTTCCAACGTAATCTGTATTGACATAATGAGCAGCTATTTATACTTACAGAGAGGGTCATAACTGTTACAAATTAATCCCTAGGAGCGTACATGCAATATACAAGAATTACAACTAATTATCTTCTAAATCCTCCAAGTCTTCTATTGTCCCACCCCCTTCAAGCGAAGCGTCGGATTGATCGAAACGCGAAGCTTGGACCGAAAGAAATCAAACAACGCACGGTTGAGTCCCTTAGTGAAAATGTCTGCTACTTGCAACGACGTAGGAATATGACCTACTCGAAGCTTGCCAGCTGTAACCAACTCTCAAACAAAGTGGTAATCAATATCAATGTGTTTCGCCCTCTATTGAGCAACAGGATTCTCAGCAAGAAAGATAGCACTGTTATTGTCACAAAGAAGGATAGGCGACCCCAGAAGCGGAAAACAAAGGTCCCGAAGAATATAAGTCAACCAGATAACTCTGAAGCAGTATTGGCAAGTGCCCTGTACTCAGATTCTGAGCTCGAGTGAGAGACAGTCGGTTGCTTCTTTGCACTCCATGACACTAAGTTTCCACCCAGAAAAACAGCAGAGCCATAAGTGGAACGACATGTCTCCAAGCAGCGTGCCCAATCTGCATCAGAATATGCTAAAACCTCTGAAACACCATCAACAGTGAAAGTTAGACCACAATGTTGCGTGCCACGAACATATCTGAGTATCCGAGTAATGGCAGCAAAATCGTCATCTCGTGGGTCCTGAAGATACTGGCTCACCGAATTGACTGCAAAGGACAAATCAGGTCGAGTGATGGTAAGATACTGGAGGGCACCCACAAGAGAACGATACAGCTTCGGATTGTGAAATGGACCACTGGTGCTACTATGAAGCTAGGACGAAGGAAGGAATGGTGTAGAGACTGGTGCGGCATCCAGCATACCTGCCCGAAGAAGAATGTCCCTAGCATACTTGGCCTGACCCAAGAATAGTTCAGTATTAGTATAAGTCACCTCCAAGCCAAGAAAGTAACTGAGACGTCCAAGATCCTTGATAGAGAACTCCTGATCCGCACGAGCGATAAAACTGCGAATGGCAACACCATCATTTCCGGTGAGAATAATGTCATCAACGTAAATGAGGAGGTAGAGGATAATCTAAGCTTGTGTGAACACAAACAGAGAAGGATCTGAAAGACTGCCAACAAAACCAAGTCCACGGACAAAAGCACTAAACCGATCAAACCATGCCATGGGAGCTTGCTTGAGACCATAAATCGCCTTTTTTAGCTGACAAACATGATTTGGTCGAGCAGAATCCTGATAGTCAGCCGGTTGGGCCATGTAAACCGGACTATCAAGAACGCCATTCAGAAAAGCATTCTTGACATCCAACTGATGAAGGGCCACTTTCTCATAGTGGGAATAGCAAGTACAGTGCGGACAGTTGCAACCTTGATCACCGGACTGAAGGTGTGATCAAAATCAAGACCCTGAACTTGAGAGAAGCCCTGAGCCACCAATCGAGTCTTATATCTCTCAATGGAACCATCCTGCTTGTACTTCAGACGATAAACCCACTTAGAACCCACCACATTAACATGGGAAGGACGAGTAACCAACTGCCACGTCTGCTGCCTCTGAAGTGCATCGATCTCCTCATCCATAGCAGCAATCCAGCGAGGGTCCTTAACTGCAACCTTGTACGTGTGGGGCTCCTTCTGGACTAAGAGTTCAGCAAGAAGACCAGTAGCCACAAAATCAGGGCCAAGATTTCGAGCAACTCTAGTTCCATCCTGATGACGAGTGACCATTTAATAGGCGCGAGGAGCAGGTGGAACATGGGAGCCTGCGAAGCTTGAGACACAGGAGGAGTCTGAGAGGCTTGTCCGGAAGATCCTAAAAAAACACTATAGGTGTCCGACGATCCACCAGAGGACGGACTCGAGGGTACTGGCGAGGGTACAGGAGTTGCAGGAACATACTCATCAGGTTCAGTAGGCGGTGCTGGTGAAGAAGACTCTTCACACAAAGTGCAAGGCTGTAGAGCTGGTATAATCTCAAATCTCAACTGAGGCAGTCTCAAGATCAGGATCAGTAGGATCACCAAAGGAGGAAATATCAAGCGAGGAGAACTAAGTCTCTGATGATGCTGTAGAGAATGGAAAGTGGTTCTCGTCAAACCGAGCATGTCGAGTCATGTATATACGCCCTGAAACTGGATCCACACGTCGAAAACCTTTGTAGTGCGCACTATAACCCAAAAAGACACAAGGCAAACTGCGAGGAGCTAATTTTTGTTCCGCTGTAGGACGAACATACGGAAAGACTCTACAACCAAAAGGGTGAAAATTAGAGTAGTCAAGAGTACGCCCAAAAAGTACCTCAAAATGAGACTTGTTGTCAATGACCGGGGTTGGCAACCTGTTGATGGTGAAGACAGCAGCACTGAATGCATCATCCCAGTGAGAAAGAGGCACGTGTGAGTGAAACAACATAGAGAGGTCCATCTCCGTGACGTGTCTGTGCTTCCGTTCCGCTCGTCCATTCTGCTCAGGTGTATATGGACACGGAACTTGATGATGAATTCCACGAGTTCCAAAGTGTGACTGTAACCTGTTGTTGATGAATTCAGTCCCACCATCACTTTGAAACACCTTGATGCGAGATGAGAATTGATTCTCTACGAGTGCCTCAAATTGGAAGTAGACGTCAACAAAATCAGACTTACAGCGCAAATGGTAAAACTAAGAAAACCGCGAGTAATCATCCACATATAAGGCATAATAAGCATAACCATTTCCAGATACAACCAGAGAAGGTCCCCACAAATCACAATGTATCAAATCAAGGACGTGATCAGCACGTCTAGAGTTCTCAATGAAAGAAAGTTTATGTCCCTTAGCCATTGCACATGGCTCACACAAACCAGGTTTAGGAAGTACCGAAGTAAGAGATAAACAACCAGTTCTGTTTAATAAAGAAATAATACCAGTGGACACATGTCCCAAACGAGCATGCCACGTCTCGAAAGAAGCTCTGTTCTTATTCGTCTTCACACTTGCAATAAAAGCTGCCACACCACTGTCCGACACATACAACCCATCCTTACTGTGCCCCTTACCCAAGATTGCCTTGTTGAGCTTGTGTTGAATAACAAAGGACTGATCATCAAACGCAATAATAGCACAAAGTTCCTTAGTCAGCTTGTTGATTGAAAAGAGATTTTTCGTGATAGCAGACACAAGTAAAACATCAGACTAGTGTAAAGTAGGGCTAATCCTAGCATCACCAATACCAACTATAGGAATAGAAGCCCCATTCCCAACGGAGACTAGAGTATTACCATTATAAGGAGTCACACTTGACAGATTAGATGCCGTAGAGCTCATGTGATTGGTGCAGCCTGAGTCAACATACCAGGGACGTGAATTCGAAGGAGCCTGCAGTGCTGGGTAGGTCGGAGGAGCATGTTGGTACTGTGGAGCATACTTCTGGTACTAAGGAGGAGCATACTGCTGGTACTGAGGAGGAGCATACTGTTGAGGCTGCTGGGAAGCATACGGCTGATATAATTGAGCCACATTAACCTTAAGAGAGTGTAGAAACTGACCCGGATAAGCAGCAAGGGATTGTTGACCATAGGGCTGAGTTGGAGCAGCTATAGGATGCGGAGCAGTTGAAGGACACTGTCGCGACACCATCTAATAAAAGTAAACAAAATAAAATTTGATTTCAAATTCACGAGAATATTGATAAAATTTCCCGTATATCAGTGTTTTACAATGAAGGAAAAGGTAAATATCGTCAGCAGTACAGTAAGGCGGGAAAAAAGTGCATAAGAAAGTGACACGTACTCCAGGTTGGGTAAAACTGACGTCAGCTGTTTGTTGCTTTAGTAATTAGTATAGATGTTAGCGTTTTAAGGAAAAGGTAAATGTCGTCAGCAGTACAGTAAGGCGGGAAAAAAGTGCATAAGAAAGTGACACTTACTCCAAGTTGGGTAAAACTGACGTCAGCAGTTTATTGCTTTAGTAATTAGTATAGATAGATAGATAGGGATGATAATTTTACCCTCACAAACAATTGATCTTTAGAGGTCGTTTGGTTGTATATGAGAGATTGATTATGTAGGAAAATGAAATTCCTAGACCATTTTAAATTCTCATGATTTTGAAAATATTGTTTGGTTGGGATGTGGGAGAAGAAAAATCATAAGAATTTCTAACTATCTAGGGGCACTAGGTAAGAAAATTCCACCATTGTGTTGGAATTTGAAGTTCCTAGGAAATTGAAACACCTACGTTTTTTGTCAACCAAACAGTTCGTAAGATTTTAATTCATGGGATTTTTAAATTCCCACATCTTTCGCCTCCAACCAAACGATATATTAGTTTCATCATACATGCCCAAAACATTATTTTTGAATAGTAGATGCTACGAAATATATCCAATAATTTAGGGGCATGCTATACGCAGTCCGTATTTTGCTTATTTTGCAGTCCAAAATAAAAATACGTCTTTGATATATATGATATGGTCACTAATTATGTAAATCAGACATATGCATCATATATACTACTTCTATTGCATACACTTGCAAATCAGCTATCTATTAGAATCATTGTATATATGATTATTTAACAAAAATACGGACTGCAAATAAGCAAAATACGGACTGCGTATAGAAGGCCTGATAATTTAAGGCCATCAATGTTTGTTTGAGTAAAGTAAGAGGTATAAAAAGCAATTTAGGCAAATGCAAAAATCTAAGTAGAGGTATAAAACCTCACTGAACCCTTCCCTCGAACCCTAGGCTCACTTCAATCGCCGAGCAGCTGCCTCTCCTTCTCAACTCAGTTTCGCTTAAGGTTAGATCATGTAGCTCAGTTTTCTTTTGCACTAGCGCCTTTGATTGTGCTTTTGCGTTGTCTACAGTAGCTATTGATGATTCTTTTGTGAAGAAATGATCGGATTATGAGTAATCAGCTGTTGCGGTTATTTGCTAGTCTTGTATTGGCGATTTTTAGATGTTGATTATGCCTCTGTTTTGTGCAATCAATTGGAATGTTTAATAATTGATTGGAATCTCCGTGATCAAATGGTATGAGAGGCTTTCATCTGTAATTAGGCTGTCTGATTTGTGTATGAATTCTTAGAACTTTTCTGATGATCAGTGAAAGCAAGGAGATTTTATAATTGGAGATTCAGAGTCTTGGTTTATTATTGATGAGGAACGATGACTCTAATTTTATACTGATTTTCTAATGTTTTGAATCAGAAGCTGTATTGTCATGGGTAAGGAGAAGTTTCACATCAACATTGTGGTCATTGGCCATGTCGACTCCGGCAAGTCCACCACTACTGGGCACTTGATCTATAAGCTTGGAGGTATTGACAAGCGTGTGATCGAGAGGTTCGAGAAGGAAGCTGCTGAGATGAACAAGAGGTCTTTCAAGTATGCTTGGGTGCTAGACAAACTCAAGGCTGAGCGTGAACGTGGTATCACCATCGATATTGCTTTGTGGAAGTTTGAGACCACCAAGTACTACTGCACAGTCATTGATGCCCCTGGACATCGTGATTTCATCAAGAACATGATTACTGGGACTTCTCAGGCTGATTGTGCTGTGCTCATTATTGATTCTACCACTGGTGGTTTCGAGGCTGGTATTTCCAAGGATGGTCAGACCCGTGAGCACGCTCTCCTTGCTTTCACCCTTGGTGTGAAGCAAATGATCTGTTGCTGCAACAAGGTAAATGTCTGAGACCAAGTGATTTGAATGTATTTACTGTACTGTATTGTGTGTTGAATGTGTAGTCTGATCTAATGCGTGTTGTGTGTGATCTTTCAGATGGATGCTACCACTCCCAAGTACTCCAAGTCTCGTTTTGATGAAATCGTCAAGGAAGTCTCATCCTACCTGAAGAAGGTTGGTTACAACCCTGACAAGATCAACTTTGTTCCCATCTCCGGATTTGAGGGTGACAACATGATTGAGAGGTCTACCAACCTCGACTGGTACAAGGGACCAACTCTCCTTGAGGCTCTTGACATGATCAACGAGCCCAAGAGGCCCTCAGACAAGCCACTCAGGCTGCCACTTCAGGATGTTTACAAGATTGGTGGTATTGGAACTGTGCCCGTTGGTCGTGTGGAGACTGGCATCATCAAGCCTGGTATGGTGGTGACTTTCGCCCCATCAGGTCTGACCACTGAAGTCAAGTCTGTTGAGATGCACCACGAGGCACTCCTGGAAGCCCTCCCTGGTGACAATGTTGGGTTCAACGTCAAGAATGTTGCTGTGAAGGATCTCAAGCGTGGCTACGTCGCCTCCAACTCCAAGGATGATCCTGCAAAGGGAGCTGCCAGCTTTACTGCACAGGTTATCATCATGAACCACCCTGGCCAGATTGGAAATGGTTATGCCCCGGTTCTTGACTGCCACACATCTCACATTGCTGTCAAATTCAATGAGATTCTGACCAAGATCGATAGGCGTTCTGGCAAAGAACTTGAGAAAGAGCCAAAATTTTTGAAGAATGGCGATGCTGGATTTGTGAAGATGATTCCGACCAAGCCCATGGTTGTTGAGACCTTCTCAGAGTACCCACCCCTGGGCAGGTTTGCTGTTCGTGATATGCGCCAGACTGTTGCTGTTGGGGTCATCAAAGCTGTGGAGAAGAAGGATCCTACCGGTGCCAAAGTTACCAAAGCTGCTGTGAAGAAGGGTGCCAAATGAACTGGTGTCTGCTGCTATAATAAATCCTCGTACGATCACCATCTTATGTGTGCAACTGTTCTGTCAGTAGTTTTGTCTACGTTTAGTCTGTGCGACCGTTTTCTGCCCTGCATATTGTGTAGCCTTTCTCAGAATTGGGTGCTTGACAGGCGGTGGCGAAAATGAGTGTTTCAATTTCTGATTGTGTCCCTGGATTTCTACTACTGTGAGTTGCTTTCTGGAGCAACTTCATTGTTTACGCTTTGTCAATGTGAGGATATTCATATTTGTTATTCATTATTGGTTTGTGTAATTCCGTGCCTGTGTTTCCTTTCTTACTTAGAAAGCACTTTTACTTGTAGCCCTTGGTGCTATCACTCACTGATGCATAAATTGAAGCCCTACGAATCCTTTTTTAGGATGTTGCTTATAGGATGTAAACTTCTTTACAAGTAACTACTTGAAGCTCAGTTTTTTTGATACACAGTTTATGCATATCTGAGAAACTAGTTTTATTAGAGTATATTTCAAACTGTAGTGCCAAATTGAATTGAGAGCTCAAATTCCATAAATGCAAAGAAAATCTACGATACTATTGTAATTTTATCAGGTTTTCTGATACATGCATATAAATGTTAAAAAGGTATGGCATTTCTCGAAGGCCTCAACCATCATCTGCTGTTGTAGTCTTGTATCTAACCTCCCAAAAGAAAATACAGTCTCCATCAGCAGTCACAAGTTCAAAACTGGACCAAGGAAACAAGTCACAGCAAACCTAATTAGTTACAGTGTAGATGTAGATATTCAAGTCGTATAGATATTACCAGAGCATAATGACATAATTGGACAGGTTCATTCATTACCTGTTTACAAACTATAACTCCTTATCTTCGTCAGATTCAGCCTCTGCAGCTGCCTTTACTACTTCCTCCTGCGCAAATTTTCTCAGAGACTCCACGTCTCTAGGTCCTGTCCCGCATCAACGAGATCAAGTCAGTAACAACTTTATACTCAAAAAGGCTAGAAAGAGGAAAGAGGAAATAGAAGTTATATTGCAAAAGTACAACAACAAATTAAAACGGAAAGTGTTACATCGTTGAGAATTATTTAGCGGGTGGGAAGCATCCTAAATGGAGACACAATTTAAACAGGAAGCATCCTGCTACGGGTAAACTTATGTCCAACCCTGGAAATTGTTCTGTCTGGTTTCAGACGAAGGTCTTAAGGGATTCATGTTATCACATGATTAAAAGTTCTTTGTTGGGTTGAGTTTAAGATGCAGAATGCAATTACATGAACAAATACAAAGGCACAAAGTGATCAAAACAGCAAGCAAAAGCAATATGATGTTTTGAAGGTTTTAGGCTAATTGTTGCAAATTTGTAGACTATTTTATTACTGTGATGAGTGCTGCTGGAGGAAATGAGAGAACTAGAATTCCATAAATTCAAAGAAAAATCATTTCTATAAGGAGCTAACCAAAAGCATTCCTAAGCATTGAGAGGATTCATAATTTCACATCTTCCCATTGAGGGAGCTATCAAACGGTTTTCCTTTCTTTGCCACAGTATTCATAACGCTCAAAAGCAAAGTTTGCCAAAGTTGTAGCAAACTAGGAAACTCCAACTCACACAGAAAAATGAGGTGGAGGGCAAAGGCCAAAGTCTAACAGAAATTCAATACATGTTCCTTTTGTCTGTTTCATCTGCTATTGTTAAGTTATATGAGTTGCTTCTGTTTTTCCTTTTTTGACATCAGTTGTAAAAGACACAGCAAAGGTCATATAGGGTAAGGAATAGCAAGTAAGACGATCATTATGGAGTTTGTACCTTGGTACTTCGCGATTTCCTTTCCATTGTAGAACATCATGAATGTAGGATATGAATGAATATCTACTTTGCTGCACACTTCTTTATCTGTACCACAATGGACTTCTCCAACCTCTATTTCATCCTCAGCTTCCATCACTTTCCCCACATCCTCCCACAATGTGCCGAGGTTTTTACTGTAAAACTAACAGTTAAATCCATAGAACATACCATACCATAATAAGATGAACCTGATCAGAAAAGAAGAAAAAAAAGGAGCTTTACCAGTGCTTACACCAAGGAACACAAAATTTTACAAACCATGCTGTATCTTTCTCATTCACCTAAACAGAAAACAATCACAAATATTCAATATATATACTAGAAGATAGTTTAGATTTCGAAAAGGATAGGAAAAGTTCATAAATTTATTTTCCATGACATCAGAATGTGTTTAGTAGGGAATTTATAATATCAAAAACTCGCTCCAGCAAATTGACAACATCATTCAATCTCTCCCTTAGACCTACAAAGAATGTATCCAATACAGCCACTTAGGTACATTATGCAGGAAGGCAAACTTGAGGCGTGTAGGTGTCGATGAAACCGCAGAACAACCACTCTCTTGAATATACCATGAAACCAATAGCACTAGCTATAACGGAGCTTAAAAGGGCGACTCTCATACAACAATCTGTTCAGCTGTAGATGGCTTCTAACTGAATCATACCAACTCTTCTATCATATATCAACCGAAGAAAATCAATACCATAGCAAAAGTTATAGGCTTTCATAAATTATGCAAAAAATTAGCACATAAACAAATACAAGGTGGATCAATTATCAATACAAAAGTGCAAAAACCGAGCATTGCACCTGAAAGAACTACAAAATCGATCTGGGATCTTTACTCATAGCAACATAACAATAAAATATAAATTGGGATTTCCGGAAAAAGGGAATTAGAGCTATGAAAGATTGTACCCTGTCATTGAAAGTGTCAGCCGTCAAGCCTATGACCTCAGCTTTAGCAGTGTAAATCAAACTGGATAAAAAAACACAGCTGATTAAAACTACGAACAGAAGAGGATGAACTTTTGCCATCACAATTGCTGAGGAAAGCTGAAGAAACTGGAGGATTTGATTTCGTGGGAAATTTCAAAGGTTCCTTGGGTGTTCTCAACCCGACCCACGATTTACTAGACACGGGAATACTAATATTAGGTTGTTTTCCCCTCTTCTGTAATAAAAAATAATATAATAATCTAATGTGTAATATTCCATATTTTACTTATTATAATTCAAAATATAATTGAAATTATAATATTGTCACTTTAATGCTGCTAAATTTTTCAATAAACATAATCAATAAAGATATTTTCGTAAGTTCATACTGTATTTTGAATTATAAAAGTAAAATTTCAAATAATATATAATAATAACATTGATAGGGTATGTGCCATAAAGCCCACACAAGGTCAAACAAACTACATGAGATGAGGACCCTCACCTTACTTGACAGCTCACACAAAGTACACACGTGAGACCCCGTGCTCAACACGTGAAGAACGCATGGAGGAACACAACAGAATCCATGGAGACGCTCACACTGGATGAGGCTCCCAACAGGTATAAAGGAAGGAGAGCTTCCTCTCTCTTTCCTCAGATTCTCTCGTCCTGTTACTTGGATTTTCTCTCTCTAAAACACCCCAAATCTTACTTGGGCGTCGAAGCGGGCGACGGCCGAACGCCGCCCGCCTGAGCTCACGTTGCTCTTTGTGCAGGTACAAGAAGAAGATCATCACCTCGCTGGAAGTCCAATCCACACCGGAAATCCAGAACCATATCATTGGCGCCGTCTGTGGGGAGCGCTGATCTATCTCGCTCACGTAGGTCGATTCACTGATTGAAATTCGATGGAGAAGACCCCAGTTGCAGAGGGGACCATCCTTGATGTCACTCCGCCGGCAAACCCACCCGTGCGGCACACCGACCAAGAGCCCATGACCCCAGAGATGTTTCAGGTCATGATGGCTCCGTTCTTAGC
Source organism: Sherardia arvensis (assembly GCA_948330725.1). Taxonomy (NCBI): domain Eukaryota; kingdom Viridiplantae; phylum Streptophyta; class Magnoliopsida; order Gentianales; family Rubiaceae; genus Sherardia; species Sherardia arvensis. The sequence goes on from OX415237.1 coordinate 10,334,034, forward strand.
ATCCCAGGAGAAGGTGCTGAAGTCCTTGGAAGAGAAGGAGGAAGCCCGACAGCTTGGCCAGAAGATCGCGCTGAAAAAGCTGAATTTCGACGGCGAGGAGCAAGAAGTGGCGTCGCACCTCCCTGCGAAGAAGCGGAGCCAGAAGAAAGGCAGCAATAATGACGCAGCCAGATCAGATGGGCGCAGATCCTGTCAGCACGGAGGAAAATGATATGATCCAGATCTCAACGACTGGAAGTCAGGCTATGTTTACTCCAACGCCGGAGAAGTTCACATGGAGGACAGGAGGCGTGGGGATTATGAAGATCACCTTCCGGAGATCGAGAAAGGGTCACCGTGGGTGAAGAAGATCCGGCTCGCTGTGGCCGATCCCAAGACCAAGATCCCCCAGAACCTGGGCACGTACAGTGGTGCTGTCGATCCTGAGGACCACATGCGCACGTTCTTCACCAACATGTCGACGTACGCCATCCCGCAGGCGATCTGGTGCAAGGCGTTTGCTACCACCCTCACTAGAGCAGCACGTCTGTGGTTCAAGGCTCTACCAGATGGCAGCATCGCCAGTTTCAAGATGTTGGAGGAGAAGTTCTTGCGCAGGTTCATGCAGAGGAAGCAGTTCACTAAGGAGTGCACCGACATCATGTCGATTCGCCAGAAGAGAGGAGAAAATTTGTTCGAGTATTGGGAACGGGCCTCGAGTCTGGCCAACCAAGTGAAGAATCTCACCTAGAAGCTGATGATCGACTCTTTTGTGAAGGGGTTGATTCACAAGGAAATGAAGCAGGAGTGCTACCTCCACAAGGTGAAGACCCTGGAGGAGTTGATGGAACGCATTGAAAGCTTTTCATGTGTTGACGAGATGAACCTGGAATGGGATGATGGCGGTTATGTCGCACGTAGCAAGAACAAGAAGAACACCGGTTCCAACACGCAACCGTCAAAGAAGGGTGGAGGTGAGAAGTTCAACAAGTTGAAGGACACCTCCTTCACCCCGCTGACACAATCACCACGTGAGATCCTCAGCCTGGTAGCTGGCAAGAACCTGCTGGATGCTCCGAGCAGGATGAAGAAGCCAGCCAACATGAGGAACAAGGCGTACTATGTTGGGTAAAGAGAAAGGGTACTTGTGATGTATCTTGATTTCGATAGAGTCACATAGTCTCGCTTTCCTTTGAGAATAATTCGACCCTTATAGCCTGGGTTACACGAATTCTCTCGCAGGATAAAGCTATCGAACCTTCTTGCTTCTAGGCCTGAAACAAGAAAATGCCTTTGAACATTTTGTTCTAGGACTGTATTACTGTTTGTGTTTCTGTGTCTTTACATGCACCAAGGGCATGTGTATTTATAGGATAAATCCGTCAGTTTCAAACCACACCCGTACAGATAAGGATGAAGCAACTGCCAGCAACCACAGACATACCAAGATGCAACTGCAGATAACCACGGAATATACTAGGCAACTGCACAGTATACCGCTCCAATCCATGACCGATGAGTTAACTGAGACAACTGCATGCATCCCTATCCAATCAAAGTTGGAGTAACTGTGTACGTACGTACGTACGTACACACTAGTTTGGAAATCAAAACCACATAACAAAATTCGATTACATATATAAAATGTAACGCTTCATTCCGGATTAGTCATACCAAAATGATTATTCCAGAATTGTAAACTCGTGGATGGGTTTATACAAGTGTGCACTCCGCACCACCAACCTTGTTATAACGTCCCGAGCTCACCAATACTCAACCAATTATGCTTAAATGATTGTGTTTCATAAAACACCAACATACTACTGTGAATACCACAATGACCATGGACACGACACCAACGATTGCTACCACTTGCGTGCTGCAATTGAGAAGTGTGTGAGATCCGGACAACTCGCTCACCTTGCAAAGGAGGCCAGAGCCCACAACAAGGCCACCTGGTCGACCGTAGCATCTGGATGGACGGATTTTCGAAGGGATACAAGAGGAAGAGCTCGGACTCCAGAACCCTCTCGTCCCAGCTTCAAGGGGAAGGAGGTGGCACGAGCAGGGAGATATTCGGAGGATGAGGACGAGCATTATGAGAAGCGCCATCGTACAGACCAGGAAGACACCCCGGATGATAGCAGAAGGAAGTCAACCATTACCAACATTTACACCATCATAGGTGGAAGTGCAGGTGGCAAGACAGAATCCCAGAGGAAGGCTCGGTGTAGGAAGGTACCAGAACCAACACCGAGAGAAAGGAAGTTGGCGGAGGATGAAGTCATCATGTTCAGCTCAAAGGACCCAATCTCGGATCGTCCTGTTGGAGGTGATGCGGTGGTAATCCAAATCCAGATTGTAGACAAGCTCATTCACAGGGTGTATGTGGATGGGGGCAGTTCAGCCGAGGTGATGTACTGGCACTGTTTCACGCAACTGGGCGAGGACATGAAGAAGAAGCTGAAGCCTACTGCCACCCCGCTCGTGGATTTCGCGGCCAGGGAGGTGTGGCCAGAAGGTACAATTTACATTCCCATAATTGTTGGTGAACACCCATATATCAAAACCATCGAGGTGGAGTTCATTGTGGTGAAAGCCATCAGTCCCTACAACATAATACTAGGGCGTCCTGCACTAGCGTTCATGAAGGGGATTGTGCCGACCTTGCACCTGTTACTCAAGTTTCCAACCAAGGCAGGCATCGCTACGGTTAAAGGAGACCAACAGAAAGCAAGGGAGTGTCACCGCATCGCTCTTAGCAACAAGAAGAGGAATATGGATGGCACGAGTGAAGAAGCAGGTCCAGGTTACCGCCGACATGTTGTGGCCATGGTGACGACCACAACACTATGCGAGGAAGAAGACCCGGTAGGCGAGACTACACCTGTCGAACTGGGGCGCAGGGGGGACCAGGTCGTACAGGTTGGAGTATCACTACCGGAAGATGTGAAAGAGAGATTAGCCGCAGTGCTAAGGGATTATGCAGACGTGTTCGCATGGGAGTCCAGCGACATGACAGGGGTGTCAGAGGAGATTGGATGCCATGCCCTCAAGATCTCACCGGACTACAAGCCTGTCGTCCAGAAGAAGCGAGCACTCTGCAAGGACAGGAACAAGGCAGTCAACAAGGAAGTGGACGAGTTGATCAAGTCGGGTATATTGGTCGAGGTGAAGTATCCCACCTGGCTAGCTAACCCCGTCTTGGTTAAGAAACCAAATGGATCATGGAAGATGTGTATCGACTACACCAGCCTCAACAAGGCCTGTCCTAAAGATTGTTACCCGCTGCCAATGAATGATCAGAAGGTGGATGCATTGGCAGGGTACAAGGTGAAATGTTTCCTTGATGCGTATAAAGGTTATCACCAAATCCCCATGAAGAAGGAGGATGTGGAGAAGACAACCTTTATTACGGAAAGAGGAGCATTTGGATACCGGATGATGCTATTCGGACTCAGGAATGCTGGAGCAACATACTAACGTGTGGCCGACAAAATATTCAAGGAGCAGATAGGGCACAACTTGGAGGTCTACGTCGACAACATGGGGATCAAGAGCAAGGACTTCAACACGCTGACTAAAGATGTGAAGGAAACCCTGGAACGCTTTCGAAGCACAAGTCTAAAACTCAACCCTCTCAAGTGCCAGTTTGGGGTTCAAGAAGGTCGATTCTTGGGTCACATGGTTACAAACGAGGGGGTACGAACAAATCCAGACAAGGTCAAGGCGGTGCTGGACATGAAACCACCAAGGACAGTGAAGGAAGTACAAAGCCTGAACGGTAAGTTGGCGGCATTGAACCGTTTCCTATCGAGAGCAGCTTAGCGCGCACTCCCTTTCTTCAAGGCGCTGAAGAACAGTGTCAACAAGAAGGGAGATGTCAGCTGGGGACCTGAACAAGATGAAGCTTTCAACGACTTGAAGAAGCACCTGCATAGCTTGCCCTTGTTGACATCGCCTCAACAGGGTGAAACCCTCTACCTATACGTATCGGCTGGAGTGGAGACCGTCAGTGCAGCCCTTGTACGAGAAGAAAGCAAGGTACAAAAACCCATATACTTTGTAAGTAGAGCTTTGCAGGGAGCAGAAACAAGTTACACGGGAGAAGAAAAGCTTGCTCTGGTTGTGGTGTATGCAGCTCGACGGCTCAGACACTACTTCCAGGCGCATCCCGTGGTGGTGTAGACAAACCACCCTATGAAGGCCATCCTCACTAGACCAGAAGCATCAGACCGGTTGGCTAAATGGGCGGTGGAACTTGGCGAGCACTCCATCGAATACCCACCAAGAAAGGCCGTCAAGGGTCAAGTTGTTGTTGATTTCCTAGCAGAAATGCCACCAGAAGTGAAGAAAGCAACACCCCCACTTGAAACCAGTGCAGCTGGAGAAAAGAGAAAACGATCTTCAAGTGATGAGTGGCAGCTACATGTAGATGGAGCATCTGGTGTAGAAGGTGTCGGCGCGGGTTTGGTTCTGACCGACCCAAGTGGAGTTGAAGTCACTTATGCATTGCGATTCGAATTCCCCGCATCAAACAATGAAGCTGAGTACGAGATCCTGATTGCGGGAATGGAGATAGCAAAGAAGCTTGGAGCGAGGAAGTTGATGGCACATAGCGACTCGATGCTTGTGGCGAAACAATATGAATGAGCTTACCTAGCTAAGGACCCTGGCATGATGAAGTACAGGGATAAGGTGAGATTGTTGGCGCCGGAATTCGAGGAATTCGACATCATCAACGTGCCAAGGTCAAAAAAAATACCAGAGCTGACGCCTTGAGCAAGTTAGCATCCTCAACACGGGCACACTTGAACAAGGCAGTGATGGTGGAAACCCTCACACACAGGTCAACTGACAACAAGACGGTGGGAGTTGTCGACGTTGTTGAGGGAACAAGCTAGATGAAACCAATGATGGATTTCCTTGCAAACAGAGTGGTCCCCGAATGCAGCAAGGAAGCCAGAAAGCTAAAACTCAACGCTCCTAACTACACATTGAAAGATGGAATTCTGTATAGACGGGGTTTCTCAGAACCCTGGTTGAAATGTCTCACCCAGTCAGAAGCGATGCGAGTGGTTCGAGAGGTGCATGCAGGATATTGCGGAAGTCATCAAGGCGGCAAAGCACTCGCATTGCGGATCACCAGAGCGGGTTACTATTGACCTCGCATGAAGGAAGATATCAACCAGATGACCAAGAGCTACAAGAAATGTCAAACACATGCAAATGTACCAAGGCTGCAACGTGAGAAGCTGACGCCCATACAGTCTCCGCGGTCCTTTGCAATGTGGGGAATTGACATTGTCGGCCCTTTTCCAGCTGCAACAGGAAGACGCCATTTTCTTGTCATGGCAGTTTGATTATTTCACAAAGTGGGTTGAAGCCGAGGCACTGGCAACCATAACAGGGAGAAGGATGACAAGCTTTGTGTGAAAAAATGCGGTCTGCCGCTTCAGAATCCCACAAGTGTTGGTCAGTGTTCAAGGAGAAGTGTTCAAGGATTGGTGCAGCAACCTGGGCATCAAGCAGAAGTTCACATTAGAGGCTCACCCACAAGGCAATGGGCAGGTGGAAGTCACAAATCGAACCATCGTGCAAGGACTCAAGAAGAAACTCGAGCAACACAAAGGAGCATGGACAGAGGAGCTACCCAGCGTGTTGTGGTCTTACAGGGTGACTCCCAGAATCAGCACAGGAGAGTCTCCCTACAGACTGTGTTTTGGCACTGAAGCCATTATACCACCTGAGATGCTTGTACCTACCCTGCGAGTGGAAGATCCTCTGCTAGTTGCAAAAAACGACGAATGGTTGAGGCAGAACCTGGAGGAGTTAGAATATGAGCGGGAGAAAGCGTCGCTCAAAGAGGCAACCTACAAGTCCTGGATGGAGCAAAGGTACAACAACAAGCTGCGACCTCGTAGTCTGAAGGTTGGTGACCTGGCCTTGAGAAAGAATGAAGCATCAAGAACGGAAGGACAATTCAAGTTGGATGCAAACTGGGAAGGTCCCTACCGTGTTGTTGAGGCACTGGGAAAAGGAGCGTACAAGCTGGAGCACTTGGATGGGAGACCAGTTCCAAGAACCTGGCACATGAACAACCTCCGCAAGTATTACATGTAAGGCGCAACATGGATCTCGTCTCCTCGCCTTACTTGTGATTTTTCCTTCGTTTTCTTCTTTTTCTTTTTGATGCAGTGGAGGATCCCAATAGAGGTCAGGCAACTCACTAGAGTTTGGAAGATAATCTTGATGGAAGCCTCATGAAATGAAAAAGCCCCCAACAGAGGTCATGCAACCTGATAGGGTTTGCAAGATGATCTTGAGGGTGGCCTTTGAAGTTCCAGAACTTACAAGATGAATGCAATGAGAAGTGTTTTTAAGTATATCTCACCAAGGCACGAACTAGTCAACTGGTAGATGTCTCTTTTCTTGTTTTTTCTTTCATCATGCACTGACACGAACCAGTCAACTGGTAGATGTCATTCTACTTGTTTTCTCTTTCATAAAAATGCAGCGACAACAAGAGCAAATATGGCTTGAAGGTCTAAAAAGAGGAGTACAAGGAAAAGGAGTTCAAAAAACAAAATGAACTCGAGATAAATGCAAACAGTTTCAGAAAAGAAACTTGCATCTTAAAAGGCCCATGATGCCTTAGCCATAAAAAACAAGTTGAAGACTAAATTCAACTTGTGACATGGCAAAAAAAGGGCAACATGATGGAGACGTCCATCATGCCCATAAACTAGCAACAAATAAAGCTTATTAAAGCAAGAAATACAAACAAGTAATAAACGCTTGTGCTAATTAAAAATACCCCAGAAATACGAATTTAAATATTCAAAAGGGAATAAAAAGATGGCACAAGCGCCATAACAAAGAGCATGCAAGCTCATCAACAAATTCAGAAAATGCAAAAGAAAAGTAAAACACCTCCACCACCTCTTCTTCTACTTGTTATCAGAAGCGGAGGGAGATGGCTGGTCTTGCTGCCATTTCATCAGATCCTCCAAGACCAAGTCAGGACTAAGGGTGGAGAAGTAATCCTATAAGTCATACTGCTGGAAGGGGGCGTGCACATGACCAAGTTGAATCTTCATCTCAGCATCATCTGGCACATTGGCCATGTTAGGGTCAGACATCTCACCATCCTGCATGGTTCATCCCGACCCCTCATCCTGCATGACGATCGGTCCAGACTCGAAAGCAGACATCAGCTTTACCGATTCTGGCAGGAGAATCTTCCCAGACCACCTAATGGCGTGGTCTGATGTGACCAGGGTCAGCTTTCCAACACTATATATATCTCTCTATCACACTAGAGAGAGGTAAGTTGACAAAACACAACCAAACACATTCCCACTCTCCGAACAGTCTACTAACTTTAGCATCGGAGCGGGAACGGCAACTAGCCGCCCCGCCCTGCACTGAGAGTTCTTGATTCTTGCAGGTTCATCCCATCTCATCATCAGGACGGATCATCAGGACGCACATCGCGACTGTAACATTGGCGCCGTCTGTGGGGATATAACTGATTATCTTCACAGCAAATGAGCAGAGAAGGACAAGGCCACGACACTCCTCATCCAGAGGTGGTGGTCACAGATCTGGGCGATGAGGGGACTGGAAACCCATTCACTCCCTCAAACCCGGCAGCAACGCCGATCTCGGCGACGCCTGAGCAGGCTCGGTACCCGGGCGCTTCGCCATCCTTCACAGTTGAGGATGGTGATGTGTTCCGCCAGATCCTGGAGTCACAGGCTACTATCAACAAGCAGTTGCAGGAGCTGCGAAACACGCCGCCGAAAACGCGGCGCCTCGAAGGTTTGGCAAAAATAGTCACGTTGACCAAGCTTCTTGACGAGCCTTCCCGAGGAAAACGCAAAGCCCATCCTCACAGAGCTAGATGATGACGGGAACGAGATCTCGGATGATTGAGACGAGAAATGGGAAGATCAAAATGCGAAAGAAGGCAACCCCATATCCCAACCCGGGAAATGGGCCATGACGTATGTTCACAAGCCTAGTATCAAGCCCAGAGTGCCGGCCAAGCAGAGGCTGTCGGTGCTTTACGAGGCCCCAGATTGCCAAAAAAGAGGAAGCCCTTTCTCAGAGGCGGTCACGGAGTTCGTCGCCAACCCTCGTCTCTGGATCCACCAAATCTGGGCACGTATGACGGTTTGTCGGACCCAGCAGATCATCTACAAACGTTTACAACTAACATGTCAACGTATGCCACGCCCGAGCCCGTGTGGTGCAAAGTGTTTGCCACCACGCTCAAGGAGGCAGCAAGGGTATGGTTCGCCAACCTGGACAATGGGAGCATATCCAGCTTCGCGCAGCTCGAGGAACTTTTCCTCACCAGGTTCATGCAAAAAAGGAAGTTCACCAACACGACGCAGGACCTGATGAAGATACGCCACAGGGCGTCATCCGGCGAGAGCTTGATGGAGTATTATGAGCGCTTCATCGAGGAGAGCAATAGGGTGGTGCACCGTGGCGAGCCGCGGTGGTTGATTGAAATTTTCATGCAAGTTCTGGATCACGAGGCTTTGGATTCAGAACTCACCCTCCGTGCAGTATACACGTTGGATGAGTTGCATATGGTGGTGGAGATGTTTCACCGAGCCGACGAGAATGCCAAGAAGAAGAAGTTAGCAATGCAGAAGGAGGCCCGACCCTATTGGCCAAAGCAGAAGCTCATCCAAGATGGTCAACCGGCCAAAGCGGAGAAGACGTCATCGGTGAAAGATAGGTTGGGCCCCAGAGTTGCACAAGAAAGGACTTTCACCCCGTTGACAAAGATGCCCAGAGAAGTTTTCTTGACAAATCGTGATATCATCCCGCCCCCGCGCGCCATGAAGATGCCCCCCAACAAGCGAAACCTGAACAAGTTTTGTGAGTACCATGACGACCACGACAATGACACAGAGGATTGTATCCACTTGAAGAAGGCCATAGAGTCATGCCTGCGCAAAGGGAAATTGAAGCAATTCGCGTCCAAGGCCCACAACAAGGCGACATAAGCCAACAGGAATGGTGGTCAGGATCAAGGAGCCAACAGAGCACGTGGCAAAGGAAAGGAGGTGGCCCGTGCTGAGCGACCAGATGAAAAAAGAGCCAAGTACGAGGAAGAGTCGTCACCGGAACGAGAGCCAGCAGGGCGCGCGAGCAATGATATACTCACTATCATAGGCGGGAATGCCGGAGGAAGCTCGGATTCACAAAGAAAAACTAGGTGCGGGATAGCCCCAGAACACACTCCAACGAATATGAGACTAGGCAAGGATGAGCTGATCACATTTGGCGCTGACGATCCCATCCCGGATCGCCCGGCTGGATACGACGCGGTCATCATCACGGTCCAGATCATGGATAAAATGGTCCATCGGGCATACGTGGATGGTGGCAGCTCAGCAGAAATAATGTATTGGCATTGCTTCGAGAAGTTGGATGACAATACCAAGGCCAAGATGGTCCCAACAAGTACGCCGTTGGTGGATTTTACTGACAGGACGGTGTGGCCAGAAGGAACAATAACACTTCCAGTTGGTGTCGGAGAGAGGCCAACCAGGAAAGAGGTGGACATGGAGTTCATCGTGATCAAGGCTCATAGCCCGTACAACCTAATACTGGGAAGGCCAGAGCTAGCCCAGCTCAAAGGTATTGTCTCAACCCTTCATCTTCTGTTGAAGTTTCCAACCAAATGAGGGATAGCAACCGTCCGGGGTTATCAGCAAAAGGCAAGGGAGTGCCACCGAATCGCGCTGAAGAAGCGTAAGCGTTCGGATGACGAATCGCCACCTCGGCGCCCGGTCCACATGGTTCGGTCAGGGTGCCCAGATCCCAAATCCTTATCGGCATCCTGTATAACCATGTTCCTTGACCAAGACGGATGCAAAGGAGTCCAAGTGGGATCAGACCTGCCCGAGGCAAGTCGACAGGAGGTTCTGGAAGTCCTGATTAAGCATCAGAATGTCTTTGCATGGAAGGCGACAGACATGACAAGAGTGTCACCCGAACTCGGACAACGCGCGCTTAGAGTAGATCCTTCACACCCGCCGGTCATGCAAAGGAGGCGACCGCTGTGCCCAGAAAGGAATGAAACAATGAATAAACAAGTAACCGAGTTGGTGAACGTAGGAATCTTGCGGGAAGTGCCATATCCGACATGGTTAGCCAACCCGGTCCTAGTCAAAAAGTCAGATGGGAGTTGGCGAATGTGCATCGATTACAAGGAGCTGAACAGGGCTTGCCCCAAAGATTGCTACCCGACGCCCATCATCGACCAGAAGGTGGACGCGCACCTTTCCCGATCAAATGTTTTTTGGATGCATACAAGGGGTATCACCAAATCCCAATGAAGGATGACGATATCGACAAAACCGCTTTCATCACGGAGCAAGGAGCTTTCGCATACAGGATTATGCCCTTTGGCCTGCGAAATGCTGGTGCCACTTACCAAAGGGTGGTAGACCGGATTTTCAAAGCACAGATCGGCCGCAACATGGAAATTTACGTTGACGACATGGTCATCAAGAGCGTATCATACAAAGGGTTGGTGAAAGATCTGGATGAGACCTTGAGGACTCTGAACGCGGCGGGAATGATGCTCAACCCGGCCAAATGCCAATTTGGAGTAGGAGCCGGGAAGTTCTTAGGCCTCATGGTGTCCAACAATGGTTTGGAGGTCAACCCAAAGAAAGTCCAGGCTGTTTTGGAAATGAAGCCACCTCAGAATGTCAAGGAGGTGGAGAGTCTGAATGGGAAACTGGCGGCTATGAATAGATTCTTATCCCGAGTCGCGGAGAAGTCACTCCCATTCCTGAGAATCCTCAAAGGCAGCATCGGGCCGAAAGGAGCAATCCAATAGGGCCAAGCCGAGGATGAAGCGTTCCTCAAGTTGAAAAATCACTTAAAGGATCTCCCAGCTATGTCCCCACCTGAACAAGGTGAGACGCTATACTTGTACCTTGCTGCCGGGATGGAAGTTGTCAGTGGAGCACTGGTTAGGGAGGTGAGCAAGATCCAACGTCCGGTCTATTATGTCAGCCGAACGCTGCAGGGGGGCGAGTTGAGATATAGTGCCCAGGAGAAGTTGGCCATGACACTAGTCCATGCGGCAAGACGCCTCAGGTCATACTTCCAAGCACACCCCATCGTGGTTCTGACAAACGAGCCACTTAAAGCAATTTTGACAAGGCCAGAAATGTCGGGAAGGTTGGCCAAGTGGGCAGTAGAGCTAGGCGAGCACGCCATCGAGTTCGCCCCAAGAAAAGCTATCAAAGGGAAAATAATGGCCGATTTCCTGAAAGAGTTGCCATCCAGGATTGAGGCAGGGGATGAGGTCACCATCAATGCGCCAAGCGAGCCAGCCGACAAAAAGCCACGGCCCGTTGACAGGACGGGATGGTGGAAGCTGCATGTGGATGGCGCATCCGGTTTGGAAGGATCAGGAGCCGGGTCGATAGTAACGGACCTCGACGGCATGGAGACAACGTATGCGTTGAGATTCCAGTTCCCAGCAACGAACAATGAAGCCGAATATGAAGCATTGATTGCAGGCATGGAGATAGAAAAAGCGTTGGAGCGACCAAGCTGGACACATATGGGGACTCGGCCTTGGTGGCAAACCAGTTCAACGGGTCGTACGCAACCAAGGAGCCATCCATGCAGAAATACTTGGCAAAAGTGAAGAGTTTGGCCTCGCAGTTCAAAGGATTTGAGGTGACCCGAGTCCCCAGATCCGAGAACACGAAAGCAGATGCCCTCAGGAAACTGGCCTCCACAGCAAGTAGCCATTTGTCCAAGGGAGTTCTGGTGGAAACACTGCCGACCAGATCAACAGACGGTATGACGGTCGCCATCATCGAGGCCGAACCGCCATGTTGGTTGACACCGATGCGGGATTATCTGCTCAGTGGAGCATTACCATCCGACCAGAAGGAGGCGAGAGCTTTAGAGAGAAGGGCGCTGAATTTTGCCCTCAAGAATGGGGTGGTATACAAGAGGGGATACTTGCAGCCGTGGTTACGCTGTTTAACACCCAAGCAACCGGAAAGGATCTTAAGAGAACTCCACGAAGGAAGCGGCGGTAGCCATCAAGGAGCCCGAACACTTGCACTGAGGGCGACGCGAGCAGGTTATTACTGGCCCAACATGAGGGTTGATGCTGACCATGTGGTCAAGACGTGCCATCAGTGCCAAGTACATGATCGTGTGTCATCCCAACCTGGCCAGCCCATGAAGAGTATCACAGGCCCATGGCCGTTCGCAAAGTGGGGCATCGACATAGTCGGTCATTTACCTCAAGCCAGTGGCAAAAGAAGGTTCTTGGTGGTGGCCGTCGACTACTTCACCAAGTGGGTCGAGGTGGAGCCGTTGGCAATCATCATGGGCAAGAGGATGACCAGTTTCGTGTGGAGAAACATTGTCTGCAGATTCGGCCTGCCCAAGACAATCATCAGCGACAACGGGCGCCAGTTTGAAGGAGGAGTTTTCAAAGACTGGTGCAACCAGATGGGCATCGAGCAAAGTTTCACGTCAGTAGCCCATCCGCAAGCCAACGGTCTTACTGAGCGGACTAACGAAACAATTGTGCAAGGGCTAAAAAGGAGGCTAGATGGCGCGAAAGGGAATTGGGTGGACGAGCTTCCATCGGCACTCTGGGCATACAGGACAACGCCGCGAACTGCAACAGGCGAATCACCTTACTTTCTTTGTTTCGGCAGTGAGGCCATCATCCTGCCTGAGTTCATCATCCCGTCGCCGCGATCTGCCATCCCGGATGTTGAGGCAGATAATGAGCTGCGTTTGAGGGAAAGCCTGGAGGACCTGGAGAGAGCCAGAGAGCGGGCCACAATCAAAGAGGCAGCCTATAAGTCATACGTGGAACAACGCTACAACGCTAGGGTCCGCATAAGGAATCTCAAGCAAGGTGAATTGGCCCTCCGAAAGAATGAAGCCAGCCGGGTTGAAGGCTTAAGAAAGCTGGATGTCACGTGGGAAGGACCGTACGTGGTCGCAGAAGTGCTGGGGAACGGCGCATACAGGCTGCAGACCATGTCGGGTGAAGCGGTCCCAAGGAAGTGGAACATGGAGAACCTCCGCCGTTACTACGGTTAAGCAGCATCAGGTCCATGAGAAAGGCACCAATTAGTTTGTATATAATGGGGAAATGCTTTTGGAAAATAGATTCCTGATCAGATCGCGACTTGTACCCTCATGAGGGATGCGATCTTGAGGAAATCCAGTTTTCCCGCACAAAATTGTATCTTTTGTACTTCCCCTCTTTCAATGTATTTCAAGTGTCAAGTTCAAGAACACATCATCTCTTGTTTGTTCATTTATACCTCTTTTCGAAAGTCGAACGACGTGATCGGAATTGGTGATAATGGACATTAAGAGCGGCAGTTCAGGCCACTGCTCCGGTTAACCGGACAAGGCATTAGAACACTAGACACATCCCATACTTAGGTTGTGAAGCATCAGAGATGCATCTTCGCCAAATGTGCCAGAAATACCTCTAGAGAGGCAAAGATGCGGTCAAGTGCATCCACACACCAACGGGCAAGCCGGATGACACGATCATGATCGTAACCGCCAGACCAAGACTGAGGCTTAGCCGCTCTTCTTGAGTATTGAACATAGGCGTGGTTTGTTTCAAATGCGGACAAGCAAACAGAGCAAACCCTATCCTCTCTAAATTCGGATAGCTACCGGGTTGGAGAAAAGGTGGGATTTTTCTTCAATGAAAACCCATGTCGGGCACGGACCGATTAACAAAGTCCATGGCTTAGCAGCTTTGGCTTTGAAGAATAAAACCAAGGATGGGGCGACGCCCCCATACCTTGGTGGCTTGGATAAGGTTTAGCGACTTCCAAGTCGACAGATAGCCTAACACATGGCATCAAGTCGTGCACAGTTAACTCGTCATGTCACCACGATAGTTCATCGTGACAACTCATCCCTCTTCATGAAGACGGATGATGAGTTCTCAACATGAACAATGGTAAACAAAATGACAAGATATAACAAAGGCATGAGCCAAACAGGTAAAACACTAAGGCAATAACTCATGATGCAAATGCAAAAGTTTCATAGAAGCACAGAAACAAAGTGCGCAAATTTGTCCCTTATGGGTTATTACAAACCAAAGGAAATTATCCAGAGAGAAAATAAGCAGGAAAGACTAAATTAATGGTTCTGAGCGGTAACCAGAACGTTATTGCCTGCATCTTCCAAGTCCTTGACTAGTCATTCATCCGCCACAACTTGACCGTCCACGACGACAGGCGGGACTGCAACATCTGGTTCCCAGGCAGCAAGCTCAGCGGGAGTCATCTCACCAGACAATGTAGAGAAGTACTCGGGGAAGCCGTAACCAACAAAGGCATCTGTGAGCTCAAAAAGAGCAGTGACATAGGCAGCAGAGTCGTCATACACGCTATCCAGTGCATACGCCCGTCGCAGAAAGGCATAAGAGCGCGTAATAGCACGTTCAGAGCGAGCCACCTTGGCAAACACTTCACGCATGCTGGAGGTCAGCACAGTCTGGTAGTTGATGGTGAGATTCGCTTTATCCTCCAGGGCCTTCTTCAGTTGGTCCTCAGACTCGGCGTAGCGAGCTTGAAGAGCATCTAAATCGTCAGCCACTTTGCTCATCTGGCCAACCTTCTCAACATCCTCATCCAGGCGTTTTTGCAGTTCAGTGACAAACTTTTGGGCATCCAGCAGGGCAGCATCGCTGGTCTCTTTTGCTTTTCTCAACGCTTCGCCGTCCGAAATGGCAGACGCCAGTTGGGCGTTGACATCATCCAGTTGTCTCTTCAGCGCCTGCTCAGATTCCATCTAGTCGTCGGGCGTCCACTCGGCATCAGCATCTGCCTTGGCATCAGACTGGAGCTTAATTATCTCGGCATCGGCGATAGCCACTGTCTTTTCACATCCCCAAGCTCAACGAGGGTAGCACGATGCACTTTCTGATCAGCCTCGTGTGCCAAGCACAAAGCGCTGAAGTCAGAGAGGACAACGAGGGATGAGCAAGCACCCTGACATTACAAAGTTAAGATGAGGAAGTTGAAGGAGAAAACAGAGCACCAAAGAGCAACAACCAGATGAGACTTACATCAAAGACGGATGAGATCAGATCCGTGGCAGTTCTGACCCCATGAAGATTCAGCGCCGGATTCTTCACCCAGGCCCTGAAATGATCAATGGGCATCACCTCCTTGAGGTACTCCAGCCGACTGGCAGGCGAGTTGAGGAAGACGGTGGAAGAGTTGGTTTTACCCTTGTCGGTCTGAAAACCACCAGCATGGGGAGGGGCTCTCTCACCATGCTGTTGGCCAGTCACGTAAGGACCACCTTTCGACTGACCGGACACTTGGGGCCGGGTTATGGCATTCTCGCCACCCCCGAGCGCATCACGACCACCGATCCCCATCTGGAATAGCTAGTCAGGCATCAGCAGCCCCCTTGACGATCCGGTATCCGGATACGGGACGGAGGAACCATCAACATTTCCATCCTGGCCAGTCTGGAAAGACTGACCATGCGACTGGGTGGACTGGTTGGGGCCGGTGCTGTCATCCAACTTCCTACGCTGAGAAGGGCGGTTGAACTTGGACACATCAATGGTCGGACGACGATAAGCCATGGCTGCAGCAGTCATGCGTCAAGAGACAAGTACAGTTGGCATACGAAAAATAAAAATAAAAATACATGAAAAATGAACGAGGAGGGTCAAGCCTAGCTATATGCCTTTGTCGGTTTGACCAGGTTTCGAGACAGCCAGCTCAGGAGGCGCGCTAAAGTTCTCAACATCTTGCCGGACGGGTTCAGCATTCTGGACGGCACCACCATCACCCGGACCGTCAGCAGCATCATCCCGGATGGCGGGGAGCACACGATGATGAGGCAGGCCAGAATCCCGCATCCTCTCATCCAGTTTCAACACATCCCATTTCTCCGGCCTTTCTTTCAAAGCCCTGATGGCAGCAGCCAAGCGGTTCTGAGACACGCCATCTGGAGCACGGCCACGGCCTGATTTAGGCGTGAGGCGGCAGGACCATACACCACATCCTCATCAACAAACATGAATTTAACTTTCCAATCCCTCGTCTTGGGCATGCCAGTCAGGATATGCAGGTCAGCCTTGGGGCGAATCTTGATATGGCCCCAACCATCCTCGTTGTCGCCGCCACCAGTGTAGAAGAACACTCTGAACAGGGTAACATAGGGGACAACCCCACGAGCACCACACAGGGTCTCAAAGCCAATCATGTTCCGCACATCATTTGGCGTCATCAAGCCCAAAGTCATGTCGAAATAGCACATGATAGATTAACAGAAAGGAGTAAGGGGGAACCTGACACTGCAGCGAGTCAAGTACTCATAGTAAACTGGAACCATGCCCGCCGGAGCAGCGTTGATGGTATCGCTGGGTTTAGGCCGGATAATGAACTTCGCCATATCAGCAATCTGGAGGCCTTCAGTATCCCGACAGATCTAGATGAACTCAGCCACTTCATCGTCGGTGATCTAGCAGAACGCGCCGGAAACAGGAACATCCGCCATGTCCGAAATCGGCGAAACACGACAAAGGCAGGGAGCGAGGAAGCACAAAAATGGGAAAATTAAATGACAAATGCAGAATACCTGAGGTCGAAAGCAACGAGTTTGTGACAGAAGGAATGAGATAAAAATGAAGAGCAGTTTCAAATTTGAATGGAAAAGGGGGGAGTTATGCGAGCAGTTAAAGCAATAATGGCGGTTGCCAAAAAGTTGCACAGTTACTAAGGATAAACCATACGCATCCCCGAGGAAAAGTGAAGACACGTGGCAGACATGCAGTTAAGTCAGAAGGCCCACTATCGCACAGATTCCAAAAGCCCAGTTACAGCCCCACGCCCGAACCGTTATTTCGAGCTCGGACTTGGGGGGACTTGTTAGGGTCGGACATCTCACCATCCCGCATGGTTCATCCCGACCCCTCATCCTGCATGACGATCGGGCCAGACCCGATAGCAGACAGCAGCTTTACCGACCCTGGCAGGAGAATCTTCCCAGACCACCTAACGGCGTGGTCTGATGTGACCAGGGTCAGCTTTCCAACACTATATATATCTCTCTATCATACTAGAGAGAGGTAAGTTGACAAAACACAACCAAACACATTCCCACTCTCCGAACAGTCTACTGACTTTAGCATCGGAGCGGGAACGACAACTAGCCGCCCCGCCCTGCACTGAGAGTTCTTGATTCTTGCAGGTTCATCCCATCTCATCATCAGGACGGATCATCAGGACGCACATCGTGACTGTAACAGGCCATGATGTGTCCAGCTTCAGTTAGGGCCTCATCTAGAAGACGCCTGGCCACCGGGCTCTGATCCACACTGACCCTAATCTTGCTAAAACCTTCATCTCTGAGCCAAACCCTTGTCCTGAGATGCTCCCCAATGACAGAATAACGCTGGTCCAGCTGATTATGAAGAGAAGCACTCACTCCACGCTCCAACTCCAAATCTGCACCCAGAGATTTGATCTTGATCGCCAGATCCTGGTTAGCCATCATGGCCATGTTCAGCTTCTCGTTTGTCTCTTTGTTCTTGTCAGCAAGACGAACCACCTTCTCATTCAGACCCAGCTTGGTCTCAAGCAGTTTCTCCTTATCAGACTGAAGTTGGGCAAGAGCCAGATCCTTCTCCCTGGCCAGCTCGCGAATCCTAGCAATGTTGGCATCAGCCTAGTCAAACATCTCCTTCGCCTTGCCAAGGTCACCTCCAAGATCCCTCTCCCAGGCTTGGATAGCAACAACAGCACACAGACCTTGTGCAACAAGCAAGAAAGAAGTAAGAAACAAGAATACAGAGAAAAAAAAACAAAGAAAAACAAAAGAAGCCAGGGAACCACCTTCATAGCTGTAGCAGCCATCCTATCTCCTATACTGCTCACCCCTGACAGGTTGATGAGTGGGTTGGCACGCCAAGATCGCACGTGGTCATCAGGAATGGATTGCAACAGGAGCTGACGAAGGGAGGCCGTAGGACAAACCTGAGTCTCGGGGGCAGGATCCAAAGGCTCCTCTCCCGACACACGCCCAAGTCCTCCCAACAAAGAGGCTATACATTTCTCCAGATGAGGATCCTTAGCAAGGTGACGCTGCTCACCTTGATCCACCTCTGTCACATCCTCCGACTTGGTTGTTTCCAGCATGTCCTGCACCTTGTGCTCCTCCAACATCTTCTCTGTCTTGGCACGAGCCTGCTTGACACCAGTATCTGATGAAGATGAGGGCCTTTTCTTGGAATGAGATGGTATATCGCTAGTCAAATCAATCACTCCAACAGGCAACCCCTCTCCTGCTCCTCTGCCCAGGCCCCGACTCAGACGAGACGGCCGGCGTCTGGTTCCTGCAGAGGCAGGGGAAACTACATTACAAAAAGAAGGAACAAGATAAGAATCCAATAACCGCACAATGACATTAACAACATAAAGGTGAGATACTTACACACAATGAGAGGCTCCGTCACTGTTTCGCAAGCCATGGGAAGGAAGGACATCCCAGATCCCTGCAAGAGAGCATCATAGCACAAGTAGTAAGCGGGAGTGGGATTCTTCCTCAGCAAGTCAACGAAAGCACGCAAAGGGACCATTTCTCCCTCATCAAGAGACTTCGTGCGGCTGCGGAGGGGCCCTGGCGGATAGATGCCCGGGTTTTCACCAAAAACCAAGGATTTCTTCACAAATGCAAATTTGCGAGTCCAATCAACCCGAGTCGGCAACTCAGTTACCACCCTGGAACCTTCCCAATTCTTCAAGAAGAACCAACTTGGTGGCTCCTTGCATGGGTGGTAAAAGGCGCGAAACAGCTGGTAAGTTGGCTCAACCTTGTGGACCCTGCACAAAACCTCGAAGCCCACCAAGAAACAAATTGTGGACCGAGTTTGGGGTTAGGAGTGAAGAGTTCAGATCGTAAAACCCTAAGACCGACTGGAAAAAGGGGGAAAGCGGGAAACGCATGCCACAATGGTCGAAGCATTCCAAGTAAATCACACAGAACCCATCCTGAACTTGGTCAGCCGACACATCAGCCGCCGGCAAGGCAAAACAATCGGCAAGATCCACCTAAACAGGATCTGCTTCCTCAGGAAGAAGAGCATTGGCCTGCATAGGGGCCACAGATTCGCAGCGACGGCGAAGAAGTGACAACTCCGCCTCAGTGGTGGTGCAGAATAGGGTTTCAATAGTACTCTTCATCATGGAGGGAGAGAAAGAAAGAAAGGTAAAATTTTGGAGAGAAAACAGAAGTAAGAAGAAAGAAATAAAAGCTGAAAAAGGCAGCTTAAATAGGTTGAAAAGAGGCGTGCCTTTTCATTACGAAAAGACGCGTCACATCAATGATAGATTGATGGGAAACAGGCTAATAAATGATGCCTTTTCTCGAAAAAAGACATGCCCTTTCTCCAAGACACGCCAAAACGACACGACCGTTCAGAAAAGATGAACCGCCAAAAAAGAAGCAAAGGAAATCGCCATCAAGATGAAGCACGTCAACATGTCTCATTACTCCAACATGTTCAGAAACTTCATCTCGAGTTCCACAAGGCCATAATCATACCGACGCCCATGATCAACACAGCAAATAGTCCTGCACCATGAGAACCATGGACAGGACTAGGGGGACTTGATAGGATATGGGCCATAAAGCCCATACAAGGTCAAACAACCCACACGAGATAAGGACCCCCACCTTGCTTGACAGCTCACACAAAGTACACACACGTGAGACCCCGTGCTCAACACGTGCAGAACGCATGGAGGAACACAGCAGAATCCATGGAGACGCTCACACTGGATGAGGCTCCCAACATGTATAAAGGAAGGAGAGCTTCCTCTCTCTTTCCTCAGATTCTCTCGTCCTGTTACTTGGATTTTCTCTCTCTAAAACACCCCAAATCTTACTTGGGCGTCGGAGCGGGCGACGACTTAACACCGCCCGCCTGAACTCACG
Source organism: Sherardia arvensis (assembly GCA_948330725.1). Taxonomy (NCBI): domain Eukaryota; kingdom Viridiplantae; phylum Streptophyta; class Magnoliopsida; order Gentianales; family Rubiaceae; genus Sherardia; species Sherardia arvensis. Next base: position 10,354,029 of record OX415237.1, read on the forward strand.
TTGCTCTTTGTGCAGGTACAAGAAAAAGATCATCACCTCGCTGGAAGTCCAATCCACACCGGAAATCCAGAACCATATCAAACATAAAAGAAAGTTTTCTGAAGAAGAAGATATAAGAAAAAAAAATGTTATGGGAACAGTTAAATATCATACTCCTATTTTAAAAGTTGTCTTTGATTGTAATGCAACTTCTTCAAGAATATATCTGTTTTTTTTTAATAAAGAGAATGGATCTACTAGTTTACTTTGCTTCTTGTATATTCATCCTCCCTCCGAGTCTGAAACAATGGCACACTTTTCTTTTTTGGATGATTCAATAAGAATGTCACTTTCCTTTTTTGGTAGGTTTTAGGTTAATCTCAACCACACAATTTATTTTTCTCTCTCTACACTCAATTTCCACCACCCATTTCCCATTTTCTTAAAATTTGTGCCATTATTCTTGTGCCATTGTTTCTGACTCGGAGGGAGTATGTAGTACATTTAATTGTTTCTTAAAACCATTTGAGACTGGGTGATTATTGATTTCCAACCCTTTCATATAAATACATTTATATCCATATATTTCAAAGATGATTTTTACCATCATAATGATACAAAATAAAATGAAAGCTATACAAAGCAACAACATTTATGTTAGGGTTTCTAGTTTATTGCACAACTATTAAAATATATTTTCAAAATACATACTATATATTATATTGTAATATTTTGCTTGCATCACCCAAATTTTATAATCAAACTAACAAAATTGTTACTTGTATCAAGGAAAATGCAATGATTGACCACCAGAATCAAGTTCATTTTCTTTGAAACTAAAAGTTGACCACGGTCAACAAGTTATATTATGGTCTAGATTCTTGACCAAACTTTGGTGTATGTATCCAAAAGAAATAGGCCTCATACTCATGCATTGTGATCCTGAGAGCCATGACACCTAGAGAATAAAATGGTCATCATGTTCATGTTCATGAACAAGGAGGAAGGAAGACGGGTGCTGAGGCCGAGTGAATAGCCTTAACGAACTCAAAAGGATGTTGATAAAAATACAATCAAAGAAACAAAAAATGTTGCAAAGTTCTCTCATTTTTATTCATGAACAAAGTCTCCAACAGGAAACACAGAGGGAAACAGAAACAAAAACACACAAATACAACAGAACATGAGAGCCTTTCTTCCCTAATCAAATCCCATGATCATATCATCAATTCACTCCCCCTGTCCACCACCAGGTGAAGCAGTGGCAGCCGGAAAGATAGCCGAGTACTTCTGAGCACCAGCAATCCTTTTGTACTTATCATAAGCAGTACCAAATGCAGCTGCAAATTCAGGCCCTGCCATATCAGAAAGGAGCGAATTGCCACCCACCAGAAACTGAGGCCTATTGTTCCTTGCCGATGTAGTGAACCCGAAGAACACAAAATTCCCACTCCTCGATGCGATCTGACAGAAAGGGAAGAATCTCGGAATCCAAAATGCATCTCCCTCGCGAACCTCAGCATTCATCGCTAATGTCCCGTTTGGAAACACACTCTGAATGCTCCCAACTCCGCTCAACACCACACCATATTCTGTTGCCCTAGGGTTGAAGTGAGGTGCCAACATTGCTCCCTACATTGCAAAACTCTAAGCATAATAATGGAAAAAACAAGCAAGAAAACAAAATGTAGCGGAAAAAAGTAGCCCTTTGGAGAATATAGCATAGCAAAACTAAGTCTAAACATATATAATGGAGAATGTAGCATTGCAAAGCTCAAAGTCTAAACATTATGGAAAATGTAGCGGAGAAAGGCGGAAAAGAATTACCGCAGTGAGATTAACTAGGTATAAGCCAATGTCGGTTATACCAAGAGAGGAGTAGTCATCTTTGGACACAGCTTTGGTGGAGCCATAGTCGTTGCTGAAGTCGGGTTTTCTACTGAAGATGTTATAAGCTTCTGGACCATCATCTTTGTTTTCATCTTTTCCTCTTCCAAGGAGTGATGTGAAGAATCTCCTGAATGACCAGCCCGGTTGTTCATCAACCAGGTCATTCATCTCCTCTTCGAGAAGGACAGATCTCTTGAGGTGAGCTAGCTTATCGCGCTTCTCCATCGCAATGAATTTGGACCACAGGCTCGGGGAACCAGTGCTGTTGGAGAAAGGCACAATTGAACCTTTATTCTGGCCTGACAAGAACTCTTGCATATCACTCATGGAAATCTACCACACAAAGAAAAGAATCAGCCATCAATTTTGCAAAACTCGCTATCTATATTACACTTACATTAAGGGCAGTTGACATTGTGTAGGACTCAAATCCAGATAGTATGGATGGGGGCTTAGTTCCACCTCCAATGAAGAAAGACTGCAAACATATGTGTAATCAATTAGTACACAATCAGTTTGAATACCACACATTTATATGTAAAGTTTTACACAAATATATTGAAATCTGGAAGGTAAAGTTACCTGGAAGCCTTGCTTATTCCCTTCCCATCCATGGTTTTCGGAGTTGTCGATGCTGGCAATAACATGAAGCCTCTGGCCTGGAGCTTCATTGACTATGTAAAACGGCGAACCAGATTCAATTGTATAAACATCTCCTTCCTCCAGTGTCCTCTCAACGAATTTGTCCTTGTAGATATGCCCGATTCTCGCCCCCCCTGCAACCATTTCAAACATAAACATTACAAAAATCTGAGAAATTAAATCAAATTCAAAATATACGCAGAAATGAACAGGCTAGGACCTCTGCGGATGAAGAGAACCAGGTGAGAATCAAGATACTGAGGGATGAAGAGGCTGCTGGGCTCCATGGTGATCCAAGCCAAGATCAAATGACTCCGGCCAAATCCGCCGCCTCTCGCCACCCTCATCTCGCCGGCGTCTGTCCGAACAACCTGCATCGATTCCTGCAACAGAAACCTGCTGCTCTGTTTTTCTCCTTCGCCGCCGCTGCCGCCGCCTTGATCCTGGCCGTGAACAGAGGCCGAGAGTGAACAGAGAGCTAGAAGAAGAGGTAGTAGCAAAAGAAGGGAGCTTGTTTTCGCCATTGCTGATCAGAATTCAGAACAACGTTATCTTTGGTTTGTTGTGGATGTTTCTGCAGAGAACTGGGGGCGGTCGAGAAGAGAGACGTGGCGGGTATAAGTAGAGAGTGTTAATGATGATGAGGAGAAAAGCGGACGGGTGTAGTGTACAGGTGGCGGGCATGCAGGTATTAGTTGAATTGCTGGCACTTTCTGGGACCTGCTGGGAATTTCAACTGTGGCGGTTGGTTATTTACTGGATAAAACTCTATTTTACAATCTTCTTTTCTTGTCATGGTGATTATGTTTCTTAGCGTGACACAGAATTTTCTTTGATGTAACAAGCATAAACAAAGGACAAACAAAAGTAACAATAACACAATATTATTGTACAAGCATAAAAATTAAACTCATGTATTATTTTACTATCATTTGAAGACTTTTCATTATAAGTTTTTTTGAAAGATGCACTAGAACGACGTAATCTGATACATGAATTTTACAACTATCAAAAGATAATAAAGTCCAAAATAATAAGGTCCTCATTTTGATGCTTTGAGTGAGGTGAAACTCTCACTTGAGGGCTTGTAGAAGAGGGGATTTGAACCCTGAACCTCTCTCTAATCAAAATCTTATGTGAAGGGTTTTGGCCAAGTGGGCTAGCCACTTGATTTCATTATAAGTTATCATGCTAGTTTTTCTAAATTTTTTGAGTTACATCATAATAGGATTAAAAGCATTACGAAATAAGCTCACACTTATTAAAATAATCATAAGCATAAGCAAGTCTACTTGAATTAATGATTACGTGCCATATCGAGTATGTCATATCCACATTTTTTTAAATCATAAAACTAGTATTATTAATAATTGGAAATGGAAATACATACATTGCATATATTTCTATTAAAACGAGTAGTCAATTTATACTCCTTCTCTAAGAAAGATCGATTGATATTTACTACATATTCTATGATAGAATTTAAAAGTTGCCTGATACTTGAGATAATTCATTTCATCTCAGTCAGTGTAGTGAAAGAATTTTTGATTGATTGTTAAAGCACTACAAGGTTCAGGCGTTGAATCTCATCATACATGCCAACATGCTCCTACTTCTGCCTGTAGTGGAGTGAATGCAGAGAAAAGGTCTGATCCAGATATATCATTTTACAGCTGCATGGCTTCCAGATCCTCCATCCCACAACTCCCACTTGCTCTGTTTTCCGATAAGATCCATCCAAACTCACTACATATGCTTGTGGAATCGCCTCAGGTGTCGGTCCTTGTCGATTAGGTCTATTGATGTTTGTATACCGCTTAGCCTTGTACTTCCAATTAGCTCCTGGTTCCGCTCCATGTCTGCATGTAGTTGTTGGTTTCAGAGCCAGGTTTAGAGCACCCTGAGCTTGCTGGACACAGTGCACTGGTGTCAGATCTGTTTATTCAAAAATTTCGTTGTTTCGTTGTTTTCAGATTTCTAAGAGGAGAAGTATGCTTTTGATTAGCTGTTGTGAATCCATTGTGGTCAGAATTATCTAGAAAAACCAAGTATTGAAATTTCCGACAGCTAGATTTCCCAGGACAATGTTTGCCGCTGTCAAGATCTGTCAATATGCAACACAATGTAAATTAAGTATTGTTCATGCTCCTGTGCCTGCTTACATCTCTGGCATATACCATTTGCATCCAACTTTCCTCTCACTCTATTTACTCCTGTCGCAAGACAGCCTGATACAAGTCTCCAAATCTGTGACCAAAACTTTCTTGCAACCGAGTTCAACCTAGGTTGAGGGTTATTTTCCTCATTTTTCCTGCATGACTCTATGATATCCTATCTTGAATGAGTAGTTTTCATCTCTTGAAAGACCAATTATCCTAGATATTATGGAACTACTTCTATCTGTTTAAACTTAAATGATACATTTTTGTGTTAAAACATCGATCATTTTAAAGTAAACATATAGGAAAACATGTTTTAATGCAAAAATTTAAGAAATTTTATATAAGAATTTAGAATTTTAAGTAACAAAATATACCGTAAAACTTAATGAGAAAGTCTGTGGAACTTCCAACTTTCACTACTTTCCATTAAAGTATTTATACGTTTTAACTTATTCCGTGCACCTTTTATGTTGAACTGTAAATTTTATAACTTTAAATATAATAATTTTAATATGAAATTTCTTGAATTTTTGCATTAAAACATGTTTTAACATATGTTTACTTTAAAATGATCAATATTTTAACACAAAAATGTGTCATTCGAGGATAAATTTATAGTGGTAGTTCCACAACATTTAGGAAAGTTGGACTTTCAAGAGAGTTTGACAAAATTAAAAGGTACACTGTATAAATTTAAACGTATAAAGATTTTAATGGAAAGTTAGCAAAGTTGGGAGTTCAGAAGATTTTCTCTGCATAAAAAGCTCCAACCCAAGTTAAATTTCCATTATTAACCCCCACCCAAGTCTCATCAACCAGAAACCAGAAATTCTGGTAATATTGGTTTGAAATGTGTCTACCAAACTCTCCCCTTTTTCTCTCCCGAAGAAAAGCCAGTTCCGCTTTATACAGTTGAGTCCGCCGGTGCTTTCACCGGCCGGCGACCTCCCCCTACACCTTTCCTTTCCGTTTCAAACCTCCCCTCCCTCTCTTATACCCGAAACCATCTCTTTTTTGCAAAACTACAGTTCCAGAACTCGAGACTTGTTAGGTCAACGGCCACAATCCGGCCGACCGGATCCGTCCAGCCAGCCCGCCGGACGGCACGCACAGGTCCGGGAGCGGGACACCACCGCTCCCAACCGAACTGTCCGAAGCCGCGTTGTCAAAGCGGACGCCCAGCTACAGGTGGACCAGATCCACACCCAACGATGCTGCGCGAGCTGCGACCGGTCGGACGACTTCCGGACACCAATGCCGCTGTTGCCCCGGACGGCGAGAAGACAGGTTCACCGACGCTTCCAACGCAGAAGCCGGAGACGCGCCCTCCGATCCGACCCGGTGGCGAAAGAGGAGTACAGCCAGAGATCCATAAGGCGAACAACCTGGGGACGCGGATCCGGATGGGCTGCTGAGCGGCTCGTCGGTTCGGCCGGCTTGGGTCGGCCCGGGTCGGGTCGGACAGACTTGCAAGTTTCTACTGGATATGGCACATTTAGACCGAGGAGGTGGTTTTATTTCTTTTTTCCTTTTCCTTTACATTCTGTGTCTAAACCCGGAACCTCCCAGATGGGATTAGGTGTTACCGTGACTGTTGAGTGGAGAAATCCGGCCATTACCTCCTAGAGTTTCTTATGAAATATGTGTTGAAACATTTATAATTAAATGAATTCGTGGTATATATGTGGAGTAGGACACACAAGAGTTGTGGAGTTTGAGTGTATGTATACTTGAGGATATATAAATAATTATATAAATAATGTGAATGGTTGCATCCATTAACATAACATTCAATGTAGCATGCAAGAGTTGAATGTGTCTCTTTGTAGAGTTGTGTCTACACAAAGCATATGAAGAGTGATATCCTTACGAATCACTTCCTATATAAGGAGTGGTAAGCCACATGTACGTGTAACTAAAAAAAAAAGAATTTAAAATACAAGTTACTTTACTTGCTTTGGAAATAGTTTACTGCAGAACTATTTCTCGTCTTTAGACATAAATCGATACAAACTCTTGTGTTATTATTTCTTGATAACAACCAAGATCCAATGTGTTCTTCTTCGTATCTCAAAAGAGTTACCGTGCAACATGTTGTTCTTAGTGGGTCGGTAAATTTCTTTTAGGAAAGCGTACCTAAAACACAGAATAAAATAAAAAGGGAGAGGGTTATCCATGACATGGATTGCCTATTTACCTGGCTGCTTTTAGCCAGTTTTTGGTTAGTTTCTCCTTGTCTTCCTCCACATCCACCCAACCTTTTCTTGTTTTAAGTCATTTCAGCCGAACCTAAAGCCTTGCCGATCACTACCCGTAAACCCTCCTTTGAGGGGTAGAACTCTAGGTAGACTGCAGCTATCCTAGAATATCTTGGTAGTATCTACGGTGGGGTTGTAGAGTGAGGGCAAAGTGGAAAAAGAGCAAGAACAGCTGGTGTTGCCGTTGTTGCGGTGGTTTCTGTTCTTTTTGTTTGTAGGTTACAACAGTCATGTGCCAGACAACACAGCTGGGTCCGAGCCCGTGCCTTCAGCGGGTCAGACCATTCCCAACTGACGTGTGGAGAAATCCAGTCTCAACCTCCAATGCATTCCCTAATGGAATTGTGGAGTTGAGGCAATCCAGTGGAGATGGCCTTTGAATAAAGGCGGGCTGAATAAATATGGAGGCGACGCAGTATCGTGCTGCACAAACAAAACGGCGATGCAGTCTCGTGCTGCTCATCAAAACGGCGACACAATACCGGTGCTGTTACAAAACAAAACGGATACGCAGTACCGGGCTGCTATAAAACAAAACGGAAAGGCTTGCACTTGACACTTCTCCATCGACACACGACATTCATCAGCGGACTCACAACAGCGAGACGTACAGCGGGTGTAGCAGTCCGGAGGCGACACAACACCATTTTGTTCCAAGATGGGTCGAGTAGCAGGGTGTCGTATGGCATGTGACCGTCAATCCACAACCCGGAGCGATTGGATCATGGACAGACTTAATTGTTGTGTATGAGTTTACTTGAATTGTAGGAGGCTCACCCCCGTGTGTGAGCCTAGCAGCGAGTCTTATTGATTAGGTAGTATATTAGCTAGGTTTCTTCTTAATAGTCCATCGAGATTACTTGTTAAATCCTAGGATATTGATGTACTTCCCGAATTTATTAATGAGATGAATCCCACTACTTTTCTCGAAAAAAAACAAAAAAAAAGTCGCATCAACCTTCCTCGGCAAGATTTAAATTTTTTTCCCCAAAATAAAAGCCCCCGGAATGCCACACGATCATCCCCTTCCTCAGACCGTGCCAACGGTCACAACTCCTCCAAACTCGGACCACGACTCAGTCCCCACCACCACAATATGGACGACGAGGACACGACTCACACCCCTCCCTATTACACGTCTTCTACACCGCCACCGGAAATCCCAATAGAGATCATCCCCGACGAAGAAATGGCCCTCATAGATGCCGCCTTCGCCGCCGTCAGCCGGACCCTCTTGCCGCCCCGCGCTAGGTCAATCCAATCCATCGCTTCTTTATCAAAGAAGAGGTATTCCACCATTTCTGCAATCGGGTCCGGGTCCGGGTCGGACTTCGTCGGCGACATAGAAGACTCAGCTCGGCAGATGAAGAAGAAGAGCAAGGCCAATGAATCACTGTTCCAACGCTTCCGCAACAAAAAGGGATTGGCTGTCACTGATATTACCGCCACGGTAAACCGCCTTCCCAAGTTCACTTCTCTGTAGCTAAAGATTGTAAAATGTTTGATAATGTAAAGTATGTGTCAAAAATGCTTTAGTTCTGATCCAGGCTATGATAATTTTATAACTCTTTCAATTGAACGTTTTGTGAACCTTGAATAGGAAGGGGCATAAAATTGCTCATAGTTTTGAAGTTTTGTGTCTTTTGAGTTTCGACAGTTATTTGACTAGTATGTTGACTGTTGTGCCATTTTTGCGTTCAGGAATGGTGTGAGAAACAGATGGATTTTGTGCTACACCTTGGGAAAGCTAAGCCTACAAAAGCTATGAAAGCTGGTTCTGCTAGGCATGCTGCACTTGAAGAAGAGGTACCTTTTTGCTATTAGAAATTCTTTTTATAATCTGGTATTTGTAAATATTTATGATACTATGTGTTCTTTTTCTCCTATTGATATAGCCATAGCAGAGTAAAAGGCTTAGTTGTTGTTGTTGCTTCAATAGGCATTTTAAAAGTCGTTATTAATATCCGATTGAAGTTTTGATCAAATTACTTATGCAGTAGCTTATCTGTGTTTTTATCATGTGGAAGTGGTTTTACTTTGATTAATTTACCAAATATTAAAGTTGTACTTGGAAGAATGCAGACTATTTCTGTGGAATTGATGGAGTTTTTATTTTTTTTATGTTTTAGTTTGAATTTATATCAAACTCATTTCTATAGGTCTTTTCTGTGGAATTGGTTGAATTTTTTATTTTTTATTTTTTAATGTTTAAGTTAGCCTGGCTCCCCTACCTTCAGGATTTAGTTATCTGCTAAAATTTTCTCTTCATTGTATTAGTAGGACTTCAAGTATAATAAATAGCAGTTTGCAATTCATTATTGTCTCTCTAGCCTTGAATAAAGCTATTGCAATTACATAGGTGGTCATCAATTCACATTGTTTTTTTCTCTTTTGAAATTTATTTACACATTTTGCATGTGCTGTGTGCAGGTAGTCAAAAAGGTCGTTATTCAAGTTACATCCAGGGAGGACAAATGGGCTCTTAGATTTACGAATTTTATTGTTGGTGTAAATCAATTGTTGTTCGAAGGAATGACACGCGAATTGCCCATGTAAGTTTGACGAGTTCTTGATTTTCTGTTAGTTTGGTGCTTTAAAATTTTCACATACTGTTGTTTGCTTATTGCTGTGAAATTTGAGTGTTATCGCATTCAGTGCATATGAGAAGCTGTTTTAGACATTTATCTGTATCAAATTAACTAATGGTTCTATCTGCATATTTCCAGAGTTAGCTTTGAGGAAGGTCTGTGGATGGTCGGGATTATTGATGAAATTCGATTGTCCACTTTAGAAACTGAAAGATATGTTACATTAGTTGATACAAAAACTCGTGTTCGACCACGACCCCCCACTGAACCACAACAAAGAAATGGAAGGTGCGGTTTGGCATGGTCTTTGATTAGGCTATCAGTAGAGATCATTCTGAAATATTGACTAATAATTGTCAGCTGAAGATGCAAACATTTTTCCTTTTTACAGGCTTCAACTGATGTGCTATAAGCGTCTATGGGACAACTTAGCTGCTGATAAATTTCCCTCCAGAAAATTCTTTGATTTCTTTGCTTTGAATCCTAATTATATTCTCTCCTCGGATATCAGGGACTGTACATATAAATCGGGTTTTCCAGCACAGGTATTTTTTACCGCATATCTGTATTGCAGTTAAGACTGCTAATTTTGCTTAGCACAAGCGAGTTTTTTTAATTTATAAATAAAACTTTATTTCTTCTTATATTTCATTTAATTCAGACTCTCAGTGATTTGGTGAACATCTACCGGAATACCTGCTTCTTGCTGCCCCCGGCTCACGACGAACTCTTACTACGGTTAGTTAGAAATTTTGAATCGCACGTGCTGTCTTGTTGTGCAGTTTTCATGATTTTCTTGTTTCCTTGTGTAAATATGTTTTCCTTCCAGTTAATAATGAGCAAACATTTTGCTGTTAATCTAGTAGCATTTCATGAAGTGTGGCTTTTTTTACATCCCCTTTTGATTTTTGACTACATTACTTACATGACAGGTATGAATTGCAAGAAGATCAATCTTTGCTTGGTGAAACTAGATTTGATTATGAGGCTGATTGGCTTGATAGTCAGCTGAAGTCTTGTCTAGAGTTTTGGCTGGGGGAACGAGAGCCCAGCTACACCCCAGAGGAGGAACGTTGGAAATGTAGATATTGTAATTTTTCTTCTAAATGTCCCATACAAACTGACAATAGAAAGCAAGATTCACCTAGATCAACAACAGAAGAGCCTAACTCAAGATCAGAAGATCCTAGCTGAAGAACAGGAGTGTAGGGCATATGTTTAGTTAAAGTGATTGGATAGAAGCTGGAATTTATACAGCCCCATCAAGAATTGTTGTAGATTGTTGTTTCCTGGAATCTGATCTTTTATCTATTATGTTGAAAGGTGCAATGATGGTCTTCACTATATACTAGTCTCTGGAATTTGTCACTGTTTGTTTGTGACATTAACACTAGTGGAAATTAATGGATGCGCAACGCAGAAGCACGGCGGGAAAAAGGAAAATTGTTTTTCCCGCCGTGCTTATAATTTACGAAATCGGAAACAGTTCGCCCCAGGAGAGAAAAAAGAGGCTAGCCGTTGCATTAAATTTAGGACAGCGGGACATGGCAAACCCGCCGTGCAGTGTGATACATGACAGAGCAAATGCACGGCGGGAAGGATTTCCCGCCGTGCTATACTAAATTTTCAATGTCGGAAATTGTCCTGAACTGTGGCCGCGTCACTTGCAAAGCACGTGCCAGTATTTCTGGTTTTAAATAGATGAAACCGGCTAATTTCCGACATCGTAAATAGGCCAGGTAGTCTACTCCGAATGAGTGGCATTCTTTACGATATCGGATACCACTCGCAAAATTTTTAAGGATGGCTTCCGAAATTGGAAATGGCCGGTTTGACTGCGTTTTAAAGTCTGTTCTCTGCATTTGTTATGTAGGGAGATAGTTTAGAAAATTTTGAAAAACGGGAAATTCTGGGCTGTGTGCGTTGATTGAAGTTTGCATCGATAAGGTATGTCATCTCATGTTTAAATCTTCCGTTGTTAAATTGTGGAATCGATGTTCTCGATTGGTTTGTTAACAATAGCATGTGGAGTTTACAATGCCATGCTTGTTTTTGATGTATGAGAACTTGAAAATGTTGTAATTCTATGAATGAGCTTTGATAATTAGTGATTCTAAAGGTTGATAAGTTTGAATTTTTTCAATTTAGGAGTTTGTTTGTAGAGTTGGCACGTTGCAATGGAACAGTCTAGAATTATACAAGAGAATATTAGGACTTCGCGTGAATATTTGAATCTCGTGACAGAGTTTGTGAATGTTGTCAGTGAGTATGCAAGAGTACAGAATGAGTCGCTAATTCGATGCCCTTGTAGAGATTGCAAGAATGATGTGTGTTTGAGTGTGCGTGATTTAAAGTCCCACTTGATTGTGAGAAGGTTTTCAAGAGCGTATACTAGGTGGACATTACATGGAGAGGCTCGTAGTGTCGTCGCAGAAAACCAAGTTTTGATTGAAGAGGAGAGTGTTAATAGTGATATGGATCGTGATTTTGAATATGATGATTTGGCGGAAGATGTGGCCATGCATTTCAAAGGTAGACCTGAGGTGCTGGAGGCGATGTATGAAGATAAAAAGACTCTGTTGTGTGAGGGAGCTAGGTACACTGTTCTCAGTTCTGCGCTGGTGATGATGAATTTGAAAGCGAAACATGGTTTGACGGAGAAAGCAATGACGGAATTGTTGGAATTGTTCAAGGAGTTTCTTCCTAAAGATAATTTGTTGACAAAAAGTTCCTATGCCGCGAAAAAAATTATTTGTCCAATGGGATTGGAATTGGAAAAAATTCACGCATGCCCTTAATGATTATATGTTATACAGGGGCGAAGATGCTGAAAGGGAAACATATTGCGTTTGCAACGAGTCTAGATATACGAAAAGGTCAAGGTCAATAAGTGTTTGTGCAGAAACGGCGCCTAGGACAAAGAAAAGGAGTCCCGCTAAAGTTGTGTGGTACCTCCCCATCATTCCTAGGTTGAGGCGTTTATTCGCTAAGAAGGAAGATGCCAAAAATTTAACTTGGCATGCAGATAGGAATAGGCCCGATGACGATGTGATTCGACATACCTTTGATGGTGACCAGTGGAAGCATATTGATGAGTTGTACCCTGAATTTGGTAATGAGCCGCGTAATTTGCGGTTAGGTTTGTCGACTGATGGTATGAATCCTTTTGCAGATCTGAGCAGCACTCACAGTTCTTGGCCCGTGATGGTTGTGATTAAAAATTTACCACCTTGGTTAACTATGAAGCGTAAGTACATTCTGCTATCACTTATGATCTCAGGTCCAAAACAACCAGGTAACGACATTGACGTTTATCTTGCTCCCCTAATCGAAGATCTTAGGAAGTTGTGGTATTTTGAGAACTGGACTTATGATGGATACCGGGAAGAGTGGTTTGACATGAGAGCGATGTTATTTTGTACCATTAATGATTTCCCTGCATTAGGTAATTTGGCAGGTTACTCAGTTAAAGGGCATTTTGCTTGCCCGGTTTGTGAGATGGACACTAGTCACGTTCAAGTTAAGCACGGGAGGAAACAATCTATTTAGGATACAGGAGATTTCTAAATCACGAGCATGCATTCCGTAAGTGTAAGAAGTGGTTTAATGGTGCGGTTGATGAGAGGGATGCACCGACGCCTGTGTCTGGTGAGAGTGTGTATGAATCTGTGAAGGACATCCCCAATGATTTTGGAAAGAATAGGAAGAAGCCTGTAGTGAAATGTGTGTGGAAAAAATCATCAATTTTTTCGAGTTGCTGTACTGGAAAGACTTGGAGGTTAGACATTGTTTGGACGTCATGCACATAGAAGAGAATGTTTGCGAGAGTCTGATTGGCACATTACTAGACATCCTGGGGAAGAGTAAGGATGGCTTGAAAGCTAGGATGGATTTGAAGGCAATGGGTGTTAGACCGGGTTTGGTCCCCGTGAAGGAAAATGGCAAGACATATTTATTGTCGGCCTCTCACACCATGTCTGATTCAGAGAAGAAGAAATTTTGCCAAAGTTTGAAGGACATTAAAGTACCTAGTACCTACTCATCCAACATAAGTCGGTGTGTGAATGTTGAAGAGGCGAAACTCGGGGGACTCAAATCACATGACTACCACGTCTTGATGCAAGAATTGAATGCCATTCTTCTACGCACGTCCCTACCTCCACATGTTAGACGCTGCATAAGCCGCTTGTGTATGTTCTTCAAGTCCATTTGTAGAAAGAATATTAGCCGAGCGAGACTAGATAAACTACAAGAAATGGTTGTCGAAGTTTTATGTCGGATGGAGATGTTCTTCCCGCCCTCATTTTTCGATATAGTGGTGCATCTTATAGTTCATCTTGTGCATGAGATCAAGTGTTGTGGTCCAGTGTTTTTGAGATGGATGTACCTTTTCGAGCGCTACATGAAGATTTTCAAGCATTTTGTGAAGAACAGATACATGCCCGATGCCAGTATAGTTTAGCGTTATGTAACTGAAGAGTCAATAGAATTCTGCACCGCGTACCTCGATGATGTTGAGACTGTTGGTGTCCCGAAGAACAGGCATGCGGATAGGATTGAAGGCCATGCAATTGGTAGGGGAACATATGTCACGCCCACTAATGCTGAGTTGAAGGTTGCACATCTATATGTGCTTCGTAACCATAAGGTTGTGGTTCCCTATGTTGGCCTTCACATGGATAAAATAAGGAGATTGATGCCGCTTCTAGAAACTGAATATGTCCATGAAGAGCACACGAGGACATTTGCTGAGTGGCTCAGGAAGAAAGTGGAAGTCGGAGATCATTCTAATGAAGTGAAATGGTTGTCTAAATTACCGATGAGTGCGGTTTTGTCATACAAGGGCTACGACCTGAATGGCTACACATTTAGTACGAAGACAGTTGATGCGCAGCGCATATCACAGAACAGTGGTGTTTCTTTGATTGTTGATGAGTTAAAGCTTGGCGTGTATGAAGACAACCGGTTTTGTGGAACAATCACAGACATATGGGAGTTGAACTATGTGAGACTGAAGGTAGTTGTATTCAAGTGTGTCTGGATTCTCCTATGTTTTTCAATTTACATTTTAGTGAAATTCAGTGTATTTTAATTTAGTTTTGAGGATATATATATAATGAAATATAGCTTGATTTGATTATGTTATTATTTTAATACAAGAATTATATTAATGCATTTATAATATAAAAATAATTTACAAATAAAAAGTGAAAATGAGCCACTGAAGGGAAAGTGAAGAGTTTGGGAGACAAATGAGGGTATTAGGGCCTCTGTGTTATGTTGAGTTTTGGGTTTCAAGTCAAAAATTTGGTTTGAGATGTGGTTTTGCAAAAATTGGTTTGTGGTAAAACATTGTATGACATGCACAAGTGGGTTTTAATTTTTGAATTAATTATTATATTATTTTATTCATTTCATGTATTGTATATTATTTTATTCATTTCATGTATTGTATAGTATTTTATTCATTTCATGTATTGTATATTATTTTTACTCTATATATTTGTGTTGCTACACTTATAAAATGTGTTTAAAGCAAAGAATGGTGAAAGAATTAAATAAACATTTTTTTTGTACAGTCACTAATGTTATTAAATATTTATATTATATTATAATAAAATTTTAATATTGAATCAAGTTGAGTATGAGATTAGGACCGTGAACATTTTCCATAGAAATTTCGTACCATATCATGTCAAAACGACTTATTATTTTTTACTATTTCAAACTAGTTTGGGATAAAATATCTGACCAGACCTATTTTCACCCGGATTTCACAAAAATAAGGGTCGGCAATTTTTAATCAAATACTTATTTAATATGATTTATGACTCAAACTAAATAATTAATTTTAACATGATTTGACACGAGTCAAATTTTTCTATCGTGATTGGTATTTGTTTGAACAATATTTTATTTTATTTTAATTTAAAAATGTTACATTAAGTGTAGTTAAATATTTTCACTTGATCCTATTCCTATTCAACTATGTCCGACAATTTCAATCCAACAAAATTCAAAATTAAATATTTAATTTAAATTATAAAATTATAATAAATGAATTACTCATATGTCGAGTTTTTACATGTATTGAGTCAATTCATCGACATAATTGGGTATCGCTATGGCGTGACCTAACATGTTTGTGAATTTTGACATGCGTAAGGACAAGGATCTCTCATGGATGAATAATCTTACAACTTTGAATTGTAAATTATCTGGCCTAATTTGACTTTTATGGTGTAGTGAGCCTAATAAATTTCACTCCACTTTTAAGTGGTTTTAACAAAAAAGAAAAAAAGGTCGAGTTTTTACATTTGTGGATCTAACATTTTATTCTTATATTAATTTATCATGTTTTGCTTAAAAATCATTTTTAAAAATATTGTAAAAATAATTTTAAAAGTCAAAAATTTGGGATGAAACCCAAAACCACCCAAAAGTAACAGTGCCACACAAGAGATTTAGGACTCAAATGAATCCCGAATCCCGACCAATCCAGGAAAAACGAAAAAGGTGGGTCTTCTGCATCTGTGGAAAAAGGAAGAAACTGCAGCATCATTGTGGAATAGGATATCTGATGACATTTGCATTCGGGAGCCGCTATGTATAACCAGCGGTTAGGCCAACCACATTTTTTAATAATTTAATTTTACCATGTGATAATACTATACTCACTTAAAATCTCCATTAGTTCAGTATTTTCAGTCTCAATATTTTTTTAGCTCATTTTATTTGTTAATACTAAATATTTTTACTATATATAATTTTTTTAATCAGTTCAGATAAAATATATTTAACTCTTTTTTTTCAGTTCAGTATATTTATATTTTTCAGTTCAATCCAACATATTTATATTTTTTCAGTTCAGTTCAATATATTTATATTTTTCAGTTCAGTTAATATTTTTGTATTTTTTCAGTTCGGTTCAGTATTTTTAAAAACATTTCAGTTCAGTTCAGTATTTTTTTATTTTTCTAATTCTGTTTAGCGAGAAATAAACTCTAGCAAACATGGCCGAAGATGGTGACGCTGGAAACGGGTAAAACATATATTAAAATTGTTTAACATGCGGGTTAGACCCATGCACTTTTACCCATATGAATCCATTGACCCAACCCGTTTTAACCCGTCTTTTTAAATTACTCATTTATGCACATATCCGTTTTACCCATATCCATATTTTACCCGTATTTATCATATGAATAAAAAATAAATCTCGTTTTACCTGCAGATAACGGGTAAAAATTGACAGGTCTAATTAATTGTTGGATTAGGAACTTTTAAAATGCCCAAATTTTTCAGTCCAAAAATAAAAATTTTAATTGTATAAATTACTGTTGATAACTATCATGTGAAAATTTTACTTGGTTTTTACATAAATAATTTAATAGTCAATTTAAATTAAGTTGTATAGAAATTTACACTAACATACCGGTGGTTGGACAAACCACCGGTTATACGTACACTTTCCGCCATAAAGGTATAAGCTTCAAGCAGAGGATTGAAGCTTGCAAGTAGTGCAAAAAAAAATGTCTTCCACTTGGTAGAAGTTTAAGCACAAATACCTCTCAAATCTTACTGAGTCACTCATTCTAGACCGGAAACTTATCCAAGCATTAAAGATGACTCAACCAGAAATTGATTTAGCCATATATGCTTCTCTTTAAGGGAATCATTTGGTGACATTTTCTTCATATGCTTATTCACTCAGAATCAAAATTATAAAAGATCACAATATATATTCTTCATTTGCTTATTCTGCATATACACCAGCCAAAGGTATACTTCAAAATGAAACCTTCTTCCAGTTCACTAAATCATTTACAATTACAAACTCTAATTTCAGTAAAAATAGTTCTAAATTATAATATTAGCAAATGAAAAGTCAACTACTCATACTTTTCTTAACGTACAATGAAATGGTTACAATAAACTACCACCTTTCAAAAAAGGATTTTTGAAGCGTATTTTTCTGAACTTATTTCTTACTGGACTAAAATAAATTGAACTGAATTGAGCTGAACTGAAATGAAGCGAAGTGAAAATTAATATATTAAAAAATATAAGAAGCATGTCTAAATTTACCTAAATTTGATCAAATTTTTTTTTGCTTCACAGAACCGAACATGAACTGAACTGAATGAAATTGATCTGAATTGAATTGAACTGGACGGTTCTACTTATAAGTTCGGGCAAATAGGGCATTAGTTGAGAAATAGTATACCAATTCGCGTAAATGAGTTAAAATTTTACATTTTAAAAATATCAACTCTATGTTATATTTCCTTTTAGATCCTTGCATTAGACAAGCTTTGTGTGCACAATTCTTGGATGAATTTCAAACCAATTTGACAATATTTTGTCATTTAGAAGGCGCGAATTCAAAAAACGCCTCCAACCGCAATAATGTATTCCCTCGAGCTCGCAAGCTTGTTATTCCTCCGCCTCCCTGACATCTTCGCTGCCACTTATTGATACTACCAGCTTCCAGTCCCGGTCCGGATACAAGAATGGTCTCCGATCCGAATGAGGTTTTGTCCGTGCACCGCGCGCTCTCATCTAAAGACCTGCAAAACAACGCCCCGGAGTATTCCGAGGATAACTACTCCGGCGTGATGATGAAAGAGGGGCCTTTGAATAGGAGAGAGAATAAGGATATATTGAGAGAGTTTAATCTGATAGAACATACCTTTCTCCACAAGTCCAAAACTGTATTTATAGGTGTGAGTGGTCAGCCTCTAGCCCAGAGGCAGTGGTCCTGTCCTTTTGTCCTTACCCGGGGACAGGTCATATTCATGTCCCCTCTGTCCTTATATAACGCCATTCTAGCTGACGTCATATGAACCGGACTACTCTCTGGGCCGGAGGCTAAATATGGGCCAGAGCCCATATCACCACTAACCCCCCGAGACATGGGCTCCGTCCGGAGGCCTGATCCGGAGGAGGGGTTCCGTGTCTCATCACGTCTAAGTTTGTCGTTGGGATCCGCCCGGAGGCATGCGATCCGACCAGGATCTCTGTTCCCGGGCTGTGCGTTTTGAATGCGTGTTGTCACGCGCTCGGCGCTTGAGTTTCCTGCGCGCGTGTTTGTAGGCGTCTTTATGAAGCGTGCTGCGTTGTCATAAATGAGCTGTCTATTCGAGAAATTCTCTTTTATCTTTTTCCAAAATGGCAATCATGTCGCCTTGGGACTCGGTCCCCCCTTTTTCTTGTCTTTCTAACCTCTCTTCTATAAATACTGAATCATGCCCACCACTTTCATTTTTCATTCTTCTGCTCTTCTTCTCTTGTTTTTCTTCGTTTTCCTCTTTGTACTTTCTTTTCTCATCACCACTTCCTCTTGTATCACATGGCTCACGAGAATGAAGAAAATAAGCAGGTTGCCGGCCTGACCGTTGGGGAAGTTCAAGTGGGTCTTAATCCGGAGCCGGAGGTTGACGATCCCTCCGAGGGGGATGATGTGGATATCTCTCCGGCGGTAAGGGAGTTAGTTGAGGCGATGGTAGTTCTGGTCGCCATTGATGCTAAACTGAGCTCGTACGGGGGTGATGTTACCACCGTGGCAGCTATTCCTCGAATCCACTTCCTTTATGGGATAACTTTCCCCGTTTATCCTCTCTTTTCTTCCATCTTCCATCACTTTAGCATTTCCCCGGCCCAACTACAGCCTAACGGAGTCGCCGTGGTCCGGGCGTTCCTACTCAACTGCTATCGATGCGAGGTGACACCGTCCTTGGATCTGTTCCGGGTCTTCTATCATTTGGAAAGTACCAAGGATGAAGGAATTTTTACCTTTCAGAGACGGAAGGGGATAAAGGATTGTTGCAGGGGTAGGCGCGACAACTATTCCAACTGGCAGAAGTGTTATTTTACGTTCAATACTGATAAGTATCCGTGCTCCAGTTAGAAACATGATGTCGTGAGAGAAGACAAAACGATGCTCAGTCCTGAGGGACACGAGGAAGACATCGCGAAGTTGGTCGCCAATCAGCTCGACCAGGATCTCTTCCGGAAGGGGAAGTACGTTTTCCCTCTGAGAGCATACGAGCCAGAAGTGTTTACCAAGTGTCGTTTCTTCGTTAGCAGGGATCCGTCTCGTAAGTTACTCCATTTCTTTCGTTCCTCCTTTTCCTTTTTCTTCATTTTCTTGTTTTCGCATGTGTCTTATCCGTTTCGGATATGGTCAGTATACCCTGTGATAGAGGATGGCGTTGATCCGGCCGGACAATCCGGACAGCTCAAGGTAACCAAGGCAGATAACCCACCAACCGGTTCGGTAACCGGCATGAAAATACCGCCAGAGAAACCATCCGAGACGGAGAAGAAGAGGAAGCGTTCTCATGAGGATAAATCCAACAAGGAGAAAGAAGCCGCAGCTAAGAGGGCGAAGGAAGCCGCGGCCAAGAGGGCGGATGAGATTGCGGCCAAGAGGGCGGAAGAGGCTGCCATCAATACCACCGCAGATTCGGCCGGAAATAGGGCCGACCTCCTTCAAGTTCAGGTTCCGTCATCTTCCGAGGAGGATGGAGGAGAGTCTTCTCGGTCACGTAAGCACTCAAAACTCACGATACCCAAAACGCCTCGGATTCCGGATCAAAGCGAGCAATCCCGCGCTGGTGATCATCATGGGGGGGAAGAGGCAGTTGATTGACCCCAATGATAAAGCGCACAAGGAGACCACCCACAGCAGCGGCCGGAGCGATACTGGCAGGGTAAGCTAAACTTTACTTTCCGGTTCGGTTATCGTATTTTGTTCGAGATTTCATATTTTCCTTCCTTAGGACTTTGCTGCTTATCTGATCGCCTCTCCTGGAGTCTTCGTTAGCAGGGATCCGTCCCGTAAGTTACTCCATTTCCTTCGTTCCTCCTTTTCCTTTTTCTTCCTTTTCTTGTTTTCGCATGTGTCTTATCCGTTTCGGATATGGTAAGTATACCTTGTGATAGAGGATGGCGTTGATCCGGCCGGACAATCCGGACAGCTCAAGGTAACCAAGGCAGATAACCCACCAACCCGTTCGGTAACCGGCATGAAAATACCGCCAGAGAAACCATCCGAGACGGAGAAGAAGAGGAAGCGTTCTCATGAGGATAAATCCAACAAGGAGAAAGAAGCCGCAACTAAGAGGGCGAAGGAAGCCGCGGCCAAGAGGGCAGATGAGATTGCGGCCAAGAGGGCGGAAGAGGCTGCCATCAATACCACCGCAGATTCGGCCGGAAATAGGGCCGCCCTCCTTCAAGTTCAGGTTCCGTCATCTTCCGAGGAGGATGGAGGAGAGTCTTCTCGGTCACGTAAGCGCTCAAAACTCACGATACCCAAAACGCCTCGGATTCCGGATCAAAGCGAGCAGTCCCGCGCTGGTGATCATCATGGGGGGAAAGAGGCAGTTGATTGACCCCAATGATAAAGCGCACAAGGAGACCACCCACAGTAGCGGCCGGAGCGATACTGGCAGGGTAAGCTAAACTTTACTTTCCGGTTCGGTTATCGTATTTTATTCGAGATTTCATATTTTCCTTCCTTAGGACTTTGCTGCTTATCTGATCGCCTCTCCTGGGGTCTCCGAGGCCATCAACAAGGCCTACCACGTCCAGCAAACGAGGCTTGCCCAAAAACTGAGTTCGCTCGAGAGGATTAATGGGAACCTCCGCCGCGAACTTGAGGCATCGGAGATCCGAGCGGCCGAGGCGGATGCCCGGATCAAAGAGCTGGAGAGTTTGGTTTCTCCGCCCGCTCAGCGAGAACTGTGTGTCGCCTTCACCGACAAAGTACTCCGAAGCCGGGCTTTCGAGGACAGTTTGACAAGACTCCTCCGTTCCTCCAACCAGATCTCCGCTCACAAAGTCTATCAAAGCATGAGAGGTTGGGTCCCGGAGACTAAGAGGGATCGGTTGACGAAGTGCTACTATAAACCGAAAGCCGCCAAGCAATACAATTTTGACGTGGATGAATTCTATCGAGGCGGAGTCGAAAAGATGAATCCCTCTGTGCTTGAGATTTTCGAGGAGGATGCCGAAGAGAGCCCGAAGCCGGTGTAGGTGGAGGCCATCCGTGCTTTTAACGGGGGATTGGTGGACCTGAGTGTTGCGGTGCCCCCGCCCGAAGAGAGCACTGAACCCGAATCGCCCGTCAAGCCTAAGCATCTCGAAGTTTTGAAGATGTTTCCCTCCGCGGATGAAGATACTGATGACGGCAACGGTGGCGGGGATGAGGATGGCCATCAAGCTGGTGGCACGGAAAGCGAGGAGACGGATGTAGAATAACTCCTTAGCTTCTATTTGCAGTTCGTTTTATTTTTGTAGTTGTTTCCGTCCCACTAGGTCTGATCTTGTTCTGTTTAGTGTAGGAAAGATGGTAGCGACGATTCGGATGGGGATGACAACCCTCCGGATGATGTAATCTTCTTTTCTTTATAAAACGAGCCTTTTCCTACTTCCATTGTTTCTTTTTATTTACATGCTTCCTTGTCCGCAGCCCAAAGGTCCGGGTCCGGTGCTCCGAGACGGAGGTGCAGGCGATTATTCACCCGTTAGTTCCCAATCAACGAGCCCTCCGTGCTTTAGATGTGCGGAGTTAGAGGCGGAGCTGTCCAGATGGACAATGGAAGGGGAACGGACTGGTGAGCTTATCGTTCGTTCGGGAATGGAGCCTCTGATGGAAGAGTTCCGTGATGTTCCATCTTTGGCTGCTTGCCTTAGAGACATTTCTGAAGAGTTCGGTACCTTGTCTCAATGTCGAGATTTCGCTCGGGAGCGGATTCGTGCTACCCTTGATGCGGATGAGACAATCTCCATGTTACAGGCGGAACATGAGGACTACAAGTCTAAACTGAAAACCGAGCTAGA
The DNA here is from genome assembly GCA_948330725.1 of Sherardia arvensis. Taxonomy (NCBI): domain Eukaryota; kingdom Viridiplantae; phylum Streptophyta; class Magnoliopsida; order Gentianales; family Rubiaceae; genus Sherardia; species Sherardia arvensis. Next base: position 10,376,394 of record OX415237.1, read on the forward strand.
TTTGGTTTGGTCTATGCTGCCCTTTTATTGTGATAAGTTGAAGTGGCTGGCTAGCCGGACGGATTTTCAGCGAGACTACATGAAGTTGGAGGAAGAGAATCACGAGCTTGCCGGTGGGGTGATGGTCCTCCGAGATAATCTAATGACTCTGCAACTGTCGTACCATCTAACCGGATTGCGTCTCGGGCTCGTCGCCCCAACCATATACCGTAATTTTCCTCGTGATGTGAGTGCGTTGATTGTCCGGATGTTCAAATTGGGGTGGAACGACCGGGAGTCTCAATATCGTCCTGCCTTTGAGGAAGCCGTCGAATGGTGGAAACGGATGCATGCCGGTAGTCCTCTCCCTCCTTCGCTGACCCTCATTCCGAGTCAAGTGGCGTTGGATTTTACTTTCGAGAGATATGCAGGCATCCAAGTATCCGTTGATCCGGAAGAGTCCGCTCGTCGCGTGGAGCGGCTTCGCCAAGATGCTACTATCATCCGTCCCTTCATTATTAGGGAGTTGGCTGAATTGGCGAGGCGGCGTCAGGCTCGTATCAGCGGACGGGGTCATGGCAGGGGGAGAAGGGGAATAGGAAGGGAGCTTAAAGACGCCCGGTGCGGGAACGGTCGGAGCCCCAACTGCGTTCTCAATAGGATAGCAAGGGGTAGAGGTGCTCAATAAGTGCGTCGTCCCCAAATTCCCGTCAGTCGAGGGCCGAGCCCCAGGTCAAGGGCAAAGGAAAAGCTAAAGTCACGAAGGAGACGATGCAGTCCTCCGATTCTGACTCTGATGGGATATTTGGGTCCGATCCGGATGCCGCCGGTCCATCAGAACTGCCGCCCATTCCTCCCTTTCCGTATCGGGGCTCGGTGGGGACAGTGGTGCCGTAGTCCACAACCTTAATGATGATATTCCGGAGCGGACCCCTTCCACCGGAAACCGGGATGGGGCCCAAGATCCAAGATCTCCTTCTCCGGAGAATGGCGCTATGATACCTTCTCCGGAGTCTCCTACTCCGGAACCCACCTCTCCTCCTATCGATTGGAACATAGATTGGGCCAAATAGATAGGTTTTATTATTCTTTGGTATCTGAGTCCATCCGGACGTGTATCAGATTGTATAACTGTATGTGTTGTATTTTTATACCAGTCTATCCGGACTCGGTTTATCTTGTTGTATCATTTATCCAAATGTGTTTTCTTTTCTGTCAAGATTTAGCTTATTCAAGTGCTTTTTCTTGCTGTTTGATCAAACTGTTTTTCCTTCTCGTTTTGCTCACCCCCATCAGTTTATTCAAACGATTCGGAGGGTTTTGCTTGTCTTTGCCTTTGCTCACCCCGTCCATTTGTTCAAACGATCCGGAGGATGGTACTCATGCAGAATTAAAAAATGGACAAGTATAAAATTCGACAATTCTTCCTTCATTAAAATAGGTGGACTCCGGCCAGACATACCCTTTGTCTAATGGGGTCAGAGTCAAGTACATAGCAAATAAAACGGAACGGAAACCTAGGCTCAACCCTAGCCAGAGGATCTGAAACTACATACTCTTGTTGAAAAAGCAAGCTAATAAAGGAACTCTATCGGAAAGCATACCTACTCAGGATGCTCCGTAAAACCTTCGCAGGTTGGTGATGTTCCATCTTCTGGAGACTGCACGCCCGGACTGATCTGCCAGCTCATAGCTCCCGCCCGGAAATGAAGCTGTGACTCGGTATGGGCCTTCCTAGTTTGGTGCAAGCTTGCCAGTGGCCTCGTGCAGACTTTTATCGTTCTTCCTCATCACCCAATCTCCAGGGACGAATGACTCCTTCTTGACACGTTTGTCGTGATAGCGCTTCATCCGTTCCTTCACCTTGGCCTCGTGCAGCGCTGCTTGCTCTCGTTTTTCCTCCAAAAGGTCCAAGTCTAGCAGCCTGCTTGATCTGAGCGGAGAGCTTCGTCCGGCTTGGTCCTCGTTCCAAGTAAGGGTTCGGAGGCTGGGAACTCCCACCTCAGCTGGTATGACTGCCTCCGCTCCGTATACCAAACTGTATGGTGACTCGCCCGTGGCGGATCCTTCGGTTGTCCTGTATGCCCACATAACACTTGGCAGCTCGTCGACCCAGTTTCCTCGTGCCCCCTGCAGACGGGTCTTCAATCCGTTCACCACTGTCCGGTTCGTAACTTCCACTTGACCGTTTGCCTGCGGGTGGTAGACGGATGTAAGTCGCTGCGTAATTCCGTATTCTTTACACCAGGAACGAAACGGGTCGTTTTCAAACTGGGCTCCGTTATCCGTGATAATATACTTGGGGATTCCGTAACGGCAGATGATGTTCTTCCAACAAAATTTGATGCAAGTGTTGCCACGGATGTTTGTGAGGGGTTCAGCTTCCACCCATTTGCATAAGTAATCGATCGCCACTATCAGGTACTTAAATCCTCCCGGAGCGGAGGGAAAAGGTCCAACCAGATCAATGCCCCATCTATCAAAAGGCCATGAACCGGTGATCCCAACCCTTTCTTCTTTCGGAACGTGAATGAGCGGAGCGAACCTCTGGCACTGTACATAGGAGCGGACGTATTTCTGCGCATCTTCAAACAGGGTCGGCCAATAGTAACCCGTGCACATTATCTTTCTCACTATGGTCCGAGCCCCCTGGTGACTGCCGTTCGGCCCCTCATGCATCTCCTTCACAATCCGATCTGCCTCGTCCAAGTCCACGCACCTTAACCATGGTTGGAGATATCCCCGTCTGAGCAAGGTTCCGTCCACTATGGTGTACCGTGGTGCTTTCTGTCGGATTCTCCACGCCAATGCCTTATCCTCCGGGAGATTTCCGTGCTGCAAATACTCAAACAAGGGCATCATCCATGATTCCTTCGAAATCTCCACTGCTGCCACCTGTGGGACGTCGTAACTCCGGGCGGATAGGGTCTCCATCATCAAGTTGCTCTCCGGACCCGGCTTGATCTCAGAGGAAGCGAGTTTGCTTAAGGCGTCCGCCTTGCCGTTATCCTCGCGAGGGATCTGTGTTATGGTAATGCCACAGAACTTGGCCAATAACGGCTTAACCGCTTCGAGGTACTTCTGCAAGCTCCGTTCCTTCGCCTCATACTCTCCGTTCACTTGCTGGACAACTATCTGAGAATCACTGTATACTTCGACGTCCGTGACCCCTATCTCCAACGCCAGCCGAAGTCCGGCTATGAGCGCCTCATACTCCGCCTCATTATTTGTTGCACGGAAACCGAACTGAATGGCATACCTGTATTCTGTTCCTTGTGGACAGGTGAGCAGGACTCCTGCCCCACCTCCACTTGCGTGAGACGATCCGTCTACATGCAACTTCCATCTTTCGGAGTATGGTTCTGATCCGGACGGATCTCCCGAGGGTTCGGTCATTTCTACCAAGAAATCCACCAAGGCTTGCCCTTTGATGGCCTTCCAGGGATGATACTTAATCTCATGCTCCCCGAGCTCCACTGCCCACTTCATCATCCGACCCGAGGCTTCTGGCTTCAACATGATCTGTCTCAACGGATGATTCGTCAGAACCGTGATCGGATGGCCTTGGAAATATGGTCTTAGGCGCCGGGAGGCATGCACCAGTGCCAATATCAACCTCTCCAAAGCAGTGTACCTCGTTTCCGGACCTTGGAGGGCCCTGCTCACAAAGTAAACCAGACGTTGGACCTTACCATCCTCCCGGACCAAAGCGGAGCTTACGGCGTGTTCCGTCGCCGCTATGTATAGAAAGAGCTCTTCTCCGGGCAGTGGTTTGGACAGGGTCGGGAGGCTTGCTAGGTGGGCTTTGAGATCCGTGAACGCCTGATCGCACTCCTCCGTCCACTCAAACGGTTTAGCCCTGCGGAGTATGTTGAAAAAGAGGAGCTGCTTCTCAGCCCCCCGAGCAAGAAATCGGCTCAGAGCGGCCAGCGATCCGGTTAACTTCTGCACGTCCTTCACCCCCCTCGGAGGCGGCATCTCCATAAGGGCCGATATCTTTTCCGGATTGACATCAATTCCTCGAGCTGACACCATGTAGCCAAGGAACTTCCCTGCTCCGACTTCAATGGTGCTCTTTCCAGGGCTGAGCTTGAGATTTGCCGTCCGGAGCACGTCGAACATCTCCCGGAGGTCGGACAGGAAAGACTCATACGTCCGGCTCTTGACCACCATGTCGTCTACATAAACCTCCAGGTTCCGCCCCATCTGGTTCCGGAAAAGCTTGTCCGCCATCCTTTGGTACGTTGCACCTGTGTTTTTTAATCCGAAAGGCATTTTCCTGTAACAAAAAGTACCAAAGTCAGTGATAAAAGATGTTTTGGAACGGTCATCCTTGGCCATCGTAATCTGGTGATACCCTCGGTGCGCATCAAAGAATGCCAACACTTGGTAACCAGTAATGGCCTCGACCAGCTGATCAATGGAGGGGAGCGGATTAGCTATCTTTCGGACATCATTTGTTTAGGTCTGTGAAGTCAATACACATTCTCCAAGAGCCATCGTGTTTCTTCACCAGAACTGGGTTTGCTATCCACTCCGGGTAGGATATCTCCTCTATGATTCCGGCACTTAGCAATCTTCCTACCTCCGCCCGGATTTCCTCCACGCGTTCCGGAGCGAGGGGTCTCTTCTTTTGCCGTATAGGTTTTAGTTCCGGAAATACGTTGAGTTTGTGAACGGCGATCTCTTCTGGAACGCCAGTCAAATCCTCCGTCCCCCATGAAAACACATCCTCATATTCCGCCAACAAGCGTCGTAACTCTTCCTTCACATCATCAGGCATATTCTTACCCACGCTGACTACTCCCTTCTGACCGACCATCATGTCCTCCACTTCGTAAGATGGTGCTTCTCCATGGATGGCTCCTACCAGGTCTGCTTTGGCTTTTCCCTTGTCCGAGGCGGACAGCTTGGATTGGCCCTCCCCGGACCGGGCCTCTTTGATGGCTGTCAACATGCAACTCCGGGCTGTTTGCTGGTGCCCCCGGACAGATGCGATACCGTTTGCGGTGGGGAACTTCATAATAAGGTGGAAAGGCGAGCAAATCGCCCGCGCCTGTGACAACCACGGTCTTCCAATGATCATGTTGTACGGAGAAACTGCATCAATGACGGCGAAATTGCATTCCACCGTTGCCCGCTTTGACGGATCTTGAAAGTCCGTCAAAATGACTTTCAAAGAGATGACCCCAAGCGGATGGACGGTCCGCCCGGTGAACCTTGAAAGGGGGGTTTGACACGGTTTTAAATTTTGTCGCCCGATTCCGAGTTGATCGAAACATTCTGCAAACATGATTTCCACACTACTACCATCATCTACAAACACTCGCTTGATCAGTACTCCTTCGACATCGGCAATTATCACCATCGGATCAGAGTGAGGAACTTGGGGAGGCACCGGATCCTCATCCGAAAAGGTGATAGTCTCACTTGGTTTGAACCTCTTCTCTTGTATCTCTCCCGGGGGCACATATCTGCTTTTGGCCTTGATCGCTGTCATGGAGCAGAGTCCATCTCCAACTATACCATTTATCACATTGATCATCCGGGACTTAGCCGGGGGTTGTGCTGGTGCAGCTTGCCTCGGTGCCGGATTTGCCGGATTAGCCTGGTTCCCCCCTCGGGGGCGATTGTTCCTCCAATTCCTCTTCCGACCCTGTCCGACCGCGACGGCCGGGGCTTGTGCCGGTCGTCCTTCTCCTGGCACACAGTCCCTCAGCTGGCCTGCTCCAATCAACCTTTCAATGTCCGAACGGAGCGCCCTACATTCCTCAGTGGTATGTCCGTGCGACTTGTGAAACTCACACCACTTGTCCGCATTTGCTGGTGCCGGTACGCCAACAATAGGTTGCGGATCCGTAAACAGACCACGGTGGACCGCAAGGATCTCCGTACGGGTTTTGGAGAGAGGGGTGTAGGTCGGACGAGCAACGGCCGCCGGTGCTGGTGCCGCTACCGCCGGTGTGGGTACGCGTCTTGCTTGATCGGTCCGGGCCGGAACCCGGGCAACAGTGGTCTGGGTCCCTGTCACTGTGAGAGACCTTTGCTCGAAGAAGCCCACGGTTGTCATCCGGACTTGGTTGGCATCATGCACCGTACAATGCATCTCCACCACCAACTGGAGGTGATAGTATGATGTAGGCATATTCTTCATGAGCTCGATGTAGAAAGTGTTGTCCCTCAGCCCGTTGACAAAGTTGTAGATGATGGCCTTCTCCTGCAAGTGTCGGTCCACCACCTTCATCGTCGCGGCTATGTACCGGGTGTAGAATTCCCAAGTAGTCTCTGTTTCCAGCTGCCTCATTGCCAAAACTGTGGCAAGGTTCACAAATGTGTGCTTCATGGCGGAATAGCGCCGGACCAAAGCGATGGCGAAATCCCAGAAATGTCGAAGCGTTCCGTTCGGCAGACCCTTGAACCATGTCAAGCAGTTACCTCTCAGATACGAAGGCAACATTTTACACTGCAACTCCTCCGGAATGTCCCTAGCAATCATGATACTTGCATAAGTATGGACAAACTCTTCCGGGTCTCCTTCTCCGTTATAGGTTGGGAGTCCGTCCGGAGCCTTGGTTCCGGATGGCCATTTGAAACTCAATACTTCTGGAACCCAAGGTGACTGAGGTCCGATCCCATTTCGTCCGATGAGGCGATTTAATCGGTCTTCAATGGAATCCGGACAGAAAGGTGTCTGAAATCCGAAACCTCCGGGAAGTCCTCCTCCGGCAGGTGGCATTCCAAACATCATTTGCTGCTGACCTCCGGGTGCACCCATCCCGTAACCTTGCTGAGTTTGTGCTCCCCAGTAAGGTGGTGCATTCGGGTTCAAGCCAGCGGTCTGCTGTTGATATCCGCCCGGAAATAGGTTTGGGTTTGGCATTCTTGGTTGCTCCGGAGGTGGCTTATCCGCTTCAACTCGCTGAGCTGCCTTCCACGCTTGGAACTGCTGGTACTCCGTCATGTTCGTTCTCAGGATATTACCCCCAAGCCCGGAATCATGGTGCCTACGCTCCTTTGTTCCGGCCTTCCGTCCTACTCGGTTCCTGGCCGATCGACTCTGAGCATCGTCCTCCGTGCTATAATCTTCCAGATCATTCTCCTCCGGGTCATAATCTTCCGGGTTGTAATCCTCCGCATCATCCGAGTCGGATTCCTCGGGATGACCCAAATCTGGCGTTCCTTCAATGTTGTCGGTGTCCCCTTCAGACCCCTGGTCCCCAAACTGGCTCTGCCTCCGTGCTTCCCGCTCGGCCCGCAGTTGTTCCCTGTTTTCGCGTTAATTCTCTGCCAGAGTTCGTTCTGGAACCGCTTTCTTTCCTTTAGCTTTCTCCGTCGCCAAGCGCTGTCGTCGACGCTTCTCAGCTGCGGCCCACGCCTCTGCTGCCGCCTTCTTGGCTCGGAGAATCCGTTCCTTTTCGGCCGCTAACTTTTGAGCCCTAACCGTAGCGGCTTTTCTAGTTTTTGGCCCTCATCCCGCTTCCTCCTCTGTCGGGAGAGGGTTCTTCCTTGGCCGTCCGCGCGGCATGAGCGCAACTTATAACTGGAAATATTAAGATCCCACCGGGCGTGCCAACTGATGCTACCAGCTTCCAGTCCCGGTCCGGATACAAGGATGGTCTCCGGTCCGGATGAGGCTTTGTCCGTGCACCGCGCGCTCTCACTTAAAAACCTGCAAAACAACGCCCCGGAGTATCCCGATGATAGCTACTCCGGCGTGATGATGAAAGAGGGGTCTTTGAATAGGAGAGAGAATAAGGATATATTGAGAGAGTTTAATCTGATAGAACATACCTTTCTCCACAAGTCCAAAACTGTATTTATAGGTGTGAGTGGTCAGCCTCTAGCCCAGAGGCAGTGGTCCTGTCCTTTTGTCCTTACCCGGGGACATGTCATATTCATGTCCCCTCTGTCCCCGGATAACGCCATTCTAGCTGACGTCATATGGACCGGACTACTCTCTGGCCCGGAGACTAAATATGGACCAGAGCCCATATCACCACTTATCAACACCGGAGCTAAGTCGCGGCGCCACAGCGTTCCGGCCGCAGGAAAATCCTACAGACTTCAAATCAGAGCAATGAGGGCTGTGGTCCAGCGCGTGTGACGCAAATCATCAACCTCTCCGGTCTATATTTGATTTCCTCCGAACTTTGTTGCAGGTGGAAGGGCGAATTGTATCTGCGATTGACCCCGGTTTGCTGGTGCTCGTCGGAATCCATTTCTCCGACGTGGACTCCGATGCGGATTTCATGTACGTAATGTGAATGTAGCATTTGTGAATTTTACTCTATGCTGTTAATATTTTCTATTTACATGCATTTTACTTTATTGTTTTTAGACCATAAAATTCTACACAATATGGTCATAATATAGATGTGACTATCATCATTTGTGTTACAAATTTTCACTCTTTGAAATACGAATAATTAGTGTCAAAAATCATACTGTGCTGGAGTTTCTACTATTAATTTACATGTTAAGTTTCTAATATTGATAATTTATATGTTATGCTACATTGCTGAAAAGTCACATGTTGAGTATATAATATTTTTTCCTGTAATTTGTGATTTCAGATGTCGTAAAGTGCTGAATATGAGGTTGTTTACGAATGAGCAAAGCGGAAAGCCATGGGACCTCAGTGTAAGTTTTGTTTTTGTTGGGATATCTTTTAAACGTATCCCCTAGAAGTATGTTAAGCTTGTTTGGAATTGTGATTTTCAGGTCATGCAGAAAAATATGGAAGTTCTATTAGGTGGATGCATTACCTACTTCCTCTAAATTTTTTAAATTTGAGCATGGATACCTATGGATGATAGATAAGGATAAAAAAGACAGCCTACTGAAATGTGCTCTGTCGTAGGTGCTACAATAGAGACAGTGTAGTTGTAATTTCAGTTTCTTAGATAGAGAATGTCGATGTGTAGTTTGTGTCTTTATGAAGATGTTCATTTAAATTTGCAGTGAGCCAGTTCACTCTGTATGGGATCATGAAGGGAAACAAACCTGATTTTCATGTGGCGATGTCGCCTGAGAAGGCAAGACCATTTTACGATAGAGTGGTTGAAAAGATTCGCAAAGCTTATAAACCCGATTTAGTGAAAGGTATGCCTACTTTAATTGATTCTCCTTCTCGCAGATTACTTCTCCTGTAGCATCTTATGATAACATTTCACAAACTTGCCTGATGGGAATTCTGCTCTGAATTATAATTATATGGTAATTTGTTCTTATTATTGGCATGGGAATCTTGCTATATGCTGCATGTTCCTCTATACTTCTTGAATATCCAGAATCTTAATTTGCACATTTACTACCCTCTGTTCCACAAGTAGAGTCTCCTTTGTGTACTGTATTTTATGTAATTGTATGGAAAATGTGCATGAATCTTGGTCTTATACATTTTATATTGCACTGACCTCCAATAAATGGTCTCAAATTTATTGCAGATGGCATTTTTGGAGCAATGATGAACGTAAGCACTGCTCTATGATTCTGCATTTTCCCTTTCTGTCCATCTGTTGTTTGTTAATGTGGTTTGCAATTTCTGAAGGTGAGTTTGGTGAATGATGGTCCAGTGACCATGCAGATCGATTCAGCACCATCAAGGGAAGTGAACCCTCCACAATCTGCAACTGTATCTGGTTGAACCATGTACCAGCGTAAGGTTTTGCCTAATGTCCATAGGGTGCTCTTTTACAATCACTTGGTCCCAACTGCGACTCTGTAGAAGCGAGACTGGTGAAGTTGAAGCATCACAAAAAGGTTAAACCTAGTGGACCATTGCTGGATTGCCTTTATAAAATGGATTGAATCTATGATTGGCGGGGCTTTTAATATGAGAAATTACTTAGGAAGTCAGTGACATATATAGGAAAAAGATGCAACAACGCAACATAATTTTAGATGTAACATAATAGGTTAAGCCAAACTTTGTGATTGTTCATCTTGGATCATTTTGAATGTTTTATAGCTCGACAATTGAATGTAGTACATGTTACTAACATACGACAAAAAAGCTCATGACAGTTCCTCCCATACCATTTTTTAGGTGTGAGGTTGAATTTTTAATGGCTGCATGCGTGATTTGAGATGCAAGCATACACTTTATAAATTCTCTGCAAAGCAAGTATTAAGAATTTGCAATCACCAATTCACCATTAAATGCTTAAATAGTAAATAAGGACAAGCCAGTAGCAACCTCGAAAGAAATTTAGCCTCCCTAAAAGTTAATGACACTTGTAAACAAAATGCTAAAGTTAGCCCGATACAAAGAACTAGAAGTTGCAGCTGATATCTCAATGTTTTACTCCACTTCCATTGCAAGGATAGTTCCTGCTGTAAAAACCGCTTCTCTGCTAATTTGAAGAAGCTCACAACCTCTGAAACAATTTTGAAAAAAAAAAATTATAACCCCTTAAGAATAATGCAAACGTCCCCTTTTGTCTTGTGAAAGGGAACAGATGGAAGAGGCTTACTTATTATTTTCTTTGAGCAGCGTAAAAGCAGATACCATGTTCTCACAGATCTCCACAAGAGAGGTTTCATCTGTATCATCAGCTGCATTATTTGATGCTACGGACAAGTAAGCCTGGAAAGATATGCCAAATTACAAAAGTGTGAAATGGATGCGTGTAATCCAGCTATCAGGAGCATGAACCCAAAATAAAAAAAGAAGTAAAAAATGAAGATCCTAAGCAAGTTAAGAGGACGACCTTAAAGGCATGCACCAAGAGCAGCTGAGTGATATCCAGCTTAAGTTTCTTGTAAATTCCAATGGAGATTTTCTTATTTGAGAAGGATTTCAGAATCCCGTCAAAAGTTGCATCACTTACTATATTATTTGAACGCCTTGTGCGTGCTGAAACCTGAAAGTTTGAAAATCAAAAACAGCCACTATAAGTTTAAATAGAAAGAAAATTGAGAGTTCCACCTTACCTTAGGGAGATACTTCTGAAAGTACTGCACAATTAGTTTTAGCTTCATAACAGGTTCATCAAAGGCCTGTAATAGATCATAAAATAAGAAAAGTTGGCATCAGATACAAGATTGGGAAAAGAAAAATAGTTTTGAGAGCAGCATAATTCTAAGATGCCTTGGTATTATAAAAACATGGGTCAATCACGCAAATGAGAGAGAACAGGTAAGCACCAGAAAAAATGGAGAAAGTATATCGCTATCATATGTCAGCTCATTTAAAATGATCTCTGCAGCTGGGGTCCTGTACCATAAGCAAGAGTAACGAGTGAACTATCAAATTCAACTGAGGACCTTAAGATGTACAACTCTTGAGAAGGACCAGCTTATAATACCTAACTCCATCTGCTCGACTGAAATGACCAGTCATATCAGCAATGTTCCTTGATGAATCTAAATCCATAATCTAGAAGGTAAAAATGATATTAGTAAATGAGGTAAATTATTGGCTAGTAAAAGAATAAAGGATGATAAATTACCAGCAGTAGAAGTTTCTTCAGGGCAATGCAGGTTAGTTTTTCTACTTCAGGCAAAGCTAACTTCACAGCAAAATGTGAGTTGTTTCTTTGCTCCATACTGGAACCCCCATTTTCTCTTAGTTGATTAGGAGATTCAGCTACCCCAACACAAAGATCACACATGAGATAAAGGCAGCCCTTAACCATATCTTTGTGTGATATTTTCCTTGATCCCTGCACCGGTGATGATTAATTAAAAAAGAGAGTTATATAACACCAAATTTGCTAAACTTTTTAGAGTTAAAACTTAAAGCATGTGAGAAGCTACCAGAAGCACATTGAGGGTGGACTCCCTCAAAAAAGTCCAGTTGTCGTTCTCTGCAGTTAACACAATAAATTTCTCAACAACAGACTTATATAACAAACAGTGAATTATCAATAAAGCAGGCAAGTTTACCTTTAAAGGCGCGAGTGCGAGGGACAAGATCGCCTTCAAGAATGCTCACAAGGTATTGAAGCAGTAACATATTCCTCAAATACTGCATAGCATCATATCAAAAACATTATATTTTTTACACTTCCAATCTGGATGTCAATACACATATTATTTTTTTTCAGAAATATATTGAGCAACGCCATAAGCTAAACAGAACAAAGGTCTTAATTATCGCATAAAAGCTTGAACTGCGGCTTCACGTAGACTGCATAAGATATGTTTTAGCCTACCTTTAGATCCTGTAGTTTACAGCGTTCCTCACTAATATCATCAGAAGATTCTTTTTGGGACCTTCTCTTGCTAGCTTCACCGTTGATATCTTCTATAAGAGAATAAAAACCCTGGAATAAAACAAAGTACCTTAGTAAGGCCAGATGTGCCGATCAGGTTCTTTAATTACTACCTTATTCAACGAAACTCACACAAAATAAACAAGATAGCTATCATGATAAATGACAATGGAATAAAAATAAATTCTCAATCCAAAATATTTGTTAATGAACTTACTAAGGAGTCAACTAGTCCAGCACAGCTGCTACCAGCCTCCTCCTTCTCGCTATGACGAAATGGAACCCAAGCCTGAAGTAGAACAACACATTTCAGGGAAGTAGCAGAAAACTTGAATCAAGAACATATATATCTCTAATCAGAAAGACAGGTATCACCTCCTCAGCAATTATCAGTTCGGAAGGAAGTTTAGAAGATTTGGGTGTTCCTGCTTTTTCTGACATTGACAAGTAGACCTGAGGATACCTCTAGGCAATCATAAAATTGGATGTTAGAAACCATACATACAGAAAAGTAAAGATTTCTCATGGAGGAGGTACCTTATTTAACTCATACAGAAGTCCGTAACTTGCCATGATCAATTCAAGTGAATTCTCATTCTTGAGAATTTGGAAAATTGCCTCGAACATTTTACTGTTTAATCAAAATTTCCAAGTAAGAGAGCATGGAGAGTTATAGACAAACCGAGACATAAAAATGGGAAATTTACTAATAAGCTGTCACAACACAAACCAGACATATATACATCTCTGATCTCATGAGACCAAAATAAATATTCTGAGCTTTAAGTTTCTCACTTAATTGAAAGAATTGGTAGTTCAAACATATGAAGCAACATCATTCAACTGGCACTATATAACCCTATATTCCTGCTCATATTTCTATACTCATTTATAATCCCTGTCTCTAGATCAAACTTATTCACAAAACTATGGGACACAATTCAAAACTAGCAGGAACCACAAAATTTTACTGCAAGCCTACTAATTATCCAGAACCTTCAAGTCCTAAGCTTTCATTTAAAATTCATATATTGACAAGAAGCCGAGCTTACTTTGTGGGTGCGGTGCCATTATGAGGGACCAGCGAAGCAGAACGAACCGCTTCCAGAAAAGCCAGCCCTGTGACAATAAATCACAACTCAGCTGTCATTCTGACTTAGCCGGAAAATAAAACCTTCCTCCAAATCCAAAACACAGCCGAGTACAAAAACAAACCAAAGTTGAAAATTGAAATGACAAAGACGCAAATCCTTACGGTCGTCGAGACGATGATGGGCTGTGGCGGAGGTGGAGTATTCAAGAATCGCTAACGTGTTTTCCTCGACGCCCCTGAACTTCCCGTACTTCCCACCGCTGACCCTTGCGTTGTTCTTAGTGGAGATGCCGGCGGCGACTCCTTTTCTGCGCGTCATGATTGTTCTGATTGGGTTAAAGAAAGGGGGAAAACAATTGGGTTAAAGAAAGGGGAAAAACACCCAAAAAGCCGACAGGAAAGTGGTGGAAAATTAGAGGGTTTAGTGGAAGCCGAAAAATTAGAAAGGTGCGAATTCGGAGTGATTTAGGAGGGAAACTGAAAATTTTAAAAAGAAAAAAAAATAAAAAACTCCGTTGCCGGGACTCGAACCCGGGTCTCTCGGGTGAGAGCCGAGTATCCTGACCAGCTAGACTACAACGGATGCTGTGAGAATATCTATCATTTATTTTTTTAAACCTAAAGCAAACACTCCGGCGCTTTTGGTTTTTCCTCATGAAATGATTTGATCACATTTGATTAATTCTTCATCATCCACTGGATTTTAAGATTTCTGAAAAAAATTGGTCTGATCCTTTAGTTGACCGTTCTTAATTAAGAATTTGTAGATGCCCAATTCTAACACTGGTAAATCAGATTAAAGGCTTATTAAATGATCAGTGATGATCCGAATCCAAAGACTATCATTTATGGGATTTGAATTAACGAGAGGTTATTTTGTACGAAATGTTACTTTTGATAAAACTCACCCATTTATATTGGAAAAGAATTTACGTAAACGGTTTCAAGTATAAGTAATAAGGAAACGTAATTACCACAATGTGAGCGTTTTATGGTCCATTGGCTCTAGATTGATACAATCTCATTCAGTTCAATTTAATTTAAATAAGTTCAATTAAAAAATAATTTGATCAAATTAGGTAATTTAAACATACTGATTCTATTTCTCAATACATTAATTTTTAGTTCATTTCAGTAAGAAATAATCTCAGACAAACATGCCCAAAGGAGATGAAACAACCGACAATTTAATTTAATTCAATTTAGTACATTTTAGCAAGCCAGCAAATGAATCTACAGGGAGAAAACTCCTAGGTTTACACCGGGTGTACCATACATCCCCGTGGGTACCACATATCCACATACTTTTTTTGCTTACGAGACATGTGACATGTTAGACGTTAATGGCCCATATGTTGGACGAGGTGGATGTTACCACTCTCGTCGTGACCGGCTCGATATTTTTACCTTCCATGTGACCGGTAGCATAACCTGCAACATTACTTTTTAATAACATACTTTGAGTTTTGGGTCTTATTAGGCCACATCTAATTTGTTATTGCAAAGTCCACAATCAAGAAACCTATTGGACTTAACCACATGCTTCCAGACAGGCTTCTTTGAAGAAAATCGTTCGATGATGTGAAGAGTAAATAATAAGATTACTGTAGCAGTTAAAAACAGATTTACTAGCACAAAATCCATGTGCTAGAACATGAAAATATATTTATAAAATTTAAATTACATGCAAAGGGTTTAGGGAACATTTGATGTGTTGAGTTGTGAAGTGTGTTGAGTATGCTAGTAATAGGATAAACATACATTACTGTTTCTAAGCACGTGAGTTTGTAAATCTCTCGCGATACTATGCAATGGTATGATGCTACTTTTCTGTTCAAATGCATCATAAAATCTTCCGATAAAATGTTACTTTACGGAAATATATATATGTGTGTGTGTGTGTGTGTGTGTGTGTTTGTGTTTTAAGTGTTGCATGCAAAGTTTGTTTAGGGTTAGGTTGATGAAGGGCAAATTTTTGATGGATAAGAAACTTACATAAATTAGGTTGCGGGGAAGAAAAAGTATCGAAGAAAGAGGGTAGATACAGACGTTGTAGCGTTGAGAAAGACCGTGTCGAAACATATTGACTTCCTAAGGAATGGACCTCATCACTGCCACAACGTTTGAATAATAGAACAATAAAGATAGGTGCATGTGGTGTGTGATTCTGGGAAAAGAGAGGTGTATTGCTTGAGATCAGGTATAACACGAAAACTAGAATGCTCCAGTACTGATAAGAAGTTGAGAAGAAGGGGGAAAACACAATATGTATAACCATACCAGGTACACATAGAAGAAGATATCCAACACATACCCCAGGGGAAGGCGCATAAAAATGCAATCTTTCACAGCAGACACCAAATAATAAACAAGACACGAAAAATTACAAACTTCATGGTTAACAAGTGGTCGAAGAAGTGTTACGATAACATCAAACAATGAATCCCATTTCTGAATACAATAAGTTGTGCAAGAAGTATGAAAGTAAGCAGTGAATTCCAATTCTTATATAAGGATTGTTAGAGGAGAGAAAATGAGAGGATGTCGTACCTAGAAAGCACGAGTAAGATGATGAAAGGGGATTCATGAATTTTTTTATCCGACAAAAGTTCGCTTTATAGGAATGTTGAGTCTGAAAAGCAAAGAGGTGGGTAGTAGGAAGAAATCTGGAGCACCAACCATGTTGCCCGTGGCTATGGAAGGAGCGACACGTCGCACGTTGGGTCATGGAGCACGGCTAAGAAGTCTAATGTCCTCGTACCGCCTGTGGAAGTGATGAAAACGGCAGGCGGTGCTCGAAAAGCACGGGAGAAATAAAAAAATAAAAAATGGCAAATGGAAATCGGAAACCGGGGCTAAACCCTTCCTTTTTAAGGGATTCGTGCATTAATAATAGTGTAGATCTGACCTTTTGAGTTTCATAATAGTATATTTGGATAAGTTACCCACACTAATACAAAGGGGTAGATACAAGACACATATTTAAGGCGTTTAAGCCTGACGCGTTTTTTTACGCCTTGATTGAAAGTAGCGAGTTCGCTACCTCTTCTAGCAAGCAAAAAAAATTAAATTCAAGACGGAAAGAAACAGTTAAAGGCGGAAATGGGTTTTGACGTTAAAAAATACTTGACCAGGGTGGAAAATAATATCCGCCTTAAATTGAATGGGTTGTTACGACCTCGTAACTTTTGTAGTAATATAAACGTGTCTATAGCGAATTCGTAGGTTAGCTTGTTTGGATGTACTTTGTGCGTTGCGATCTCGTAAGCTATGCTAAACCCTAATTTCAGCAGGCGAGAATATGGGACATGTCGTAACTGGGACGCTAGGATGTGGCGTTTGATGTTACGGTATCGCTTCTGTGCACGTCAAATTTGACATTGTTGAATGTACAGTGCATGTGAGGGTGATTGAAATGTTACGAGTTCGCTGGCTACTCAAAGGTGTTAGCTTGGTATTAGCGAGTTCGCAAGAGACTCTGTATGGGTCACAGATTTAAGCTGGACTGGCCGTTCTAACTCCAAAAACAAAAACTTTAAAAGAGTCTAAACAAGTGGGTATTGAAGGGTGATCAGTTGAAGTGTGCTCGGAGGTCTCATTGTTCCCGTGTTGGTGTAGGTAAGGTTTAACTTGCGTAATGTACTGGCTAGTCTCTTGATTTTGGTTGATTTTATGCATAATTTTTGCTTGCATTTTGGTTTATTTTGGTTTTTTTGTTAATGCAGTGTGTAGTTTATGTGTCGATCATCTCAAGTCAGTGGGTTAGTAGTATTGTGTAGCTCTTTGTCTGATTTGTGAATTATGGACCGCGAAAGAATAATGAAGGAGAATGCTCGATTATCGAAGGAGTATTTAGATTTGGTTGAACATTTCTTAGATGTTGGGTTGCGACATTGTAGACAGAATAGCATAGGAGGGGTTAGATGTCCATGCAATAAGTGTAGAAACAACACCATATTTGAAGATATTGCTGTAGTGCGTGAACATTTAATTTGTAAAGGTTTTGACAAATCCTACACAGAATGGGTTTGGCATGGGGAAGGCCATTATGGAAGTGACCAGGTTGAGATGGAGGAGGGAAGCGCCGAGGAAATCCTGCAGTATAATGAACAGCTTTCAGATATGTGTGACGATGTTGTTATGGAGTTTGTTGGGAAGAAAAGTATGCTGGAAGCAATGTATGACGATAAAAAGACAACCTTATATGTTGGGGCTAGCCATTCTAGACTGGGAGCAACGTTGTTGTTAATGAACCTAAAGGCAAGGCATGGTATTTCTGATAAAGGAATGACGAAATTTCTAGAGTTGGTTAAAGAGTTACTTACTCAGAACAACTTATGTCCTGACAGGGTTTATGCTGCGCGGATGATATTGTGTCCTATGGGCATGGAGTTTACTAAGATTCACGCATGCCCGAATGATTGTATGTTGTATATGGGGAGTGTTGATTCTTTGAGGGATGATTGCAAGGTATGCGGTGAGTCTAGATGGTAAAAGAAGGAGGGTAAGGTCGAGGTATGTGGAGAAACAGTGACAACATCGACAAAGCAAGGTCCTGCTAAGGTGATGTGGTACATGCCCTTGAAACCGAGATTGACGCGTTTGTATACCAATCCAGTTGATGCAAAATTGTTAACATGGCATGCTGATAGGATTCGAGAGGAAGATAATGATATTATATCTCACGCTTCTGATGGTGATCAGTGGAAGAAGATGGATGCTATGTACTCAGAATTTGCTGATAAACCTAGACACGTGCGCTTAGGACTATCTACTGACGGAATGAACCCTTTCGGGAACACGTCCAGCACCCACAGTTCATGGCCAGTGATGCTTGTTATTTATAATCTACCTTCATGGTTGATGATGAAACGAAAGTATCTTCTTTTGAACACTATGATCTCAGGGCCTAGGCAATCTGGTAATGACATTGATGTATATCTAGCGCCTCTTGTTGAGGAGTTGGAATCCTTATTTAAGCATGGAATTCATATTCATGACGGAAGTCGAGGGGACGCGAAATTCAAACTTAAAGCCATGCTGATGTGGAGCATCAATGATTTCCCTGCGCTGGGTAACCTTGGAGGGTGTTATGTGAAAGGTCATTTTGCATGTCCAGTATGTGAGAGCAATACCAGCCACTGTCAATTAAAGCACGGTGGTAAGCCTGTGTATCTAGCTCATAGACGATTCCTGCCTAGCAGTCATCCGTGTGGGAGTGCTAAGAAGTGGTTTAACGGTCAGGAAGAGCATGGTGTTGCCCCTGTCCCATTATCAGGTTCTAAAATATTTGCAAAAGTATCGGGTATGGAGAACGTGCTGGGAAAGGGAAAAAAGAAAAGCACTCAAACTATGATTTGGAAGAAATGTTCGATATTTTTCAAACTCGGTTATTGGGAGCACTTGGATGTGCGCCACTGTCTAGATGTCATGCATATAGAAAAGAATGTATGTGAAGTTTTGGTTGGGACGCTCTGAATACACCGGGAAAGAGTAAGGATGGATTGAAAACTAGAAAGGATTTAGTCAATTTTGGAAAACGGACGTCACTTGCTCCCGTGCAAGAAGAAGTAGGTACGACATACTTACCACCTGCTTGTTATTCCCTGTCATCTGAGGAGAAGGAGAGTTTTTGTAGGACTTTGAAATCAGTGAAGGTGCCTTCTAAATATGGTTCGAACATTAGCAGTTGTGTATCCACTGCAGAGCTAAAATTGGTGGGAATGAAGTCGCACGATTGCCACAATCTGATGCAGGACTTGAATGTCATTGCTCTGAGAGGTTGCTTGCCTTCTCACGTTGGAGACGCGGTTGCCAGGCTTTGTTATTTTTTCAAACAGATATGTCGCAAGAAAGTAAGTCGGCGTAAGTTGGATGAATTGCAAGATATGGTAGTTGAGGTATTGTGCAGGCTAGAGATGTATTTTCCCCCTTCCTTTTTTGACATAATGATTCATTTGATAGTTCATTTGGTGCGGGAGGTGAAGCTGTGCGGACCGGTATACTTGAGATGGATGTATCCATTCGAGCGTTACATGAGCATTTTCAAGAATTTTGTTAAGAATCGTTATCGACCAGACGCCAGTATAGTGCAGCGATATGTCGCGGAAGAGGTAATAGAATTCTGTACCAACTATTTACATGATGTACCTACTATAGGACTGCCGGTCTCCAGACACGACGGTAGGTTGGATGGTGTCGGCCTACGCCATAAGTCTAAATTCAACCCTTCTTCCAATGAGATATCTATAGCCCATCTGTACATTCTGCGCAACCATCATGCAGTGAGTCCTTATGTTGATGTTCACCTTAATGAGATTAGGTCAACACAACCGAGCTGGTCAGAACCTAGGATTCTAGAATCTCATTGTAGAGACTTTACTAGTTGGCTTAAAATACATGTGCAGAATGGCGGTGAACACCCCGATGTTGTAAAATGGGTGGCCAAGAGACCCCTCGGCACAGTTACGTCGTTTAGCGGGTATGAAATCAATGGATACACGTTTGGTACTAAGTGGAGTGATGACAGATCTTCAACCCAAAATAGTGGCGTGTCAGTACCTGGAGAGGGTGATAATGGTATTTTTGGTACCATTACTGATATATGGGAAATGGACTTTGTTCATGTCCGAATCGCCTTGTTTAAATGTGAATGGGTAGATGAAGCTGTAGGGGTGCGCTCAGAGGGTTTAGGCATGACTCTAGTTAATTGAGGAATTCTTGGGTCTAGGGAAGATCCATTCATCATGGCGGCTCAAGCTCATCAGGTATTTTATGTGGAAGATCCAATTGATGCTCGATGGGAGATCGTTGTTGATGGTAAGAAAACATTCCTCTATGGTGACGGCTTGTTCGACGATGACTCCACTGTTTCTACCGACACCATTCCGGCCTCGGTGTACAAAACTCTAGAGGAGGATGATGACATTGTTTATGCGTCGGTGTGCAGAATGGATCATGAGGAAGGCATGTGGATTAATCCTGCGGGGAAAACTACAAAGAGGAAGAGGAGGCAACCAAAGAAGAAGAAGACTAAAAAGAGTAAAAAACATAAGTAGCTATTTGATACCCATTGTTTTTGAATATTATGCTGTATTTCATGGTTCATGTAGTTAAATTTTGATTTAATTAATTTTAGTACACTAAATCTTCTAATTCTAAAAAATTTGTACACTGCTGTAGACGTGGCGATACCGTAACTAAACACGCTAGAAACCAATGCATATTAACTTGTTACGTAGCGAGTTCGTAACATTGGCGAACCGGTTACGATTTCGCAACAAAAGGCTGAAATTCGCAGATGAGCTTCTGTCTCTTGAGTCTGACAGGTTACGATATCGCTTGATGTGTATAAATTTGTTTATCTTTGCTTAACTTGGTACTAGCGAAGTCGGTCATAGCTCGCCAGGTGAGTAACTTGATACTGGCGAGGTCGCTAGTATAAAGCCACATACCAAAAATTTAATTTTAACTCCTTCTTAAAGTGGGGTTATGTTTTAATAATTTAGTCACACTAAATAAATAATGGAAGTTTAAATAATCAAATATACATAATAAAATAGATAGACATTCAAATAGAAATATTCTTTGCAATGTTGTTTGAGAAACTGACAAAACAAATTGAAATTGAAATTGTTTGGATTTGAGTACAACTACTAGCCAACATGAACGAATGCAAATCTAATCATCATTGCTAGGAGGTGGTGTATGTGATGGTGCTGGTGGATCCCCATTCGCTTTTTTCCTCGCACTAGCCCTTTCAATGCCACGTATCACCTTCTCCGTTAACCAGTTTGCGTGATTAATTTTGGCCATCTTATCCCTGAAAAGGTCGACCGTGTCTTCTACACCCTTGTAGTATGCCTCTGAGGGTACACCTGTTCATGTAAGTGAAACAAAAAAGAGTGAGTATAGCAAATAAATTGTATAAAACTGAAATTAAACCGCCACTGTTTAGTGTGGCTAACCTTTGACGTTCTCTCTGACTTCTTCAGGATTAAACTGTAGCGGTTTCTTGGGTCCATCCGCTACTTACTGCCACACACCATCAACCAACTCATACTTACCTTTCCTCTCAAAATATTGCATCGTATAGAAGCAACACTCCTCAGCTAGTGCAGATAATTTTATCTTGGGAATTTCAGAGGTAAGAAACATGGTAATGAAATTACCGTAAGGGAGCTTCTTGACTGTCCTATTATTTTCGACCACACTTTGTCTCATGTGCTCGAAAATGACATGGCCCGGGTTCAACTCTATCTTCTCCATGACGCAGTAAAATATGCTCACAGTAATATAGTTCATCTCGGTGATCCAACCACCCTAGGCACAACACTCCTAGCGACCATCTCATAAACATTCCTCTCCTCACCACTCAGTTTATCCAACTTATAAGATCTAGGCACCCCTAAATCGTCAGCATCTCTATCAAAGTACTTCTTAGCATACTCTACAACTTGGGCTCGATCCAAAACCCCATACTCAGGCCATTGTTCTCTAATGTAAAACCCCGGAGGGGGTTGGTTGCTATTGTCCTCGTTAACAGTATAGGACACGTTCAATGCCTTGTTAAACGCTCCTCCCCAATCTCGTAGTCCTTCTTATTAACCCTAGTGAACCACCTACCCGTCTCCTTTTCTTCCTCAATCAACTGGTGATAATTAGCATAGAATTGGCACGTCTCTTCCTTATGTGCCGGATAATTCAAACCTAACAACTCACGCAACTCATGAAATTGAAATATCTTTAACACATTCCCCAAACCTAGTTCTTCTATCTGATTAAAATCAACATAACAATCTAGTAATTGACTATGCTGCATGTAATTAGAATAGGTCTCAGATGCATCCAAACTTACAAATTTTTGCTTATCGTATTTGGTTGAAATTGTCCCCGCCGTCGCCCGTGGCTGAGATCCCGAAGCCTGACCTTCATCACGTCGGGCCCCCTGCATAAACGGATTGGGTGCCGAATTCTTTGTCCTTGTCATTACTCTTGTCGGATGGTTATTTGAGATGTTGGTGGGGTTTTTTTCTAAGCTCTGAGACGTATGATCATTGTTTGAAATCAGAAGATCCCCAAATTTGATATTTATAGGTTAGCATCTTGCGATATCGTAACTACCAAGCCAACTTATATTTAAGTTGGTTGCGATATCGTAAGTTGTCACGCACAAAAGTAAACGACGCCGTGTAACATGCTGCTAGGGTTTAATTCTCGGCAGTAATACTAGCGATATTGCAACTAATTAAATTCATATTAAATTAATTCTCAGCAGTACTACTAGCGAGATCGCAACTAATTTTATTCATATTAACCTAGTGAGGTCGCTACTATGCCATTCATAAGTTTTGTTGTTCTATGTGATCATGTGCAGTCACGAACTCGTAAGCATGCTCGCCGACATTTGTCCCACATCGGCTGCTTAGAAGGTTATTTTTCAGTTTATATACGGTTACATTTTACAAGGGTTCGATAAGTCGCCGACCAGCGCAAATTGAACATGAAACACCAAGGCTGAGGCCCAATACTTACATAGGCTAAGGCCCGATACATACACAGGCTAATGCCCAACACTTATACGCCCAATATAGACCCAAACCCAAAAACCGTTTTTTGATGGATTCTTATCATGTACCGAACTCGCATCAAGCCACGTCACTGTTGTGTTTTTTTATTGTGTCAATCTTTGTTGTTACGAATTCGCAAGGGTAGAGAAAGTAATTAAATGTGCCAAAATGGCAAACACAAGTTCATTAGAATAGAAACAAACTTGTGATACAAAAATATATAATGAAGAACAAACAACTAATACGAGTAGATCGTTCGTTCACCGAGGACATGAAGCAGTTCCTGATCGCAAGTGCATGCATCACAGGTGATGTCCGCCGGATCAAGGGGTGCCCAGGGATCGTACCTCACCCTGTTATTGAGGCCAGCATGCGGATTGCAGCAGATCGGCCTAGGCCTGACTGCTCCTTCTGAGAAGTACCTGAGGTAGTGTCTCCAACCCCAAGCATATCTCAGACCTCTTTTGACGCGTTCCCGAGCTAGACGGAGGCTCTGCTTGTCGGTTGTCTTCATGGTTGTGATCACATTCATGCCTCTTTGAATGTCACCTTCGCAGATTGCAAAAAAAGCCAACACATAGGTCGACGGTGTGTGACCTATTGTAGAAGTTTCGGTGAGCCACTGTCGAGCCCACTCGGTCGCTCTTCCGCTCACGTAGCGATGAAGAAACCAGTCGAACATAACACGAATCATTATTATATTTATCATGTCATCTGGGAGGGCGTTGAATAGAGACACATCCATGGGAAGCAGAAGGCAAAGAATATGAGAAGGGAGAAGGGAATGTGGGAATGAAGGCTCTAATAAGGTTCTAAATGGAGAAGGGGTTGATATTTAAAGGGCTGAGGTGCTCCATTATTCAAAAATATGTCAGAATTACAAGACAAAAATTAGTCATTATGGTATTAATGGAAGGAAAATGTAAAGGCATTCTCACCTTTTCATGGACACCCCATGCAAACCCCTCCCCCCCCCCCCCCCCAAAAAAAAAAATTACTGATGGAATTTCAAAAGTTTTTACTGATGTCACAGGTCAGACAAAGCCCAATACTTATACTTTTACTACTACTACAGCCCAATATAGAACCAAAAGCCCTTTGTTCATGGGTTCTTATCCCGTTGCGATATCGCTAGACAATCGCCAACTAGGCTCTGTTGACCGAATATGACATGTTGCGAGATCGTTAGGACCACGTAACATAGAAGCGAGTATGTGACGACTTCGCTAGGGCTGATGCTACTAATAAACGTGACACTGACGATATCGCTAGAAGCACGCACCATACCAAAAGTAAATGATTTTGCTGAAAAAGTAACTCTTGCGATGAAGCTAGTGATTTAGCTAATGAATTTGCCGAAAAAATAACTCTTACGATGAAAAAGTAAAATGTAAGGGACAAGGTATCAAAACAAGAAAAGCTATTCAATAATTAAATGTGCCAAAATGGCAAACAAAAACTTATTACAATCCTAACAAATTTTAGGTAAAAAACAACAGAATCAAATAAGAAAGAAACTACAACATTTCAACTCAAGAAGAACCGAGGACGTGAAGCACTTCCTGCTCGCAAGTGCATGCATCACATGAGATGTCCGCTGGATCAACCCTCGTGTAGCGACGGTACCTCAAGCCGCGATTGAGGGCAGCATGTTCCTGGCAGCATCTAGTCCTAGGCACTACTACATCTCTGAGGAACCTGTAGTAGTGCGCATTACCCCAGGCGTAAGCCAAATCGGCTATGACGCGTACCCGAGCTTCCTGGAGGCCTTTCTTGTCGGTTCTCTTCATGGTGGTGATGACATTCATGCCTCTCTGAGCATCACCTTCGCAGTTTGCAAATATAGCCAAGACATAGGTCGACTCTTTGTGACCTATTGCAGAAGCCTCGGTGAGCCACTATCGAGCCGATTCGTTCGCTCTTCCGCTCACGTACCGACGAAGAACGTGTTTAAACATAACACGAATTATTATAAGATGTATCATGTCATCTGGGAGGGCGCTGAAAATAGACAAATCCATGGGAAGAAGAAGGCAAAGAATAGGAGAAGGGAATATGGGAATGAAGGCTTTGATGGGGCTCTAAAGGGAGAAGGGGCTGATATTTATAGGGCTGAGGTGCTACATTTGTCAAAAAAATGTGAGAGTTCCAAGACTAAAATTAGTAATTGCTGTATTAAAAGAAGGAAAATGTAAAGGCATTCTCACATTTTCATTGACCACATTCAAACCCCCAAACAAATTAATTACTGATGGAATTTCAAAGCTTTTTACTGATGGGTTCCTTGCATGTAGCGATCTCGCTACTAGCTAAGCCTAACAATTATTGTGAAGTGTGTCAAGCTTTGTATTACGATCTCGCCAAGTTAAAGCAATCCCGCTGCGAGATCGCTAGAGAATCTCAAGCTAGGCTCTGTTGACTGAATACGACATGTTGCGAGATCGCTACTATCAGCTACACATGTAGCGAGTTCGCTAGTGAGGCGCCAACTTGGCTCTGTTGACTGAGTACGACAAGTAGCGAACTTGTAAGTTACACGTGAACAGGAGCGAGGACGTAGCGAGGTCTATAGTAGCACTGTTACTACTGAATCATCCTGCAACGTGTGCGTTACGAGATCGCTAGAAGCACGCACTACCAAAAGTACTTGATTTTGCTGAAATGAAGTAACAACAACTCTATAAAAAATTGAACAGTCTACATCTAAAAAGCGTATAATTCATTGACCACATTCTTGTAACCAAAACAGAATCTTTAGTGATGCGTATATAAGTGATCATAATCCAAGAACTGGTTAATATTCTAAAAAGTAAATGTTTAAACCAAACTAAACTACGAAATCACAGGCCGGCGACTAAAATATCATGCAAGTCATCTACACACATCTTGTCGTTACCTTCGGCCTTCTCCACCGAACTTCCTTCATCGTTTTGCTTGTCTTGCTCGTTCTGGTCTGCTGGTTGAGCTTCAGTCTCGATGCAGGTGTTCTCTTCTTTGCCTTGTCCTGGTTCAACATCCTCGTCGGGTTCTCCGATCAGCCTCTCTTTCCTAATCATCTCATACCTCGCCGGCTCATCTTCTGCATCAGAGTCGCTGTGACGATGATCCCCATCACCATCATCACTTTCTGCATCTGCATCCCTTACATCAGCAGCAACAAGCTTCCCATCGGATGGCTCCTTCTCGCTGGCTGTAGGCAAATCTTGGCTAGGACCCGTGGAGTCTTTTTGCTTGGGAAATATGGTGCGGAAATCAGGTATCTCCTCCTCATCGCTCATATCGCACTCCACTACCCCGTTGGATATCAGTTCGCCGAGCCGTTCGTTGTTAGCACATGCCTTTTTCTCGGCCATTTCAATCTCATTCAATAACTGGCCCATAGACACCACAAGCATATCACGGGCATCAAAAACAACATCTACACAAACACATCAAGGTTGATAAGTACCAATTATTCACAAATGAAACAACTTCAACCAACTACAGTTAATAACAAGTTAGAATCATACCTGATACTCCCAGCCTACCCCTTGCCCTTTTGGCTGCCTCTTCAGCTTCTTTCTTTCTCGCGTACTTCCCATCGGCCTTCAACTCTAACCTCTTATGCTTGAGCCAATCCTTGTTGTATTTTCCGAGCGGCATGGGACGGCCTCTTGGAAAAATACCCGCTTTCCTGATCAGAGCTACAATCAAATTGCCATACGGAAGCGCGGCGTTCTTGTGTCTGGCCATCTTCATCATTTAAGTCAGAATTGTGAAGCCGGGGTTGATTGCAAGCTTCTCCATGATATAGTAGAACACCATGAGACTGCAAACTTTGGGCTCACATGCATGCCCTAGGGACGGGATCACATTACCGCATATTAGCTAAAAAACTAATCTCTGCTCCTCGGTAAGCCTGTGGATCGGGTAAAACCTAGCTGTACCCGGCCTATCAGAAGTCCTTTTAAACCACTTCTTACCCATCTCACCGGCCTTCAACGGTTTCTTGGGGCTAACAGAAGGAAACCTCTGCTCATAATGTACCTCGTACGGACCATCCTTTTTGGTAGGCCTCAGGTCGTTACGAGACAGATAGGGACATTTCAGAAATTCATTGATGCTAAACTTATCGACCATAAACTTAACACCCCGCACCATTGTAGTTATTTCTTCCACCCCTTCCTCTAAACCTAGGTTCACATAAAATTGGAGAACCTCCTCATGGTAAACAGGCTCAGGCAACAAGGCTCAGGCTCATGGTATTGCATCGGTCCGGGACATCAACAGACCGCCCGAAGTTGCATGCTCACCACCATCAAGGATGTACGATCCGGAGAGGGCCAGTTGAAGCTGTCCGACCCGGATAAGGGAAAAGCCAGTGCGAGCTTGGTAGGAGCAATTCACGGAGAGTCACCATCGTACGAAGTGGAGGACATGATGGTCGGTCAGAAAGGAGTAGTAAGTGTGGGAAAAAACCTTCCGGAGGATGTGAAAGAAGGTTTCTGTGAATTGTTGGCAGAATATGAGGGCATTTTTTCATTGGGAACGGAGGATTTGACAGGTGTTCCAGAGGAGATCGCCGTTCATAAGCTCAACGTCTTTCCGGAACTGAAACCTATACGGCAGAAGAAGAGACCTCTGGCTCCGGAGCGCGTGTAGGAAGTCCGGGCAGAGGTTGGAAGACTGCTGAGTGCTGGGATCGTGGAGGAGATATCTTATCCGGAGTGGATAGCAAACCCAGTTCTGGTGAAGAAACACGATGGCTTGTGGAGAATGTGTATTGATTTCACAGATCTGAACAAGTGTTGCTCGAAAGACAGCTATCCGCTCCCCTCTATTGATCAGCTGGTCGAGACTATCACTGGTTACCAAGTGTTGGCATTTTTGATGCACACCGTGGGTATCACCAGATTACGATGGCCAAGGATGACCGCCCCAAAACATATTTTATTACTGACTTTGGTACTTTTTGTTACAGGAAAATGCCTTTCGGACTAAAAAATGCAGGGGCAACGTATCAGAGGATGGCAGATAAGCTCTTCCGGAACCAAATGGGACGGAACCTAGAGGTTTATGTGGATGACATGGTGGTGAAGAGCCGGACGTACGAATCTTTCTTGACCGACCTCCGGGAGATGTTCGACGTGCTCCAGACGGCAAATCTCAAACTCAGTCCCGGAAAAAGCACCATTGGAGTCGGAGCAGGGAAGTTCCTCGGTTTCATGGTGTCAGCTCATGGGATTGACGTGAATCTAGAGAAGATATCGGAACTCATGGAGATGCCACCTCCGAGGGGGTGAAGGACGTGCAGAAGTTAACTGGATCGCTGGCCGCTCTGAGCCGATTCCTTGCTCGAGGGGCGGAGAAGCAGTTTCCCTTCTTCAACATACTCCGTAGGGCCAAACCATTTGAGTGGACGGAGGCATGTGATCAATCATTCACGGATCTAAAGGCCCACCTAGGAAGCCTCCCTACCCTGTCCCAACCACTGCCCGGAGAGGAACTCTTTCTGTACATAGCTGCAACGGAGCATGCTATCAGTTATGCCCTGGTCCGGGAGGATGGTAAGGTTCAACGTCCGGTATACTTTGTAAGCAGGGCGCTCCAAGGCCCGGAAACAAGGTACACTGCTTTGGAGAGATTGATACTGGCCCTGGTTCACGCCTCCCGGTGCCTCCGGACGTATTTCCAAGGACATCCGATCACGGTTCTGATAAACCATCTGTTAAGATAATCATGCTGAAACCGGAAGCCTCCGACCGAATGATGAAATGGGAAGTGGATCTCGGAGAACACGAGATCAAGTATCAGCCCTGGAAGGCCATCAAAGGACAAGCCTTGGCGGATTTCTTGGTGGAGATGACTGAGCCGTCGGGAGATTCGTCCGGATTGGAGCCACCCTCTGACAGATGGAAGTTGCATGTGGTTGGATCATCTCATGTAAGTGGTAGCGGGGCAGGGGTATTGCTTACCTGTCCAAAAGGAACAGAACACAGATATGTCATTCAGTTCAGCTTCCGAGCAATGAACAACGAGGCGGAGTACGGAGCGCTCTTAGCCGGACTCCGATTGGTGGTGGAGGTAGGAGTCACAGATGTAGAAGTCTACAGCGATTCTCAGATAGTGGTTCAGCAAGTAAACGTAGAATACGAGGCGAAGGAGCGGAGCTTACAGAGGTACCTCGATGCAGTCAAACCATTGTTGGCTAAGTTCCGTAGTATAACCGTGACGCAGATCCCCCGTGAAGATAACGACAAGGCGGACGCTTTGAGCAAGCTTGCTTCTCGGAGATCAAGCCAGATCCGGAGAGTAACTTGATGATGGAGACCTTATCCGCTCGGAGCTACGACATCCTGCAGATTGCAGTGGTAGAAGTTTCGAAAGAGTCATGGATGATGCCCCTGTTTGAATACTTGCAGCACGGCAAGCTCCCGGAGGACAAGGCATTGGCGCGGAGGATCCGGCAGAAGGAACCACGATACACCGTTTTGGATGGATCCTTGCTCAGACGGGGATACCTCCAACCATGGTTAAGATGTGTGGATTCGGATGAGGCAGATCGGTTGGTAAGGGAGATGCATGAGGGACCAAACGGCAGTCACCAGGGTGCATGGACCATCGCGAGGAAGATAATGTGCACGGGCTATTACTGGCCAACCCTGTTTGAGGATGCGCAAAAGTACGTCTGATCCTGTGTGCAGTGTCAGAGGTTTGCTCCACTCATTCATGTGCCTCAGGAAGAAAGGATATGGATCACCGGTTCGTGGCCTTTTGACCGATGGGGCATTGATCTGGTGGGACCCTTCCCCTCCGCTCCAGGATGGTTCAAGTACTTGATGGTGGCGATCGATTATTTCAGCAAATGGGTGGAGGCGGAACCCCTCACAAACATCCGTGGCAACACTTGCATTATGTTTTGTTGGAAGAATATCATTTTCCGTTACAGAATTCCCAAGTATATAGTCACGGACAACGGAGCTCAGTTTGAAAACGACCCGTTTCGGTCCTGGTGCAAGGAGTATGGAATTACGCAGCGGCTCACCTCCGTCTACCATCCACAGGCCAACGGTCAAGTTGAAGTTACAAATCGGACAGTGGTGAATGGATTGAAGACCCGTCTGCAGGGGGCACGAGGAAATTGGGTGAACGAACTGCCTAGTGTCCTTTAGGCATACAGGACGACTGAAGGATCCGCCACGGGTGAAACACCCTATATCTTGGTTTACGGAGCGGAGGCAGTTATACCAGCCGAAGTGGGAGTCCCAAGTCTCCGAACTCTCACTTGGGATGAAGACCAAGTGGGACTGAGCTCTCCACTCGGATCAAGCAGGCTGTTGGGCTTGGATCTTTTGGAAGAAAAGCGGGAACAAGCAGCGCTGTATGAAGCCAATGTAAATGAACAAGTGAAGCGTTATCACGACAGACGCATCAGAAAGAAGTCATTCGTCCTCGGAGATTGGGTGATGCGGAGGAACGACAAGAGTTTGTAGGAGGCTACCGGCAAGCTAGCACCAAATTGGGAAGGGCTGTATCAAGTCACAGCTTCATTTCCGGGCGGAAGTTATGAGCTGGCAGACCAGTCCGGACGGGTTATCCCTAGAAGGTGGAACATCACCAACCTTCGGAGGTTTTACAGAGCTTCCTGAATAGGTATGCTTTCTGTTAGAGTTTATAGCTCCGGGTCCTCTGGCTAGGGTTGAGCCTAGGGCCCCATTTTGTTTCATTTACCATGTACTTGACTTCGGCTCCCAGAGGCAAAGGGTATGTCCGGCCGCAGTCCACTTGGTTTAATGAATGAAGAGCTTGCAGATTTTATACTTGTTTATTTTCAATTTCGCACGATTAAATTCCTCCGTATCATTTGAATAAACTAACGGGGGTGAGCAAAGGTAATAACGAATAACAGTTTAATCAAACAATAAGATGAAGCGCTTGAACAAGCTAAATCTTAAAAGGAAAGAGAAAACACATTTGGATAAATGATACATTTGAATAAATGAAATACACCACGGTTCGGATGGACTAAGTGTACAGATTGAGTCCGAACGGACCAGTATACAAATACAACAAATACAATAGTACAATCTAGTAAGTCCGGACGGACTAAGATACAAACAAAGACAAAAGAACCTATTAATACTTGGGCCAATCGATACCGTCCCAATTGTTAGGGGAAGATGTAGGCTCCGGAGTAGGAGGCTCCGGAGAGGGTATCATGGCACCATTCTCCGAAGAAGGAGGTGCCAGATCTTGAGGACCCGCACCATGATTTTCGGTGGCAGGATTCCGCTCCGAAGTGTCAGGATCGAGATCGTGGACCTTGGCACCGCTGGTCTGACCCGCCTGGCCCAGGTATGGAAAAAGAGGGATTGGCGGAAGCTCTGATGGACCTGCTGCATCCGGTTCGGATCCGAATATACCATCAGAGTCCGAATCGAAGGATTGCACCACCTCCTTGGTAACTTTCGCCTTCCCTTCGTCGAAACCACAGATGGCTTCAGTGGACACCGGCTTCGGACTTCCCTCAGGATCCGCCTCAAACATCTCAAGCACGGAGGGTTTCATCCTCTCGACACCGCCTCGGTAGAACTGGTCCACATCTTAGTTATACTGGTCAGCAGCTCCCGGATGATAGTAGCACTTAGTGAACGGACCCCGCTTACTCTCCGGAACCCAACCTCTCATCTTCTGATAAATCTGGTGGGCGGAGAGCTTGTTTGAGGAGCGCAGCAGTCCTATCAAATCTTGCTCAAAAGCCTTGCTCCGGAGGACCTTATCGGCAAAGGCAACACACAACTCCCGCTGCACGGACGGAGAGGCAAGAGTCTCTAGCTCCTTAATTCGAGCATCCGCCTCGGTGGCTCGGATCTTCGCCGCTGCAAGGTCGCGGGTGAGGTTCCCATTGCTCCTCTCAAGGGAACTGATCTTTTGAGAGAGCCTCGTATTCTGGACATGATAGGTCTGGTTGATGGACTCGGAGACTCCAAGAGAGGCGATCAAATAAGCAGCAAAGTCCTAAAAAGATAACACGTGAGAACCACAATCAATTGTATCCGTACCGGAGAAAGAAACATAACTTACTCTGCCAGTCTGGCTCCGACTGCTGCTCTGAGTGGTCTCCTTGCCCACATCACTAGTCGGGTCGGCTACTCGCCTATCCGAAACCTTCTTTTTCTCTCCGAGGGGATCACCCACGTGGGGTTGCTGGCTGTCTCCGGTTTCCGGGACGTCAAAGGTTTCTTGAGTTTTGGACGCTTTTGGAGAGGATTAGGATCCTCTTCATCCTCGGACGACTGGGGACCCGGTACAGCAAGGGCTGCAGCCCTATTTCCAGCTGACTCCGTAGCCGCATCCACCTTCTCCTTGATCGGAGGTTGCTCACCTCCAATGGTACCAGCCTTGACTGCGGCCTCCTTCGCCTTCTTGGCCGCGGCCTCCTTCTCCTTCTTGGCTTTCTCCTCGTTCAAAGCCTACACATGCTTCCTCTTCTTCTCATTCTCTGCTGCTTTCTCCTGTGGGGTTTTCATGCCGTCCCTCGAACCGGTTAGTGGCTTATCCGTCTTAGATGTCTTACCCGATCTGGACGGGGGATCGACGCCATTCTCTATCACAAGATACACTGCAAACATCCGGAACGGATGAGACACATAAACATACCAATAAAAAGGAAAAGAAGGAAAATGAGGGAGGGAAGGAAAAGTTGACTTACGGGCTGGATCCCTACTAACATAGAAGCGGTACTTGGTGAATACTTCCGGTTCGTATGCCCTCAGAGGGAAGACGTACTTCCCTTTCCAGTAGTTAGATAGATCGAGCTGATTGAAGCTCAGCTTCGCGATGTTCTCCTCTTGTCCCTCCGAACTGAACACCGTCTTCTCCTCCTTCTTGGCATCGTGGTTCCAGCTGGGACACGGAAATTTGTTAGTGTCAAAAGTGAAGTAACACTTTTGCCAGTTGGAATAGTTGTCGCGCCGACCCTTGCAGCAGTCCTTCACCCCCTTCCGTCTCTGAAAGGTAAAGATCCCTTCATCCTTAGTGCCCTCCAAATTATAGATGGCCCGGAACAGTTCCAGAGACGGCGTAACCTCGCAGCGGTAACAGTTGAGAAGAAACGCCTGGACCACGGAGACCCTGTTAGCTGCAACTGAGCCGTAGAAATGTTGAAGTGATCAAAGATGGAGGTGAAAAGAGAGGAGAGGGGAAAAGTGATGCCGTAGAGGAAATGACTCTGAGGGATAGCCGCCGTTGTAGTATATATGATCCCCCTCAAACAAGCTCAACCCAGAATCGATCGAGAGCGGAACCACCATCACTTGAACAAGCTGTCTTACGTCCTGACTAATGTCCACGTCATCGTCCTCGACTGGATCATCTTTCTCTGGCACTGGGTTTACACCCACCTTCACTTCTCCGCCAGATAAACCGGCGCCACACTCATTCTCTTCGTTTTCGTTGGCCATAATGCGAATGGTTGAAGTATGAAGAGGAAAGAGAACATGGAGAAGAGGACGCTAGAAAACGGGAGAAGAAAACAAGAAGATGAAAAGTGAATGTGATGGAAAGGATCCACTATTTATAGGAGCAAAGCTAGCAGAAAATGGGGCCCGAGTCCCAAGGCGACATGATTGCTCTCTTGAAAAGATAAACATAATTTCTTAAATAGATAACACATTTATGAAGCAGCAACACGCCTCATAACCATAATGCGAATGGTTGAAGTATGAAGAGGAAAGAGAATATGGAGAAGAGGACGCTAGAAAACGGGAGAAGAAAACAAGAAGATGAAAAGTGAAAGTGATGGAAAGGATCCACTATTTATAGGAGCAAAGCTAGCAGAAAATGGGGACCGAGTCCCAAGGCGACATGATTGCTCTCTTGAAAAGATAAAGAGAATTTCTTGAATAGATAACACATTTATGAAGCAGCAACACGCCTCATAAATGCGCTTGCAAACACGCGGATAGGAAGACTAAGCGCCCAACGCGTACCCAGACGCACTCAAACATATAACCCAGGAACAAGCTTCCGGGTCGGATTGCATGCCTCCGGGCGGATCCCATTAACAAATCTAGACGTGATGAGACACGTGACCCCTCCTCCGGATCGGTTATCTCCGGACGGATCCCATGTCTCGGGGGGCTAGTGGTGATATGGACTCTGGACCATATCCAGGCTCCGGCCCAAAGAGTGGTCCGGTCCATATGACATCAGTTAGAATGGCGTTATCCGGGGACAGAAAGGACATGAATATGACCTGTCCCCGGATAAGGACAAACAGGCAGGACCACTGCCTTTGGGTTGAGATCTGACCACTCACACCTATAAATACAACTTTGGACTTGTGGAGAAAGGTATGTTCTATCAGACTAAACTCTCTCAATATATCCTTATTCTCTCTCCTATTCAAAGGCCTCTCTTTCATCATCACGCCGGAGTAGCTATCCTCGGGATACTCCGGGGCGTTGTTTTGCAGGTCTATTAGGTGAGAGCGTGCGGAGCACGGACGAAGCCTCATCCGGACCGGAGACCATCCTTGTATCCGGACCGGAACTGGAAGCTGATAGCATCAGTCTCCATGAATAGAGTTGATTCGGCATTCCTTCATAAATGGAGTCGATTCGGTATTCCCTATATCTAATTCTAATGCCGGAAACAACATATATATCAACACCAACAACTATAACCACAAGGGAAAAGGATAGTGGTAGCAGTCATAAGCGCTTTTAACAAATCAAGATAACTAAAAAAATACGAAAAATACACTCAAATATGTAAGAAGAAAAAAATATCCTTTAGAAGTGACAAAAAGTGACCAAAAACTCAAAACAAATCCTCATTATAAGTAGGTGTAGGATTAACACTGACTACAAGCTGCATTTGCAATCTCTCTCCGGTTTGTCTCACTAAAACTATAGTGTGGCCCAACTCATAGCCTGTATGAGACATTCCATATTGTTTTCACAAAGGCAAAAATGTTGTTTTATTGTCTAACTAGTACCATACTGGTGAGTCAAATGACATCACGTGCAAGCACAATCTACAAATCTAAATTAGACAAAGAGACTAAAGCTAAGTATTCAAACTATATCGGCTTGGATTTCTTCTATCCATCTATCAAATCATATCTAAAGGCAACATAGTTTAACCAATCAAAATGTCCAGTTAGTTAAACTAAAAATTGGCAAATAACAAAGCCCTTAAAGTTTTGTATCTATAGAAATGCCATTTCACGTAATTTCCCAAATTAATTTCCCATACATGAAAGTTGTCTATAGGAGAGTCTTATAACGACATGCATTACTTTGAAACACGCAATCATTGCATATACTAGCTAGATTGATTAGACAATGGGATTTAATGATAAATTTTTTAATTGAATAGAGTTGAAGTTGATAAAATCAATACAAAAAGTACTACAAGTCATTTCAACTGAACTTACTTTTATCCATTGTAGCATCCATAGACTGATATGGCTAAAAGCTAAATGGTACAAAAACTCGTTTTTGCAGGGATCAAGATCTAGCATCGTGGTGCGAACTAGCACGAAATAAATACAAATAAGGTCCGGAATTCAAATTTCAAGGATTTTAAATCAACAAACTAGGTAGTTTTTCTAAGAAGCATGAAATGCCATTACTTAACCTTAAAAACCTGTGAGAAACTAGAAATTATTCTAACCATTAAAATACTTACAAATGCCATTGTTCAACATGTTCAACACAGTATAAGCTGAGTTTTGATCCTAACAAGTTGTAAATGAAATTGATCTCATCAAATTGAAAAATTAATTGTAAAAATGTTTTATTGCATTAAATCCCGTCATGAAATGTAAAATTTTAATATTGAGGTAATAGGTAATTTTTTAAAATGAATGAAAATAAGGTTTAATTTGTAATTTTTTGGAACTAAGATGTTGATTAACGTGTTGTAATGATAAGTCCATAGTTTGCACTCTGAGGGTTCGTTCAGACTCAGACCAGGACCCGAGAAGGGTCAGGGGCTCGAGATACGCGGTAGATGGACTCGCGGGTCCATCGGCCCAAATCCTTATAAGTAACGCGTATATTCTGAACTGCCTACAAGGAATATACTTCCTCTAATTATGGGAATACAACTGTTATATCCCTAAGAGTTGTATTCTTACTCTAATTACAAACCATGCCGATCTACGGATCGGAACTCTATAAATATAAAAGTTTGATAGATCTCTCTATTCATATTATCTTACACACACTACGCCTTACACTTATAAGCTTCTCAAAGTTGTTACTGACTTAAGCATCAGAGTGTCTACCCCTGGGCCACCCAGAGTTTTGTCTTGCAGATCAGTTCGTGAGCTGGGTTCGTGATTAAGCGCATGTTCCAGACATCCATTGGTAATGCTGCAACTTTAAAGTGGCCCTTATGATGTTTTCATTGCATTACATTACGCCACTAATTTCATTATGTAAATACTGGAATTTTTAGGTGTATGAACAGTTTATTGCAATATGTTTCGCCACTAATTTCATTATGTAACTATAGGAAGTTTTAGGTGTATGAACAGTTTGATTGTGCATGTATGCTTTTGATAAAGAAGATCTAGGTCAAATGAAAAAAATTAAGCATGCATTATCAAAAATTAAATTTGCACGTCCTTGCAAATCCTTGCACGTATCAACCCAAATACTATGCAAATTAAGTCTTATTTAATTTGTTCTTTAGCTAAACGGTCCCTTTCGCAGTCTCCAATGTTTATATTTGCATCA
The DNA here is from genome assembly GCA_948330725.1 of Sherardia arvensis. Lineage (NCBI taxonomy): Eukaryota > Viridiplantae > Streptophyta > Magnoliopsida > Gentianales > Rubiaceae > Sherardia > Sherardia arvensis. The sequence goes on from OX415237.1 coordinate 10,412,983, forward strand.
TATATTTCTCTAATTGGAAAGAAATGTGATCTTTGCACATTTAATTTTACAAGGAATACTAAGTTGCACGATATAAGCACGAATAATGTATTTTAATTTATAACCTACACTTTTAAAATTGTAAGAAAAGTGGTGTACCTCTCCAACAACTTTAGATTCTTCCTTTAATATTGCATGAAATTTTTCTTTATCCGAGATGAGACTTGCGTGTTTTAGAGTAAATATCATTTCTAGTAAAAAATACGCCTGATAAGGTCAATGATCATAAACTGACGAATTTTGTCTTTGCAACAAGTGCTCTAGAGTAAATATCATTTCCAGTCAAAAATACGCCGCCTGATAAGGTCAATGATCATAAACTGACAAATTTTGTCTTTGCAACAAGTACTCTAGGAACATATGGACAATCCTTAACACCAAAATGCAATTCGATATTTTTCACTCCCATTCCAGATGCATATGATAACCATCCTGGAATTCCCATGATAAATGAGTTCACATCAGAACACGGAAATCCGATTCGCAACATATCAACTGGTAAGGCCTCGAAAGCACGCTCGTTTTTGCGGATTCCTTTAGTGGAAGAAATGATAGGATATGCAAGAACAGTGTAATGAAGAAGACTAATAGGACTCTCCACCACCTCCTCATCAACCCTCACACGCTTCGTTATTGGCTACATATCCTCTGTATCGATCTCTGTCTGAAGGTGCCTAAGCTTTGATCGGAGTGTCTCCGGCTGCTCTCCTCCTTTATCTGGCTGCTCTTTGTCATGATTTTTCGTTTCTGCATCCAATTTTTTTGGTCGATCTCTAGTCTCTGAGTGTAAAAAGTGCTGCCCTTCTCCATCTTGATCAAAGGAGTGCTAGGCTTCCCATTCTTCAAGATACTTCTCGGTTAGATAATGAAATGATTGCTGGCTCAAATAAATTTGTATGAATTATTATGTAATGAAATGATTCAGGTTTCTTGAATTTAGTGGAATCAGTAGTAAAAGAATATGTACGACAGTGGTTATCTTATCTATGTCTGTGATTTGAAAAATCCAGTTTTTCTACTATTAGTGATAATAATATATTAATCCTATTCTAGTGCTATATGCTCATAGAATTAGCATGACATGATATATATAAAACCTCACATACATGTAGTGTGCGTGCAGGCCCTTGCACGATGAAAATAAAATAATATTCTATTAAAATTACTCACAATCTTGCATGAGATATACAAAAGGATTGGAATATACTAACTCATTCATATATTGATGGGCCACCTTTTCTTCTTTATAAGAAGACTGTGTTATTTGGAAATCAGTAAATACACTTTCCTGCTATAGTTAGGTAAGAAGGAGTGTTAGAGGAAAAATATTGGTAACGAAGTATCTGCTCCTTATCAAGAAATTAATGATTAGTGTATCTTACAGGAGTATAAATATCAATTTAAACTTTTAATAGCCGTTGGCTTCTGGATGATACTTCTACCCCAATGACTACCACAAACGCTTTCGTGTGCTTCCTTCACTAAGTGCTCTGCATCGGAGGGCCGGACACATTTAAGTAAGGGTTGAAGGTATCCTTTCTTGTATAAATTGCCAACGTGAATTACATACTTAGGATATTTAACTCGGACCTTGCTCGTCAAATATTTTTCCTCCGGGAGGGTTCCCGTTTGTAGGTATTTGATGTAGGGGCTCATCCAGTTGTCCGAGATGTCTATAGCCATGATCCTGCTTTCTTCATAACTCATTTTTGCCCGGGTTTCCATCAACAATTTTTGAGAGGAACGTATGTTGAGGTCCGAGGAGGCAAGCTTGCTAGTGCATCAGCTTTGTGGTTACCTTCTCGAGGGATGTGGTTCAATTCATAGTTTCAGAACTGATTTAGGAGAGGTCTGACTATCTCGAGTTACTTCTGAGACTGTATTCTCAGGTATCGTATTCACCATTGACCTGCTGTACCACAATCTGTGAGTCGCTGAAGATCTCGAGGTCTTTACCTTCGAGAACCTTTGCCAGTTTAGCCCTGTTATGAGGGCTTCATACTCAGCTTCATTATTGGCGGCTCAGAAGTTGAAGTGAAGAACATAGGGATGGTCCTTTCCCTCGGGGCTGGTGAGTAGGACTCCAGCACCACTTCCCCCTGAGTTGGAGGATCCGTCCACATATAGGCGCCATTTTCCTGTATTCGGGACTGGTTCTTGTTGGTTGATCTCCACTGGTTTGACTGATTCCATTATGAAATCAGATAAAGCTTGGCCTTTGATGGCTATCCAAGGCTTGTTCTGTATATCATGCTCTCCCAACTCGATGGCCCACTTCATCATCCGTTCTGAAGCGTCGGGGTTCTGAAGGATTTATCTGATCAGATAGTTGGTCAGAAACACTATTGTATGTGCTTGAAATTATGGTCACAGCCGTCGAGAGGCATGCACGAGAGCCAATATTAGGCGTTCGAGAGCGGTATATCTGGTCTCGGGCCCTTGTAGGGCTCTGCTAACATAGTATATGGGGTGCTGTGACCCTTCCTTATCCTTAACCAATACAACACTGATGGCTAGCTGGGAGACGGATATGTATAAGTAAAGAGTCTTCCCCTGTCTGGTTTTGAAAGCGTTGGCAGGTGTTGGAGGTGATCTTTGAGTGCTTGGAAGGCTTCTCCACACTCGTGTGACCACTCAAATTGGTTGGACTTCTTAAGGATGTTGAAGAAGGGCAAGTGTTTTTCAGCTCATTTGGAGAGAAATCGGCTAAGGGCCGCAAAGGATCCCGTTAGCTTCTTTACGTCCTTGACGGTCTTTGGAGGTTGCATATTTTGTAGGGCTTCTATCTTCTCGTGGTTAGCCTCGATTCCCCGATTGAATACCATGTATCCTAAGAATTTGCCTGCTCCCACGCCAATGGTACATTTAGCGGGTTAAGTTTTAGGTTGGATGCCCGCAACGTATCAAAGGGTTCTTTTAAATCTTTGAAGAATGCGTCATAGCTGCGGCTTTTCACCATCATGTCATCGACGTATATCTCTAAGTTGCATCCTATTTGAGACTTGAACAACTTGTCCACCAGTCGCGGGTAACTGGCTCCAGCGTTCTTTAATCCAAAGGGCATCATTTTGTAGCAAAAGGTTCCTCTGCCAGTTATGAAGAAGGTCTTCTCCTTATCCTTCTCAGCCATAGGAATTTGGTGATATCCCTTGAAGGCGTCAAAGAAGGCTAGCGCCTGATATCCAACGATTGCTTCAACCAGACGATCTATCGAGGGTAAAGAGCAGCTATCTTTGGGACATCAATCATTTAGGTTGGTGAAGTCGATGCACATTCTCCACTTCCCATCTGGTTTTTTGACCATCACCAGGTTTGCTATCCACTCGGGGTATTTTACTTCCTCGATTATGTGGGCTTTGAGTAGCTTGTCTAGTTCCTCTCTGATTGCCTCAACTCGGTCTAGCGCAAAGATGTGTCGCTTCTGCTTTATAGGCTTTTGCGCTGGATTGATATTTAGATAATATTTTGCCAAGCGAGCTGATGCTCTACTAAGTCATTGGTAACCCAAGAGAAGACATCTGTATCCTGGTTGAGGAGATCTCGAAGTTTGGTCTTTATTTCGGGGGGTAGGAGGGTTTCAACCTCGACGGTTCCTGATTCTCTGAGTTGCATCGGCTCGGACTCGGAGTAGTACTTGGCGGGTTCAGGATTTTCCTTCTCTGGTTTTCTGATTGCTTGAATGGTGCAAACTCGGGCTAACAGTTGGTCACCTCAGACCGTGGCTATCCCTTGATTTGTGGGGAATTTCATTGCCAGATGGTAGGGGGACCAGATTGTTTTTGCTTGGCACATCCACGGCTGTCCAAGGATGATATTGTACGGTGCCCTGGAGTCAATTATTGTAAAGGTACATCAGAGGGTTATACTCCGAGGACCGTCTTCAACTCGCACCAGCAAGGCAATCTCTATTAAAGGGGTAACGGGATCGCCAACGAATCTCAAGATTGGGTTTATAGATACGAGATTGCTTCTGCTTAATCCCAACTGTTCATAACTACTGAGAAACATAATCTCCACCTCACTTTCCTGTCTACCGAAACACTTTTAATCACGTTGTGATTTATGGTAACCGTGATTACTAGAGGATCTTGATGGATATCTTGAACCCGCGCTTGATCACGAACACATCTCACGAATTGATCTGCAAAACAAAGCCTCGGGTGTCCCGAGGATAGACACTCTAACGCTCAAGTTAGTATGATGCGTAAGGCGTATTGTATGTAAGATAATAGATAGAGAAAATTACCAAACCTTCGGTATTTATATGGCTATAATCCATAGATCGCCAAGATATGTAATTATGGTATGAATACAACTCTTATGGGAATAGTAGTTGTATTACCATGTATAGAAGAAGTGTATTTCGGTCATGGCTGTATTTACCATGTTTAGGAGGATGTATATTCCTTGTAGAACATTCATAATATACGCATTCCTTATAAGGATTAGGATTGATGGACCCGTGGATCCATCTTCTGCGTAACTCGAGCCCATGACCCTTCTCGGGCCCTGGTCCGAGACTGAATGAGGTCCAGAACACGAACCATGGAATTATCAGATCTGACTGGGGAAATTGGTTAGGAACTGCATCCTCCGGCGAAATGGCTACAGTTTCATCCAGGCGAGATCCCCTGCTCCTTCATTCCCAGGGTGAGGCTTCTTCTGGCGATCGGTGTACGTCGTTGATGCTCCTTCCTGCTCCCCGGTTGGCAGCGGCGCTTGTCCCGTCATGGTCGTGGAGGTGGTTGGCGTTGGTACTTTTTATTCCTGTTGGGGCCAGAGAATGGATTTGTGTACTCCCACGAAGGTTATCAGCCGGATCAGTCATGAGTTTGAAGGTCGTTTAGATCAAGATAGACACGCGGGTCCCACTGGGCGTGCCAAATTGATGGATGTCTAGAACCCGCACTTGATCACGAACCCGGCTCACGAACTGATCTGCAAGACAAAGCCTCAGGTGTCCCGAGGGTAGACACTCCAACGCTTAAGTTAGTATGTGCGTAAAGCGTATTTTATGTAAGGTAATAGATAGAGAAGGTCTACCAAACCTTTGGTATTTATATGGCTACAATCCTTAGATTGCCAAGATATGTAATTATGATATGAATATAACTCTTATGGAGATAATAGTTGTATTACCATGAATAGAAGAAGTGTATTTCGGTCATGGTTGTATTGCCATATTTAGGAGGAAGTCTATTCCTTGTAGAACATTCATAATATACGCATTCCTTATAAGGATTTGGATTGATGGACTCGTAGATCATCCTCCACGTAACTCGAGCCCACGACCCTTCTCGGGACTTGGTCCGAGACTGAATAAGGTCTAGAATACGAACCATGGACTTATCAGACAGTACCCTCCAAATGCAAAGCACAATGCCTATGATGATGTTGTGTTTGACTTGTGACAGGTTCTTGTTGTAATTCTCCTAGCCTAGACATGGAATCCTTAATCTGTCTCTCTATGTTACCAAAACTGGTTTCGCTCCAGTTTGCCAAGTGTCGAACCACGCATGCTAAATTAGTAGACATATTATATATACTAAACCCTATCTCTCAAATAGGGCACGCATAGTTCAGATTCAAATATAATATATTTCTCTACTTGTAAGATCCAGTTCAAGTTCCACCTATTTAAACACTCGAAAATCAAGAACTAAAGTCAATATCTACGGATTTGAAGATGGTGTGTATATTTGAGGTTGGTGCAATTCGCAGAAGTAAATAAAAAAAAAATACCCTTAAAAAGTGACAAAAAGTGACCAAAAATAAAAAAATCCTCATTATAGGTATGTATAAGATTAACTGCACACTGACTACAAGCTGCCTCTACAATCCCTCTCCGGTTTGTCTCACTAAAACTACAGCATGGCCCTCCTCATAGCCTGTATGAGACGTTCCATAATGTGTTCTCAAAACCAAAAATTTCATTTTGTTGTCTAACTAGTACCCGATACTAGTGAGTAAAATGACATCACGTGCAAGTTTAATCTACAAATATAAAATACACAGAGACACAAGAGAGACCTGAAGGTAAGTATTCAAACTATATCGACTTGGATTTCTTCTATCCTTCTATCAAATCAGATCGGAAGGCAACATAGTTTTACCAATCAAAGTTTCAGGCTAGTTAAACTAAAGAATGACAAATAACAAAACTCTTAAAGTATTGTATCTATTAAAATGCCATTTCATGTAATTTCACAAATTTTCCATATATGATTACTATCAATAGAAGAGTCTTATAACGGCATGCATTACTTTGAAACACACAATTATGAATATACTTGCTAGATCAGTTAGACAATAGGATTTTATGTTAAAATTTTAAATCGAGGAGAGTCGAAGTTGATAAAATCAGTACTACAAGTCATTTCAACTATATTTACTGTTTATCCAGTGTAGCAAAAGTGATCATATGGCTCGTAGTGATGATTTGACCAACTCCGCATCCGTTACCAAAAGCTGAATGACACAACGCTCTTTTTACAGGGATGAAGATCTAGCATTGTGGGGCGAACTAGCATAAACTAGGTATTTTTCTAGGAAGCTTGAAATGTGATCACTTAACCTTTTTGACTTTAAAATTTCAAGGACTTTAAATAAACGAACTAGGTATTTTTTCAAGAAATATGAAATGAGATTACTTAACTTTAAAAAACTGCGAGAAATTATTCTTAACCATTAAAATACATAAACCAGTGCTATTGTTCAAGATATCAAATCAATATAAGCTGAGTTTTGACCCTAACAAGTTGTAAATTAAACTGATCTCATCATCTTGAAAAATGAACTGTAAAAATGATTCATTGCATTAAATCTTGTCACGAAATGCAAAATAATGTTGAGGAAATTGTAATTTTTTCAAATGAATGAAAATAAGGCTTAGTTTGTAAATTTTTGGAATCAAAGATGTTGATTATTGTGTTGTAATGCTGTAACTTGAAACTGACCTTTACAATGTTTTCATTGCATTAATTTATGTCACTAATTTCATTATATGAATATTGGGATTTTTAGGTGTATGAACAATTCTGCTGCAATAAATTTCGCCACTAATTTCATTATATAATAAAATATGGGGATTGTTAGGTGTATGAACAGTTTGATTGTGCAGGTCTGATTTTTGCTAAAAACAAGTCTAGGTTATTGTGAAAGAATTAAATCTGCATTAGCAAAAATTAAATTAGGACGATCAAATTGTTCTTGCACGTATCAACCCCGATTCCTATGCAATTAAGTCTTACTTAATTTGTTCTTTAGCTAAACTGGCATTCTCCAATATTTATATTTGCATCATATATTTCTCTAATTTGGAAATAAATGTGATCCTTGCCCATTATTTGTTTAAACGAATTTTAAGTTGCACGATACAAGCACGAATGATGTATTTTAATTTATAACCTACACTTTAAATATTGTAAGAGAAGTGGTGTACCTGTCCAACAACATTAGATACTTGTTTTAATATTAAATGAACTAATGCACCTAGTCAGGGTGTATTTATAAAGTGGTTTTTGAATTCACTTAACACAGGTACACTTCCTGAGAAGGGCTTCATTGAAAGATTTTGAAAATCATTCTTCAACATTTGGTATGCTTTATATAGTCGACTCTCCTTGATTTTGTCTTTCGCTTCCTCAAGAGACTTACAGTGCAAACGATATCGCTTCAGTTTCTGCATCACGATTATTCACTCCATTTCTTTTGGTCGATCTCTAGTCTCTGAGTTTAAGAAGTGCTACTTTTCTTCAAGATTGTTGTTTCAGATAAATATGTATAAATTATTATGTAATGAAATGATGATTCAGGTTTCTTGAATTTAGTGGATTCAACAGTAAAAAAATATGCACGCCAAATAATAGTTATTTTATGTATGTCTATGATCTGAAAAATCCAGTACATTAATCCTATTCTAACGCTATAAATATGTTCATAGAATTAGCATGACATGACGTGCATAAATCCTCACATACGTGTAGTGTGCGTGCAGGCCCTGCACGATGAAATAAAATAATATTTTATTAAAATTTACTCGCAATCTTGCATAAGATATATAAAAGGCTTGAAATATATTAACTCATTCAGAAATTTATGAGTCACCTTTACTTCTTTATAAGAAGATTGTGTTATTTCATTTCAAAAAAGAAAAAGAAAATTGTGTTATTTGGAAATTAATAAATACAACTTTTTGCTAATTAGGTGAGAAGGAGTGTGGTGTGGGAACAAAAATCTCGATAATAAATTACTTATAAGAGATTAATAATTAGTATCTCTGGTAGGAGTATGAATATTAATTTAAACTTTTATACTCAAATACTCAATACTAAATAGAACTAGCCAACAAGAGTACTGTTTGATTAGATATTAATAAATGTTTAATCAAAATATGTTAAACTAATTAATTTTATGCTTAAACTAATTAAGCATAAACGCTTAATTTGACCCCTTTTTTTTAAAACCACCCAAGAGTGGGGTGAAATTTATTCGGCTCACCAAACCTGAAAAAACCTTACTAAGAAGGTGAAAAATTAATATTTGTTTAATAACATGCTATGAGAAAAAAACTCTATTGTAATTTGTTGCATAAAGTGTACACCCATGTCTACTCCTACAAGCACTTTAAGGGTCGCTAAGCGACGTCCAATTCTGCCGATAGGAGGACTCAATCATCGCAAGCATTTTAGGGATCGCCAAGGCGAATCCCAAGTTTGCCGACGAGAGGGGTTCCACTAAAACAACCTAAGAATGTACTAGTGTGAATAAGCATCATTCTGAGCCATGAGCTGTCTGTGGCATTGACTGGTAGTGACTTCAGTTCCATTGCATGGTTGTGTTGTGAATGCTTCAACTGCATCCTTTCTTTATCAGCTTGTAGCTTCCGGCACCTGTACCAACAAAAAGAAACCATAGCAGTATCCCAGTGTTTCATCGTAATCTCAAGTATGGAATTTCTCTACTGTCTAGATCAACTAAGCGTTTTATTCTCCTTGGTAGGGTATAATGAGTGAATGTATGCATGCTGTTTTCAGAACTTGCAAGTTTTGCTAGTGCATCAGCAACATCATTTGATTCTCTATCAATATGAGTAAAGGAGATTTGAAACTCACCAGATATTGCTCAAATGTTCCTGATTACTGGCAGCAATCTCCAAGGGGGTTTAGCCTTCTTTGTCACAATCTGGATCAACAGCAATGAGTCCACCTCCACTTGCACCTTGTGAAAATCTTGGAAATAGATTGCTTCTAGGCCAAGTGATAGAGCAACTGCTTCTGTTTCCAAACAGTCTTTTACTTTCGTCGGTTGTGTCTTTGTGAATACTACTCTGCCGGTAGAGCTTCTGATCACTATACCTGCACCACCATTCCCATTTCTCAAGAAAGAACCATCAGTATTAAGTTTACAATTCCCAATATCAGGCAGAGTCCATGTGTCTCTACATCTCCCAGAAGATAGAGAGTGATTCTCTTTCTTCAAGAGTTCTTGAGATATTAGCTGAATTTCATCTTGAATTCGTTTCAGGATCAGTCTTTTGTCTGTTGGAGTATTATCATATAGGTATGCATTTCTTGCACATCAAATGAACCAAACACACACCACATGCAAAAGTCTAATAATGCTTCTTTTCATCCCCGTGTTTTCATGAGTATTCCAGTAGAAATAGAAAATATCCCATAGGGAATCAGATCTGTGATAATTCACCTCATAATAAGCACATACAGATTTCCAAATCCATTCCACATTTTCCCAAGAGTTAAATATATGACGCATCTCATCAGATTGTGCATGACAAAAGCAACAAATAGATGGTTGGTGAATATTTATGTCTTCCAAAATGTCAGTAATATGAACTAATCTGTTTGCTAATCTCTAGCAAAAAATGGATATTTTTTTTGGCAATGCATTAGACCACAAATGCTTAAAGGAGGGAACTACCATTTTTTTAGGTCTAATTTGTTCATATGCAGATGCTAGTGAGAAAGTACCATTTAGAGTAGGTTTCCATATCATGACATCCTAATATTCATCGTACAAAGGGAAATCGTTAGACAGAAGCTCATAAATCTCCTCGGAAAAATCCTGTTGCATAGTGATCAGATATTCATGTTGTTCAGATTAAAACTCAGATACAGTTGACCCCTTTAAACTATTACAAGCCATCATCGTGTGACTAAATTAAGCCCAAGAATTCGCCTTTTTACGAATGACAATCCTTCACAAAATTTATTCAAAGTTTTCCAGCTACAACTGGATTCCAAGTAACTTGATCATCAACACAATCCTTTTTTTTTATCATAAACACAATCCTATTAAACATGGCCACAAGAAATTTACAAAAATATATAAAATGTCACCATGAACCTACACCGTAAAGATAATATTATACCAAGAGAAACTCAAAATTTGAGTGTAAATCTGTAAGAAGTGCCATGCCAGGCTAATTATCCAACCTCATCAATTTTTTATTATCGATTACATGTACAGTACAGTCCTTACAATTGATCCCTGTTTTTTTTGTGCAAACCGCTCTGAAGCGGGGGAAATTTTATTAGGTCTCCCAAACCTGATAAAAGCAAGAAAAAAATGGAAAATATAGTAGTGCCGAAGGGCAAGTTTGTCGGGCCTACGCTTAAAAGCATGAAAAATGCTTTTCAAAAATGGTAGAGATCATAACTCTATACAAAATAATGGCTAAATCATACTTTAACTCAGAGCATATTTGAGAATTGCGTAGCAAAACTCAAGGCGGCACCAAGTGAAAATATGTTTTAGTCTATATATTTTAGTATCTTCAAGTAGGGTAGTGTCATAGGCTTCTTGTAATAGTTGCATGATCCTCCTCATCAAATAGAGCCAGAAAGTTGAGGATGCTTGAGCTTGCTGTTTAGTATCTGAGATGGAAATGTCAGTTGATGCAGGTGGTGCTATTGCTTCTTGAGAATTGCTCTCTTCCAATGGTCCAGTGTACCTGAAAAAACAGCAAAAGGAAATGAGCGTAGCAGCCATTCTAAGGAGGGTGGATTCTCAGTGAAGGTGTTCATGATTTGTCTAGCAAGTATAGGCCTTTGGAATGGGGAGGTATCTGTGAGAGATTATCAACATGTAAAGATAATTTACATTGAACACAATATTTTGCCAAGGAATCAGCTACAGTATTTCCCTCTCTTGGAGTATCTTGGATATTATAGTTCTGAACAGCCACATGTATATCATAAGCCAAGTTGTAAAGTGTCCAAGGAGAAAGATCAGGATTATGAATAAATCTTATAGCTTGCATGCAATCAGATTCAATAATAGCTGGACCATGCGTGGATGCTTGTACTGATAGACCTAGACCTATAGCCAGAAGTTCTGAATGCAAAGGGGACTGATAGTGTGTGTAAACAGTGGTGGCTTCTATAAAAGTACCAGTAGAATCTCTGATGATCAGTCCAAGTCCTATTTCCTGACCTATGGTTTTCCATGAAGTATCGACATTGATCTTAAATCCATTTAAAGGTTTAGACCAAGTAATTTTTTCTATGTTTCGCTTTGGAGGTTTCAACCAAAGGGGGAAATAGCCATTTGCTGATAGCTTAATGTCTGTGCTCAGATAAATGTATAAGGGATGGGCTGCAAAAGAGTCATAGACCATAAAATTTAATCTCCTGAAAGATTTTTGCTGGTAATAGAGGAACTGGGTCAAAAATATATCTATTCTTTGATTTCCATAAGCACCAACAAGTGAAAAGAGAAATATTATGGATTAGGGCTGTATGGATGGCTGTTAGACCAGGTCTTGTCAAGTAGTGTGACATTCTGCTCCAGATAGATACAAATATGTGGGTTTGGATTCCTATGAATCTATTGACATGTTCCCAAATATTTCTTGCCAATTGGAAATTATTAAAAAAGTGGTCAATGTAGTCATAATTATCACAATAACAACACTTAGACACAATGTGAAAGCCATAGTATCTCATCAAATTATCAAAAGGTAGCAAAGAATTCATTATTTTCCACATAAAGAATGCGATTGTTTTTGGAATTCTCTTATTCCAGATTTTCGATAGTGAGAGAGATGTACCTTTAAAGGGCCTGAGTGATTCATACACTGATTTGAAAGTGAACTGTCCTGTCACAATTGGTTTCCAAATGAGCTTGTCTTGTCTTTGTTCTTTAATTTTAGCTTCCTGCATAAATAGAAGCAAAGAAGCATCAATGTTGGGAGAGATTGATTGAAGATATTCATTTTTGTTCTGGATGAACTCAGCAGCTGTGCAGTTGGGTGGGATGATATGATCTTCATAGTTCAGTATGTCCTGAAAAGGACCCCTATCTGTCCAATTGGAGGTCCAGAAACTGCATATTTCTTCCTCATGGATGACTTTTGTGTTCTGCTCAGCAAATCCATTTACTGCACATATTCTTTTCCAGCACTGGGAGGACTTTGAAGATTGGGGAAGTGATGCTAAGAAGCTGGTCCATAGTGCCTGTGCTATCTGATATTTCCACCATAACTTCACAGAGAAAGATATGATAATAGTTGAGATATTCCTAAAACCTAGACCATTTTATAGGGTAGCACAAATCATTCCAATTTCTCTATGTTTTCTTTGGTTTATCATCAACTGAACCCCATAAAAAAATGGACAGTTTCATTTTGATCTGTTTTATGGTATGAGCAGTAGGTTTCATAACAGACCAGTAGTGCAATTGATCCCTTACTCACACCATAACACCTTTACTTTATTTTGTAGTGCAGTAAATATTGGATTATTTTTGTAATTTAAGTTCTGATTTTATTTATTTGTAATATTTTTTCCTAATCATACCATAAAATTTACTTTGTTATTGGTGGTTATGATATTTTAATATTTTGTTTGTTTCCACATGTTTCATCTTAATTTTGGACCTATTTTCGTAAATTTTCTCCGATTTTACCTGATTTTCTTTGCTTTTGATATTATTGGGTTAATTTTGAAAATTTCATCCATTTAATTTTGGAAAATGTTCCTAAATATGATCTTGCATCTATTACTATATCACTATACAATATCCCAAACATTTATACATAAAATATATACGGTTCCTAAACATGTTAAATATGCATATTTCCCATGCACAAACATATTTGAAACACATGTATATGGTGCACAACATACACATAAAAGACTAAAACATTAAAACATAAGTATGAGCATACATGAATATTTATAAACAGTTCTTGGTTATATATTATACTTATAACTTTTGCGATGTTTGTTCAAAATCCATCTTTCTTAGTAGACATTTTGGAATATAAAGTTTTTGAAATATATCATACTGTTCAATGAGTAACCTTATTAATTCATAAAAATTCAATAACCCACTATCTCTTCGTATCCTTACTTTAACTATCATTAATGAAATATTAGAAGTTAATATCAAAAGGAATATATATATATATATATATATATATATATATATATATATATATATAAATCAAAATCAAAGAAAAAAAACAGCAGCAATGAACCTGATTTTGTCAAACATCATCAATATGAAATAAGTTTTCATTATTCTCCTCAATTAAGAAACCCTTTATTTTTAGCATATTTACTATTTACGAGCACTGTAATTTGTGCTCTTCTGTGCTTTAAGATTAAATACGAACAAGGTGAACTTAAAATTGTTTTAAAATTACTTCCTTAGGGCTTCCTTCAGTTCCTTGCACATGAATACTTTAATTTCACTACTTGGGCATTGAAATACTCTTTTTCAATTTAGTTTTATTCATGTACAAAAATGCAAATTAGTTACCTTTCCAAAGAAATTAAACTCTTATAACAAATGCACTTTTAATTTATGATCAAATTTTACCATCCACTGTATTCACCGATTCTTTTACCAATACATGCATGAATTTAAGCACAGAACGTGCAACTTTTTTGTTTTCATTTATACATAATAAATTGAGACTCATCTTTAGGAATTGAGAGCATTGATACGATACTCAATAAAATAACTCTTGAAAAATATCCGATCTAATTAAAGTCGGTTTAGTTTAGTCGATTCCCTAGTTAAGGCACAAACTCATATCAAGAAATATTTTACTAGGAATTACTGTTAGAGAAGCACGAATTACCTCGAGAATATTTTTAGTTACTCTCTGATCGGCTGCCGAGATACCAACGCTTGGTCTAACTTAAAACTCCCACTGCAAATATACAACAAAAACATTATCATTGCTAGGATGAAGAATTGAATGTACAACTTTCCAGTATTGGAATAAGCATTAGAATGTCGGATCCTCTGATGGAACTAACTCCCTTTTGAATAGGGCACCGAAAACAAATGGGAAAAAGATCGTTCTGAGGTGCCTATATTGTGCTCCATGAATATATACATATTGTGCTCATATTTCATGCATGAAAAATATTATTTATCATGCACGCGAATGAAAAATATGTTTGAATTCTAAAGCCACCAAAATTTAATGTTCTTTAACAAACATAATTACATGTTAAACATATAAAGCATTTCATACAATAATAGATTTTAATGATACACATGATAAATGCATGTTAAATGCAGAAAATTGCATATTTTGTGAATTATCCAAGATCATGCTCGAGTCCACCACCCACATCGTTGGCTGGATTTTGCCAACCAATATATACATATAATGTTCATTTTTATATAAACAGCTGTCCATCAGCACATGGTATAAGTCTAGTATTGAACATAAAATTCAATGAAGTACTGAACATAAGTGCATGCACTGATGAAATACATCTTTAAGATCACGATTAATTAAAAAATTTACATCAACAATACACACACACAAACACAAACACACACACACACATCATATGTAGAAGTATGTACATTTTTATACGCTACTTACAACATCATGAAATATGTCAATACTTTCACATACTTTGATCAAAGCGATATATCACTCTTAAGATCTAATAAACATTTATTTCATGCCTCTTCACCATACATGTACTTTGATTGCTAAAATTGTGCCTCTTGACCATCACATTGTGTTGCAAGTTTTGTGCACTTTATAAAGTTTCATGCCAGATTAAATCATGGATTTTAAGATATTTTTTTAGTAAAATAGTGAAAATAATTGATGGGGAGAAATTTATTCACGTGAAATTAAACACATCTAAAGCATTTAATTAAAAAAGTACAAATGCTTAATTTGAGTAGCTTACCTTCACATTTTAACTTGGTTTCAGTTTTCACAGTATATTTGACCTTAATTATATACCTTTTGAATACTAACTGGACAACAAGGGTGCTCTTTTTCATTTTTCGTACCAGAAAACCAGATTCATACTTTTATTTTAAGGCGTGCTCAAAACTAGAACACTCTCATTGTGACGGGCTCATTTAAAGCTCTCTACAAATGGAGTTTTCAACACAAATGGAGTTTGTGTACTTTGAAAATTAAATTGATCGCATTAAGGAATTTCGGTAAATAACATTAATCATTTTCAACACTAGCTGATCGAAATCTTAATGCATAAGTGAAACTATGTTTTTAGTTTTAAGAATAGTATATGATATCTCCACTCTAGCTTGTATCATGCATAAACATCATCAAATATATTTTATTGAATTCAATATTTTATCCAATATCAGTATCATCGTCATTTTAATTTTGATGGCATAATACGGAAGTATTGCTTCTACTAGTTTTATGAAATACTAGTTTTTATCGGCTCTAATATAAAACTAGTATCAGTCGACTTCTCCAACAACCTCTTTATGATCCTGCCATCAACGTCTGCTTGGAGGGGCGATCTAATCTGATTCTTCGTTTCAGGTGGGGTTAGTTTAAGACCTTTTTATAGCAAGTTTGGAACCATTTAAAGGATGAGGTGATTTATAGCATCCTTTATGGCTCAAACCCTCTCCCACCACTAAAGCGGGTTTTCACCCATTAAATACAATATATCTCTTTTCAACACCCCGATCCAAAAATCACCTTATTTACAATAAAAACATTATCATTGCTAGGATGAAGAATTGAATGAACAACTTTCCAGTATTGGAATAAGCATTAGAATGTCGGATCCTCTGATGGAACTAACTCCCTTTTGAATAGGGCACCGAAAACAAATAGGAAAAAGATCGTTCTAAGGGTGCCTATATTGTGCTCCATGAAATATATACATATTGTGCTCATATTTCATGCATGAAAATATTATTTATCATGCACGCGAATGAAAATATGCTTAAATTCTAAAGCCACCGAAATTTAATGTTCTTTAACAAATATAATTACATGTTAAACATATAAAGCATTTCATACAATAATAGATTTTAATGACACACATGATAAATGCATGTTATATACAGAAAATTGCATATTTTGTGAATTATCCAAGATCATGCCCGAGTCCACCACCCACATCGTTGGCTGGATTTTGCCAACCAATATATACATATAATGTTAATTTTTATATAAACATCTGTCCATCAGCACATGGTATAATCTAGTATTGAACATAAAATTCAATGAAGTACTGAACATAAGTGCATGCACTGATGAAATACATCTTTAAGATCACGATTAATTAAAAAAATTATATCAAAAATACACACACACAAACACAAACACACACACACACATCATATGCAGAAGTATGTACATTTTTATACGCTACTTACAACATCATGAAATATGTCAATACTTTCACATACTTTGATCAAAGCGATATATCACTCTTAAGATCTGACATGCATAGTAAACATTTATTTCATGCCTCTTGACCATACATGTACTTTGATTGCTAATATTGTGCCTCTTGACCATTACATTGTGTTGCAAGTTTTTTTGTGCACTTTATAAAGTTTCATGCCTGATTAAATCATGGATTTTAAGATATTTGTTTAGTAAAACAGTGAAAATAATTGACGGGGAGAAATTTATTCATGTGAAATTAGACACATCTAAAGCATTTAATTAAAAAAACACAAATGCTTAATTTGAGTAGCTTACCTTCATATTTTATCTTGGTTTCAGTTTTCACAGTATATTTGACCTTAATTATATACCTTTTGAATACTAATTGGACAACAAGGGTGCTCTTTTTCATTTTTCATACCAGAAAACCAGATTCATACTTTTATTTTAAGGCGTGGGCAAAACTAGAACACTCTCATTGTGACGGGCTCATTTAAAAGCTCTCTACAAATGGAGGTGCACTTTAAAATTATATTGATCACATTAAGGAATTTTTGTCAATCTTAATGCATGACTGAAACTCTGTTTCTAGTTTTAAGAATAGTATATGATATCTCCACTCTAGCTTGTATCCATGCATAAACATCATCAAATATATTTTATTGAATTTAATATTTTATCCAATATCAGTATCATCGCCATTGTGATGGCATAATATGGAAGTATCGCTTCTACTAGTTTTATGAAATACTAGGTTTATCAGTTGTAATATAAAACTAGTATCAGTCGACTGCTCCAACAACCTCTTTATGAGCCTGCCATCAACGTCTGCTTGGAGGGGCGATCTAATCTGATTCTTCGGTTCAGGTGGGGTTAGTTTAAAATTTTTATATAGCTAGTTTGGAACCATTTAAAGGATGAGGTGATTTATAGCATCCTTTATGGCTCAAACTCTCTCCCACCACTAAAGCGGGATTTCACCCATAAAATACAATATATCTCTTTTCAACACCACTATCCAAAAATCACCTTATCTCTTTTTCTTTGATTGTCTTCAATTCCTAGCAAATATATAATAATCTCCATCGATCGCACAAATAGTTGTTAGTAACTCCGGTGATTACACATTCATGCTAAATTACTCTATTACACTAATACTCACACATAATGAAATGAAAATTTCCGACAAAGGATTCCGCAAATTACATCATCAAATATGCTCTCAAAATGATGTGGAGGGGCATTCTACTTTGTTGTCCAACTCCTTGATGAACATGGAGGGGCATCCGAGCACCTCGGCATGATCAATGCAATCGTCATGAGTCCTAAAACGGTTGTAGCAAGTCTTGCAAACCACAGGTTTCTCAACATCCTTGAAATTATTCTTCGCGTGATCTGCATTGAAGTGTAGCTCCGCGTCAACCTCATTAGTCCATTTTACTTTACCGCACTATATGCACCAAAGTCCGTACTCCGGTTCAGGTGGAGTAGAGGGTGATGGTGTCTGCTTCTTCCACGGATCAAGCGACCCATTGAAGGCGGAGGCCAAACCAGTAGAGGCGGCGGTCGAACCAGTAAAAGCGGCGCCGACCAGTTAGTGCAAGAAAAAGAAAGAGATAACAATAAACCACCTTATCTCTTCTTCCACAATCACTCTCACCACTAATCCACTATCCAAACACTATTGATCCACTCTAGTGATCCACATGTTCATCTTCATCAAATTCATGTTGTCCCACACATTTAATTGAAAATACATTTTGATGATAAAATACATCATAATTACACAATGCAATCAACTTTCTTTTATATTTTAGATATGTGGAATTATAAATGTAATTATGAGATTTGTTTAGCAAAGCTCAAACTTGGATATATAACATTCACATTGATAGCAAGATCGACAAATCACGGGCTGCTACGTGTATAATTTATGAAACAATTTCTGATGCAAGTTGAGTGGGATGAGTTTTATCATCCAAGCAAGCCACATGTCAAATTTTGAAAAGGTTAAAAAAAAGGACGGGCTCCTACAAGCCCACCTGGCGGTGGAACCCATCGAAACTGATAAGAATTATTTTGAAAATTTTCTCACTACATTCCCATACGGTTCCCAATTTCCCCTACCACCCTCCTACCCTCCCCTCTAATCATTGGACAAATAATATCCCCACCACTTCTACTCTGACTTTTTTTTTTCCTGATTTTGTGTTATATATATTTGGCATATATGATGTTATTTTCATTATGATCTGATTTATAATTTAACGAAAAATCCTTACTACATACTTTAAAAATAAATTATTTAATTTGGGTTCCCTCAAAATAAAGTTTGTTTCATCTGGCCGTATTAATGAGACCAAATTTCATAGAGAAGCTCTACATGTTGGATTCGGAAGAATATGGGTTCCAATAACACGCTATTTTTTAGTTGGTTGCATATTTTTCTAGTTTTATATAACTCGGAAGAGTAGGTCGTGATTAGATGAATCCATTTTGATCATACTAGTTACGGAATTCGACAGTTGGCTAGATAGTTAATTTGCTTATATTTGCAAATTTTCGCATTCAAGAAGTAAATCTATTTAGATTCAAGGTATGCAGACTACTACTTTACTTATTGGTTTTATAGCTTGCATATGAGTTATAACTTGAACTTGCAACAGGGAATCATTGCAAGTTTTCATATATATAAAATCATTAAATTTAATTGTACATATTTCAGAAAATGTTGTTTGTGTATTTAAAGTATCAATATCAAATGTAAATGACATGATTGTTTATGTAAGGGTTAGGAATCCACAAATACCTTGTCACTCAGTCACATATGATTTAATTAAAAATATATAGTTATTTAACTTTTGTGTAAAATAACTGCGTTAAATGGACTTTGGAGTTTGGAGTTAGAAGCCATGCACAATCATGACATTCTGTAGTCAGGCATTTCTTATAGGCTACTCCATCCGATAAAAAGATATTGACACTGCTCTTTGTGAATAAGAATTAAGGATATATTAAATGGATGGTTGGGATTAGATGAATTGGGAGTTAAAGTAAAAGTAGTGGAGAATATTAATCTAAATCATACCACTTTTGGAACGTGCCATTTAATTATGAACGTGTTATTAAGGCAAGTTTTCCATTAAATAAAAACCGGAGAGAGCAGTTAAAATATATATTTCTGTTTTATTGAATTGTACTATTACTATGTAGTGGTGTATAAATCAACTGTGTTTTTTATAAATGTTGAGTATAAAAAATTTAATTAGAAACACTTGTGTGATGCGGGTTTATGTTAAAAAAATTACCCATTTTTTTATGTTTTGGGCCCAATTAATAATTAGACTCATTTTAGATACACAACAAGTCATGTCTTACCATACGCCACCCTAATCTAGTTGTTTGTCAAATTCAATATGCTACTTAATTAGATGAAGGATATCAAATTATTTGTACAAAACTAGGAAAATATTTATTCAATAAAAAATTTATTAGTATTTTTAAGAACTAAACAATCGAAGTTTACGTGCGATCGCACGAATTGCGCTTTTCTATGGACAAAAATAAATAAATAAATAAATATATATATATATATATAATATGGAATAACTACTTTGATTCAACACTAATATTAATAACTCTAAGCAATGCATATTATTATATGAAATTTTGTTAGATTTATAATAAAATAAATTATGTGGAATATTATATTTCGGAATTGAAGTATATTATGTTAATATCGTTGTAGCAACTGAGGGAACATCAGAGCGACCAGGAGATCCATGTGATATATCCATTCCGACAATGAGTGTTGACACATTTGAAATGTACAGGTCATTGATACGTGTAGGAGTAATGAATTGTGTAACTATTCCAATGTACGAAAGTTTCTTCTTCTCCATGGACCTACAAATTAAAAGAGATCAAAATCTTTCATATATATAGCTAGCATATATAAAAAAGGTATCTGCATAATTAATGTTTGAACAACAAGAGAAGTTTCAAGTATCATACCATAGATATATGTTAGTTTTAATCATGATCAAATAAAATACACATTATTTGATATTATAATGACGTGCATATTTAAAGTTAATGTTTGTAAATATGTCGTGCATATAATGAATTTTTATTTGAAGGTGCACGTCATATGCATGCAAATAATTGTAACGTCATATGCATGCCCACAATAGGCACACACAAAATTAAATAGTAATTTAAATGGATACTTAATTATGTTACTAGACTACCAATTGACGCCATTTTTTACTGATTCAGTATTTCCTTCAAAGTATTTCTTAATTTATAGATGCAAAAACATGCTTTGTACAATAGTCTTACATTTATAATCAAATGAGCTCCAACCTAGACCTAGAAACATGCTCCAACATTGCGGGATGACGGCGGCGAACTCCAACCTGGACCTCGCTTATGAACTCCAACTCCAGGAAGCAATCAACTCCTCTCTAGCCGTCCAACCCCAATCCCCAATGGAAGATGCATTGATGTCGGAGTTTCAGTCGGAAGAGATTGTGAAAATTAAGCAGGAGATGAAAGACCGCAAGCTCTCCGAATTGGAATTCAATCTATTCATGGACGATCTGCACCGTCGGATTCACGACAAGAGAGTCGCGGTGGAGATCACGAGCATGACGGAGGATGATTGGGGGGATTTCGGGAACGATTTCAGGAAGTCTTATGCAGAAGGAAGCTCGAGTGTGGTGAGTAGTGAGGTGTTTAGAGTTTATTTCAAGGGCATGACTGTGAGTGAAGATGGCAAGGTGTTCAAGGTGTTTAGGGTTTCAATATGTGAGTCTTCAGTTTCAATTATCATACCACAGATATATATTAGTTTTAATCATGATCAAATAAAATACACATTATTTGATATATAATGATGTGCATATATATTTAAAATTAATATTTGTTAATTTGTTGTGCATGTAATGAAATTTTATTTGAAGGTGCACGTCATATGCATGCCCACAACAGGCACGCACAAAATTAAATGGATAGTTAATTATGTTGCTAGACTACCAGTTATGGGTTAAGCAAATCTCTATAAGAGCAAGACATTGAAAACCAAGCGATTAGACCAAATATATTCATCAATTAAAAAAGCATAGTAGCTTAAGCAAAGCAATGTTACATTCAAGAGTTTGTGATACTAAAACTAGTCTAATCTCTTCAAGTACGAATGAAGACGATATCACTTTTCTCCATTTACATCTTGCCATGATCTCGTCTCACGTTTGCTTTCGTGTGCTCCGGTTGCCCGCGCTTTCTAAAAGCATCGGCCGGATACAAGTAGGCTACTTCTCATTCTTCGGGCAACAGTGGTTTATCCGATTTGTTGAGCCTTCCTATGAGTTGACTGAACTCGGGTTTCTTCATATATTCATCCACAAAATCATCAAAGTTCTTCACAAAAACCAGCTCCAAATCATACTCTTTGGCCAAAGCCTTGAAGACGGGAAAAGGCACGAGCCATTCAGGGCAATTAATAATAACACCATTCAGGTTGAACATGTACTCGATGCCAAATGGATTAGTGAATTTCTTCTCGGAATATTTCTCGCCAAACTCTACCGAGTAAGCGTTGTTTCCGAATTTCAACCCTTGAGCTTGTCGGAGCCTTTTGATGATAACATTGGCATTTGGCATGGTTCCGAAAAACAAGCCTCCAGGTTTTAGCAATGCAGATACATTTTCTAGGGCTCGACGCGCCCGTGCCTCAGAAGACCACGAATAATGGAGGGCAAACTGACAGTTACAAACATCAAAAGAAGCATTCTGATCATCAGCTAGAGCTTGATCCAAATCAACGTTAAAACCATCACCGCAAAGTAGTCTTGCCGGGAATGAAAATTTCTTTACATAATATCGCGTTCGACAGTCTTCTATAGAGCCATCGGCTATATCAACTCCAACATAATATCCAATTTTGGCATTCTCCCACTTGAGCAGATCGCCACCCTTTCCACAAGCAAGATCGAGAGAGGAATCGCCTTGTTTCACATGTTATTGAATCAAAACACTCTTGATCCAGTTGTTGAGAATTCTTAATTGAAGGATGGGACTCGAATTTCGCTCCTCAATAGTCTGATTCGTGCTCAAACTATAGTGATCGGCGACAATATTTTCTCCAATTCGTTTGCTCGGCCTCATAATTTCGGGAAGCCTAATTAATTCATCAACGGGTCGTTTTCTTGAATTCATGGTGACGAGGATTTCGAGTCTGCAGAAATGAAATTATAACTTAGGGAGGGAGTCATGCTTCTATATATAACCAATATTCAGAACACATTCCCACTAGTAATGGGTTTCTTGAACTTTCCTTTTCCCTGTTGAATCGGGTTTCCTTTTGTAAATCGGTTTTTCTAAATTCCCTTTTTCCTTTATTTTAATCGGTTTTTTTTGTATCTTTCCCTTCATTTCCGTTTTGTAAATTGTGTTTTCCCTTATTAATCGCTTTTTAATTTCCCCTTAATAATTAGTCTTGGAAGTGACACTCACTATATAGTGACGGGGTTTATATGCAAAGAAGTTTGGGACGGGGGTTTTTCTGCAATTAATACAAATTGCATTCAGCATGCTTGAATTTCACACTTGAATGCTTGTTTTTTAGACCAAACAGGTTGTTTTTTAGAACATGCTTGCATTTCACACTTAACATGTTGTTTTTTAGAGAATGCTTGCATTTCACAGTTAACAGGTTGCTTTTTAGAGTTCATGTATTTTGATGCAAAAAAAGATGGTCTTATAGAGCATGCTTGAATTTCACCCTTGAATGCTTTTTTTTTAGACCAAACAGATAGTTTTTTAGAACATGCTTGTATTTTACGCTTAACGGGTTGTTTTTAAGAATAAAATGCTTGTTTTTTAGACTGTGTGGATATGTTTGCTAACGACTATTTTTAGACTAAAATGCTTGTTTTTTAGATTGAGTGAATAGTGCGCGTGAGTGAATAATGCATTTTTGTCAAAGTTGCAAATACGGACCTCCTTCCTTCCATATTCCAATATAGTCCTTCGTCACTATATAGTGACCGTCACTCAAGAGACCAACTCTCCCCTTAATCGTGTTTCCCCTTTAATTCCTTAATATCTTGAACTACTGTTTTAAGTTTGGCAAATTTAAACAAACGTGATGTAAAATTCCTTTGATGGATTTTTTCCCCTACATAAATGCATTAAACTTGACTATACTAAAATAATATGATGCCAAATTTTAAATAATCAACGTTAAATAATAAATTAAAGTGTTATATGCAGTTCTCTATTTTACTTAGCACAGTCCAACAAAAAAGTGATCTTCATGATCACATAATCTTCTAGATAGATATAACAAGAGTTCTAACTTGTCATGAGGAATTAAATCTAAAAAATGGTGTGCGGACACTGACTATATAAGCCTGAATCATAAAAGTAGATAATTCCTCAAATGAAATGATAAAATTACAAATTATAGGCGGAGAGAAAAATAACCTCTGACCCTCTTCAACCACATCAATTTTGCAGAGTTGGATTTTCTTTTATTGTTTACCCGTTCTTATTTAGTGTTTTAATACTGTTTGGATATGTGACTCTGCAAGCAGTTACGTGCGTATAATTAATTAACTAATATTTTTACCGAAAATTGTCTATTACTAGTTTACTACATTTTAGGTCTATATTAAATATTGAAGTAGGGATAGCTCAGATGTTATTATAAATTGAAGTTAGCATATTACAAATTTGTTGCAGTGCAGTGTCTGTGCGACCGCACGAATTACGCTTTTCTATGAACAACAATATTATTTATAATTACTTTGATTCAATAATAATGTTCATGATTCTGAGCAATGTATAGAATTACGTGAATTTTTTTTAGATTTATAATAATAAATTAGAATTGAAAATTTCTTTTCAAATATATTCAGCTAACATTACCGCAGAATTTGAGGGAACATTAGAGCAACCAAGTACTTCATGGGAATCATTGATTTCAACAGTGAGCATTGAAAAATATCGAAAATGATATGAATGTTGAAATGCTGGTCACTGATACGAGTAGAAGCGATGAAAATGACAGATTCTTTTTGTTCCATGGACCTACAAAATAAAATGAATAAATGTTATAATTAAAGTTTGAAGAAGAACAAGAAGAGGATTCAAGTATCATATATATCACAATTTTAATCATGACCAAAAAGAACACATTATTTTATATATCATACAGTTTAATATGCTATAATTCGATCTCATCAGCAACTATAGATATGTCTTCAATTATTTTTTACCGAAAATCATTTTTTAACATTTAATAGCGAATGTTATTAATCTGTTGTGATGAATATTGATTTGAACGCGCACGTCAAATGCATGCACTTATTTCTAATTTTCCCGTGCACAACAGACGCACGCAAAATTATATTGAAATTCAATTCGGTACTAATTAATTATGTTATCAATTATGGACTAGCAAAGCTCTAAATCTGCTTCATGTTTATATTGTGCACCATTTTAGGAAATTTATGTTAACATATTAAGAAACATTTTAATACTTAGAAGTCACCATTATGTAAGATACAATAACATTTCTCATATTTTGCAATTTAGGATGTGAATAATGTTATTAAACTATATATTGTGTATAAACAGTATCTTAATAGGCATGCATGGAATAGATTCAAGTACTCCCTCCGTTCCAATATATTCTACACACTTTGACTTTTGAAATTATATGTTAGCGAACTTTAATTTGATCATGTATTTGAATAGATATGTAAGAATCAATATTATGATGTGTGACATTATTAGAATCATCTCAACATATATTATATTAGTATTAATTTTTTGTTAACCATACTTTTAAGGAACATTAAAAGGCTATAACTAAAGATGTTTATAAATTGTAAATCGTAAATTGTAATCTATCCACGGCGGTTATGATGCTCCTCAATCTTTTATATGTAACCTCCGAACGCGTAAATGTTG
This sequence comes from Sherardia arvensis, assembly GCA_948330725.1. Classification (NCBI taxonomy): domain Eukaryota; kingdom Viridiplantae; phylum Streptophyta; class Magnoliopsida; order Gentianales; family Rubiaceae; genus Sherardia; species Sherardia arvensis. The sequence continues at coordinate 10,438,670 of OX415237.1, forward strand.
TCTGATTGATGAAGAACGACAAAAATGAATGGGCGCAGCCTTTTGAACAAAAATACAATTTCATTGATTTCCGCCACAGCTGCTCTACAATTCTCCATTGTTTTGTGACCCAGTGCCCATCGGTGACGTCATGCCACTATCATTTCAGAAATACTTTTTGCCAATAATATTTAAGTAGGGAAAGATTTTCGAAAAGATTACCCTTCTCTTACTTATCGTATATCATTATACAAAGTATTATTTGTTGTTTGCAAGGCCTTTTCTGGGTATACGGGGTTTGAATCGAATATTTTTTTAAAAGAATTTTAATAGAGATTCGGAGAAAATGAGTTAAAATAATTTAAATAATGGATTTCTTTATAAAATGGGATCCTTATTTTGGTATATTTTTAGAAAATATAGGAAATTTAAAAAATATTTTTTTTAAAAATATTTTTTTAAAAAAATATACTAAATCTGACTTTATTAAAAAATAAAACTCTATTTTAGCCCAATTTGAGTAATCTGAACAGCAGGTTTCACTTGATTCATGTGTTGGGCCGGACCTGATTGTTTGAATTGTATGAATATCAAGATTTTTCACTGTGATGCTACATATTTTTAGACAAGCAAACCTTGTTGCAGATGCCTTGGCAAAGTTAGCTCATACTCTTAAATGTGATTCTGACTACTCTTTCTCTCAGCTACCTGACAGAATCAGAGGCTTAATAGCCCTTGACAAACAGGGAGTTCCATCCCTGAGATCCTTTGCTTAATAACAGGTTCTACTGACTATTTTTGTGTTGTTTCTGTTTCAGATATGCTGCTTCATGTATACTCTCTGAGATTTAAACCAAGCTCCAGAACTTTATACCCTCTCCAGCACTGAAGATTTTGACAGAAGGTTATGGAACTTTTCAGATTCATCAAGGGTACCGCTTAGTGTTTTGTTTTACAATTCACTTCTAGGCTTTCTTGGTTTTGGATCTGGATTAGTTTATCCTACACCTTTCTCTGTAAAAAGTAGACTAGGAATTAGTCTCTCTTAGTTTCTACCATTTTTGGAAGCATAATCTATGCTTCGGAGCTGCACAAACTCCAATTTTTTCCTCTCTGGAGGATTGTATGATACTCTGCCTTCATTGGCTTTTTTGGCCAGGGGTGCCTTTATAAAATCCCCACCACCTTTCAAGGTGGTTTTTATTTTTTTTAAAAAAATTTGAATTGTATGAATATGTTTTTATCATATATCAGAAAATTCTGAAAATGATCAACTTAATTTTAACTTCTTGTCATTATTGGGATTAGTAGTAAGAGATATAAGGGGAAATGTATTGCACATGCAGATGGAGACTACTGTAGCTAACTCCCCTTTAGTTGCAGAGCTGCTGGCTATAAAATTTTGGCTACAGATAGGGAACCAACTCAATCAGGTTTTCTGTGTATAGTCTGATAGCTTAATTGCAATAAGAGGGTTGTAAAATCCCTCATCCTTAGACTAGCACTGTTATACTCTAGGTTGTGTTTTAAAACAGTCTGCAAATGGCACCCCAATGAAGCATGTGCTAAGGGAAGGCAACTGCAGACTTTATTGCAAAGCACTGCTCTAAAAATGCCATTTCTGGAATCATTTCTTCACAGGAAGCTCCCTCTTATTTAAAGGGACTAATTGCTCTAGATAAGATTGGAGTTCCTACTATTAGAAGTTGATAGGTATTTTTTCAACAAGGATGCTGCTGTTTGTATGTTTTCTTACAGATTTGAAGACCCACTGGATAGGAGATCCAGTGGGATACACACTCAAGGAGAGGCAGCAACTACATAAAACCCTACAAGTCAGTCTTTGGACAGAAACACAACTCCGGGAAATGATGCTCAAAACTTTGATCCGAGGTTTATTTCTCCATCTATGAACCAACTTTTGACTACTAATGGCTTGTGTATTTGTTTACTCATCTACTGACACCTAGACACAACTCAAATCAAAGACTCATTATGCAATTCAATTTTTACAAGTTTTTTAAATTCATGCAACTCAAACAGAATAACAATTTGTATTTACTATACCTATAAAGGCTTTTGAAGGTATGGGATGCCTATGAATTTCCACACCTCTGTGGTAGTTTTAAAATGTTTTTTTTTAAAAAAAAACTTGTCATTATTAGCCTTTTATTATGAATGATCAACACGCATATTCTTGATTACATTGAAGTAAAAGCAGGTTCCGTACTATCCGCATGACTTAAGAAAAAGAGATAGTAAGTAGAGAATACTATAAAAATATGTAACATATTATGGGATCTTTTGTTCTAGAAATAGTTATTGTGAATCATGTAGCTATAGTCGGTTATCAAAAATAGATTCATAAAAATTGAGAAAATAAATTAAGAATATCAAGAAGAATTCACTATGCAAAATTTCTTGATGAATGATAATTTTACTGAGAAGTCCAATATTATATACCTCAGTACAACACCAACTAATTCTTATAATTTTTCCCTCAATGTTTGAAGACTTGACCACAAAATTGGAAAATAAGAAGCTTGATTTTGAGTCGAATGATGAAACAAATGGCAAGAAATTAAGACTCTTTAACACACTAACCGTAATTTTATTGAATTGTACTACTGTGTACTTTTGTTCATAACCTACCTTTATTAATAAATTTTAAGTATAAACAATCAGTTCATGTTTCACTGCGTTACTTTAAAAGGCTTCATAATTAATGCATGCACTAGATCCGTTAGACAAGGAATTCATGGATAGATTATTAGATTGAGAAGGGCTTATGTAATGGGGAATGAGTTTATTAAATAAGTGTTGCATGACATTTCAATTCATGAACGAACCGAAATGAATGACATGAACGGAAATTAAATAGCTTGTAATACTGTTTTATTGCGGATTCATTTTATAAAATGGCGTGTGGTACCATTTTTTTGAGGGAAAAAGCTCCAACTCTCCCCCTCTCTCTCGCTACCGTCTAGATCCAAATTTCCTCTCTTGGGGCGGAGATCGCCGCCGGCATCCTTGCCGGCAAGTCGTCCCTCCTCCCACTAAGACCATAGTTAAACTCGCCACCCCCTCTTCAACCCCAATAATTCGGATTTCCATTCGGCATTGCCCAACAACGATCAGAAATTCGTAGACTTAACTTTCGAATCGAGAGCCTTTTCTGGCAGGCGCCGTCCGTCAGTCACAAAACTTCTTGTGAGGCCTTACCTTCAGACTTTCGGATGCCATTTAACTTTCCTTTGTCCCCAAATTTGTTATCATATCTACACCAATTCTCTGCTCCGATCGGCCAAATTAGATGAAAGTGAGCCTCAGTGCAAAACTGTCACTCGTCGGACGAAGGAGATCTGCCAGACACTTCGGGCACATGCCAGAACTCCTCCTCACGTGCGGCCTCTGGCTCCACGCATGGCCGACGGCGGCTCCTACACCGCCCAACCTTGTTTGAGGTTATTACTTCTTCGAGTGGTTTCCTACTTCAGTTTTTATCTTTTACAAAATTACTATTTTTCCAGAGTTTTTTAGCTTTAAATAAAAGAAAATGTGCTTGAATGAATGTTTTTAATAGAATACTGAAAGGGTTGTGCTTTTTTCCAACTCTTAGTTTAGTCAACCGGTCCTTTTACTTGATTAAACTCTGTTAGTTTCTGATCTGACACGTAAGATTTATGGGAGAAATTTGAGTCGAAATAGTTTAAATACTCACTCTCTGGCGCCTCTGTCTGATTCAAATTTGTAGACTATACCGATGGGTGATAGGTGCTATCACTTGATTCATCTATTTGGTACTAGTTAGACATGTTAATATTTTGACTTTGTAGAATCAAACCTGGAATGTTTTTTACAGGCTATGGAGGGCCATACCAGTTTTTATGAGACAGATTGGGATGGGACTACAGAGGTAGTGTGTCCTCTGTACTGTAGTTAGTATGCGGTTGGCTAGTAAGACCTGAATTAGTCAGAAGCATTATTAACTGCGACTATGATATCCCTTATATATATATATTATATATATACATGTTCGATATGTTATTGCCGGCATTAGAGAAAGGGATTACATGATATTCTACAATATTTTTCCTGTACTCTTCACTTTGACTCCATTCATGGAGATATTTTACTCTTCTCACCTCCTTTCACGGAGATATTTTAATAAAGTTTGGGAAGTCTAACAAACATTCCTCTACCACTTGGCATTTATTTTAAATAAAAGGTCAGGGATTGAAAGACCTTTCTTATTTTATTATATTGTGAAGACGGAACAAGGCATAATTCTACGGTCCAATTCATTTCTTTTTTAAAACTAAACTTATATGTGTAGATATGTATTCATCTGTCCCAGCCTAATTTTCATGAGAGAGAAAATTGGCAAAAACAAAAAATAGTGAAAAAGGATCATTAAATGTAATTTTTGTTGTATTGTTTTTTGGAAGTGCCCTATTTTTTCAATACAATCAAGTGAGTATAAAAGGAAATAAACCAAAGGGTGAAGATTGAACTGGGACACTCCAATAAGGAAAGTGTGAAAATTAGACTGGGACGGAGGGAGTAATCGTTGATTTACTTACGTTTCATATTGCTGAATCATTGAATTTTGAGAATCAAAATATTTAAAAACCTATGAGATATTATTCATTCCCACTAAATACTATTTCTAGCTTTAAAAAGTATCACGCAATTCACTGTACCAATTATTATATACCTCAGTAAAACACCAATTTCATGAATTATCAGATTAATTAGAAAACTGCTCCACGATCTTCTTCAGAGCAAAGCTGTTAACTAACACCCATAATTCTGCTTTGATTAATTATATTCCAATCTTCAAATTTGTACAGTTTCAATCCGTCTGGTATTTATCTTCACATTTATTTCTTTCATCTCTGGATATTCACATTTAAAATTTCATTCTCATTCATCGTCATGAACCATCACCGCAGTATCCTTAGTGTGCTTGGTGCCATCATCATCTCCAACAGTCTTGCTTCTAGTCGTGATTTTCTCTGCACCGTCACCACAATCTCCGATCACTCCAGATATGACTGTTATGAATAATCAACGCAATTATGATTGATATTAAACTGAAGTATTATTAGCAGAATAAAAAAAATCCACCATGAGTTGAACTTTTAGGATCAATTGTGTGAACTACCTAACGAAAATCCCCTCACCGAACGGAAATCCCCAAATCACGCCGACTGAACGCCGTCGGACTCTCACCGGACAGCCAGTGACCGAGTGGGTCACCGGACGGACAGTGACCGAGTGGGTCACTGGACGGGTCACGGTCTGGTTTCTCAGCGGTGGCTTCGGTCGGGCGTGATCGATTTTGAATTTATCTGGGTGATTTCCGATCAACACCGAGCTCCGATCGACTTCATCTGGGCTTGATCTCAACCCACAGCTCACTATCTCCTCCGGCGCTGCCTCTATGGCGGATCCCATCAACACCGAACAAGCCCCGCCTGCGCACTGCGACCTATGCGCAGGCGGTGGCAAACAGTAAGTCTGTTCATAGGTTCGCGTCTCCGATTGAGCTGCCTTTAATCCAAAGGCTAGGGTTGACCATTTGGGGGAAGCAGGGTTACATTTTTCTGATGACGAATGTGATCCACTGGAAGAGCCCCTAAAATTAACCTTGGTCGGAAAGTTTGCGAGATCGCGCCCGCGATTGGAGAAACTCCGTCGGGATTTTCAGACGGCTGATTTCAAGGGTCATTTTGAAATATATCTCTTAGGTAATCATCAAGTACTAATTCATTTTGATCTAGCTGATGATTATTACAGGTGCTGGATGCATAAGATTTGGAATTTTTGATCATACTCGATCAGGATTACAAAGTGGAGCCCCGACTTTGATCCAAACACATATTCTCCCATAGTTACGGTATGGATAGCACTATATGGCCTTAAAAGGAAATTTTTTGATGAACACACATTACTGTCAATTGGAAATCTGATAGTAACTCCAGTAAAGGTAGATCAGGCTACTTTGAATAAAACTAGGCCACATGTAGCTAAGGTATGCATTGAAATTGATCTAACAAAATCTTTGGTTGAGAGAATTCAGCTTTAGAAATATGGGTTGCTGGCAAAAAATTGAGTATGAAAGTCTACCTTTTTATTGCTCAAACTGTTATAAGATAGGTCATCCAAATAATGCATGTAATGCTGAACCAAAATAAAGGAATATGGCACCTTGGAGACCAATACCACTTGAAAACCAGCCCTTAGATGTTAATCTATCCTCATCAGGTTTAACAAATAAGGAAAAACAAACCATTGCAACTGATATTATCACTAACCCTGTTGTTGAGAATATCTCCTTAGAAAAGAGAGGTCATGATGCAGGTATGAGACAAGTTTGGAGGGAGAAAAAACAAGACACACAACAAACTCAGATTGTGCTTGTGGCTCAGAAGGAACAGCAAAGCAACAAGGAGGTTCACATCCTGGATAGAAATATTCCATCCTCTGATATGAACACTTCAACAAAAACAACAACAGGAGAAATTGCACAAGAACAGCACATCAACAAACTGCAGATATTGAACAGCAAAATGTCATACAATATTCGGAGGCATCAACTTTACTAAGTAAAGGTAAATCAGCAATGGTGATATTTAATACTAACCAGTCTGATGAGAATGATGCAGATACTCAGAACACTAGTGAAGAAAAGAAGAAAATGAAAAAGAGCAAAGGCATGATGTAAGTTCAGACTCCACACAGGTAAGGCAGGTAAACTACTCTCCTTTAACCTTAGAGGAACAGAATATGATAGCTAAAGTATCCCCTATGCCTCGATTACAATGGTCACAGGAGAAAAAACCAAAAGAAGATGGGGATTTTATTTTAGAGCCTATTGATCAAAATAAATTTAGTAATTTAATTACTGAATCTGGAATAGAGAATAGTACACAGATTACTAATACCAAAAAGAAAAGGACCAAGAAAGATTATACAGGCTCACAAAAGACTGTGTTCACTAGATCTCAGATAGACCCTAAATATATAGTTTAATCAATGATAGACATAAGTTTATGTGTGTGGAATGTTAGAGGGATTACAAATAAGGCCACTCAAGAAAAATAAAATAGGACTTTTTGTAGTTATAGAACCTTTCATGCAAAGTAGTAAGATAGCTTCCATTGCCTTTGATTTAGGTTATAATCATTACTTAAAAGGACCTAGGGATAAAATCTGGATTTTCTGGAATGATGACTTTTCTGTTTCTATGATTTCAATGCATGATCAATTTATAAGGACTGAAATTAAACATCACAATTTTAATACAACTTGGTTTGCATGCTTTATATATGCTAGGCACAATTTATTAGCTAGAAGGGACCTATGGAATGAGCTTAACAGCATAAATGATGAAGCAACTATATTTATTGGAGATTTTAATGTAATGAGATATACCAATGAATATATAGGCCAGTCAGCTCCAAATTTAGATGCAATGTTAGAATTTAATGATTTTATTGAGGACAATGCATTGGCGGAAATACCTTCTATAGGAAATCTGTACACTTGGACAGGAAATAGGAGAACTAGAATGGGAACAACATGTACAGTGTAGGAAGACTAGATAGAGGGCTCATGAATGCATACTTCCAAAATATTTTTCCAAACACTAGCATCAGAGTTAAATCTAGATCAGGCTCAGACCATTCCCCATTATTAGTTAAGCTGGAAAATCAGGGATTACAAAGTAGTGCAAAATCTTTTAAATTACAACATTGTTGGTTTACTCACCCTGATTTTCTAAACACTGTGACAGAAAGCTGGAATGAGAGTACTAGTATTTATGGAATGTTAAGTTTTTCAGTCAAACTAAGAAGGCTAAAACTAAAACTGAAAGACTGGAACAAAAGTGTTTTTGGCATTGTGCGGGACAAGGTCAGGTTGGTTGAGGAGAATTTGATGAAGAAAGAGATGGAACATCAGACACAAAATACTGGATCAAGCAGAACACAGCTACACTTAGCCCAGGCAGAATACACTCTGGCATTGCTTAGAGAGTTAACTTTTTGGAAACAAAAAGCTAGAATCAGATGGTTGCAGGAAGGTGATGATAAGTCCATGGTTCGTATTCGGGCCTCATTCATACTCGGACCAGGGCCCAAGAAGGGTCGTGGGCTCGAGATACGTGGAGGGTGGATCCATAGGTCCATCAATCCTAATCCTTATAAGGAATGCGTAATATTATGAATGTTCTACAAGGAATATGCATCTTCTCAGAGATGGTAATACAGATATCCTAAACATGGTAACACAACCACGTCCGAAATACACTTCTATTATACATGGTAATACAACCTCTATTCCCATAGAAGTTGTACTCATACCATAAATACATATCTTGGTGATCTACGGATTGTAGCCATATAAATATCCTAAAAGTTTTGGTAGACCTCTCATCTAATCTCATACTTTATACTTTACGCCTTAAGCAAATATACTGACTTGAGTGTCAGAGTGTCTATCCCCGGGACACCCGGGGCCTTTGTCTTGCAGCTCAGTTTGAGAGTCTGGTTCGTCATCGAAGTGCTGGTGTCCGGCATACATCAATTTGGCACGCCCAGTGGGACCTCTCACACTCATTGACGACGTTGCTGAACCTTGTTTCCGATCTGGTCTAGCGCACTTGAAGAAGAAACTTCCCCGACAACATGTTTGACGCTGAGCAACCCAAACGAAGCGCCCGTATGCTAAGGCAAAATCCGGAAGAGAATCCAGAAGCGGAGCAACCACCTCAAGGACATGGACGCAGTCGAGGACGTGGACAACCCAGAAGATCTCGGGCACACTTTGCCTTACAACCAGTACCAAACTCTACCATGGGTACCGGAAACTCCAACGTTCCGATATCCATCAACCAATTCCTGCTGGGATAACATCACCAATCTCTGGTCCAAATCCTGATATATTCAAAGAACCTCCTAGATCGGATCCCATCGCATCCAGGATTCCAGCATCCGACTCCAATCCTGCTGCATTCAGAACCCAATCTCCCGAAACAAATCATGTTGGATCTGAAGTACCAAATTCAGGTCAAAGGGTTTTCATCCAAAACAAGGAGAGTTACAGCACGAACGTTAACAGTTCAGATGGCCTGGATCGGGAAAATAGGTTGGGATATAATGGTCCCGATTTGATCTTCTCTCCAGAAGAACGAACACAAAGGGATCAACAAATCTTTGCAGAAGGACAGCAGGAGGACGTTAGGCAGAGCCATCTCAGGGAAGCCTTAAACCAAACCATACAACACAGCCCGCGGGGCTCTGATCCACTCCAAATTGACCTTTCCTCGGACACTCCTCCGAGGGAAAATAGTAGGTCCAACTCGATCTTCTCTCTGGAAGGAAGAGCACGAAGAGATCGACAAATTCTTGAAGATAGACAACAAGAAGGAGAATCTGTGATTAAACACTATTATAGATACATGAATCGCGCCACGAGACGCTATGATCAAGATGAAATCCTCTTAGTAAACTTGTACCGGATGATGGTAGGTAATAACACTCCGAGGAAGAAAAAGAAGAAGAAGGATAGCTCCCACAACAATAATAACCAAGGTGGCGGAAACAACAAAGATCCTCCCCCACCACCATCAAATGGAGCCAACCGGGTCATCAACAGCATTAATGGCTATACTGGAAAAGCAATTTCCCTAACTAAGCTGAAGGATAGTGTATGGACCCTACCACATACTAAGCTGGTCAACAAGAATCTCCATTCCAAAGAAGCTATTATTTTCTCAGATAAGGATGACGTACCAAATCAGATGCTTCATTCTGATCCTCTCATCATCTCGGCAACCATACAAGATTCTTTGGTAAAAGGAGTCTTCATAGACAGCGGGAGTGGGGTAGAAATAATGTTCTAGGACTGCTTCCAAAAGTTAGGATTTACTAAAGATAACCTTAAACCTACTGGTCCGATCTTGGGGTTCACAGGAAATCCAATAATACCTTTCGGGTAAATTACACTCCCCGTCACAGTAGTAGAAGGAGCCAAGAGCCTAACCTTATACTGGATATTTGTGGTAGTAGACACCGTCACACCCTTCAACATTATCCTTGGAAGATTTTGGATGGGCCAAGCTAAAGCCGTATGGTCTCCTTACCATCTGATGATGAAGTTCCCAACACCACAAGGAGTAGCTTCAATCAAAGGAGACCAAGGAGTGGCGCGTTCTGGCATAATCACGGCCGCCCGTGATCCCAGAAAAGAAGATGGCGGTTATATGTCAAAGCGTCCTCCAACTCGGGGGAAAGCGGTATTAAAAGTTTTACTAACCAACCCCGAGAAAAAGGACCATCTTTGGGTTTCTCACTTCAATCTCCAAGTCACCAGTAATGAAGTCGAGTATGAAACTCTCAGTACCAGACTAAATCTAGCTAAAGACCTGGAAGCAGAAGACCTTTAGGCCGAGGACCTAGAAATCTTCAGTGACTCACAGATCTTGGTTCAACAGGTTAAAGGCGAATACGAAACTCGAGAGTATAGTCTCCAGATATACCTCAAGATAGTTAAGCCTCTCCTGAATCAATTCCAACATTATGAGTTGAATCTTATCCCCCGAGAAGGTAACCACAAGGTTGATGCACTAAGCAAACTTGCCTCCTCGGGCCTCAACATAAGTTCTTCTCAAGAATGGCTAATGGAAACCCCGGCGAAGAGAAGTTACGAGAAGAGCAAGATCATGGCTAATGACATCTCAGACACATGGAGGAACCCCTACATCGAATACCTCCAAACGGGTACCCTTCTCAAGGATAAGCACCTGGCATGGAAGGTCCGAGGAACACATGAAGGAGCCTACGGGAGCTATCAAGATCCACATACCATTATTCAAAAGCTCCTACAGAAGAGTTATTTTTGGCCTATGATGCTACAAGGCGCCAAAATATATATCGATTCTCACCACCAGTGCCAGAGATTTGTTAAGATGATCCACATGCCACAGGAGAATATGATTACCATCCAAGAATCCTAGCCATTTCTTCGATGGGGCATAGATCTTGTAAGGCCTTTTCCCACGGCCCCTGTTATCAACTTCTGCTGGAAAATATTGTGGGTCGCTATGGCATCCCGAGATACATAGTGACCGATAATGGAGAACAATTTGCTAATGATCCCTTCAAGAAAGGGTACAAGGAGTATAGAATGCACCAGCAACTCGCCTCAATATATAATCAAAAAGCTAGCAGCCAAGCAGAAGCTAGGGACCGAGCCTTGGTATGCAGCATCACAAAGCGCCTCGAAGGAGACAAAGGAATAGAATCGAGTTCAGAAGGCGCATCAATACTTCATCAATTTCTGAAGCCCCATATTTCTACTTTCTAGATCAAAGAATTACCAAATATGATCTGGACCCATAGAACCACACCAACTACAACAATAGGAAAGACTCCTTATAGCTTAAACTATGGGTCCGAAACGATCATCCCTAGGGAGATTGGGGTCCCCTCTGTCTGTACCTCTCAGCCAAATGATGAAAATGGCAGAGCCAATGAAGAAAACCTTTATCTCGACCTTGACCTCCTAGAGGAGAAGAGAGCAAAAGCTACTATATACAAAGCCAAGGTGAAGAAAAAGTTCAAGCGCTACCATGATAGAAGAGTCTGCTTGGCCACTTTTGTTAAAGGAGACCTTATCATAAGGCTAAACGAGAAAAGCAAGAGAAAAGTGGAAGGGAAGCTGGCCCCGAACTGAGAAGGTCCATATCGAGTCCTGGAATCCCATCCAGGGGGAAGCTACCTCTTGGAAAACACGAAGGGGGAACCTATACCACAAAGATGGAATGTGATTAACTTACGAAAGTATCAAAGAAGATTCAAAACTCAAGGGAGAGCCTCACAAAGGTTCGAGACTATCAAGAGCGTCCGAGAAACCTCATCAAGGTCCGAGACAAGTATACTCTAGCACAAACGGGTACTCAAACTCAAAACTCAATATTTACTTAACTTCTATTCTTAAAGTTATAAACTTAGATTGAAGTCATGATATTTTTATACCTATCCTTATAATAAGAAATCTTTAAATTCCTCTTCTAAAAAGAGGATTGTTGTCTTAAGTATAACATTGATTGTTGTTCAAAACAATATACTTTATAAAGTATATGATTGGTCAACTTATAAGTTGTTTGGATCCAATATTCAAATACCAAACGTTTTGAATAAAAGAGATAGGTTCGAGATAAAGTACTACAAAAAAATGCTTGATTGAGGTCTATAGACCAAAAGGGCAGACGTGCTCGAGAATCAATCATCTCAACATAAAGAGGAGAAACCTCAAAAAAAAAGTTGAAGTTCATATCAAATGTGTTATTACATCAGAATATGATACTTCTAAATAAGACCCTCAAAAAGGGCACACATAGAGGAAAAACCTCGAATCTAAAAAAGACCCTCAAAAAGGGCACACATAGAGGAAACACCTCGAACCTAAAAAGACCCTTTAAAAGGGCACACATAGAGGAAAAACCTCGAACCTAAATAGTTCATATCAAAGGTGTTATTACATCTGAATATGATACTTCTAAACAAGATCCTCAAAAGGGCACATAAGAGGCTAAACCTCAAATCTAAAAAGGACATATCAAAGGTATTATTACATCAGAATATGGTACTTTTAAATATACCCAATAGGGTTTCCTAGGACTTCACCAGAAGTGACACTTGAGAGATAGGCTATTGTCAACTTTTCGGCACGCTGTGACCTTAAAGGCCTTGGCAAAAGATGCCCGAGGAAGAATCCCAACAACATCAAGTACGCAGAGTGTTCATCATGGACAACTGCGAAGACCTGATTCCATAGTATCTTAGCTTGGCATGAGCTCCTTTCCAGTAAATCATGAGACCGAGGTTCATGTGCAAAGGATTTCAGGCTTTGAAGCTGACGAGGAGAAGCAAAGACTAATCCACCTTATTTATAGAAGAACTAGAAATCACCTCTTCAAGAGAAGGTAATTCAGGATACTTAGCTTTAATAAGCCTTAGTAAATCTCCTGATGTTACTATCTTCTCGGAGGGATCCAATGCATCCAAAAACATGACCCCAGGGATCCAGCGTTTTGCAGTCAGAGCAGCGAGCTTATCAGCAGCATCAGGATGAGAGAAGATTTCATTCATCATCTCCACCTCTTTCTCGGATTGACATAAAGGCAAGACGCCATCCAAGATTCCATGCAGTTCAGGAGAATGGAATAAATCTCCATACTCCTCCCCGTAGTTCTGAAACTCGGGGCTACAAGTAAGGAAAGCACTCCAAAACTTTAGAGGCCGTTTAAGCTCCTCTGAATCCTTCTCCTTGGCTTGTTCTTGCGCCAGCTCCTCAGTAATATCTCGATAAGCCTCCAGCTCTTTCTCTTGAGACTTCTTTGCCGACAACAGATCTATATTCTCAGCTTCCAATTGCTTCACCCTAGTTTCCAGTTGAGTCACATCCAATGGAGTCTGAATAGTGCTCGCAACAGACTTAGCAGTCACAGATGAAAGGGCAACCTCCATTTTTACCTTCTCAGCCTTGAAGAACCGGCACTTTCTATGTAATTCCATCACGGAATCAGACAAGTGACGAATCACATCATTAGCTCGAGGCCCTACCATGGATAGATCCGTAATCAGCTGCGAAATAAAAGGAATATTAAAACCTGGCATTCAAGATATCTATACAGTATGATAAGAAAAATAAATACCTCAGAAACGAAGGGATATTTCTTAGAAGACCTCCGAGAAGCCTGACCATCCTCTTCCTCTGGGCAACTTAGATAGTACTTTAACTTCTTCAAAGAAGCATCCTCAGAGTCCACCAACTCAAGGTCAGATTCATCATCTTCGGAGGACTCCTCCGCCACTGGTTCCACCTCCTCGGACTGTACTTCCTCGGATTCCTCTGCTTCCTCATCTATGGCCCGGAGTATAGCCTTCCCTTTCTTGATCTTTTTCTTTGGAGGAGATGTTGTACATATATAAATATAAACCTCAGCATATGACACAAGAAAAACATATTATATGACAACAGTATATGACTAGAAGAGTTACCTGAAGAAGACCGACTAGAAGAAAATTCACCATGATTCCGAGGAGACTTTCTCGGACCTCCTTTCCTGGATTTTATCAGGGAGGGCCCAATTCCGATCAGGCTTCAAAAAGCTAGAAGTAGATTTTGACCGAGGAACATCCAACAAGTACGAGTAAGTGATACTAGGCCACTGCCACGCAGAGCCATGTGAGCCCAGAACAAAATCCTTTCTTTGAAGGGTAATGTCGTCCTTTAGGAGCTCCTCAATGATGCTCTTCAAGTGATCAGGGATGATGAAACCTCTGTCACGAGCTATAGCATCCTTCAGATGGGGATGCAAATCAGGGACCTCGTACTTGCTCCGGTCGAAAGTGAAACAGTCTGCCTCCCACACACCACTGTTATCAGGAAACGTGATGGGTTTTTTCTTCCTCGGAGTAAGGGTAATGTACTCGTAAGTCTCAAAAGAGAATAACGTATACAGACTCTTGAATAAATCCAGGCTTGGATCGTAGTTCTTCCGAGCGCACCAGGAAATCACCGCCATGATCAACACTACCACATTGGAATGTATTTGGCTTGGATGCAGTTGATGATGTTGCAGGAATTCATGAAATAAAGGGGGAAAGGGAAAACTTATCCCTTGCTGTAAAAACCTCCCATAAAGTACCCCTCTAGTGGGGCTCACCAGCTCTTTAATAGGAACTTCTCCATCCTCGAGTTTCAAGCCAGCTTCAAGAGGATATGACAGCCTGCAGGACCGTAGATACCTTAGCGTCCTTTCATCAACCACTTTGGTGACATCATTCACACCATTGGAGGCTGGAACCCGTTTATCAACTTGGGGCTCCGCATTAGGGTCCATCTCTGACCCAGAGGCACCATCATCTGCCACTACAATTACCGCCTGCAGCGGTGAAGCGACGGTAACTTCCATCAGCTCCCCAGCCTCGACTTCCAAAACAAGGTGCTCAAGTCACGGTCAGATGGGGCTCTATTTTCAACAATATTCTCCACATTGCCAGGGGGAACTCTAGAACTTGTTAAAGTCATGGCAATATAGAGAATGGGGGGAAGAGAATATATGAGGAAAATGAGACAAATTTGAAGGAAATTTCGTGGGAAACTTGAAATGCAGAGAAGGAAAAATTGATTTGATGAAGATTGAGGATGAAAGGAAAAAAATTACTTGGTTATATAACCAGTAATTAGCATGTATTTAAGTGGAGTAATTACCTCGACTCGCGAAACGATACAGGCAATTGGAAGGTTGGTCCTCCTCACTGCCAGAAGATACAATGAATCAAGACCACGTGTCAATCTCCTCAGAATTCAAGAAGGCAGATTCATATCCAACCATACACGTGTATCCACCATTTGAATTTCAAAGAAAGCTAATCTCAGCCGTTCATATATTTGATGGAATACGAAAGAACTTGAATCTAGATATTCAGAAGGGTAAGCTCGAGAAGAAAGCTCCCGAAGGATACCCCGAGTTATTCTCCCTCGAGTTATTGGTCTTCCCTCGAGAAGCAAGCCTCTCCTTTAACCTTCGAGATGGAACACTCTATATTCTGAAGATCTACCTTGGGGCTACTGATAAGTCCATGGTTCGTATTCGGGCCTCATTCATACTCGGACCAGGGCCCGAGAAGGGTTGTGGGCTCGAGATACGTGGAGGGTGGATCTATAGGTCCATCAATCCTAATCCTTATAAGGAATGCGTATATTATGAATGTTCTACAAGGAATATGCATCTTCTCAGAGATGGTAATACAGATATCATAAACATGGTAACACAACCATGTCCGAAATACACTTCTATTATACCTGGTAATACAACCTCTATTCCCATAAGAGTTGTATTCATACCATAAATACATATCTTGGTGATCTACGGATTGTAGCCATATAAATATCCTAAGAGGTTCGGTAGACCTCTCATCTAATCTCATACTTTATACTTTACGCCTTAAGCGAATATACTGACTTGAGCGTCGGAGTGTCTATCCCCGGGACACCCGGGGCCTTTGTCTTGCAGATCAGTTCGAGAGCCTGGTTCGTCGTCGAAGTGTTGGTGTGCGGCATACATCAGGTGATTCAAACACCAAATTTTTCCATGCAACTATCAAATCTAAGCATGCCAGGCAGAGGATAGCAATGATAAAAAAACTCATCAGAAGCTTTGATAACTGATCAGTAAGATATTGGTAAAGAGGCTGCATTATTTTATGAAAATATGTTGACTGGTGAGCTTTTAGATATTGATGACAGGGATACTGTGTACATGTTAGAGCACATTCCAAAGATCATGACAGAATATCAAAATAAGGAACTTATGAAGATGATCACATTGGATGAACTGAAGCAGATACTATTTCAAATGGATGGAGATGCAGCACCTGGACCAGATGGATATACAAGTAAATTCTATAAAGAGTGCTGGGAAATAATTGGTTTGATATGGTGAATGCAGTAAATGAATTTTTAATAGGTGTCCCAATACCTAGAGCTATAACTGCAACATTTATCACCCTAATACCTAAAAGGTAAGTAAATACAACCTTTGCCGACTATAGGCCTATATCTCTATCTAATTTTATTAATAAGGTCTTGTCAAGAGTGATAACAGAAAGGCTAAAGCCCATTATGCCTTTTTCTGATTTCCCTTGAGCAATCTGCCTTTGTTCAGGGCAGGGAATTAGCAGACAATGTTCTTTTACTACATGAACTTACTGGATATCTGAATAATGAAAATGGTGGTTTTAATGTGTTCTTTAAATTGGATATGATGAAAGCTTTTGATAGGGTTTCCTGGAAATTTTTAGAGAAACTTCTGATACAAATTGGTTTTCATTATCATTTAGATAAAATCATCATGGGCAATATAAATGCAGCTAAGTTCTCAGTTTTAGTAAATGGGAAACCTTTTGGATTTTTTAAAGCCTCGAGAGGATTAAAACAAGGGGATCCTCTATCTCCTTTTCTATTTATATTGTTAACTGAGGCCTTTACAAGGACAATTGGTTTTCTATTCTCTACTGCTAAAATAGATTACTATAAGCTGCCACATTTAGCTACTAAAATCATAAATCTAAATTTTGCTGATGACAGTGGTTTTTCTGAGAGCTAATCAACATAGTCTAGATGCTTTAATGGTATTTTTGCTAAAATATAAGACTGCAACTGGACAAAAGATAAATATAGAAAAATCTACATATTATTAGTCCAATAAAGCTCCTATGTCATATCACAAAATGGTTTTACAGAGCACAGGTATTACAAAAGGGGTGTTCCCAATTAAATATTTAGGTTGTCCTATATTTTTTGGGAAAAAAACACACATACTTTCAACCCCTTTTTGATAATATAGTAGCAAAATTAGTGACATGGCAAAATAAATGGTTAAATCAAGCTGGAAGACTAATTTTAGCTAAGCATGTCTTATCTGCAATCCCCCTACACATACTGACAGTCATAAAACCAACTAAAGGGGTTCTGGACAGATTACATGTAATTTTTGCTAGATGTTTTTGGGGTAGTACAAAGTATGGTCAAAATAAAATATGGAGAGTTTGAGAAAATCTTTGCTACCCTTATCTGGAAAATGGACTAGCTGTGAAAAATTTACACACATTAGTGGATATTTTTTCTATGAAAATATGGTGGAAATTGCAAAAAGGAGAGAGTCTTTGGTCCTCTTTTATGTGGTCTTTACCAGGGTCAAAAAAGAACTCAATAACATGGAAGAGATTCAAGGAAGTGGATGAGTTAGCTCAGAGTAACACACTGACACATGTTGTGTCAAATAACTCCTCCTTTTGGGAAAGTAACTGGTTGAATGTTGAACTATTAATTGATCTGTGGGATGCCAATTTAGATGTGATATATCCTGAGCTTACCATAAGTCAGTTTTTCTATGATCAAACAAATACAGTCAGTGAATTAGCTCATGGATTCCCAACAGATATATGTGAACTATTAGCTAAAGATTTTCCCTTATTTGAAGAGTATGATGATTATATGATCTGGAAATTAGAAACACATGGAAACTTCATCATATCATCAGCTTATGAAATTTTAAGGAAAAAAAAGGGACTGGTTCAATCTTATACAAATCTTTGGTTGAAATATATACCAAACAAGGTTTCTGTTTTTAATTGGAGATTACTTAATAGATTAATACCAATTGGGGAGATATTGCATGAACATAGATCATACATGTTGTTTAATTGCTGTTTTTGTGGAAAAGATGTTGAAAATCTTTAACATATTTTTCATGAGTGTCCTCTAATTAGTAACATCTGGCAGTTTTTTCACATTATGCTAGACTTGAAACCTGAAAATTTTACAAATCTCTGGGACAGATTCTTTTATTACTGGAATATAAGAGTCAAAAATGATTTGCATAGGAAAATTGTTAGAATGTTACCAGTTTTTATTACCTGGATCATATGGTGCACAAGAAATGCATGTATTTTTAATGATAGAAAACCAAGATTTCAGATATGATCAAACAGATACTTAACATTCTACAAAGTGTTTTGAAAGTTCATAGGTTGAGCTGGAAACCTTATGAAGTGGCAGCATTACACTCAGATATTTTACAATTAGCACCAGTCTCTAACAACTTCAGAAGACACACAATCCAGCATATCAATTGGACAGCTCCAACAAGACAGTACAAACTCAACACAGATGGCTCTTCATTGGGCAATCCAGGCATTTCAGGGGCAGGAGTAGTCATCAGGGATAGACTTGGCAGAGTTGTGGCAGCAAAAGGAATATACATACAGACAAAAACAAGCTTGGAGGCTGAGGCAATAGCTCTAATAAAAGGACTAGAGAGTGCATACAGTAAAGGGATCACAGACCTAGAAGTGGAGATTGACTCAATGGTCCTTCTGAAAATCATCAGAAAACAATTCAGAGTACCTTGGAAAATTGAGCACATAATCAGAGCTATCTGGATGATTCAAAGTGAGTTTTCTCTCTCTTATGCTCATATCTATAGAGAAGCTAATTCAGTAGCTGACTCCTTAGCAAGATTAGCAAGTACACATAGGCAAAATTACAATTTCACACACAACACAGTGCCTAGAGAAATTAAGGGTTAGGTAAATCTAGATATAAGGGAATTCTCTTATATTAGATTATAAGGACCTTTACTGCTGATATATATCTTTCCGTTTTAGGCGCAAGGCCTATGGTGACAACATGGAACTCAAACAACATGGAATTCAGACAACATGGGATTCAGGTGACATGTAATTCAGCCAACATACAACTCAGACACAGCTCAAATATCAAATTGGCAGAAGAAAGCATTCTGATAGAGGGAATACAACTTAAATATTATAGCTTTGATATACTCCGTGCTTGTCGGCAGATTTGGGGTCGCTTAGCGAGCCCTAACATGATTGCATGTCATGAGTCCTCTTGTCGGCAGATTTGGTTTTCGCATAGCGATGCCTAACTTGCTTGCTTGAGTTGACATGAGTATAATCATATGCTTTATATATGTATCACGATTCCACTCTTATACATATGTAATACCTATGTAATACTCAAACTATTTTACTATATTTTCTTAAAGGGTGTGATGAGCCCAATATATATCACTCCACCTAGTGTGGCATTTAAATAATATAAAAAGAATCCACCAAAATCTTCTGTGCTATATGGAAGAATTAATTAAAAGATCTAGTTAGGTAGAAATCTTTCATAGTTCAAATGGACACATACTTCAGTAAATAAAAAATGAAATGACACTTACTTTAATCTTTCATAGCTTTTTCTAAAAAAAGAGTTAAAACCATCCAAATGGATGGGAGGGTTATTCATGGATCCTCGACCCAATCCATAGAGAATTTTTTTTATTATTAAAACCACACAAGGTGGAGTGAAATTTATTTGGCTCACCACACCCCAAAAAACCTTGTAACAAGGTAAAAAAGTACATACAATGTGATTATTTTGAATTTACAAGATAGTAATAATAACTATTGTAAATTTGTGATCCTATAAGTAATTCTAGTATACACCCATGTCGACATTCTCACAAGCACTTTAGGGTTCGCTAAGCGACGCCCAACTTCGCCGATGAGAAGACTCATAACCCGCAAGCAATTTAGGGATCGCAAGTGCGAAGCCCAACTCTGCCGACGGGTACGGGGTTCCCCTAGAATCAAAATAGGATCACCATTAGATGGTACTAGATCCTGTCCTTTATTCAGCTTTTTGCTGTCCAGCTTTACTCCTCCATTTTGTTGTTCTTGTACTTCACAGCTTGTAGCTTCCATCTGCAATAGCCAGAAACCCAACAGTAGTTAACCATTCTAATTGAATCTGAAATTAGGTAATTCCAGCTTATCCAAAGCAACTATGACTAAAACAAGTCTAGGCAATGAAGTCTGAGAATAGATCATGCTAATGTTTGAGTCACTTGCTATTTTAGCTAAAGCATCTGCTGCACAATTAGCTTCTATAAAAACATGTGAGATTTGAAAATCGAAATCACCTGAAAATGACCAGATATTCCTGAGAATGCTTATCAATTTCCATGGAGCCTGCTGCTGATTTGTTGCTATCTTCCATAGTACCTGTGAATCTGTCTCCACCTGCACATGTTGACAATCACAGTGAAATGCCATCTGCAAGCCTAAAGACAAGGCTAGAGCTTCAGCTTCTAAGCAAGATTCTGCACAGATAGATATTGCCTTAGCTTGAATAACCCTGCCAGTAGAATCCCTAAGTATCATACCAGCCCCAGATTTCCCATTACTCAGAAAGGAACCATCTATATTCAGCTTAATGTAACCAGCATTTGGTAGATGCCAGTTTACCAATCTTGCGATTGGTGCCCTTATAGTGTGTGTAATACCATATCTTACTGGTGGCTTCAATTTACTCCAAAACTGAATATGAGACTTCAGGATAGTAGTAAACATCTCCTGAATATTCTTTATCATGCTAATCATATTTGGTGATATATTATCAAAGTAATAAGCACATCTGGCACACCAAATATGCCATACTATAATCACAAGCAAGATTCTTGCTAAGGCAATTTTAAAACCAGAAGGATCAATGTAATTCCAGTAATAATAGAGAAGATCCCATAGGGTATCTCTATTTATATATTGCACATCAAAATGCTGACTGACTTTGCTCCAGATCTGTCTCACAAAGAAACAACTGTTAAAACAATGGTGAAGATCATCTGTATGAGCTTTACAAAAGCAACATATTGAAGGCTGGTGAATAGATAGGTCCTCAAGGACATCAGTTGTTGGAATCAGCCTATTAACAAGCCTCCAGCAGAAACATGACATTTTCTTTGGCAATACTGAGGACCACATATATTTATAGGATTGAACTTTCATCTTCTTAGGTCTCAATAATTCATAAGCTGAAGCAAAAGTAAATTTTCCACTAGGATCTGGTTTCCATATCATAATATCTTCATAGTCATCAAATATTGGAAATTCTTTACAGATCAACTGATTATAATCATCATCAAAGCCATGCTTCATTAAAGTGCAAAACAGTTGCTGTTGAGAGCAAAACTCATTTACAGTTAATTCAGGAACTGGCAATTCAAAAGACTCATTCCAGACATCTATCAATGCATCATCACCCAACCAGTGTGAGTTCCAGAATGAAATTTCCCCTTTTCCCACATGTATAACTGTATTTTGACTAGCAAGTTCATCCACATCTTTAATTCTTTGCCAAGTTCTGGACTTATTAAGGTGATCAGGTAAAGACCACATGAATGTTGACCACAGATTATTACTAGTCTGTATTTTCCACCACAACTTCAAGGAGAAACTTTTTACAATAACATGCAAATTTTTCACCCCTAAGCCATTTTCTATAGTGGGATAGCATATTTTAGCCCAGGCCTTCCATGTTCTTTTCTGTACATGTTCATTTGATCCCCATAAAAATTTTGAGAATAAAACATGTAATTTCTCAACTACACCCCTTGTAGGATTTGACACAGCTAAAATATGTAAGGGTATAGCAGATAGTACATGCTTAATCAAAATTAATCTCCCAGCTTGATTCAAAAATTTGTTCTTCCAGCTTGTTAATTTAGAAGCCATCTTATCAAAAATAGACTGGAAGTAAGAATGCTTTGTTCTACCCACATAGATAGGACATCCCAAATAGATAAAAGGAAAAGAACCTTCCCTTATACCTGAGACCTGGTTTACCATATTTCGAATAGCTCCTGTAGCATGCTTTGACATGTAGTATGCCGATTTGTCCAAATTAACTTTCTGTCCTGTAGCATTCTCAAAGGAGATCAAGAAATTTCTCAGATTCTGTAAACTAGTCTTATTAGCCTTCAGGAAAACAATTGTATCATCTGCAAAATTCAGATGAGTTATTTTCCTAGTTATATGTGGCAACTTATAGAAGTCTATTCTAGATTCTGAGTACAGTCTACTAAGATTTCTTGAAAATACCTCTGTTAGTAGGATGAATAAAAATGGGGACAATGGGTCCCCTTGTTTCAATCCTCTAGAAGTACTAAAGAAACCCTTAGGTTGACCATTAATCAGAACAGAACATCTAGTTGCAGCAATGTTACCCATAATGTTATTAACAAAGTGATTATGAAAACCCAGTTTAAGTAAAAACCTTCTCATAAATGACCATGAAACCCTATCAAAGGCCTTAACCATGTCCAGTTTAAAAATGATATTATTACCACCAGTTTTATTGTTCAGAAATCTAGTCATTTCTTGCATTAAAAGCACATTTTCTGCTAGTTCTCTCCCCTGAACAAAAGCTGACTGTTCAGGAGATATTATACTAGGCATTATGGGTTTAAGCCTTTCAGTATACAGTTTAGTGAAGATTTTATTCAAGAAATTTGAAAGGCTTATGGGTCTAAAATCCGTAAATTGGTTTACCACTGGCTTTTTAGGGATCAGTGTTATATATGAAGCTGCAATTGCTCTGGGTACTGGTACACCTGCAAGAAACTCATTAACTGCCAATACCAGATCCTCACAAATAATATCCCAACAAGCTGTGTAAAATCTGCCAGAATAACCATCAGGTCCTGATGCCGAATCTCCATCCATACCAAACACCAAACTCTTAAGTTCCTGCACATCAGTACTTCTCAACAGAGAATTGTTAGTTTCATCAGATATCATTGAAGGTATATTTTCAAGCAACAATTCAGAATCCAATTCATTATTATCCCTATTTTTCTCAGTTAACAGATCAGAAAAAAATTAATTGCTTCTTCTCCTATTAACTTTGGATCAGTTAAGATAATATTATGAGAGTTCTTTATTTCTAAAATTTGTTGCCTTGCATTTCTGGACTTAACTGATGCATGAAAAAACTTAGTATTGGAATCACCCTCTTTTAACCATTTAACTCTTGATTTTTGTTTCCAAAAAGCTTCCTGTTTTGATAGTGCTAAAGTGAGCTCAGCTTGTGCTTTACTAAGTTCAGTCCTATTAGCAGTTGAACTAAGATTTTGAAATTCTAATTCCTTCTGCTCAACATTAGTTTCTGCCAATAGAACCTGATCATGAATATTACCAAAACACTCCTTATTCCACTGTTTCAAAATTAATTTCAGCCTCCTTAATTTCAATGAAAATCTGATCATACCATAATAATCACAGGGAGCACTCCAACTATCAGAAACCACCATTTTAAAATTTTCATGCAACAACCAACAGTTCTGAAATTTGAAAGGTTTAGGACCAGTTGGAAAATTATTATTTTCAAAAGTCATCAACAAAGGAGAATGGTCTGAAGGGGCTCTAGACTTGACTCTTACCCTACTGTGAGGAAAAATGTTAAGAAACTGATTATTAGTTAATACTCTATCTAATCTCTGCCAGACATTCCCCCTACGTCTTACACCATACCAAGTAAACAAATTCCCCATGGTTGGTAACTCTACCAGTTCATTAGAATCAATAAAATTATTAAAATCTAGCATACTACTATGACTAGGTGAGGACTGACCCAAATACTCATTTGACTCTCTTATAATATTAAAGTCTCCAGCAATTACAGTTGCATCATTTATTAATGCACCCGATTCATGCCAGAGGGACTCCCTATCTGACTTAGTATGTCTGCCATATACGAATACAGCAGACCAACTAGAAGGTAATGAAATATGCTTTAACTCAGTTAAGACAAATTGGTCATGAATATTTTTGACTGACACTGTATAATTATCATCCCAAAATATCCAGATTTTATCCCTAGGATCAGAGAAAAAATGTGGATATCCCAGTGAAAATGCAATGGAACTAATATGCGATGACTGTAACATAGGTTCTATGATTACAAAAAGGCCTATTTTATTTTTCCTTTTCATATTTTTAACTCTCCATTGAGCTCTACTACTCCTAATGCCCCTAACATTCCATACACATAAGTTGAAACTAATCATATTAAATAATTTTTGAAGTGACAATTTTGGTCCTGGTAGAAACAGTTTTAGGAACTTGGGAGTAGTCCTTTTTATTATATGGTCTCTTAACTTTAGGCTCCACAGTTAAAGGATCAGATGTATTCATAACAGACTCAGATAGCAATCTGTTGAACCTATTTTGAGATTGACTAAATGGTTCAAAAATCAAGTCTCCATTTCTATGTCCTCTCTCAGTTGACCATTTATCTTTAGGACTTGTGGGAACACTATATGCCTTATCCCTAGTTATAGGATTAGAGACCATACCTACAGGACTGGAGTATCCAGTCCTGTTGTCATCAATGTTTTGCTGGAGATCCTCAGAAGTAAGTACATCATTTGAATGGCTTGTTTCTCCATCTTGAATTGTTGAGATAACCTTTTGTGTTTCCTGATTTTGTTTATCTCCATCTGTATCTGTCATAACCTCAGGAAAAGAATTAGTAGATACAGGCTTGCCAGGATTGGTATCCTTGGCATGCCCTACAGAATTATTAAAATCTGAAGCATCAATATTGACCACCTCATTAACCTCTTGCTCAACATCCAATAAAGCATTAAAACTGTTGTGAGTTTTAATTGGATCTGCATCTAGCTGCACTACAGGCTGAGAGATTGGTCTCAGATCTGAACCAGCTGCTTGGCTATTCTGCATCTTAGCTTTCCCTTTTGCTTTCCAAGTGAGTCTGGTACCTGCATCAAGACCATTCTTTTCCAAGGTGGTGTCTTGAACCAATTGATTAGTAATAACCATTGATTTCTGAGTTTTAACTATGTTATTTTTTGGCCTCCAGAAATCTTGTTTATGTCTATCATTTTGCTCAGTTTTACATATTGATGCCATATGACCTAGCCTTGAACAATTTGAACAGAAATCTGGGACATTATCATACTCTAGGTACTGCCAGAATCCAGATGACCTATAACCTATCCAAATTCGTTCAAGTAAAGGTTTTGACACATCTAGCTCAACACAGACCTTTGCTACATGGGGTCTAGATCTATTTAGGGTAGCCTGGTCAACTTTAACTGGGTGACCCACTAAATTCCCAATTGAAAATAAAGCATGTTCATCAAAAAATTGTTGTGGAAGGCCGAAGAGGCTTACCCATACCGGAACAACTGGAGATTCAGCAATAGGATTAAAGGATGGGCTCCACTTGGTGATTTTCAGGGAATAGAAGCCAAAGTCCCACGTTTTATGCATCCAGCATCGATAATAATCATCTGCAAGCTGAAAGTGAATGAAAACATGACGGGTATCCACTAAATAGATACCAAATTGACCAGAAAACCCTGCTGTGTGAAAATCTCGCCGGAGACGCTTAAGTTGAGGTCTGGCTCGATCGAAACTTCCAACCAAGGTAAATCTGAGCGAGGCTTCCAGTTTGTCGCACTCCTCATCTGAGAAGTGAACACCTGGTTCCCCCAAATGCTCAATACTTGGTTTGGATCGAAGGGAGGTCTTTTTTCCGATCTGGCTGCATGAACAACCAGATCTGCTTTTTGGCCGGTTAATATTTGGGCGTATGATGTCGGTGGTGAAGAGGATAGCAGTTTGGGATCTGGGTCGCCCGTTGATGGCACCGCCGTCATGGCGGCACCGATCAAAACGACGGCGAAGACAGATGGAAGATAGGGTTTAAGTCGTCAAAATCGCCAGAGCACAAAAACACCTCCAATCCATAGAGAATTACATGATTGGGTAGAAAAATAAATAAATTGTGATTATTTCATAAATTTCAACATCCATCGAAACATGACAATAGAAGATACAAATCCTATATATCTCCGATGTCGCCCTCCAATGCACACCTGATTAAATATACAAGAAAATAAAATCATAATCCATTAAGAATCACGTATAAAAGCTAAATTAAACCAACAAAAAAAATTATTTTAGTTTTCTAAACATTAATTTACCTGTAAAATCACTCTCTGAGTCTCTGATCTTCCTTTTTTTATGAGGTTCAAACTATGTTTTCTCAGTGTTAGATTCATGAAATGATTTATTGTCTTCAGCTTACTCCTACCGAGTTTTGTAATATACTATTTCTTTAACCATTTTAAAATTTAATTTTATTATTTAATTAAAATTATATAATTTAATGTGCAAATTTCGGGCCTCTTAACCTATATTGTGTTCATGCAATGATGCAAACTTCGTGCATTGTACAAAAATTTCATGCCGGATTAAATCATGGGATTTAAGGTATTTTTTAAAAGGTTAGTAGAATGTATGAAAATAACCAGAAACATTAAATTCATATGAAATTAAACATAATTAAAGCATTTAATAAAAAATGTTGGATATTGCACAAATACTTGAAGTTGACTAGCTCGATCACCTTCAATACTTTAATTTCATTTCAACATTCACAATTTATTTGACTTTAGTTATGTGCCTTTTTGATATATTAATTGGCAAACGACGGTGCTCTTTTCCATAACTAGTGATGATTGAATTTTCTTGAAATTTTTCATGCACGGAAGCCAATTTCATACTCTTATTTTAAGAACACTCTAATTGGAAGCTCTCAACAAATGGAATTCATGCACTTTCAAATATTGATCACATTAAGGGTGAAAAACAAGACTTAAATAACATTAATCATTTTCTTACAGCTTTGAAATTTGGACTTGTTATCTCTGCTTAAATGTACGAGACGTTATTATACTATAATAAATCAGTGATAAGATTCAGAACTATCTAATAACATTTAAATCCACATGCTTACAGTATTTTGGGATAAACATATGTGTCTATATATATATACACACACACACACACACATATATATATATAAAGGAATAAAAAAAGGTTCACGAAAGTGACATGTGTTATATTATACAGATAATTTAATTGGTATTTTTTTGTGAATTATTAATGTAAGTATGTGTAATTTAACCATCAATTTTTTTTAATGATTGGATAATGGTGATACCCGGCTCAGGCCCAATTCCTGGGAAGGATAGCTGGGCCTAGGCCCATGGTGATGTCAGCTACTATGGAAGTATCTAGGGACGGACCACGAGGACGGAAACAGCCGAGTGAAAGCCATTTGTAGGATGGACCACCCGGAGATCTAAAGGGAGCAATATAAATAGTGCCTCATGGCACTATTCCAGGTAACCATTCTCTATTCATTCTACTAAGTGAATATTATTTTCTTTCCAAGACCTACCTTTCATCATCACGTCGCAAGTTCTACCCTCGGGTACTCTCGAGGCATTGTCTTGCAGGACTAGGTAAGCTGGAACTGCGAAGGGACCTCTTTGGGCCACCAAGCAGGTAGCATCATCTTGTTACGCCAGGTGGGACATGACTTACGTTTCCAAAATATACTCTGATGCCGCCCAAGGGTCGGCCACCACGAAGAGGTGCGAGGGCGTCATCACCAGTAACCACCCGGTTCGGGGGTAGGAGGACGGGAGTGGTCGAGGACAACCTCGCATTGTAATAGATGAGAGATCGGACGCGCAAGGGCAAGGAGCCAGCGCTGACGGAACTGGAGGTCTTAGAAGAGGAGGAGAGGCAGGAGGAAAGTCAGGAGGAACAGAATATGCGGGAATTTGTGGAGGCTCGCGAGGAGGAATACCATCGTTGGTTGGCACAAAGCAGGGGTCGGGCCCAGGAGAGCAGCAGACCACAGGGGGACCGTCAAACCCAAAAAAGCAGGAGGGTTGGCATCGGCCCCTCTCCCTGTCAGTGAGGTGGTTACCTCCGAACCACTCTCTTTCTCGGAACACCCGAAGTAGGACCCCCACCCGGGTCAGGAAACGTTGGAACAATAACGCTTCCCCTTTTGGCGGAGAATGTGGTCAGAAGGTGACCGACCCCCTATGGCACCTGCGCAGGGAACCCCGACCTCCCTCGGAGATAATTGATATGGAGCGGTTCGCGGGATGCACCTATCAGCAACAATATTTTGAGGGCCCGAATTTCGGCCTCGGGGTTCGACAGGGAGGCGATGGTTGGAGAGGAGTCGCTGAAGCTCCTGGGTATGGACCCTACCAGGGACACAACATGAAGGGTACCAGGGATATCCGATCTACCCCCAGCACTGTTGGGAGAATATGCAAAAGCCTGTCCTTGAGGTTATCATGGCAACCCGTCGGGGTGTTTAGGGGGTTGGGCTCCGGTGGGCGGAATGTAAGGGCCTGTATGGATGACAGGGCAGGTACCAGGAGGAGGGTATGCTATGGTTCCCCCAGTTGCTGCCACGGGGGGTTATGAGATGTACCCGGTGATTGTGGATAGAGCCCCGAGGGCTATAAACTCGGTGGAGGAAAGACTGGATAGGTTGATTGGAAGGAATGGAGGGAGACCTACCTCGCCGTGGATAGGGTACATCAACACTTTTCCCTGGTCTCAAGGAGCCAGGGTCCCGGAATGAGTGCCTACCTATCATAGAGAGACAAACCCAGAGGAGTTCGTCTGAACGTATCAGAATGTCATGGGGAAGCGGGATATTTGTTAGGAGCTCCGGTGCAAGTTGGTGAGTTCATACTTGCGGGGTAGATGCCTGTCATGTTTTGAGTCCCAGTCCCGTAGAGCTTCAGGAACTACTAGAATTTTTCAAGGCCATTGATATTGCACACATACCAAACCAAGCGCAAGGAAGACCTACCCCTGGCCAAGGTGGCTAACAGTAGGCAAGATGGAGAAGAAGACGTTCGAAAATACCATCGGAGGTATATGAATGACTCCATGAAGGTGGTGGATAGGGAGGTGCAGGTGAAGGCCCTGTTTGTAGGATTCATAGCGGGTCTGAGGGATGATGTGCTATGGGAGAAGCTGATGGCCGATATCCCAACCACTTTCCACAAGCTGGTCTTGGAGGTAGAGATGCACTGCTCGTTGCTAGAAGGGAGCAAGAAGAGAAAGGAGGAATGATACTTTGAACTTTGAAGACGGGAGCATTGGTAAGGTGGAAGCGTTATAATATTGCCAAGGTCTGACCCTCCTCGGGCGGAGACATATACACCCTTGATCAAGACCCGGGTTGAGATCCTCATTATCCACAGAAATTTGTTTCAGGATCTCACTCCGATTCCCGAAAAATTGACGCCGACCAACGCGGGAAAATATTGCGCTTTTCACTGATCCAAACTCTTGCTTTAAGATATCTCACATTCATATTAACTCCAAAGCTAGTATTCACTTTTTCCACATCACCGATCATGAATGCACCACGATACTGTCTTTTGGGTTCCACAACTCCTCTAGAACTTGAAATAATCTGACCCAAACTAGAACTTGCTTGACCTGAATATTCTTCAGAGACAAGCTTGTATCCCATCAGCTGAGACATAAAAGCCCATGGTCAGTAGCATAAGGACCATTGTGTAGAGTTGCTAACATTTCAGATTCTGATTTAAAACTGATAACCATCAATTTATGATATCGATGTTCAATCCTAACCGAATAGCCCCATTACTCGTCAAAATACTGATGAAATTTTTTATTCTTGAAGTCACGGTCATCCACCCAATACCCCAATAAATAACACTTCTCAATGCTTCGCCCCATAAGTAAAGATGAAGATGATATTTTCCCAACTGCATATTGGTAGGCTTGGTGTACCTCATTCTCCATCGGCAGTCTAGGACTCCTCACTTTAAAGTTTGACTAGCCCTGTTCGACGTCTGCCTTCAAATTGAAACCACCCACTCTCTGTCTCTGGCATTCTACTATGGAGAAGAAAATGTGTCTGTTTGGATGGCTTCTTCTGAAAACACAGCAATTAATAGTTTTTATTTTCCCAACCATCTCTCTTCCTTAGTTAACAACGAAGCTCACAGTCTAGTTTCCCCTTATATGCTTCACAAATCTCAATTAGTGACGGACGAACCTTGCACCTTTCCCAGATTGGAAGCTTGAAAAGCCAATACCATTTCTTTCTATGTCTGCCACCCGTATACGAACTCCCAGTTAAGCCAGACAGACCAAATTCTGTCACTACTGAAATCCGCATTCTCTTTGTCCTCACTATGCCCATTCCAGTACCCATTTGCAGTTAACCCGATTCTCAGAAATAACTGAAAACAAACCAGGAGCTTGTTCTACTTTCGGGAAACACAACTTTGATACTTGTGTCTCCAAGAAAAAGTTCATTTTGCTCTTCCCACACTAACTTATTTCTTTCTGAATGACTAAACATCCGATTCCAAGTAAAAAAATAAAATAGATGATATTGACATACTTCTGGTCCGAAGCCGAATCAAAATTTTCAGTCTCAGCCGAAAACTCCCGTTAAATTGCAATAAAACCCACTCAATCTAGCTATAATATGCTTAATTTAAAGTGGATGATGTTGGAATATAGGCTGGGATTACGATTGAAATGGATGAATTTGGAAAAAATATTAATTTTGATTTTTGATTTTTTTAAAAAAATCAAAAAAGCTCTCGATGATGAGAGAGAGTTCGCGGTTATTTTTATTGTCAGTAATAAATTTATCTATTAAATATGCGCTAGTTAATTAGGGTATGAATACTCTAAAATTTATACTAATTAGAGATGAAGAAAAAAAAGACATGTCTTAATTTTATTTTAACCTATGTATGTACCCCTTCCCAGGATCCTAAAATTCTAACATATTAGGTTAAACGGTCCGGGCGTTGTCCGATATTTTTAGAGTATTAAAATAAATAAATAACTATGCTTTTGCGGAAGGGCAACACCATGTGTATTTTGAATACTTTTAAAAGGTTTAATTTAGCAAATGTAAAAAATGTTGTCCTTTAATACAGACACACTCCCAGGAATAAGGAACATGTGGGAATATAAAATTCTCAAGAATTTGAAACTCCCACAGAATATGAAAAGTTTCTTACCTAGTTAAATCTAACTAGATTGCAATTTCTTCACTTATATACTTGAATCAAACCATTTCAATCTCGAAAATTGATCTTGTATCCATATTTCAAATAGCTACATAATCTAATCCATCTCCTCTCCCTTTCTATCCCAAAAAGAGAAAATCAGCTTTTCAGATCTACTGAGGCCATCGGTGCTTCCACCGGCCGGCGGCCTCCCCACACCCTTACTTTTCGTTATCTAACCTCCCTTTCTATCCTACACCCGAAATAACCTCCTTTTTCGACAAAATACAATTTCAATAACCCATCCGACATCCGAGCAAGCTCTGTGGTCGATGCGAGCGGGTCGCCACCGCTCGTACGCCGCCACCACAGCCCAGACGCCGTTGGACTGCCGAAGCGCCTCGACCGACGTAGATCGGACCGAACCAGTAAGGTACAGAGGAGCCAAGGGTCTTACGCACAGCAACGAGGATTGGCTAGCATCGCCGGACGAGAGATCCGACGGCGAACACGCACCTCCACCGACAGACCCACGGAGTACGGCCTAGGCCACGCGCAGCACCGGAGCGACGCCGCCGGAAACAGCAGACCAACGCAACGAAGGCGGCCCACCGTGGGAGACTCCGATCAGGCCAGAGAAGAGCAGATCGCGCTTCTTTGGGGCTGCTCGATCGAGGACGGCCAGATCCAGACTCCGATCAGGACTTGGCAGGTCAACGGCGTGATAGGCTCGGGTCGGTTCGGGTCGGCTCTGGTCGGCTCGGGTCGATTCGGTCGGCTCGGGTCGGCTCGGTCGGGCCGGGCAGATTTGGACAGGTTATACTTGGAATTGGCACAGCTAGACTGAGAAGGTGGTTTTACTTCTTTTTCCCCCTTTTTAAAATTTATTTTCAGTTTTTTTCGGGTATATATTTATTGATGTTTGTACTTAAATATTGGATTGAATGTGATCTGCTAATCGTGGTTTTCTGACGGGTCTTTTTGGTCAGTTTAAACCTTGATTAGCTTCCGATCTAGTTAGTACAGTTAGGAGAAATCCAAGTCACGATAGTTTTGAAACACTATTGTTGGCGATACTGATACTAGATTTGTAGACCGATTAGGCTTTAAGCTTATATCGAGTTAGATTACATTTGCTCTATCCAATATTGGCCACCAGCCAATCAGACCAGGATTGGTTGGGATTGCTTTAGTACCGATATTAATTTATATATATATATATATATATATATATATATATATATATATATCCATTTTTTAGATTTTGGTGATTTTCTTCTTAATGTTGCGCTGTGGGATATCACCTTATAAGAGAAATCTTTATAGCAATCTCTAGTTAGGCTCTTGATGAAGCTTTCCTATTAGTATTATGGTTAGGTAGAACAACTCGGTATGCTTTACATACTACCCTGCTGTCCAACCTTGTGAAGACTTGCTATCTTCCAGTGGTCAAGAGGCCACCGGGCTCAATGGGTAGTCGATTGAAGTTCAGGTAGAGAGTATTTGTTATAATAAAACCGAGTTTTCTGCTTTGACTGTGAAAAAGTGGGATGGTGAATTCTAACGAGCTCTAGAATGCTGTACTTGATGATGTCTATACGCAGTAGAATAGGGAAGTCTGGTTTTAGTTATGCTGTGACCGGCATCGATACAGAGATGACTTAGTTTTCTTGTAATATTTTTAGACACATCTCTGATATCTCACTTTGCTTTCGATATTAGATCGGAGTATAGCCTTCGGGTAACAAATTGCCACAGTTACCCTAACAGGGTTTCATGTGTAATATTGGGTTTCAAACCTGATCATGTAATTCATTGCTTTTATTAGGGTTGAGGAGCTGTGAATAATCCTCCCATCCACTTGGATGGTTTTAACTTTAAAAAAAAAGAAAAAAAAGACAAACACTAAAAATCCTGCAAAAAATCATAATAAACTGTGGTCAAAATCAGATTTAGATCCTATTTGTCGGAGTTTATAAATAGAGTAATTCAGTTCTATTCAGTTTAATTTAGTTCAGTTCAATTCAGAAAAATATATTTCTACGAATTCGAGTAAATTTAGACAAACTTGTTCTATTTTCAATACATTAATTTTCACTTCAATTCACTTCAAGTCAGTTAAATTCAGTTCAATTTAATTCAGTTCAATTCATAAATGCTCAGACAAACAAACTCTTATCTTTATCGATGCAAATCCCTACAAATATCAACAAACAAAATCCCGTGACAATATCAATCGACCTTAATCCATACAACCCTATAAAGCCTGCAAAAAGTCATTAAAAATGTAAGTTTAGCTTAATGCATGTAAACCCCGACAAAAATCAACAAACAAAAATACCCGTGACAATATCAACCGTACCTTAATCAATGCAAACCCTAAAAATTATATTGCAAAAATCCATAAACAAAAAATCAATATCAGATTTTCTTTAATTAACGTATATCCTTACAAATTCAACAAACAATAAAACCCGTGCCAAATGATTTCAGCTATAGCTTAATCCACTGTGACGATATCAATTATTACTTAATTTATGCACACTATAAATTCTGCAAAACTTCATAAACAAAACAAAATAAATCTTGATAATCCATGAAAACCCTTACAAAAATAAATAAGCAAACAAAAACTTATTATGAGAAGGTGGAGACAAGGAAGGATAACTTTATCTTAATCCATATAAAAATTGGAATTTGTTTTTATTAAAAGTGGTACTAAGTTTTATTATTTAAAAGTGAGGTATAAATTTTACATAATTTTTAATTAAAGGGGCAGTAATTTATTAATTCATATTCATGTACTTTAATTATTGTATTAAACACGTTTATACTCTTGTTTCTTGAATCAAAGAGGTTTATTCCCAAAAAAAGCATATATAAAATAATAACAAAAAAATAATAATAGAGATAAAAATCTGCAGGTCAATGAAGAAAGAAAAGCCTCGAGTCCAGCAAACAGAAAAAGATATTAAAGTACAAATTAAAAGGAGTAGTAAGCTTTTCCAACAAAAAAAAAAGGAGTAGTAAGCTCTAAACTCCTCAAACTTGTCAATCCAGACGAAGAGCATTCTTGAAAACTTGTTTCCATCTGTCACAAAACTGGAGGATTCCGTCCTCCCCTTTATTCTTTAGAAGATAGTCAATCACTTGCTTCTCATGACTTATTATGGAACTAGTTTCTCCTGCTTGTTTCAACTCCTCGTGTGTTACCTCCCTTTCTCCATAATACATGGACACAGTCTTTGTAAGGGCAAGTCCAACAGATGCTGCATAATAGGGATTTTAGTGTTTTTTAGGGATTTTAGCCTCCAACAGCTTCCCCAAACACAGCTGCAACTTGTAGAGAGAGAGAGTGAATCCCCAAATTTGTAGAAAGAGAGAGGAAATTATAGGGAATGAATTTGAATAAAAATTAATATTACTCCTTCAACTTTCTATTTTATCAGTCCGGCCCGAGAAGAGGAGGAGGAGGAAGTCGGCGGGGAGAGGAAGAGGAGAAGGAAGCCGGCCGGCGGGGAGGGGAGGAGGAAGCCAGTGGGCTGGGAGGGGAGGAGGAGGAGGAAGCCGGCGGGCATGGAGAGGAGGAGGAGGCCGGTGGGCGGGGAGAGGAGGAAGCCGGCGGGGAGGGGAGGAGGAAGCCGGTGGGCTGGGAGGGGAGGAGGAAGCCGGTGGGCTGGGAGGGGAAGAGGAAGCCGCCGGGCGGGGAGAGGAGGAGGAGGAGGCCGGTGGGCGGGGAGAGGAGGAAGCCGGCGGAGAGAGGAGGAGAAGGCCGGCGGAGAAGGAGAAGAAAAGGTGGAGGCCGGCGGAGAAGGAGAAGAAAGGTGGAGGAGGCCGGCGGAGATTTAAAGGAGGAGGAGGTCGGCGGTGGATGAATTGATATATTGGGTAAGTAGAAGAAAAAAGAAAATTAATGTATATGTATTAATTTATTATATTTAAGAATCCCTAAAATAGAGGAATTGTTGGAGTGGTTATAGAAATTTAGGGAATCAATATTTTCATTCTCTATTATAGAGGAGGAGATAGGGAAGCTGTTGGACTCGCTCTAAGTTTTTCAACCTGGGCTGGCAGCATTTTTGAACCATTTCGCAACAAAGCCGAAGCCGCTTTATGGAGAGAATGTAATTCACCGTAGTTGGTGTGTCTGTATTATGTCAAATATATAGGATTACAAGAGTACAAATACAATGTATCTAGACTAGTCTAAATATGGTACATAAATATATACAAATCAATCACAATTATTCTCAAGATAATTGTGATATTCTATCACCCCCTTTCAAGCGAAGCGTCGGATGAGAGGCCACGCAAAGCTTGGATCGAAATAGTGTGAAGAGAGGACAAGGGAGACCTTTGGTGAATATGTCAGCAATCTGCAAGGAAGTAGGGACATGACTAACACGAACTCTGCCAGAAGCCACCAATTCTCGAACAAAGTGGTAGTCAATGTCAATATGCTTAGCCCGTTTGTGAGCAACGGGGTTTTGAGCAAGGAAAATAGCACTAATGTTGTCACAAAACATTAAGGGTGAAGACTTTAAGGGAACACGAAACTCCTTGAGCAGATTGCACAACCAAACAAGTTCGGCCGCAGTGTTGGCCATAGCACGATACTCAGATTCACAGCTGGATCGGGAAACAGTTGGCTGTTTCTTAGCACTCCAAGAGACAAGATTACCACCAAGGTAAATGGCATAACCATAGGTGGAACGTCGAGTTTCAACACAGCGAACCCAATCAGCATCTGAGTACCCTAACACTGAAAGTGAGCTGGAAGACGGTCGAAAGAAAAGTCCATGATGAAGAGTACCACGAACATATCGAAGAATATGAGTGACCGCCT
Source organism: Sherardia arvensis (assembly GCA_948330725.1). Classification (NCBI taxonomy): domain Eukaryota; kingdom Viridiplantae; phylum Streptophyta; class Magnoliopsida; order Gentianales; family Rubiaceae; genus Sherardia; species Sherardia arvensis. The sequence goes on from OX415237.1 coordinate 10,474,840, forward strand.
GATAGTGATCGTCACGAGGTGATTGAAGGAACTGGCTAACAGAATTGACTGCATAGGCTAGATCAGGCCTAGTAATGGTCAAAACTGTAATGCTCCAACAAGCGAACGATATAGCTTGGAATTTGAAAACTCTGGACTAGAAGAAGTGAGGAGTTGTGTACCAGGAACAAAAAGCGTAGAGACAGGCGCTGTGTCAGTCATGCCAGTGCGCTGAAGAATCTCCATGGCATACTTAGCCTGGCCAAGAAACAACCCCGAAGAAGAGCGAGAGACCTCTAATCCTAGAAAGTAGTGAAGAGAGCCAAGATCCTTAATAGCAAACTCATGATCAGTGCGAGCGACAAACTTCCGAATAGGAAGAGGATCATTTCCAGTGAGAATGATGTCATCCACATAGACCAAAAGATACAACACCTTTAAGCCACGCATAAAGATGAATACGGAAGTGTCAGACGAACAACACCGAAAACCTAAACGAGTCAGATAAGAACTGAAACGTTGAAACCAGGCACGAGGAGCCTGTTTAAGGCCATAGATGGCCTTCCGGAGACAGCATACATGATCTGGATGGCGAGGATCAGTATATCCAGACGGCTGTTCCATATAAACCTGGGAGTCAAGATGACCATTAAGAAAGGCATTCTTAACATCAAGGTGATGAAGGGGCCAACCAAAAGTGGTGGCAAGAGACAGAATGATCCGAACGGTGGAAGCTTTGACGACGGGGCTAAACGTGTGAGTGAAGTCAAAGCCAGGAACTTGAGAGTATCCCTGAGCAACCAAACGAGCCTTATAACGATCAATAGTGCCATCCGGTCTATGCTTGAGCCGATAAACCCATTTGGAACCAACAACATTAACTCCGGAAGGACGAGGGACAAGATCCCAAGTACGTTGCTGACGCAGTGCATGCATCTCTTCATCCATAGCAGCCACCCAACGAGGATCCTTAAGAGCAGAACGAAAACCCCGAGGTTCAGTTTCAGCCAAAAGTGCCGCAAGAAAACCAGTAACAACATAATCAGAGTAATCCTTAGCAGTGAGACTGCCTGTCTGAGAACGAGTTGTCATGCGATGGCGAGGTAGCGGTGGTAGCGGTGGCGGTGGCGGCGGCGGTGGCGGTGAAGAATGAGCTAGAGTTGGTTCTGGAGAAGGGTTGGATGACGATGACGCTCCAGAATCAGGCATACGTGGTGATCCAGAGACAAGTGATGGTGGAGATGCCTCTATAGACTGATCTGGTGAAGGCTGATCAGGTGCTGTCAAAACCAGAGCATCATCATAATCTGAATCAAGATAAGTAGAGACATCCAAAGACTCATGGGCCGTGGAGGATTAACGTTCCAATGATGGAAATGAAGTCTCATCGAAGCGAGCATGGCGTGTAAGATGCACTCTCTTAGTGACCGGGTCCAAGCACCGAAAACCCTTGTACTGAGAGTTGTAACCAAGAAAGACGCAAGGTGTACTGCGAGGAGCCAGCTTGTGCTGAGAGAACGGCCGAATATAGGGATACACCAGACATCCAAATGGATGAAAGTTGGAGTAGTCTAGATTACGACCATAAACCAGATAAAACGGCGAGACATTGTTCAGAACAGGCGTAGGAAGCCTATTCATGGTGTAGGCAGCAGTGGCAAATGCGGATCCCAATAAGAAGCTGGCATCTGAGAGTGATGAAGCGTAGACAATCCCATTTCTGTCACATGACGATGCCCCTAGTTGCGAAGTGAGAGCGCAACCGTGTATTTGTAAACTCAGTGCCACCATCGCTTTGAAACACGTTAATAGTGCGAGAGAACTGATTCTCCACAAAGTTCTGAAACTGCAAGAATGTCTCAACGAAATCTGATTTTCGCTTCAGTGGATAATACCAAGTAAATCGCAAATAGTGATCAATAAAAATGGCATAATATGAATAGCCACCGGCAGATAAGACGGGTGCAGGTCCCCACAAATCACAGTGAACTAAATCAAGTATAGACTTCGCTCGCTTCGGATTGTCCGCAAAAGAAAGCCTTTTTCCCTTGGCTTTTTCACACGCAGAGCAAAGAGAAGACTTGGGCGACAAAGAGGTGACCTTAACATGATTCAGTTTATTCAATAAAGAGAGGATTGAATGAGAAGTATGACCCAGTCTAGCATGCCAAATATCAAAAGAAGCTGTATTTTTATTTGATCGAACGTAAGCGACAAAGGCAACACCACTCCGTTCAAGCACATAAAGACCATGATATCGACCCTGGCCTAGAATTTCCTTGTTTGACCGTTTTTTAATCACAAACGAATACTCGTAAAAAGAAACTACAGCTTTTAAATCCTTTGTGAGCTTGCTAATCGAGAGCAAGTTTTTCGTAACATTGGGAACCACCAAAACATCCGACAATAATAAATTACGAGAAAACTGATGACGACCAACATGTGTAATGGAAACATCACGACCATTAGCAAGAGAGACAGAACGGTTACCAGTATATGGAGCAACACGATCAAGACCAGAAGATGCTGAGGTCATGTGGTTGGTAGCACCAGAATTCATATACCAACTCGAACGCTTGTCCTTCAAAGAAGCTGAAAACTGAGAAGCATCGGCAACATTCACCGACACAGGCGGACTAGAGCAAGTCCGAGCGGTATGATCAAACTCATCGCAAAATTGACACCTCGGGTTCCATCGTTTCCGACGAGCAGAAGAAATCATTTGTGGCGGAGCAAGAGAATCCATCACACGCGCATGAGAGGTGGAATTTGCAATAGGCGCGTGTAATGCACGCGCGCAAGAGAGGGTCTGGTCTGTATGCTCGTGGGATTCACGCGCGGAAGAAAGGACCTGGACAGCAGGCGCGTGGTCAACACGCGCCAAAGAGGGAGGCGGGAGGTGAGTGGGCGCGTGACATTCACGCGCTTCCGAATGAAGCTGGATAGAAGTGGGCGTGTGGTACACACGCGCCCCGAAGCTGGGTCCGTCAGGTTTGGGCGCGTGATCTACACGCGCCCAGTAGCTCGGTCCGCCTGAAGTGGGCGCCCAGTTGCTTGAACCATCTGTTTGTGGCGCGTGATCCACACGCGCCTGAGCATGTATTGGTCCTTCCGTTGCACGTGTCATGGGCTGCTGGGCAGACATGAATTGATTCATGATTAGACGTGCCATGGGCGCATGAGAGAATGTAATTCACCGTAGTTGGTGTGTCTGTATTATGTCAAATATATAGGATTACAAGAGTACAAATACAATGTATCTAGACTATTCTAAATATGGTACATAAATATATACAAATCAATCACAATTATTCTCAAGATAATTGTGATATTCTATCAATACACCTCTAATAAATCAATTGCACGCTTATCTCGAACCGGTATTCCAAACTCTTTAGCTATGTGCCGCTTGAATTCATCAGCTGCCACATTTACAGTTGTGTTACAGTCGTCGCAAAGATAGACATATTCATTGAGCCTCTTGTTCGAAGGATTTTCCTTGAGCCTCATGTGCGAAGGCACCTCCAGTCGATAGGAATTTGGCAAGATCCGGCAGCATACGTAGTTATCTCCCTTACCGCAACCAACCCATACATCATGATCATAACGACCTGTAAACTCATCACCTATGAACATTATGGTGGTATCATGAACAAGATTTGCTATACCCGCGTACAGGTACCAACTTTTTTTTGTCTGATCACAGTACTGTATAAGCTGCCCATCATTTTTAACGAGTCTGCAATAAACCGGGGGTTTGTAGCTTTTCCTTTTATCACCATGCTCCGTATCTGATGCATTGACGGGCTCGTTCAACAACTTGGGAATAGTACAAGATAGTAAATTCTCATCATACCTTGACAATGGACAACTCCCATTTGTTCTCAGATGCCTTAGAAGAATTGTGTGACCCAAGTCCTTATCCTGATCAGTTGGACACATCAATAAATCATAATCTTCAAAAAGGTGACTGCAGACAACGGGAGATGGAGACATGGAATCTTCAGCTCCACAGATGGTTGTCGGTATTGTAGCTGCAATTGCACCAATGGCTTCACCAGACAAGATGAAACTCAAGCTCTCATCATGCACACGAGCCATTATATCCCTCCAGGCACACAACTTTCTTACACAACTATGAAAATTCACAAGGCACAAACAACTCGGTTTCTTGTCACAATCGTTGTAATGAAAGCCTCCCTGCAGGCTATTCAGATAACGGGAAATTATGGATGCTGAATTTTCTTTGATTTTCTTTTTATAAAGTTGCAGACAAGCCACATTCGATCGACAAATAGTCTCGTGAACCAAGCCAACTAATATTTTTTTGAGATCCGATACAAGACCATTCGCAACAGGTAACAAATAGTGTGAATATGTTCGAGCATACTGAACCATCGCTGCAGACAAGAGGCGTGCTCTCCAGTCTGCTCTCTGCAAGGTTTTGTTTTTGGAAACCCCACAGTATTGTTCAATCAAATCCGCAAATGACTTCTCTCGTTTCCACAAGACTTGAGAAGCCTTTCCTGTGTCAAATAGATTAACGATGTAAATATTGTTGAATAATAAAGACTGTCAGCACCTTACCTCATTAGCTGTTTTAGTTTGCTCACAATTAGTTAGCACAGTTAGTTAGTTAGACTGTTGGGTTAGTCAACCACAGTTAATACAAGTTGGTTACTGCACAGTTAATGCAACTGAGTTACTGCTGTTATTAGGCAGTTAGATTAGTTAGCATCTTTTCTGTTTAGCTCTAGATCAGTCTATAAATACAGACTGCTTCCTCCCTGTAAATCCATACTTTTAACACAGAAATGATACCTTCTTTTCTGCTCCAATGGAGCTGTTTCTTCCATTCAAGATGGTATCAGAGCAGGTTTGAGCTCTCGATCCGATCTGATTCAAAACGATCAAAGTTTGGGGTTTTCCACTCCAAAATTGATCGTCGATCTCCGATCTACAACAATTGCTGTAAGCAATCCGATCTACCGCTAGAATGGTGGTTCTTCAAGGAGGAAGTGGCGACGGAACACGAACTGGAGGGAATGGAGCAGGCACCAGCGCCGGAAACAGCACGGGAACGGAGAATACCGCCGGAAGTGCCGCCGAAAAGATGCTGGAGCTTCACCATTCTGATTATCCTGGTGTGATCCTGGTCACAAAGCTTCTAAACGAAAGAAATTACGCGCAATGGAGCAGGACGATGAAGCTATCTCTCGGTGCGAAACAGAAATTGCAGTTCGTTGTAGGAAAAGTCCAGAAACTAGTGGTGACTGATTCTCTGTACGATCAATGGATAAAAGTTGTATCGATGGTGACTTCTTGGCTGCTCAACTCCATATCTCCAGAGGTAGCTGAAGGCTTCATGTATTCTGGTGGAGGTGCAGCTGATCTGGATGGAGTTACAACAGCGTTTTGGCATTCCTGATGGAACTCAGATTTACCAGTTGCAGAGAGAACTGGTGTCTCTCAAGCAACGTAACAACTAACTGTCCACCTACTTCAACAAAGTTAAGAGTTTGTGGGACAAATTATCAACTGTGGATGCAATTCCTGTTTGTGATTGTCTTGGATGCACTTGTGGTGCGGCAAAGAAGCTAGCTGACAAAGAAAACAGGAACAAAATTATACAGTTTGTGATGGGGCTAAGTGAGGATTTTGATGGACTGAGAGACCAAGTCTTGGTCATGGATCCAGTGCCTACAGTTACAAAGGTCTTCAACATGATGATGCAGGTGGAAAACAAAAAGAATGTTCAGATTGCTTTTGCCAGTGATAGTGAGAATGTGAATCAGACAGCTTTTCTAGTTGCAGCACCAAAGTCCAGCTCCAACAAAAGAAGAGATGTTGTGAACAAGAGAGATCTCAAGTGTGATTATTGTCTAAAGGATGGTCACACCTCAGATACTTGGTTCAAGATCAAAGGCTATCCAGACTGGTGGAAAGGATCAACAGGGAAACAGGTTGGAAAGGTCTATGCTAATCAGACAGAAGGGAATCTTGATGACTGTGAATCATTGCAGCAAGGGAGAACTAATGGCAGCACTGATGGGAATAGTTTGAGGCTTCTCATTCAGCAGGAACTAAGGAAGTTGATGAAGGGGAAAGGCAAGGCTGATGAAGACCTTGCTATGATCAACTTTGCTCATTTTGAGGACTTTGCAGGTATGAACACATATATGCATTAAGCTCTCTAAATTCAGCCTGGCTTCAAATATAATTTGATGTCTGTGAATAGGCTTTCTACTGATTCTCTCATGGGCGGTTTGTTCTATCCAAATATGTGCTGTATTCAGGACCTGAGGACTAAGAAAATAGTAGCTATTGGAAGGGTGGAGAAGAGGCTGTACATAATTTCAAAGGACTCTTTTGATCAGACAGTAATAAAGAAGGCCATGCTGGAACTCAAGAGTTATTTTTCAGTCATAAGAAGTAGCTCTATAGACTCATACTGTTGCAATTTTGTAAATAAAGATTCAAACAATAGACTTTGGCATAGAAGAATGGGGCACCCCTCTATGAAAGCTTTACATCACTTAGACATTGATGTTTCTGATTGTATTGAAGAAAGTCCATGTGACATTTGTCCTTTGTCTAAGCAGAAGAGACTCAGTTTTTCATTAAGAGATCAGTGTGCTCATGCTTGTTTTGATTTGGTCCACATTGACATATGGGGTCCTTTTAAACAAAGAGCTTTATGTGGTGCACATTTTTTTCTTAACTATTATGGATGACCACTCAAGAGCAACCTGGACCTTCTTATGTCTTCAAAGGCTCAAGTCCTGTCCATTTTTCAGAAATTTTTGCAAATGGTTCAGACTCAATTTTCTACAGCAATTAAGATTCTTAGATCTGATAATGGCTCAGAGTTTCTTAGTCATGATTTTCAGAAATTTTTGGCAGAAAAAGGGGTCTTACATCAAAAGAGTTGTGTTTACACTCCTCAGCAAAATGGTGTAGTTGAGAGGAAGCATCAACATCTTATTCAACTGGCTAGATCTCTTCTATTTCAAGCCTCTTTGCCTCTTAAATTTTGGGGTGAAGCTGTTTTAACTGCTGCTTTTCTCATCAACAGAATACCAAGCCATGTACTGGATTGGAAGACTCCTTATGTGTTACTTTTTCATAAGGTTCCTAATCTCAGCCTGATAAGAGTTTTTGGGTATGGCTGTTTTGCAACCAATACTTTCCCTGCAAAATCAAAATTTGATCCTAGAGCAAGAAAGGCTGTCTTGCTAGGTTATGTTGTTGGGCAGAAAGGTTATAAGTTGTATGACCTCACAGATAGGAAGATTTTCATTTCAAGAGATGTCATATTTCATGAGTCTTTTTTTCCTTTTGCATATGTTTCTCAGAAGACTGATGCAGTATGTCTTCCTATCCCTACTAGTGATATAGAAACTGGTGAATGTGTTGCTATCTCTAATCCTGAGAATGGCTCTCCAATTCCACCTGTTTCAGTCGTTGAAGATATCAGTGACAACATTGATCTCTCCCCAGAAAATTTTCCTCCATTAGTTTCAAGAGCTCCAAGGACTAAGCAAAAACCTTCATGGATGAAATTTTTTGTCATCAACCATGTTTCTGCCCCTTCTACTGTTGATAAAACTATATGCTCAATTGTTCCTTCTGAAGTCAAGGAACCAGATTCTTATGAGGAAGCTTCCACTAAAACTGAGTGGATTATTGCTATGCAGAAGGAGCTGAATGCTCTAGAACTTAACAATACTTGGGAGATTGCTACTCTACCTAAAAATAAAAAGGTTGTAGGTTGCAGATGGGTTTACAAGGTCAAGCACAATGCTGATGGATCTGTGGAGAGGTGTAAGGCCAGATTGGTAGCTAAAGGGTATACTCAGAAACTGGGAGAAGACTATACTGAGGTGTTCTCTCCTGTAACTAAAGTGGTTACAATCAGAGTTTTTCTTTCTTTGGCAGCTGCTCATAACTGGCCACTATACCAGTTTGATGTAAACAATGCATTTCTACATGGTCATTTGGAGGAAGAAGTTTACATGAATCCTCCACCTGGATATGCTGTTCCATCTTCACAACATAAATGCTTGTTAAAGAAATCCCTTTATGGCCTGAAACAGGCAAGCAGACAATAGAATCAGGTTTTTACTACCAAACTTTGCCTTTATGGTTTTGTACAATCACCTCATGATCCCTGCCTTTTTGTCTTCAAAGATGGTTCAAAGTTTTTGGCCCTCTTAGTGTATGTGGATGCTATCTTGCTCATTGGAAATTGTTCAGTAGCCATGGATGATGTAAAGGATTTTCTAAATCAACAATTTTCTATTAAAGACCTTGGTCTGGCATCTTTCTTTCTTGGCATAGAGATTGTTAGATGCTCAAGTGGCCTGTTGATGCATCAACATAAGTACATTATGGACTTACTCACACATGCTGGTTTGACCAATGCCAAGCATGTTGCTACCCCTCTTCCTCCTGGTACTCAGTTGTCTGAAGACAAGACACCTTTACTAGAAGATCCAAGCCAGTATAGGAGGCTCATTGGAAAGCTCCTATATTTAAATTTCACAAGACGTGATGTGAGTTTTGCTGTTCAGCATCTCAGTCAGTTTGTTAATGCCCCTACTGAAGCTCACTCTACAGCTGTGATTCATGTTTTGAAATACTTAACTGGCTGTCCCAATCTTGGGCTCTCTTTCAAATATGGTTCTTCTTTTGTTATGTCAAGTTATTCAGAAACTTCTGGTGAACTAACAAGTTTTTCAGATGCTGACTGGGCAGCTTGTAGAACTACTAGAAGATCTCTATCTGGTTTCTGTGTTTTTCTTGGAACTTCCCTCGTTTCATGAAAAACAAAGAAGCAATCTACTGTTTCCAGCAGTACCACAGAAGCTGAGTATAGAAGTATGGCTGCTGTTACAAGAGACTACAGTGGTTGTCCTATCTCCTCTCTGACTTGGATATTTGTGTGTTCAAGCCAATTCCCCTCTTCTGTGACACCAAGCCTGCTCTACACATCACTTCTAACCCTGTGTTTCATGAAAGAACCAAGCATATAGAAGTTGATTGCCATGTGGTCATAAACCAATTCCTTGCTGGTGTTCTGAATCCTCAATTTCTGTCTACAAAGTTGCAGCTAGCTGATGTCTTTACCAAAGCTCTAGCTGCCCCCCAGTTTTCCTATTTTCTTGGCAAGATGGGTTTAATAATAAAGACTGTCAGCACCTTAGCTCACTAACTGTTTTAGTTAGCTCACAATTAGTTAGCACAGTTAGTTAGTTAGACTGTTGGGTTAGTCAACCACAATTAATACAAGTTGGTTACTGCACAGTTAATGCAACTGAGTTATTGCTGTTATTAGGCAGTTAGATTAGTTAGCATCTTTTCTGTTTAGCTCTAGATCAGTCTATAAATACAGACTGCTTCCTCCCTGTAAATCCATACTTTTAACACATAAATAATACCTTCTTTTCTGCTCCAATGGAGCTGTTTCTTCCATTCAAGAAATATGGAAGTCTCTTTGAAGCCATTGAATATCACTATTGCCGCCATGAAAAACCTTGCAAATATGAGGATTAGCAAATATGGGCCGCAGTATTCCCATTGCATCATGCAAGGCAATTGCATCCACAAGATAATCCTTACTCGTTGATATCTGAATGAGAGCAGTGAAACCTAGAAAGGATCTATAGCTCTGCTGCTCGGTGTCAACACCAAACACTCTCTCTTTACTCAGCACCCCAGCAAGCTCGTATAGCTGAGATGTCGTTTCCACCCAAACAAAATCAGTGTCCTCAAGTCTGGCGACTTCCTCGTCAAAGAGCTTAAGGATGCACATTCTCCAAGTCACCCCCGACTTCTCGTTGTAGATGCTTGAACTGGTTATATGAATTGTCCCCCAATACGTGTTTAAAGCCGGACTGTGGTTTTTTGTGAGCTTCGGCTCCAAGGTAACATACATCCATGGTAGATAGATATATACTCAATTTTGCTCTTGGAAATAACAAAAATCAGCAGCACAATGAACAGAAAAGTGTGATGCGTCTAAATTTATAGGACCAAAGGCAAAACAACGAAACTATAAGAATCCTAATCCCTACAGTATTAACATTTTTCCTAAAACGAAAAGGAAAGTGTAAGAATGCACTACAATGAACATAGATAAATTGTATCAACATCGTAAACTCATATTAAAACAAACCAAAAATTGATTGATGGTAGAGAAATTGATGATGCTGCCGAATGGGGAATTTCCCAGTCTCCGGTTCGAAGAGTTTCGGCCGGACTATCCCCGTGTCTGCATCGAAGAACCTTCCTCTTTCTGATTGTTGTAATATAGAGATTGTGAATGGAGAGCGGTGATGGTGCAGATGATCAGGGTTCTGGAAGGTTCCCATAATAGTCATTACTTGATGATTGGATACTGAGTTTGATTTGATGGTAAAATGTGATTGAGAAATCGAATCCTTTTCTCAGAATTAACAGCAGTTGATGTTTATGTAATCCTTTTGAATGAGCCTGGGGAAATATCATGGACAAGTGAATGACTCTTGCATGTTTACTTTGAAATAACAGTTAATTTGCAAGTGTTTAGGCATTCAAATTCTTTGCTGATCAAGATCTCATAAGGTTGTTTAACCATCTCCTCTCCGGGCTGGATAGCCAGTATGTTTGTAATCTCTGTGTGATGTTCATAGAGAGCCTATGCCCTTTCATTTAGGCTTTAACAGATGCACACTAACAGTTTCCTTTCACTTCACAGTTCCCATATATCCTTAAAAAGCAGTTAAATCGGACTTATGGCAGTGGCAACACACATAATTATTCATTTTGTTGAAATGTCTTGAAGCACTTCTATATATGAAAACAATGAAAATAAGAACAGCCAAGGGTCATAATAGAAAAATCATCTTTATATTCAACTGTTTGCCAGGTTTAGTGGAGATACTAAAACCTGTAATAAGACATTCTCTATCTACTAGACAAATTTTCTACTAGGTGTGGCAAAAAAATTTTAGGAGGACGAGCGAAGGCTTGGCTGGCAATTCAGGATCTCCAAAGACATTCCACATTCTCAAAGTTTCATCAGGTGATGGCAGTGGCAACAGGACAAACATTAGGGCTCTGAGCCATGTGAAGTACATGAGATTGAAGGATAGTCCCACAAAGGCAGCTGATTTCGAGTGAATCCACAAGCGCTGAGCAGCTCCCTGAGATCCAGTGGTGACAGAATTCAAGCAAGCTCGGGTGTCCAGAAGTTGATGCATCCATCATGTGCACCTGAGGCAAGCAAGTCCGCCTGAAAAGGACACCAAGCAAGGCCCTTTACAGCACCGGTAGACCACAGACTTGCTGGTTTGGACCATATGGGATTCTGCTCAGATAAGATAAGGGAGTCGGTCTCCACTTGAATCTCTCTAATGCCCTCATACATTCTGCTTCTTATTACAAGAGTGTTCAGCTTGTAGTCTCCTCGGGGAAGTGACCAGTAATCCCTGTCTAAGATGCAGAGTTTGCACAAGTGGAGCAAGAGAAAACAAAGCAACAGGAAATATCAAAGCATCCAAGTAAGTTTATGAGCTTTAAAAATAGACTGCAACATGCTTAATATCATATGTTCTATGCCTCACACAATCATGCACATCATATATTCCATACTATCACTACAGGAAGCACCCTCACACAGATTGTATGCATCACAACAGACAGACACAGCATGACAACACAGGAAAGGAAAGAAACATGGCAGAAAACAAATAAAAGGAATTAGGGCACAGAGAGCACATTGACACCATAGTAAAGCATAAAAAGAAATCATCTGTAAAACTTGAGGAGGGCTCGTGTTGCTCTCCTCCTCCTCTCCTCCTCCTCCTCCTTGCTCTTCTTGGATTTCTTTTCCTTCTTTTGAACCACCTCAACCTCAACAGGAGCACTGAAATCAAGAGCGAGAGGGATTGATCGGAACCTGAATCGTTTCCTCTCGGAAGAGGTGCGATTGGGCGTATCAATGTATATGTCAAGGCCGTTGGGAGGAGGAGGATTAGGAGATCGGTTGTTCTGGGATTTTTTCGTCATCATCATCATAGGCGGCGAACTGAAATCAGGGGTTACCGGAGAAGGGTTTCGGAGAGTGGGCGGTGGGGTTACCAGAGAAGAGGAAGCCGGGTTTCGCAGGGTGGGCGGTGGGGTTACCGGAGAAGGGGGCGCCGGGTTTCGCAGGGTGGGTGGTGGGGTTACCGGAGAATGGGAGGCCCGGTTTCGAAGGGTGGGTGGTGGGATTTCGCAGTCGTCGGCCATTGATCTAATTAGGGTTTGCTGATTTGCAGTGGAAATGGAATCAGAGATTTTGATGATGATCAAAGATGGAAAGGGAAAAGATCGATTTTGATGATGATGAGGCGACAAAGAACAGTAGCCCTAATCCTCAGATCTCGTTTGGCTTTATAGCCCGAGTCGACCGCGTCGGCCGCGTAAGCCGTGTCGACCGCGTGGACAGGCTGTAAATCCTACAGCCAATCTCGGTCCGACCGGCGATTAATAGTTTGCCGAATCAACTTTTCCATCGTGAACCGCTTGTTCAAATTACTTATTTTCCTTCATTTCATGTTTTTTGTTTTTGAAAATATTTTCCCTCATTTCATTTAATCCATCCAATATTATTTTCGCAGTCTTATAAGACTAGTATTTCATTAAAATTAAAATTTATTATTAATTTGAAAATTATATATTTTATTAAATAATAATAAAACATGTTTATATGCTAGATGAAAGAATTTACATGGGAAGTAACATTTTTATGTTGAATTTCAGAATATTCAATATTTAAGTTAAATTGTATTAAAATTCTTAATAAATAAACAAAAATAAGGGGTGTTTGAGAATTAGATTTTAGTTGATTTGATTATCTAAATGTATTAGTTTATTTGTCTATTTGATTGTTTATACGTGTTTAAAAAAATTAGTTGATAACTAATAATTGTTCATGTAATTAATCCGGAAAAATGATTGAATATATTTTACTACTTAAAGACTTTTACTAAATGTATATCACTAATCATTTTCTATCTTTTAAATGAAGTATATATGAATGTTACTAATTTAATCCACATCTTGATGAGCTTTTATATAATTATGATAAAAAATTAATACATTTAGGGTACCATCTTGAAAATGAAAAATAAGCTACATGCATACTTGGACTTTTCCATTCTGTTCCTAGCAAATTAATTTTTATACTCAAAAGAAAAAAAACATTTCTAGATAATATGAGAAAATTAAAGTTGTTAGGGATCACACGAATTTATATGAAAACTTACCTTTATTTGAATAAGAATAGTTACTTCATGTTATAACTTAGTTTTGATTAGACGTGAAAGTCATAAATTTTCTATTGGAAAACATGATATTATTTGTTTGCCAGCTTCCTATTCACTTGTGGAGGAAGCCTCATACTCATAACTCATTCTAAAACCGTAAATAGTCCATTGTCTTGGATCATGAGTTCGACAAACAATTGATAGAAAATAAATGACATTTAGATTAATTTTTCCTCGATCTTACTCGACGTTGCCCCTGTTGACCCACTAGCATCACCCCAACCCTCCCCCGCGTCATCTCAAGCGGATAGGGAGGTGCAGGTGAAGGCCCTGATCATAGGATTCATAGCGGATGATGTGCTATGGGAGAAGCTGATGGTCGATATCCCAACAACTTTCCACAAGATGGACTTGGAGGTAGAGATGTACTGCTAGTTTCTGGAGGGGAGCAAGAAGAGAAAGGAGGAGGAAGGATACTTTGAAGACAGGAGCATTGGTAAGGGGGACAAAGGTCGGATGACCGAGCCGGTCCGAAGAGATGGGCTACCGGTGCATCCGAGGTCAAGGGCTGACCCCCCTCGGGCGGAGACATATACACCCTTGATCAAGATCCGGGATGAGATACTCACTATCCACATAAATCTGTTTCAGGATCCCACTCCGATTCCCGAAAAATTGACGCCGGCCGACGCAGGAAAATATTGCGTTTTTCATCGATCCAAACTCTTGCTTTAAGATATCTCACATTCACATTAACTCCAAAGCTAGTATTCACCTTTTCCACACATCATCGATCATGTATGCACTACGGTGCTATTTTTTGGGTTGCACAACTCCTCTGGATCTTGAAATAGTCTGACCCAATCTAGAATTTTCTTGACCTGAATATTCTCCAGAGACAAGCTTTCATCCCATCAGTTGAGACATAAAAGCCCACGATCAATAGCATAAGGACCATTCTGTAGAGTTGCTAACATTTCAGATGCTGATTTAAAACAGTGAACCATCAACTTTTGATATCGATGTTCAATCCTAGCCGAATAGTCCCAGTACTTGTCAAAATACTGATGAAATTTTGTATTCTTGATGTCACGGTCATCTACCCAATACCCCAATAAATAACACTTCTCAATGCTTCGCCCCTTAAGCAAAGATGAAGGTGATGTTTTCTCAGCTACACATTGGTAGGCTTGGTGTACCTCATTCTCCATCGGCACTCTAGGACTTCTCACTTTGCACTTTTACTGGCCCTGTTCGACGTCTGCCTTCAAATTGAAAACATCCAGTCTCTGTGTCTCTGGTATTCTACTATAGAGAAGAAAAAGTGTTTTTTTGGATGGCTTCTTCCGAAAACAACAATTAATAGTTTTTGTTTTCCCGACCATCTCTCTTCCCCAAATAACAACGAACCTCACAGTCCAGTTTCCCCTTAACTGCTTCCCAAATCTCATAACATCTTTTCTACGCCGGCAATTAGTGAAAGACAAACCTTGCACCTTTCCCACATTGGAAGCTTGGAAAGCTAATACCATTCTTCACACTGTTTTATTTCTATGTCTGCCACCCCACTACTACAAAGGGGTAGATGCAAGACATATATTTAAGGCGTTTAAGCCTGGCGCGTTTTTTTACGCCTTGATTGAAAGTAGCGAGTTCGCTACCTCTTCAAGCTAGCGAAAAAAAAATTAAATTCAAGACGGAAAGAAGCAGTTAAAGGCGGAAATGGGTTTTGACGTTAAAAAATACTTGACCACGGCGGAAAAAAGTATCCGTCTTAAATTGAATGAGTTTTTACGACCTCGTAACCTTTGTAGTAATATAAACGTGTCTGTAGCGATTTCGTAGGTTAGCTCGTTAGTATATACTTTGTGCGTTGCAATCTCGTAAGCTTTGCTAAACTATAATTTCAGTAGGCGAGAATATGGGACATATCGTAACTGGGACGCTAGGATGTGGCGTTTGATGTTACGGTATCGCTTCTGTGCACGTCAAATTTGACATTGTTAAATGTACAGTGCATGTGAGGGTGATTGAAATGTTACGAGTTCGCTGGCTACTCAAAGGTGTTAGCGAGGTAGTAGCGAGTTCGCAAGAAACTCTGTATGGGTCACAGATTTAAGCTGAACTGGCCGTTCTAACTCCAGAAACAAAAACTTTAAAAGGGTCTAAACAGGTGAGTATTGAAGGGTGATCAGTTGAAGTTTGCTCGGAGGTCTCATTGTTCCCGTGTTGGTGTAGGTAAGGTTTAACTTGCGTAATGTGCTGACTAGTCTCTTGATTTTGGTTGATTTTATGCATAATGTTTGCTAGCATTTTGGTTTATTTTGGTTTTTTTGTTAATGCAGTGTGTAGTTTATATGTTGATCATCTCAAGTCAGTGGGTTAGTAGTATTGTGTAGCTGTTTGTCTGATTTGTGAATTATGGACCGCGAAAGAATAATGAAGGAGAATGCTCGATTATCGAAGGAGTATTTAGATTTGGTTGAACATTTCTTAGATGTTGGGTTGCGACATTGTAGACAGAATAGCATAGGAGGGTTTAGATGTCCATGCAACAAGTGTAGAAACAACGCCATATTTGAAGATATTGCTGTAGTGCGTGAACATTTAATTTGTAAAGGTTTTGACGAATCCTACACAGAATGGGTTTGGCATGGGGAAGGCCATTATGGAAGTGACCGGGTTGAGATGGAGGAGGAAAGCGCCAAGGAAATCCTGCAGTATAATGAACAGCTTTCAGATATGTGTGACGATGTTGTTATGGAGTTTGTTGGGAAGAAAAGTATGCTGGAGGCAATGTATGACGATAAAAAGACAAGCTTATATGTTGGGGCTAGCCATTCTAGACTGGGAGCAACATTATTGTTAATGAACCTAAAGGCAAGGCATAGTATTTCTGATAAAGGAATGACGGAATTGCTAGAGTTGGTAAAAGAGTTACTTCCTCAGGACAACTTATGTCCTGACAGGGTTAATGCTGCGCAGAAGATATTGTGTCCTATGGGCATGGAGTTTACTAAGATTCACGCATGCCCGAATGATTGTATGTTGTATAGGGGGAGTGTTGATTCTTTGAGAGATGATTGCAAGGTATGCGGTGAGTCTAGATGGTAAAAGAAGGAGGGAAAGGTCGAGGTATGTGGAGAAACAGTGACAACATCGACAAAGCAAGGTCCTGCTAAGGTGATGTGGTTCATGCCCTTGAAACCGAGATTGACGCGTTTGTATGCCAATCCAGTTGATGCAAAATTGTTAACATGGCATGCCGATAGGGTTTGAGAGGAAGATGATGATATTATATCTCACGCTTCTGATGGTGATCAGTGGAAGAAGATGGATGCTATGTACCCAGAATTTGCTGACGAACCTAGACACGTGCGCTTAGTACTATCTACTGACGGAATGAACCCTTTCGGGAACATGTCCAGCACTCACAGTTCATGGCCAGTGATGCTTTTTATTTATAATCTACCTTCATGGTTGATGATGAAACGAAAGTATGTGCTTTTGAACACTATGATCTCGGGGCCTAGGCAACTTGGTAATGACATTGATGTATATCTAGCACCTCTTGTTGAGGAGTTGGAATCCTTATTTAAGCATGAGATTCATATTCCTGACGGAAGTCGAGGGGACGCAAAATTCAAACTTAAAGCCATGCTGATGTGGAGCATCAATGATTTCCCTACGCTGGGTAACCTTGGAGGGTGTTCTGTGAAATGTCATTTTGCATGTCCAGTATGTGAGAGCAATACCAGCCACTGTCAATTAAAGCACGGTGGTAAGCCTGTGTATCTAGGTCATAGACGATTCCTGCCTAGCAGTCATCCGTGGAGGAGTGCTAAGAAGTGGTTTAACGGTCAGGAAGAGCATGGTGTTGCCCCTATCCCATTATCAGGTTCTGAAATATTTGCAAAAGTATGGGGCATGAAGAACGTGCTGGAAAAGGGAAAAAAGAAAAGCACTCAAACTATGATTTGGAAGAAATGTTTGATATTTTTCAAACTCGGTTATTGGGAGCACATGGATGGCGCCACTGTCTAGATGTCATGCATATAGAAAAGAATGTATGTGAAGATTTGGTTGGGACGCTCTTGAATACACCGGGAAAGAGTAAGGATGGATTGAAAACTAGAAAGGATTTAGTAGATCTTGGAATACGGACGTCACTTGCTCCCGTGCAAGAAGAAGTTGGTACGACATACTTACCACCTGCTTGTTATTCCTTGTCATCTGAGGAGAAGGAGAGTTTTTGTAGGACTTTGAAATCAGTGAAGGTGCCTTCTAAATATGGTTCGAACATTAGCAGTTGTGTATCCACTGCAGAGCTAAAATTGGTGGGAATGAAGTCGCACGATTGCCACAATCTGATGCAGGACTTGAATGTCATTGCTCTGAGAGGTTGCTTGCCTTCTCACATTGGAGACGCGGTTGCTAGGCTTTGTTATTTTTTTAAACAGATATGTCGCAAGAAAGTAAGTCGGCGTAAGTTGGATGAATTCCAGGATATGGTAGTTGAGGTATTGTGCAGGCTAGAGATGTATTTTACCCCTTCCTTTTTTGACATAATGATTCATTTGATAGTTCATTTGGTGCGGGAGGTGAAGCTGTGCGGACCGGTATACTTGAGATGGATGTATCCATTCGAGCGGTACATGAGCATTATCAAGCATTTTGTTAAGAATCGTTATCGACCAGACGCCAGTATAGTGCAGCGATATGTCGCGGAAGAGGTAATAGAATCCTGTACCAACTATTTACAGGATATACCTACTATAGGACTGCCGGTCTCCAGACACGACGGTAGGTTGGATGGTGTCGGCCTACGCCATAAGTCTAAATTCAGCCCTTCTTCCAATGAGATATCTATAGCCCATCTGTACATTCTGCGCAACCATCATGCACCGAGTCCTTATGTTGATGTTCACCTTAATGAGATTAGGTCAACACAACCGAGCTGGTCGGAACCTAGGATTCTAGAATCTCATTGTAGAAACTTTACTAGTTGGCTCAAAATACATGTGCAGAATGGCTGTGAACACCCCGATGTTGTAAAATGGGTGGCCAAGAGACCCCTCGGCACAGTTACGTCATTTAGCGGGTATGACATCAATGGATACACGTTTGGTACTAAGGGGAGTGATGACAGATCTGCAACCCAAAATAGTGGCGTGTCAGTACCTGGAGAGGGTGATAATGATTTTTTTGGTACCATTACTTATATATGGGAAATGGACTTTGTTAATATCCGAATCGCATTGTTTAAATGTGAATGGGTAGATGAAGGAGAAGGGGTGCGCTCAGACGGTTTAGGCATGACTCTAGTTAATAGAGGAATTCTTGGGTCTAGGGAAGATCCATTCATCATGACGGCTCAAGCTCATCAGGTATTTTATGTGGAAGATCCAATTGATGCTCGATGGGAGATCGTTGTTGATGGTAAGAAAACATTAATCAATGGTGACGGCTTGTTCGACGATGACTCCACTGTTTCCACAGACACCATTCCGCCCTCGGTGTACGAAACTCTGGAAGAGGATGATGACATTGTTTGTGCGTCGGTGTGCAGAATGGATCATAAGGAAGGCATGTGGATTAATCCTGCGGGGAAAACTACAAAGAGGAAGGGGAGGCAACCAAAGAAGAAGAAGACTAAAAAGAGTAAAAAACATAAGTAGCTATTTGATAACCATTGTTTTTGAATATTATGCGTACTTCATGGTTGGTAATTACAAGTGTAGTTAAATTTTGATTTAATTAATTTTAGTACACTAAATCTTCTAATTCTAAAAAATTTGTACACTGCTGTAGCAGTGGCGATACCCGAACTAAACATGCTCAAAACCAATGCATGTTAACTTGCTACGCAACGAGTTCGTAACATTGGCGAACTAGTTACGAAATCGCAATAAAAGGCTGAAAATCGCAGATGAACTTCTGTCTCTTGAGTATGACAGGTTACGATCTCACTTGACGTGTATAAATTTGTATATATTTGCTTAACTTGATATTAGCGAACTCGCTAGTAACTCGCCACGGGAGTAACTTGATACTGGCGAGCTCGCTAGTATAAAGCCACATACCAAAAATTTAATTTTAACTCCTTTGTAAAGTGGTGTTATATTTTCAAAATTTAGCCACACTAAATAAATAATGGAAGTTTAAATAATTAAATATACATAATAAAATAGATGACAATCAAATAGAAATATTCTTTGCAATGTTGTTTGAGAAACTGACAAATACAAATTGAAATTGAAATTGTTTGGATTTGAGTACAACTACTAGCCAACATGAACGAATGCAAATCTAATCATCATTTCTAGGAGGTGGTGTCTGTGATGGTGCTGGTGGGCCCCCCTTCGCTTTTTTCCTCGCACTAGCCCTTTCAATGCCACGTATCACCTTCTTCGTTAACCAGTTTGCGTGATTGATTTTGGCCATCTTATCCCTGAAAAGGTCGACCATGTCTTCTACACCCTTGTAGTATGCCTCTGAGGGTACACCTGTTCATGTAAGTCAAACAAAAAAAGGGTGAGTATAGCAAATAATTTGTATAAAACTGAAATTAAACTGTAGGGGTTTAGTGTGGCTAACGTTTGACGTTCTCTCTGACTTCTTCAGGATTAAACTGTAGCGGTTTCTTGGGTCCATCCGCTACTTTCTGCCACACACCATCAACCAACTCATACTTACCTTTCCTCTCAAAATATTGCATCGTATAGAAGCAACACTCCTCGGCTAGTGCAGATAATTTTATCTTGGGATTTTCGGAGGTAAGAAACATGGTAATGAAATTACCTTAATGGAGCTTCTTGACTGTCCTATTATTTTCGACCACAATTTGTCTCATGTGCTCGAAAATGACATGGCCCGGATTCAACTCTATCTTCTCCATGACGCAGTAAAATATGCTCACAGTAGTATAGTTCATCTCGGTGATCCAACCACCCTTAGGAACGACACTCCTAGTGACCATCTCATAAACATTCCTCTCCTCACCACTCAGTTTATCCAACTTATAAGATCTAGGCACCCCTAAATCGTCAGCATCTCTATCAAAGTACTTCTTAGCATACTCTACAACTTGGGCTCGATCCAAAACCCCATACTCAGGCCATTGTTCTCTAACGTAAAACCCCGGAGGGGGTTGGTTGCTAAAGTCCTCGTTAACATCATAGGACACGTTTAATGCCTTGTTAAAAAAAGTCCTCCCCAATCTCGTAGTCCTTCTTATTAACCCTAGTGAACCACCTACCCGTCTCCTTTTCTTTCTGAATCAACTGGTGAAAATTAGCATAGAATTGGCACGTCTCTTCCTTATGTGCCGGATAATTCAAACCTAACAACTCACCCAACTCATGAAATTGAAATATCTTTAACACATTCCCCAAACCTAGTTCTTCTATCCGATTAAAATCAACAACATAACAATCTAGTAATTGACTATGCTCCATGTAATTAGAATAGGCCTCGGATGCATCCAAACTTACAAATTTTTGCTTGTCGTATTTGGTTGAATTTGTCCCCGCCGTCGCCCGTGGCTGAGATCCCGAAGTCTGAGCTTCATCACGTCGGCCCCCCTGCACAAACGGATTGGGTGCCAAATTCTTTGTCCTTACCATTACTCTTGTCGGATGGATATGTGAGATTTTGGTTGGTTTTTTTTGCTAAGCTCTGAGACGTATGATCGTTGTTTGAAATCAGAAGATCCCCAAATTTGATATTTATTGGTTAGCCTCTTGCGATATCGTAACTTTCACGCCAGCTTATATTTAAGTTGGTTGCGATCTCGTAAGTTTCCATGCACACAAGTAAACGACGCCGTTTAAAATGCTGCTAGGGTTTAATTCTCAGCAGTAATACTAGCGATATCGCAACTAATTTAATTTATATTAAATTAATTCTCAGCAGTACTACTACCGAGATCGCAAGTAATTTTATTCACATTAACCTAGCGAGGTCGCTACTTGATTTGTTGGTTCTATATGATGATGTGTAGTAGCGAACTCGTAAGAAAGCTCGCCAACATTTGTCCCACATCGGCTGATTAGAAGGTGATTTTTCAGCTTATATACACTTACATTTTAAAACGGCTCGATAAGTCGCCGAATAGTGCAAACTGAACATGAAACACCAAGGCTGAGGCCCAATACTTACATAGGCTACGGCCCAATACTTACACAGGCGCTAAGGCCCAAGACTTATACGCCCAATATAGACCCAAACCCAAAAATCCTTTTTTGATGGGTTCTTATCATGTAGCGAACTCGTTACAAGCCACGTCAATGTTGAGTTTTTTAATTGTGTCAATCTTTGTTGTTACGAATTCGCAAGGGTAAAGCAAGCCCACTGCGAGATCGCTACAGAATCTCTAACTAGGCTCTGTTGACTGAATACGACATGTTGCGAAATCGTTAGGACCACGTAAACAGGAGCGAGTAAGTTGCGAGTTCGCTTGGCTTTCTGTTACTAATAAATCATCATGAAACGTGACAGTGACGAGATCGATATGACCATGCACTATACAAAAAGTTAATGATTTTGCTGATACGATATGGGCTCTTACAATGAAAAAATAAATGTAAGGGACAAGATATCAAAACAAGAAAAGCTATTCAGTAATTGAATGTGCCAAAATGGCAAACACAAGTTTATTACAATCCTAACAAATTTGGGATATAAAAATACAGAATCAAATAACAAAAAAAACACAACATTTAGGCTAAATAAGGTGAGATGACGTGAAGCACTTCCTGATCGCAGGTACATGTATCACAGGAGATGTCCGCTGGATCATGCCTCTCCTAGCGATCGTACCTCACGCTCCGATTGAGGGCAGCATGTTCCTCGCAGCAGATCGGCCTAGGCGCGACTACTCCATCTCCGAGGAACCTGAAGTAGTGCGTCCAACCCCAAGCGTAAGACAAACCTTTTCTGACGCGTACCCGAGCTTCCCGGAGGCCTTTCTTGTCGGATCTCTTCATGGTGGTGATCGCATTCATGCCTCTCTGAATATCACCTTCGCAGATTGCAAATATAGCCAAGACATCGGTCGACTCTTTGTGACCTATTGTAGAAGTCTCGGTGAGCCACTGTCGAGCCCATTCGGTCGCTCTTCTGCTCACGTACCGACGAACAACCCAGTTGAACATAACACGAATCATTATTAGATGTATTATGTCATCTGGGAGGGCGCAGAAACGAGACAAATCCATGGGAAGCAGAAGGCAAAGAATAGGAGAAGGGAGAAGGGAATGTAGGTATGAAGGCTCTGATGGGGCTCTAAAGGGAAGAAGGGGCTGATATTTAAAGGGCTGAGGTGCTCCATTATTCAAAAATATGTCAGAGTTCCTAGACAAAAATTAGTAATTATGGTATTAATAGAAGGAAAATGAAAAGGCATTCTCACCTTTTCATGATCACCCCATGCAAACCCCCCAAAAAAATTAATTACTGATGGAATTTCAAAGGTTTTTATTGATGTCACAGGTCAGAGAAAGCCCAATACTTATACTATCACTACTACTATAGCCCAATATAGACCCAAAAACCCTTTGTTGATGGGTTCTTATCCCGTTGTGAGATCACTAGACAATCGCCAACTAGGCTCGGTTGACTGAATACGGCATGTTGCGAAATCGTTAGGACCAAGTAAAGAGAAGCGAGTCTATAGCGACTTCGCTTGGGCTGATGCTACTAATGAATCATCATTAAACGTGACACTCGCGATATCGCTAGAAGCACGCAGTATACCAAAAGTAAATGATTTTGCTGAAAAAATAACTCTTACGATGAAACTAGTGATTTAGCTAGTGATTTTTCTGAAAAAATAAGTCTTACGATGAAAAAGTAAAATGTAAGGGACAATGTATCAAAACAAGAAAATCTTTTCAATAATTAAATGTGCCAAAATGGCAAACAAAAACTTATTACAATCCTAACAAATTTGAGATAAAAAACAACAGAATCAAATAAGAAACAAACTACAACATTTAAACTCAAGAAGAACCGAGGACGTGAAGCACTTCCTGATCGCAGATGCATGCATCACAGGAGATATTCGCTGGAACAAGCCTCACCCAGCGATGGTACCTCAAGCTGCCATTGAGGGTAGCATGTTCCTGGCAGCATCCAGGCCTAGGCCGTACTACTCCATCTCTGAGGAATATGTAGTAGTGCGCCCAACCCCAGGCGTAAGCCAAATCGGCTGTGATGCGTACCCGAGCTTCCCGGAGGCCTTTCTTGTCGGTTCTCTTCATGGTGGTGATCACATTCATGCCTCTCTGAATATCACCTTCGCAGATTGCAAATATAGCCAAGACATAGGTCGACTCTTTGTGACCTATTGCAGAAGCCTCGGTGAGCCACTGTCGAGCCGATTCGGTCGCTCTTCCGCTCACGTACCGATGAAGAACCCATTTGAACATAACACGAATCATTATTAGTTGTATCATGTCATCTGGGAGGTCGCTGAAACGAGACAAATCCATGGGAAGTAGAAGGCAAAGAATAGGAGAAGGGAGAAGGGAATGTAGGTATGAAGGCTCTGACGGGGCTCTAAAGGGAGAAGGGGCTGATATTTATAGGGCTGAGGTGCTACATTTGTCAAAAGAATGTGAGAGTTCCTAGACTAAAATTAGTAATTGCTGTATTAATAGAAGGAAAATGTAAAGCCATTCTCACCTTTTCATGATCACCCCATTCAAACCCCCAAAAAAATTAATTACTGATGGAATTTCAAAGGTTTTTACTGATGGGTTCCTAGCCTGTAGCGATCTCGCTACCTGCCACGAAAAAAGAATTGTTTGTGAAGTGTGTTAAGCTTTGTTGTTACGATTTCGCCAAGGTAAAGCAAGCCCGCTGCGAGATCGCTAGAGAATCTCAAGCTAGGCTCTGTTGACTGAATACGACAAGTAGCGAGCTCGTAAGTAACACGTGAACAGGAGCGAGGACGTAGCGAGATCTCTATTAGCACTGTTACTACTGAATCATCCTGCAACGTGTGAGTTATGAGATTGCTAGGAGCACGCACTATACCAAAAGTACTTGATTTTTCTGAAATGAAGTAAGTAACAACAACTCTATAAAAAATTGAACATTTTACATCTAAAAAGTGTAAAATTCATTGACCACATTCTTGTAACCAAAACAGAATCTTTAATTACGCGTATATAAGTGTTCATAATCCAAAAACTAGTTAATATTCTTAAAAGTAAATGTTTAAACCAAACTAAACTACGAAATCACAGGCCGGCGACTAAAATATCATGCAAGTCATCTACACACATCTTGTCGCCACCTTCGGCCTTCTCCACCGAACTTCCTTCATCGTTTTGCTTGTCTTGCTCGTTCTTGTCTCCTGGTTGAGCTTGAGTCTCGATGCAGGTGTTCTCTTCTTTCCCTTGTCCCGGTTCAACATCCTCGTCGGGTTCTTTGATCAGCCTCTCTTTCCTAATCATCTCATACCTTGCCGGCTCATCTTATGCCTCAGAGTCACTGTGATGATGATCCTCATAACCATCATCGCTATCTTCATCTCCATCCCTTAAATCAGCACCAACAACCTTCCCATGGGATGGCTCCTTCTCGTTGGCTGTAGCCAAATCTTGGCTAGGAACGGTGGAGTCTTTTTGCTTGGGAAATGTGGTGTGGAAATCAGGTATCCCCTCCTCATCGCTCATATCGCACTCCACTACCCCGCTGGATATCAGTTCGGCGAGCCGGTCGTTGTTAGCACATGCCCTTTTCTCGGCCATTTCAATCCCATTTAATAACTGGCCCATAGACACCACAAGCCTACCACGGGCATCAAAAACAGCATCTACACAAACAAATCAAGGTTGATAAAGAACCAATTATTAACAAATGAAACAACTTGAACCAACTACAGTTAATAACAAGCTAGAATCATACCTGATACTCCCAGCCTACCCCTTGCCCTTCTGGCTGCCTCTTCAGCTTCTTTCTTTCTCGCGTACTTCCCATCGGCCTTCAACTCTAACCTCTTACGCTTGAGCCACTCCTTGTCGTATTTGCCGAGCGGCATGGGACGGCCTCTTGGAAAAATACCCTCTTTCCTGATCAGAGCTACAATCAAATTGCCATACGGAAGCGCGACGGTCTTGTGTTTGGCCATCTTCATCATTTGAGTCAGAATTGTGAAGCCGGGGTTGATTGCAAGCTTCTCCATGATATAGTAGAATACCATGAGGCTGCAAACTGTGGGCTCACATGCATGCCCTAGGGACGGGACTACATTACCGCAGATTAGCTCAAAAACTAATCTCTGCTCCTCGGTAAGCCTGTGGATCGGGTAATTCCTAGCTGTACCTGGCCTATCAGAAGTCCTTTTAAACCACTTCTTACCCATCTCACCAGCCTTCAACGGTTGATTGGGGCTAAAAAAAGGAAACCTCTGCTCGTAATGTACCTCGTACGGACCACCCTTTTTGGTAGGCCTCGGGTCGTTACGAGACAGATAAGGACATTTCAGAATTTCAATGATGCTAAACTTATCGACCGTAAACTTAACACCCCGCACCATTATAGTTATTTCCTTCATCCCTTCCTCTAAACCTAGGTTCGCATAAAATTGGAGAACCTCCTCATGGTAAACAGGCTCAGGCAACATAAGCAACTTATCTAGATGTTGTGCCCTAAAATGGTCTAGCACGTAATCTAGTTGCAGCGAAGGCACCACACTACTATCAAACACATTATTTACAAGTTTCCGAGAGGAACAACGCTCATACCTAGCTATGGCGGCGTCGTTGAAGAATTCAGGAGTGTCCTCCTCCTCACTGGAACTACTAGGCCCTTCCCCACCATCATTTCCGGTAGCAGCGGCTGCGGCAGGCACGACTGGAACTTGTGGGGCGACTGGAACTTGTGGGGCGACTGGAACCTTTGCCTGAACCTCAGCCTCCTCAGTCCGAGGCCGTTTATTTCCCACCGCCGGACCACGTCCCCTTTTACTGTCTGAGCCTCTACCACCGCGTCCCCGCACCGCTCCTTTGGTCTTTGGCCGCATTTCGTCGGAGAATTCACAGCGTCGTCGACGGTTTTTAATTTCGGTAGGGTTTTCAATTTGGGGCTAATTAATTTTAGCCCGATCCCTTTTTTTATTTATAATACTGTTACTTGCGATATCGCTAGTAGACACGCTTCCACATGTTGCGAGTTCGCTAGCGCACACGCATCTGTATGTTGCGAAGTCGTTAATATCTCGCTCAAGCCTGAGTTTCTAGTAGCGAGCCTTAAAAAACCTCGCCAGGCAAGGGTGCCAGTAGCTAATTCGCTAAAGAAGAATCATTCTAATTAGTAGCGAGATCGTTACCCAAAAATCCTTTTTTTTAATTTGAACTATTAACCAGCGATATCGCAACACCTTCATACCGGTTTTCTGGGTTTGTGGGTTTAGGGTTTAGGGTTTAACTGTGGTAACGTGCACACTAGCGATTTCGCTACTACACTAGCTAATTAGATTGTAACTAAAAAAAAAACTTTTTTATTTTTTTTTAGCAATTTCATATTCTTACATATATATATATTTTATATAGATGCAGCATAATACTCTATTTATTAAATATCCATCATGATATTAACTCAGGTAGAGTACATCTTTGTACATAAGCAGTATGACATAACTCTGTGTAAAACATCAATAATTCGGTTTAAATTTTTAAACGCACTATCATATTCTAAAATATATACATTTTATATATAAACAGTATCATACTCAATTTGGAAAATATCAATCATCACATTATGTCAAGCAGAGTACATCTTAGTACATCAGCATGCAATGTTATTAAGCGATACTCGGTAGTATGATGAGTGATGACAGTTGGTGAGTGAACGTGTGCATGATACTTTGTTTAAATCAAGAATCGTGCTTGTAATCACATAAATGAGTTGTAATAAACTAAGTTTCTCTAATCAAATGCACGTGAACTGCGCATATATATGTATTTCATGTGTGAAGCTCTACTAGGCTTTTGTCTCTAAAGGTAAATGGACAGCGTTTACAAGCGTACACATGATGTGTAGAGTATCTTATTGTCTTACAATTAAAGACTAAGTTTCTTAAAACTCTTTCAAATTGTGTAATTGCAGATTAAGTCAACAAATCCCTATCCCGTTATACATCAGCATACGACGGAACAAATGAAAATTATTCTTACAATAGAATGATTAGTGTTTTATTCCATACCATCATTTCGTTTAAATCGTGATTTAAACATGTTTGAGTGCATTTTTAAAAAAACTAATTATCTTAAGTAGGGTTCTGGCGAGCATTAGTAGCGAAATCGCAACCACCTAGTAACATACTTTATTTCAGCTTTTCAGTTACGATCTTGCTAGAAAGATAAAGTAGACCATAAAAGGCAATCGCATGAGCATGTAACGACCTCGTAAATAGCCACGTCAGGTGTAATGAGAAATTTCCGATATCGCAACAAGGTAAGCTAGAATAAAGTAAACACGTTATAGAACAGAAAATCACAACACTTTTGGCATCTTATCCATCACTTCTTACGGGTTTCATCTCCAAAAGTTTAAACTTTTGCACATCTTCTCAAATATCCTCAACTTTCTTCACATCAAATCTCCATTACCCATCCCATACATGTTGGACACATCAATTGTGTCAAAACAAAGTGGAACTAGCCACTAATTGCATGCAAAAGATTGGTAAGTTTTGCAATAAATTCTCAACCACATTTTTCCCTATAGTTATTGCAATTAATGTCAGTCTTTATTTGTTCTTGTTTAATATGGTAACATTCTTTGTTGTGGGTAGGAGAGGGACAAACAAGGTAGACTATCCCCAACCAAAATAATCAATTCTCCCGACACAACTTTGTCATATACCAAAGGTCCGATTTTTTTCATTCTTATTTGCTAAAAATTTGATTTTCTTACACATAGTGCCTCCATTTATCATGTTATTACTAAATATCATGTCAGAAACATGTCCTGAACGAAAATGTAGATTTTCTTTTAATGTTGTCCATTGCTTGCTTAGCCCTAAATTTTAGGATTATGTTTTATAATGTTTTTACTAGAAAGTACTACTTTGACTTATTAGTATTGTATTAGTCATTAACTAATTTCAATATACAAAGGAAAGCTTAATGGAAATCCCTTCAAGTTCCGTTAACTCCGACTCAAGTGGGGGGGGGGGGGGGAAATGTTGTTGGCGGTTCAAGTGAGGTTAGAAGACAACGAGAAGTGACTCGCGCATCGAAAGAAGCTCAACTTGTCACACACTGTCGCGAATTAGAGATTAGGATCGATAACAAAATACTAACACATGTCAAGTTTAATGACATTGGTGTTGCTATTTCACCCGACGATGATGCCGCATGATGGTCGAGTTGGTGTGCTAAGACGGGTTGGATACGCACACCATTAGACACAACGGATTGGAGGCTACTAAGCATCAACATCAAAAAGGATATATGGAAGGAATGCAAGGTTAGTGTGGCACTTGTTATTTTTAATTTCAATTGAAAATTGTGAATGTGAGTATTTTTATGATCACATTTGTAGCGCCCCTTTATTATCAAGGCAACATCCTATGATCAAGTGAAGAAGAAGGCTCTTCAAATCGCATCAAAAGCTCACCGAGAACACAAATATACCCTTGCCAAGGATTATATCAAACCAAAGGGCACAAGGTTTGGGCAAGATCCAAGTACGCGTTATAATCACATTGTACCCCTTACTTGGGAGGCATTCAAGAAACGATGGTTAGAAAATGACGCAAAGGTTATTTTACTTACTAAATCTTGCAATAATATTTTCATGCGAATTAGCCAAAATATTTAGACTTGGTTAGTGCTTTATTCCTAAAATAACACAGAATTTTTAAAAGGGTTTGGGGGATAGGAAGCGCAAAACCACTGCTGATAATGCTATGCCTTGCACCGGGGGTAGGGCGGGGTACTTGGGTGTGGGGAAGAAGACCTCAAAAAAAAGCAAGAAACCGAGGTGAAAGAGCTTGTGGATGGGGGCATGGACGCGGAAGAGGCGAACAAGATAGTCATTGCCGAAGACCCTACAACATATAGTAGACAACAATTATTCGTCTTGGGTAGAATTAAAAAAGACGGGATTTTCTCAAGTGATGAGGCAAAAAGGATGGCTAATCGAGTGGTACGCTTTACCTACTACGCCATACCATGTTCCATTTTAGTATCTACAATCACACCATCAAACACAACAATTGATGACGATAATAACTTTTAATTTACAATACTACCTTTTAAGGACGAGGTCGAGCGTGAAGTTGAAGAAGTCTTGTTCATCCCTGTCGGTAAACACGATGTGCTACGTAGGGCACTTGGGAAGGCCGAGCATCCGGGAAGAGCTAAGGGAATTGGTGGTTATGTTACTCAAATAGAGGCGTTTGGTATCAAACGTAGTATTAAAGACCCTAAACCATCCAA
Source organism: Sherardia arvensis (assembly GCA_948330725.1). Lineage (NCBI taxonomy): Eukaryota > Viridiplantae > Streptophyta > Magnoliopsida > Gentianales > Rubiaceae > Sherardia > Sherardia arvensis. The sequence continues at coordinate 10,504,568 of OX415237.1, forward strand.
ACTCCAAATAGCATTGAACCAAGCCAAAAATTCAGACCAAGAGGTCAAGAAATTGAAAACAATGTTGGCCAATATATGTTCTTTTATAAAGTATCCTCTTCCATCTGATTTTTGTGACACCGATCCAATCAATGGACCCTCGTCTAGAGGTTCACATCCTTCCCCACCACAACATGAGGTTGACCAACCTATTTTTGACCAACCTATTTTTGACCAACCTATTGTTGAACCCAACAAGGAAATATGCACACCTTCAGCCCCTATCAAAGAGCAAGTTCACATACAACCATCTGATCCCAAACCAAAGGTACGTTAAATTCTTGCACCTCAATCAAATGAATAATTCTACACAACTCATGATTATTGATATTTTTTAAATATACTCTTCCTACATATGTCTAATTCGACCTAATTAAACATGCCTTATTTGTATATTAGAATTCCCCTTCTTGCAAGTTGTATGCTGAATGTGGGATGAATTCTCAACCCCGCCACGTTGCAATGGGAAATTCATATCCTGACATGGCACTACATCATGAAGCCAAAGTCCCTATTGGTTTCGTTAGGGTTTCTATACTGCATGTGTTAGTCGAGGATGCGTTGGTACCGGTCGCGGATCAAGAGTGCACGACAGTGGGTAAAGGTTTGGGCCGTTTTTTTGTGAGGCCCAAATAATTGGTCGTTGATGTGAATTCTAATTCTATCCCAATTAATAGAAACACACCTTCACCCGTCGTAGACCCACTAGATTTTCCGGTAGCTAAGAAACCGATGTCGGTGGGAGAAGTTGGATTCATAAAATCACTCTCGGGATTCCTTCGCATGTTTTCATGATCTGGTGGGCCACCATAGTCGGGATTCTGTTTACTATTTCTACTCCAATAAATAGGTGTTCGGCGAAGCGAGGGAATTAGTCGTTCCATGGGAAGACTTTGCCCTTTTCTGGCACTATAAAACTCTTCCCGAAACAATCCTTATACTACATCAAATGTAAGCTACTTGATCTCATCTCTTCTATCGTATTGCAAGTTACAAATTATCTTATACTTGTGCACTATTATACGTTCATATCCCATCTATTGTTTATTTAGGTACACGCAATGCCTTGCTCTAATCGCAAAGACTTTCATTGGTTTTTTGCACCCAATATGCTTGCAAGAAATGAATGAAAGTAATCAATCACGACTTTCTTATCTCTCTAAGATCCTTAGTGACAAGACCAAGACAATTACATAGGCCCATATCTAGAGAGGTTAGTTTTCTTTTTTACAATTGGATATTTGCATTTCCTAAACATTCTAATCTTCGAGCCGGGTTCTTACATTTTCATTTCTTAAAATATGTAGTGGCTATTGGAGTTTTGTAGCTATGATACCATCGTTGAAGCGAGTGTATTGGATGGACCCGCTACACTTTGGTCCATCTACAAAATTTGCAGATTTATTAGAGGTTGCTATGCATAGTGCACATGACGACACACTACTTCCCTTCAACCTTATACAGATTCAGGTGACATTACAAATCCAATGCTCATTTATTTCCACTATGATTTCATTTCAAATCATTTGTTATACTTCTTCACTTTCAGCACCGAAAGCAATTGTCAAATTGGGAGTGCGGTTACTATATGATGTTGTACGCAAGCGTGTGCGTCGCTAGCCTTGTTGAAGATAATTTGGAATTACATCACGTAAGCATTCTTATAACCTAATTATTGTACATATTACTATCTACGTTGCATTTAATAGTATTAAAAAACATTTCATATTCTTAGATTATCGAGGAAAATCATGCACCATACACCAAGGAGTAGGAGGATGGTAGAGATGCATTGGCTAGACACTTGGTCCTTATTAGATCTCGGTACATCTCTAGGCCTCACATTCCCAATAAAAGCTAATTTCTTTTTTTGTCAAATGGATGCATATACTTTTGAGTTCCATTACTTCCATTAGTTTATAAAGTGTGGCTTGATAGTGTTTCATGTCCATGTTTTGTGCTTACATACCATGCATCTTGCAATTGACAGCTTAGACAATTAAAATGAAACCCAATTTTAGTGGAAATGGGTGGAAATGGCTCAAATCCTATTATTTTGTGACACTTACGATTTCCCTGCGAGATCGTTACTTCTCTCGCCCGTTACATTAAAATAGTTGCGATCATCTTGTACTATCGCTACTCCTCTCGCCAGAATTATATTTCTGAGCTTAGTTTTTGCGCCATCGCTACCCAATCGCTCTTTCTTCTCTGCCTCTTCAATCTGATCTCTGTCGAGTTCGTAACCATACACGCCAAAGCCAGGCGAATCTCTAGTTTACTCGTAACGTCATTCACCCAGTGATAAAACGACGTCATTTAATTTTAGCGAGATCAGTAGCGACTTCGTTACTATACACATCAGTGATTTTCTTACGACATCGTTATCTCTCTCGAACCAACAATTTTTATTATCTTTTTATAATATCATTTTTACAATTTTTATATTTTTACAATTTTTATTATATACAATTTTTCGGTTGCGAGCTCGGTACGGTTTTACTAGCGAGTAGCACGTGGCTGTCGTAACCTGGCTCGTTTTGATTAACCCGAAATGTTTAATTTGGCTTGTAACGAGTTCGTTACTTATGACCGAGCGAATCGCCTCTATTTGTCGTAACCAGTCTCGTCAGCAGATAAATATATGACAAGTTAGGCTGCCTTACGAGATCGTAACTAGTATTAGCGATCCGCACGGTAGAACTCGTAACCAGTCTCGTACACATTCATAACAGTCTAGGCTTTCCAATGTAGCGAACTCGTTAGTATTTCATCTGGCGATCCGTAAACTTCTGTCGTAACAAAACAATCAACCATTTGTTTGGTACTAGCGTTTGCTAGTTACGGTATCGCAAAGAGTCAAATCATATCATCCAGACTTGCATGCTAGCGAGTTCGGAAGTATTGAGCAAGGCGGATAAGCCTTCATCCAAGGTGGAAACAAACGCCTTAAACACAAAAACATCTAAGGCGGAAGATGAACCGCCTTAGATGATTTTTCTCATTTAAGTCACAACCAGGGAAGACATTTGTTTTCTGCCTTAACACATGGAGGATGAACCGGCTTAAATGACTTGATATTGTAGTAGTGCCCGCACGTATACGAACTCCCAGTTAGCCCGGACGCACAAATTCAGTCACTACTGAAATCCGTATTCTCTTTGTCCTCACTTTACCCATTCCTATACCCGTTTCCAGTTAATCCGATTCTCAAATATATCTAAAAATAAACCCAAACCTTGCTATACTTCAGGGAAATAAAACTATGATACTTACGTACCTCTAGTCTCCAACAAAATGTTCCTTTTGCTCTTCCCACACTAACTTTTTTCTTTGTGAATGACAAACACCCAATTCCAAGTGAAAACTAAAATAGATGATACTTACGTACCTCTGGTCCAAAGCCGAATCTAACTTTTCGGTACAATTGCAATAAAACCCACTCAATCAAGCTAGAATATGCTTAATTTAAAGTGGATGATATGTGAGTATATGCTGGGTTTACGATTGAAATGGATGAATTTGGAATAAAATTATTTTTGATTTTCAACTTTTTAAGAAAAACAGAAAGCTCTCGATGAAGAGAGAGAGTTCCCAGTTATTATTAATGTCAGTAATAATTTTATCTATTATATATGTGCTAGTTAATTAGGATATTGATACTGTGAAATTTACACTAATTAGGGATGAAGAAAAAAAGGATATTTCTTAATTTTATTTTAGCCTGTTTATGTTAACCCTTCCAATGATCCTAAAATTTCTAATATATTAGGTTCAGTAATAATTTTATCTAATATATTTGTAATATATTATTTAGTGTATTAAAATAAAAAAATAACTATATCTTTGTGGAAGGGCAACACCCGGTGAATACTTTTAAAATATTTTTAATTTAGCAAATGTGAAAAATGTTGTACATTTTATTGAAATATTTATGAATGTAACATTTTAAAAATAACCTCATTAAAATAATTAATATTAAAAAATTTGGGGGTTCAAAAACATCAAATTTTCCTAAACTCTTTCATATGCGTCTTTTTATGTTTTAAATTAAACAGCCTACTATTAGGCTTGAACTGTTTATTTTGTATTTAAAAAAATGAATTTTTCTATAAAATTTCTTGCATTTGCATTGTTTACTACATGTTTAAATAATCTGATTATTTTTCAATTTGAAATAGATGATTCAAATTCAAATATATAGCAAGGCTTCTTTGCCGGAGGCTTACTGTAAATTTTTGAACTTCATTATTTTTGAGAGACTTTCCTAAAAAATTCCATTTGCGTTGAATAATAACCAAATTTCAGCTAAAATATGTAATAATAGTTGAGCATAAAATATAATAATTTAAATTGTTGTGACATCAAGAATCCATTCAAGCTTGTGACAATATATAAACTAATATTAGTCTTGTAATAAACCGTCTATATTATACCTATAATATAGACGGCCTATTTCTGCAATTAAAATAGGAAAGGCGGCTCCTCCTTTGCAATTAATATTTACGCGGGTCCTTTTTAGCAATATAGGGAAATTGCATCATAAACCCCCCTCCATAAATATATATACCTTATTTCTATTTTTTTATTTTACAAAACCTTCTGAAATCATTCGCCGTTCCCAATTTCCCATCCCCAAACCCTCTTTCAATCGTCGTTCCCAATCTGCGCAATCCAATTGGCATGGCTCCCCTCATCGAGAATGCCGCCTGGTCGTAAGCCAGCGCCGCCTCCTCCACCGTGTCGAACGTCCCCAGTCAGACCCGGATTCTATTCCCGGTCGAATCCCGAAGCTCGGCGGCGTACTTCCCCCAACGGCCGTCTCCGAACTCCCCGGAAACTCCTCTGCTTCTTCAACTCCTTCTTCACCGTCTCCGAACCGGAACTCACCTCCTCCTCCTTCACGCCGTCGTGCCAAAATCATAGATTCAGGTATTAATCCAACTATTTTTAGCTTAATGTTTTCATGATTCTGTTGTTTTGTGATGTTTTTCATGTACTTCTTTATATTCTGCAGATCTGAAAACAATGAATATGTCTAAATCCAGAGGAGGTGGTTAATAAGCGAGGTGATAGTCTTTTTTTGTTGTTTTTTTTGTATTTTGTGACTGTTTTGCAAATTTCTTCAATGAAATTTATGTGTTTTACTATGAAAACTAGACTGTTTAATGTGATGTGTTTCTGCTTTTAAAATTTGATGTGTTTATCTTGGAAACTGGACTTTTTAATGTAAATTCTGTCTTGTTATGAAAGTTATGTGTTTAACTTGAAAACTAGACTGTTTAATGTGGTTTTTGTCTGCATATGAAATTTTATGTGTTTAACTTGAAAACTAGGCTTCTTGATTTGTGTTGAAACTTGATTATTTATTGTGAAAACTGTGGTGTTTGTAAAACTTTGATTTTTTAATGTGAAAACTGTGATTGTGAAAACTTGGTTATTAAGGTTGAAAACTAAAATGATTGTAGAAATTATATTTTTTAGGCTGAAAACTGTGGTGTTTATAAAACTGATTGTTTAGTTGAAAACTGTTTTTATTGTGAAAACTCGATTGTTTAGGTTGAAAACTTTGGTGTTTGCGAAACTTGATTATTTATTGTGAAAACTGTGATTTTTGTGAAACTTGATTGTTTAAGTTGAAAACTGTGATGATTGTGAATTTTTAGGCTGAAAACTTTGGTGAAACTTGACTATACTTGACACAACATTATTTAACCTAAACACCCTAGTTTTTATGTACCTAAAATCTGATGTTTATAATATGGAAACTTGTCTTTCTAACCTGAATTCTTTTGTGTTTACAGGTGTTTAAAATCCAGAAATTATATTAACTGATTTGTGTACATATTCTTTGCGTGAACAGTGCCGTGAATAGTGCGCGTGTATAGTGCCGTGAACAGTGCGCGTGAATAGTGACGTGAACAGTACGCGCGAACAGTGCCGTGAATAGTACTTTTCCCAAATTTTGCAAATAAGGACCTACTTCCTTCCATATTGTAATTTAGTCCTTAGTTTATATTATGCTATAATATAGACGGTCACTCCAGAGATCAACTCTATAAACTATATCTTAAATTTCATAAATGGAAAAATCGTGAACAATTTCAGATTTACATTAATCAATGTGAATCCCTACAAAAATCAGGATATATCTAAATCCATGCAAACCCTAAAAAGCCTTTAATCCAGACAAACGCTAAAAATCATGTTAATATTCATAATAAACTGTGGTCCATATCAGATTTAGGCCCTGTTTGCCGGAATTTATAAATAGAATAGTTCAGTTGTATTCAATTAATTTAGTTCAGTTTAATTTGGAAAAATATATTTCTATGAATTCGGGTAAATTAATATAAACTGATTCATTTTTCAATACATTAGTATTCACTTCAATTTACTTCAAGTCAGTTCAATTCATATACCCTCAAGCAAACAAAATCTTATCTTTATCGATGTAAAGATAAGATTAAGATAGACAGTCACCGCAAAGATTAAATTACAGTTGCCGCAAAGATAGACATATTCATTAAGCATCAAGTGCAAAGGATATTCTTTGAGCCTCATGTGCAAAGGCATCTTCAGTGAATAGGAATTTGGCACGATCTGGCAGCGTGCGTAGTTATCTCCCTTACCGCAACCAATGCATATATCGTGATCATAACGACCTCTAAAGTCATCACCTATGAACATTATGGTGGTATCATCAACAATTTTTGCGATACCTTCGTACAGGTACCAACTTTTTTTGTCTGATCACAGTACTGCATAAGCTGCCCATCATTTTTAATGAGTCTGCAATAAACCGGGGGTTTGTAGCTGCTCCTCTTATCACCACGCTCCATATCAGATGCATTAACGGGTTCGTTCGACAACTTGGGAATAGTACAGGATAGTAAATTCTCATTGTACCTAGACAATGGACAATTCCCATGTGTTCCCAAATGCCTTTGAAGAATTGAGTGACCCAAGTCCTCATCCTCATAAGTTGGAAACATCAATAAATCAAAATCTTCAAAAAAGTGCCTGCAGACAACCGGAGATGGAGACATGGTGGCATGTATATCTGCTGCTGTACTTTTCGGTGACAATAGAAGAAGAATTCGATTAGCGTTTTGTTTGTGTTTATTGTATTTATTGTATATTGCAGTTATGTCCTTAAGGTTTAGAAAGTTTTGGTAATTATTATTACACCCATGTATGTAGTATCAATATTTATGTAAATCCTAATGAAAATCAGTTTGGGAATTAGTCTTTACATGGTATCAGAGCCTTTACGATCCTCTAAACCCCCCCTCTTTTTTCTTCTCTTTTCTCTCGGCCGCAAGCCTCCTCTAGGCCTCCGACCAAAAATTCTTCCTCTCTGCACTCATCAAAATCTTTGCTTTCTGTATTTTTCCTGCTCTACGATGGCTTCTAGTGGACGTCATGAAAAGTTGTCCATCAACACGATGATTCATATGCTTAATACTAAACTTGATGTTACTACGTATCTGCAGTGGAAGCAACATGTCCAGTATGTTCCTCGTCCCCAAGGTCTGTTTGGCCATCTTGATGGCTCTTCTCCCTGTCCTGCTCTTCTAGTGCCTGTGCCACCGTCCTCCTCCACCGTTCCTCCCGATGATGCTGCTATGTTGAAGGCCAAGGAGGCCTATGATGCTGCCAAGGCGGCGTATGATGCCTGGATGGATGATGATCAGGCGATTTGTGGAGTTTTGTACTATTCGCTTACTCCAGAAGCAAAGAATGAGGCCTCCCAGTGTCACACTGCCAAGGCGATGTGGGATGCTTTTGCGAAGGCCTACCAGCATGGGTCTGCGGTTGCCAAGTTCAGTCTCCGTCAACAGGCTGCCGCAATCAAGAAATCGGGTACCGTTCATGAGCTACATCTTACTTTTATGTCAATTTTTGAAAATTTGAATGCTATGAGTGATCCAGTTTATAACCGGGAGAAGTTGATTTTGTTTTTGAATGCTCTTGGACTTGATTTTAGTTCCTTTAGTGCCCCTATTGCCTCTAGAGATCCTGCCCCCTTGTATCAGCAGGTTGTTGATGAGGCACAAGCTCATGAAGCGTTTTTGACCAATTTAAGGGGTTCTGCTGGTCCAAATCCAACTCCGGCAGTTTTCATGGCAAGCTCACAACAGCAGGGACAGACTGCCGCCGCCGCCGACCTAGCGGCAGGCGGCGCGTGGCCACACGCGCCGGCAGAAGACGCGCGTGGGGTGGCGCGTGGGCCCCACGCGCCGCCGGTTCTGACCGGTCCGGTCAGAGGCGTGCGGCAGGTTCTTTAGCGGGCTCTAGGCGTGATCGTGGTGGTGCGATTCAGTGTTATACCTGTGAGGGTTATGATCATGTTTCCAAACAGTGTCCGTCGTCCACTCCTCGTCCGGCATCTAAGAAATCCCAGCCCTATGTTCAGCCCTATGCTTAGCCCTATGTTCAGCCATATGCTCAGCCTCAGTTTCTGCCTTTTGTGGCTCAGCCAGGTCAAATTCCGCGGACTCCTCAGGCCAATCTTGTCCAAATGCAACCATATGCAGTACCTCAGCAGCCAGCGCCGCAGTATGTCATGTATTCTCCTCAGCAGCCCCAGCAATACTTGACATATCCAACTCAGGGATCTACTCAGTATCAGCCCTCTTTTGCTGCTTCATCCTCTACTACTCCGGATTGGTACATGGACTCTGGAAGTACGAATCACATGAGCTCCTCTGCATCGAACTTGTCCAGCATCACGCCTTATAACGGTAACACTCTTGTCTCTGTTGGTAATGGTGCGGGTATTTCTATTACTGGTATTGGTGATGCTCGTGTTAGTCCTTCTTTGCATTTATCTGATGTGTTGGTTGTGCCTGCTATTACTAAGAACTTGTTGAGTATCAGTAAGCTAACTAGGGCGCTTGGTGCTGTTATTGCATTTGATGATTAGTCTTTTCATATTCAGCACAAGGCCACCAGGGCAATTCTGGGTCGGGGCAGATGTGAGGATGGTCTCTATGTTTTGGACCGTGGTGAGGAGGCATTGCTGTCATTTGTGGTGAAGAATAAGAATAGAGCATCGTTTGAGACTTGGCATGCTCGTCTGGGACATGTGTCCCCTAGTGTTATTTCCCTTTTGAATAAGACTGGTTATTTGTCACTTACTTCTTTGCTCCCTAGACCTGGTGTTTGTGAGTCTTGTGCTATGGCTAAGGGACAAAAATTATCTTTTGTTAAGAATTCTAAGCGTGCTGCTCACGTTCTTGAATTAATTCATTGTGATTTGTGGGGACCTTCTCCTGTTTTATCTGGTAATGGCTTTGCTTATTATGTTGTGTTTGTGGATGATCACTCCCGTTTTACTTGGTTTTATCCCTTACGTCGGAAGTCAGATTTTGTTGATATATATCTCCAGTTTGAGGCGTTTGTTGAGAATCAATTTTCTTCAAGAGTCAAAGTCTTTCAGAGCGATGGTGGAATTGAGTTTACCAACAATCGATTACAGACTCACTTTAGCACTCGAGGCATTCATCATCAGATGTCTTGTCCTTACACGCCAGAGCAGAATGGTAGAGCTGGACGGAAGCACAGACATATTACGGAGATGGGGCTATCCATGCTGTTTCACTCACACTTACCTCTTTCCCACTAGGATGATGCGTTTAGCACTGCGGTTTTCAACATTAATCGTGCCTACTCCTGTTCTAGGTAATATATCCCCTTTTGAGGTTTTGTTTGGTCGCTCTCCAGAATACTCCAACTTTCATCCTTTTGGTTGTCGAGTACTTCCATATGTTCGTCGTACAGCAGTTCATAAGCTGGCACCACGTAGTCTTCCATGTGTTTTTCTAGGCTACAGTGCACAGTACAAGGGGTTTAAGTGCTTGGACACAGCTACCGGTCGTGTTTATATGACTCGCCATGCCAGATTTGATGAGACTCATTTTCCTTTCTCGAGTGCTACTTCGGAGGCTCAGTTTACTTCACTGGATGTCTCGTTGTTCTTGGATCCTTTCACTTCTGACTTGGAAGTACCTTCTGTTGGGCCTTCTGTTGGGTCTTCTCCAGCGGAATCATCTGTTCCTTGCCTTGTGTGTCCTGAGTCTCCTGTTTCTTCTGAGCCAGCGCCACCTACGGCTGGTTTGGATGATCCTATTACTGTTGATGAACCTGTTACTCCTCCTCGTTCGCCTACACCCTAGGTGTCGTTGCCTGAGTCCTCGGCTCCTGCATCCTCGCCTTCAGCTTCGACTCCTCCTGCTCCTCGGGCTCATAAGATGGTCTCTCGTCATCAGGATGGGACACGTGTGCCTCGTGATCTTGGCCCCGACTTTGTTGTCACTGGACTAGTTGCTGAGCTGGTTGCTCAGACAGAACCTCGAACTTATTGTACTGCTGCTAAGGACTCTCGATGGGTAGCTGCTATGGAAGAGGAGATTGCTGCACTTCGTCATCAGCACACGTGGGATCTGGTTCCGTGTCCTCCACAGGTTAATGTTGTTGGCTCTAAATGGGTCTATCGCCTCAAGTATCGACAGGATGGATCCATTGATCGCTACAAGGCTCGTCTGGTTGCTCAGGGTTTTTCTCAGATTGCGGGTTTTGATTTTGATCACACCTTTAGTCCGGTGGTCAAGGCTGGCACTGTTCGCACTGTTCTTGCCATTGCCATCATGAGGAACTGGCCGCTCCATCAGTTGGATGTCAAGAACGCTTTTCTCAATGGCATTCTTGATACTGCAGTTTATATGGCACAGCCAGCGGGTTATCAGGATCCAACTCGTCCTCATCACGTGTGTCTTCTTCGGAAGGCTATCTATGGACTGAAACAGGCTCCCAGGGCATGGTTTGACAGGTTTAGTGCGTTTGCTCGGGATCTTGGTTTTGTTGGGAGTCTCTCGGATCCGTCTTTGTTTGTGTTCACTCGTGATGATGTTATTCTCTACCTACTTGTCTACGTTGATGACATCATTCTCACAGGGAACATCAGTACAGCTATTCGCCAATTCATTCCCCGAGCTGATCGTGAATTCTCGGTCAAGGATCTTGGCTCTCTTAGCTATTTTCTTGGTCTGGAAGTGACTCCTACCTCCACTGGTTTGTTTTTGGGGCAGGCCAAGTATGCTAGAGACATACTTCAGTGAGCTGGGATGTTGGATGCTACACCTGTTTCTACCCCGTTTACATTTGTCTCAGCTTCATAGCAGCAAGAGTGGTCCTTTTCATAATCCCAAGTTGTATCGTTCACTTGTTGGAGCTCTTCAGTATCTGACTATCACTCGTCCGGATTTGTCGTTTGCGGTTAACTCAGTGAGTCAGTTTTTTCAGGATCCTCATGATGATCACTTCTCGGCAGTGACTCGGATACTTCGGTATATTCTTGGTACACAGCATTGTGGTTTGACCTTTTCTGCTGGTGGTGTTTCGGAGGTACTTGCTTACTCGGATGCAGACTGGGCTCGGTGTTTAGAGACTCGGCGTTCTACATATGGATTTGTTGTTTTTCCGGGTGGAAATCTAGTTGCTTGGAGTGCTAAGAAGCAACCTACTGTCTCTAGATCGAGTTCGGAATCGGAGTATCGTGCATTGGCCAATACAGCATCGGAAGTTGTCTGGCTTATGCATCTTCTTCGTGATCTGCGTTTTCCTCTGCAAGGTTCTCCATTACTTCTCTGTAATAATAATAGTGCTATCTTTTTTGCGGAGAATCCTATTGCACATAAGAGAGCTAAGCATATTGATATCGATTAACATTTTGTGCGGGAGCTGGTTGCTGGAGGCAAGTTTCGTGTTGGTCATGTTCCTACATCTCTGCAGGTGGCAGATATTTTTACCAAGGGTCTCAATCGTGCCTTGTTTGATTTTTTCCGGTCCAAGCTCTGCGTCTTCATCAATCCGACGCTTCGCTTGAGGGGGGTGTGACAATAGAAGAAGAATCCGATTAGGGTTTTGTTTGTGTTTATTGTATTTATTGTATATTGCAGTTATGTCCTTAGGGTTTAGATAGTTTTGGTAATTATTATTACATCCATGTATGTAGTATAAATACTTATGTAAATCCTAATGAAAATCAGTTTGGAAATTAGTCTTATTACATTCATCAGTTGGAAACATCAATAAATCAAAATCTTCAAAAAAGTGCCTTCAGACAACCGGAGATGGAGACATGGTGGCATGTATATCTGCTGCTGTACTTTTTGGTGATTAAGCTATAATTGCACCAATGGTTTCACCAGACAAGATGAAACTCAAGCTCTCTCATCATGCACACGAGGCAATATTTCCCTCTAGGCACACAGCCTTCTTACACAATTACAAAAATTCGCAAGGCCCAAACAACTCGGTTTCTTGTCACAATCGTTATAATGAAAGCTTCCCTGCAGGTTATTCAAATAACGAGAAATTATGGATACTGAATCTTCTTTGGTTTTCTTTTTATAAAGTTGCAGACAAGCCACATTCGATCGACGAATAGTCTCGTGAATCAAGCCAACTGAATTTTTTTTGAGATCCGATACAAGACCATTCGCATACTGAATAGTGTGAATCTGTTCGAAACCGAGTATACTGAACCTGTACGTGCATACTGAACCATTTCTGCAGACAATAACGCTTTCTGTTATCAAAACTATAAATGCTATGAAGTACTGTAAGAATTTTACAGTACCAAACGTCACCTGCTGTAATCATTTATGACCGGGGTAACGTGGCAAATACGATTGAAACACCATTTACTGCAGAGTCTAGATATTCATATACAACGAGATTTATATACTTTAGAGCATTTTTCACTTTTGTGATGTTTTTTGTTGCAGTGATTGAACCATTTCTGCAGACAAGGGGCGTGCTCTCCAGTCTGCTCTTTGTAAGGTTTTGTTTTTGGAAACCCCGCAGTACTATTGTTCAATCAAATCCACAAATGACTTCTCTCGTTTCCACAAGACTTGAGAAGCCTTTCCTGTGTCAAATAGATTAACAATGTAAATATGGAAGTCTCTTTGAAGCCATTTGAATATCACTATTGCCGCCATGAAAAACCTTGCAATATGAAACACGAAAAGGAAAGTGTAAGAATCCAATACAATGAAACACCATAAAGAAATTATACATACAGGTCCATATTTACTAATGCAGGTCTGAAAAACACAATATGTGGCCCTGAATTGTGCTAGTGTATCCAAAATATTATATTTTGGACATGCGTTAGTAAAAATGGACCTGCATGTATCACCACTCTAAAATAAACCACGGCATGTACATGCATCATATTGAAATGGTTCTTTTTCAAATTAAAATTGTAAAATTTTAAATCCCATTATTTTAATTAAAACGAGTTTAGTAAAAATAAAAAAAATCAAAAGGGACTAGCATATTGTGGGGGAAATTTAAGGCAAACCACTATAAAGTGGGGGAAATTATATTGGGCATCCCGTACCACAAAAAATAGGACCAATGATACAACTATTGCCCCGGAAACAGGCAAGAATTGTACGGAGATAAACTCCAAAAGTATTAGAAATGCTTTTCAAAAGAGATCAGGCTCTATAAGCCTAATACAAAAAGAGACAAGGAAGTTAAAAATAAGTTGGAAACCTGTGATAGAATTGCTATGCAAAACTAAAAGCGGTACCCAACTAGATTAGAACTTCCTTAATCAGTACACAGTTACAAAACCCAGATCTATGAAATGTAGGACTTGAAACAGTTTTAGATCCAGGTTGATATGTCAGCAGCTTGTCAGTAGTACCATCCCTTCCTGTTGTGTTTGAGAACCAGCATCATGGGTGACATCTGTGGATTTGATTGTCTTCTTTTTCAGCATTGTACCTGTATGAGCAAAGACAAAACAAATACTGAGAGTAGTACCTATTCAGGGAGGATGAAGTCTTAATGTTGGAGTACCCTCTTTATCTAAAATATATAGGCCTTTAACAGATATAGGAAGAGTCTGTTGGGAGTTGAAAACATGAGACTGTTTAGTTTTTGATGCAAACTTAGCCAGGGAATCTGCAACCTGGTTCCCCTCTCTAAAAATGTGAGAAATTTCAGAACAAGCATGAGCAATGTCAGACACTAAGGGAAATAATCTCCAGGGAGCATCATCTGGATACTTAACACTAAGGGAGCATAATCTCTAGGGACTAGCTAGTTGCAATTTCTATTGAATGTAAATTAGTTGAAGAGTTTGATTAAAATTTAATTATTAAATCTAATTCTAAAACGTAAGCAGAGAGTTAATAGATAAATAAAATTAATATTTTATTTTTTAAAATCGCAAATTAATTATATTTTTAAATATATAGAGATTTTTTTTAAATCGCCCCATACCCCTAAAACTATAGGGCATCTTCTCTATATCCTATAAAAATTGATGTGAGCAGTCTACTTTACACAATATCTCTTTTTTGCACAACTTCTAGATTCTTCTGTTCTTTATATTCTCAACGATAATTTGATTTGCATAATTTACATGGTTTATTGTTTTTTGGTTTCCTTCAAAATTGCCCTGAGAAGAATTTGCAAGGTAATTAAGCAGCTTCCAGAGATCATGTGTTATAGAATATCATATTAATTCTTGCATGCCGGAATCCAGCAGCATATACATATATTAATTGTAATGAAAATCAAAGAAATCAAAATCCAACAGCAATGAACCAGAACCTGTCAAAAACACTAGTGGAAAGAGGGTCTATAACGGCGGGAGAAAACGGTGGTTTTTCGTAAACGCCGTTGTTGTCAACGTTCCGATATCGGAACGTGGGTGACGTTGATGGCCAAACAGAATTTACGGCGTATGCCTCATAAACGCCGCACACTTTACGGCGGAAACATGTTAACGGCGCTTGATTGACGGCGCTTGTCCAAGAACGCTGTGTAGTGTGTAGGTTCCGCAATCGGAACTTACCCGAAATTGGTCTTGCTTTGAACGGGTCCCACTTGTAAAGTTATAATATTTATGTTCGAACAAGAAAACCGGTGTTATATGGTTGAACATAATGTGGTTCCGGTTGAGGAATACGACCGGATATATAATAATGCCCAGCGGATATAGATCCTATCTTTCTGCCCACAATCTTATCTTCTCACATTCATCCCCAATTCTCCCAACTTTCTCCCAAACTTATTTTCATCTTCGAATCTACTCAAAAATCAATCCCAACTACTCTCTTCTCTAAATGTTAACTATTTTTCCTTGATCTCTTAACTCTCTTCCATGGAGATTCAATCAAAAAGAGGTAATTTTTAATTTTCATTGATTTTTTTTGTGAATTTTAGTTTCTTGTTCTTGATTGCGTCGGAACCCATTTAAAATTTAAGTATCTAATTGATGAATTTGTTATTGTTGAAGTGTTAGAATATAATCTTGGTGATGGATCTTTTTAAATTTGTTGTTGTTGATGAATTTGCATAAAGATCAGTTTGTGATTGATTTGAAGATTAACTTTTTTTGTTGATGAATCTATTGTTGATGAATATGTGTTTTTGAGTATGAAGTTGTTATTGTAATTTGTAGGTAAATTTGTTGTTGAATCTGTTGTTGTTAGGATGGATATGTTGTTGTTAGGATGGATTGTTAGGATGGATATGTTTTTGATATTTTTCATTGTCTTCATGTTCAACTGATTGTTTTTGGTGTTCATCTGGGTTTGTTCTTCGTGTATCTGGGTTTCCGATTCAATCGGAAAGCCCATATTTTTTTTATTGAATTCTGTTTATAGGTTCCGATATCGGAACCTATAAACGGCGGTTCCGAAACGCCGCTAACGGGTGACCCCCCTACCACGTCGCAGCCACCAACGGCGGTCAAAAACGCCGTCATATGGTCGGATCTTGCACCGTGATTTGTATATGTGTCCAGTAGTGAAAATCATAACCATAACAAAAACAATTATATGATTCTCCTTAAGAAGCCCTGTACATGTGTTGTTATAACATATTGTAAATCTTCTTTATACTGACCTAATTTGAAGTTTATGAAATTTCGACATTATATCAATTTTGCAGAGTTGAATTTGTTTTTATTGTTTACCCGTTAATATTTAGTTTTTTTTTAAAACTGTTTGCATCTGAGATTCTGCAAACAGTTATATGTGTCGGTATAAGGGCGAGTCCAACAGTTTCCCTACTCCTTACTCTATAATAGGGATTCAAACCAACTTCCCTATACTTGCATAAATCAATTCCAACAGTCTCTCTAATTTAGAGAACATATTTTAGAGTAAAATAATATAAACAATTATCCTTTTTTATTAATTTGGTATGAAAACCTTCTGCAGTTGAAATTCCGGGCAACAATCCGGCCAACATCTCGCATCTTCTTTGCCCATATGAATCACAAAGAAACATATGTTCAAGATTCAAATTTATTTTCATCAATCCATTCAACATTCAAATTTCACATGTTCATCAATCAAATCCAACTGAAAGTTAAATCCCCAAAATTTTAACAACCCTCATCGGCGGTGATGCTGCGACAATGTAATTGGTAAAGTACGGTGCGGCGGAGGAAGCTCCAAAATGGCCAAAAAAGCGGGCGGTGGTGAGAGATCAAAAGGGGAGTGAATTCACGTCGGTGAAATTCAATGGCCAGCGAAGACATTGTTTTGGAGAGGAATTAGTTGAAAGTTTTATGGGTGGGAAGAGATTTCATATGATATCAATTATCAAATGGTGGATGAGGGAAGGTTGAAGAATTAGCTCCGACGAGAGGTTTCCGGCGAGATCCTCTGCATCTAAAGAAAAGGTGGGAGAAGGGCCCAGAATCAAAAGAATATTTTATTTGCTCTCATTCCCTAAAAAACACTTTCTCTCTCTACAACTTTGAGGATTAAGTGTTTCTCTCTCATCAATTCCCTAAAATAGAGAAGGAGTAGGGAATCTGTTGGATAAAGAAAATCTCTAAAATTGATCAAAATCCCTATTTTAGAGGAACTGTTGGACTTGCCCTAAGCACCTATCCCAAATTAAGTATAATTAATTAATCAATACTTTTACTGAATATTGTCTATTACTACATTTTAGGTCTATCCCCAAACTTGCCACTTTTTAGCTAAAATATTGTTATAAATAATCCCTGCTGAATCGAAGTTAGCATTATATTTTGTTTCAGTGCAGTGTCGGTGCGATCGCACGAATTGCGCTTTTCTATGGGTAACAATAATGTTCATAAATTCTGAGCAATATATATAATTATGTGAAATTTTTATTAAACTTATAATAATAAATTATAATTGAAAAGTTGTTTTTCAAATATATTCAGCTAACATTATCGCAGGAATTGAGGGACGTTAGAGCAACCAGAAGATTCATCGGAATAATTGATTTCAAAAATGAGTGTTGAAATATTGAGATTGGTATGAATGTTGAAAAACTTTTTGCATCAGGGAAGATAGCGGAATTATATATTAGATAATCTAGTGTATACTCATATTGCATCTTCATTTGGTCTGAGCTCAATGCCCTCAACCGGTAGCCCTCTTTTTCCATAAAGAAGCTCGGTTGATACGGGTAGGAGTGACGAAAATTGATAGATTTTCATTATTGTATGGACCTACAAAACAAAACGAATAAGTGTTATAATTGATGTTTGAATTTTGATTTGAACGCGCACGTCAAATGCATGCACATATTTCTAACGTTCATGTGCACAACAGACGCACGCAAAATGGTGTAGAAATTCAATTAGATAATTAATTATGTTTACCAATTATGGACTACGCAAAGCTCTAGATCTGCTTCCTGTTTATAATGTGCACCATTTAGGAAATTTATGACAATGTTAACATATTAAAAAACGTTTAAACACTTGGAAGTTAAAATATTTCATGCAAGATACAATAACATTTGTCATATATGTTTCGCTGATTAGGGTGTTGATAATGTTATTAAATTATTGTGTATAAACGGTAACTTGATAGGCATGCATGGATTGGATTCAAGTACTCCCTCTGTCCCAGTAAATTATACACATTTTAACTTTTAACACTGTATATTATCAAACTTTAATTTGACCATGTTGTATTTGAATAGATATATAAGAATCAATATTATGATATGTGACATTATTAGAATCATCTCACATATAGTATTTAATACCAATTTTTTGATTACCATTAATATACTTATTAAAGACCAATAAAAAATATAACTAAAGATAATTATATTTAAACTTGTGCTAGAGAGTCTGAAAAAGATCCAGTGCACATTAAATTCTGACGAAAGGAGTATTATATATCTATACATACTAGTAAAAGAAAAATCAGTCTTCCATGGAATTTACAAAGGTTGGCGTTGTTCAACGCGATACGCAAAATCAAGACAAAACAGAAACCCTAGAAACTTATACTAGATATACATATATAGTTACACGTTTTAAATTTTTATTTGAAAAGGTAATAGATTATATGTAAGTAAGTTAATAAGTAAGTTCATAACATATATGCTATAAATTAGGATATAATGTGAAATTTATAGTACTATTTGATGTTTGATGAATTGTATGAATATGTTTTATCATATATCAGAAAAGTCTGAATATGATCATCAACCTAATTCATAACCACTTGTCATTATTAGCCGTTTATGATGAATGATCAACACGCATATTCTTTATTATATTAAAGTAAAATTAGGTTCCGTACTGCCTGACTTAAGAAAAAGAGTTAAGTAATTATATTATGATAATACTAAAAAGAATATAATATATTATGAGTTCTTTTGTTCTAGCAATACTTATTGTGAATCATGTAGTTATAGTTAGTTATCAAATATAGATTCATAAGAAAATTGAGAAAATAAATTAAGAATATCAACAAGAACTCACTATGCATAATTCCGTGATGAATGATAACTTTACTTAGAAATAAATTATTATATACTTTAGTACAACACAAATTCTTGGAATTTTTCTCTCAATGTTTGAAGACTTGTCAACGAAATTGGAAAATAAGAGTCTGACTTGATTTTGAGTCGATTGATGAAACAGATGGCAAGAAGTTAAGACCTTTTAACACACTAACCTTAATTTTATTGAATTGTACTATTATGTACTTGTGTCCATAACTTACTTTATTAATAAATTTGAAGTATAAACATTCAGTTCTTGTTTCACTGCGTTATTTTAAAAGACTTCATAATTAATGCATGCACTAGATCCGTTAGACAAGGAATTCATGGATAGATTATTAGATTGACAAGGGCTGTTTTTTTTATGAACTCATGTATTAAATAAAAATCTCAACAAGTAAAAAATTTAGACCTTTCACTCTAACCTGTTACAAACTAAGATATAGATACAAGGAAACTACTTAGAGCAAAAAGATCCTTGCATCCAGTGGAATTCAGTTTCAATATGCTTGACTAACACACTGGGTAGTGATTGCTTGTGTTGAAAGATCCTCCAATTTCTTTCCTCCCAAGAGTGGAGACATAAAGCATCAACTTTCTAGCTTGACCAGTAATCTTCCAAGAGAATGATAT
Source organism: Sherardia arvensis (assembly GCA_948330725.1). Lineage (NCBI taxonomy): Eukaryota > Viridiplantae > Streptophyta > Magnoliopsida > Gentianales > Rubiaceae > Sherardia > Sherardia arvensis. The sequence continues at coordinate 10,524,065 of OX415237.1, forward strand.
AGGCCTTATCAGGCACCAATAAGATAATGACACGTGTACAATTGTAATGTTTTAATTAGTTAAAATATTTTTAGTAAAGTTCTAAAACCCTAATTTAGAATGCCTAAACCCGTCTGGGTAATGATTGAACACGTGGCCCAATCATAAATTAGTTAAAGATGATGTGTCGTTATTTAATTGGTGCCTGATATTGCCAATATCAGGATGATCCTGATATATATTAAACTGATCTTCCAATAGCTAATTAATTAGATTGAGAAGGGCTTATTGTATGGGGAATGAGTTGATTGAATCAGTACTACATGACATTTCAGTTCATGAAAGAAACTAAAATGAAATGACATGAATTGAAACAAAATAGCTTGTAGTTTATTTTGAAGGCAAATAGCTTGTAATACTGTTTTTATTGCGCATTCATTTTATGAAATCATGTGTGGTACCATTTTATTAATTCTGGTCCGGATACATAAAAGGTCACGGAAAAAGCTACAACTCTCCCCCCTTTCTCTCTCTCTCGCTTCAAACCTAAATTTCCTCTCCTGCGGAGGAGGTCGCCGCCGGCAAGCAGTCCCTCCTCCCCAACACCTGTAAGTTCAGACCTCGGATGCCGGTCAACTTTCCTCTGGCCCAAATTCTTTTCGCAGATCTACACCGATTCTCTATTTCGATCGGTCAAATTAGATGAAAGTGATCCTCTGTGCGAAACTATCACTCGCGGACGGAGGAGATCCGCCACACACGTCGGGCACATGCCAGATTTCCTCCTCACGTGCGGCCGCCAGCTCCATGCGCGGCTAGCTGCGGTTCCTACCCTGCCGAGCCCCGTTTGAGGTTATTTCTTCTTCGAGTGTGTTCCCACTTCTATTTTTATTTTTTACAAATTTAATGCTTTCCTAGAGTTTTTTAGCTTTAAGTAAAATGGAATGTGCTTGAGTGCATGTTTATGATTCCTTTCATGCAGATATTGAATAATTCTCGTCTACTCTCACGGAGATAAGATTTGGATAGTCTAACAAACATCACTCTGCCACTTGAAATTAGTTTTTAGAAGGTCAGGGATCTCTATGAAGAAGATTCAGTGGGTTTCGGAGCGTGAACTAGCACGAAATAAATGCGTAAAAGGTTAGGGATTGAAAGGCCTTTTCTATTTTATTTTATTGTGAAGACGAAACTTATGTGTGTAGATATGTAATCGTTTATACGTTTCATGTTGCTGAATCATTGAATTTTGAGAATAAACATATTTAAAAACCTATGAGATATTAATTCATTCCCACTAAATATTATTTCTACTTTAAAACGTATCACACATTTCACCGCACCAATTATTATATACCTCAATACAACACCAATTTCATAAATTGTCAGATTAATTAGAAAATTGCTCCACGATCTTCTTCAGAGCAAAGCAGTTAACTAACACCCATAATTCTACTTTGGTTAGTTATATTCCAATTTCCGATCTTCACATTTGTACAGTTTCAATCCGTTTAGTATTTATCTTCACATACATTTCTTTCATCTATATTCACACTTAAAATTTCATTCTCATTCATCATCATGAACCATCACCGCAGCATCCTTAGTTCGCCGGTGCATGCCATCACCATCTCCAAAAGCCTTGCTTATAATCATAATTTTCTCTGCACCATCACCACCATCTCGAATCACTCCATATATGACTGTACTGATGAATAATCAACACAAATATAATTGATTAAATTGAAGTGTTATTAGCAGAATAGAAAAATCCACCAAAATGTTCTGTGCTATATGGAGGAATTAATAAGAGCTAGTTAGGTAGAAAATCTAGAAAAATGCAAATATGTTCTAAGATCTGCTATTCTAGAAATTCGTATCGTGAATTGCATGGTTCTTGATAAGACAAGGGTTTGTATTCAGACCTCATTCATACTCGGACCAGGGCCCGAGAAGGCTCGTGGGCTCAAGATACGCGGAGGATGGATCCACAGGTCCATCAATCTTAATCCTTACAAGGAATGCGTATATTATGAATGTTCTACAAGGAATATACATCCTCCTAAACATGGTAATAAAATCATGACCGAATTACACTTCCTCTATACATGGTAATACAACTACTATTCCCATAAGAGTTGTAGTCATACCATAAATACATATCTTGGTGATCTACGGATTGTAGCCATTAAAAATACACACAAGGTTTGGTACACCTTTTCTATCTCATACTACATACAATACGCCTTACGCCTCATACTAACTTGAGCGTCGGAGTGTCTATCCTCGGGACACCCGAGACTTTGTTTTGCAGGTCAGTTCGTGAGCCGGGTTCATGATCAAGTGCGGGTCGTAGACATCCATAAATTTGGCACGCCCAGTGGGACCCGCTTGCTGATCTTGATCTATACGACCTTCCAACTCATGGCTGATCCGACTGAAAACCTTCGTGGGAGTACACGTATCTGTTTTCCGGCCCCGACAGGAGTAGGAAGTGTTAGCACCAACCATGACAACAGCGAGTCAAGCCACACCGACAACCAGGGAGCAGGAAGAAGCATCAACGGCATACACCGATCGCCTGAAGAAGCCTCTCCCTGGGAGTGGGAGAGCAAAAGATCTTGCCTGGATGGAGCTGTCACTTTTTCACCTCAGCATGCAGTTCCTAACCGATTCCCTCATTCAGATCCTTTAGTAATCACGGTCGACATAAACCATAATATGATCAGATGAGTTCTGGTAGATGGGGAAAGTGAGGTAGAAGTCATGTTTCTCAGCTGTTATGAACAGCTGGGGTTTAGCAAAATCAATATCGTGCCCACAAACCCCATCTCGGGATTCGCTGGCGATCCTATAGCTCCTTTAGGAGAGATCACTTTACCGGTGCAAGTAAGGGATGGTCCTAGGAGTATAACCCTTCGTTGCATCTTCGCAGTCATCGACTCCAGAGTGCCATACGACATAATCCTCGGACGACCTTGGATGTACTAGGCAAAAGACATCTGGTCCCCATACCACTTGGCGATGAAGTTCCCTACAAACCAAGGGATAGCATTAGTCCGAGGCGATCAACAATTAGCCCGATTCTGCACAATCCAAGCTATTCAAGAACCAGAGAAGGAGGACCTTGAACCGGCCAAGTACTCCGAATCCGAGCCAATGCAACTTGGAGAGTCAGGAACCGTCGAGGTTGGAACTCTCCTACCCCCGAGATAAAGACCAAACTTCGAGATCTTCTTAACCAATATATAGATGTCTTTTCTTGGGAAACCAATGACTTGGTGGGAGTATCCCCTCGCTTGGCGGAACATTACCTGAATATCAATCCCTCACAAAAACCCATCAAGCAGAAACGACGTATCTTTGCACTAGATCGAGTTGAAGCCATTGGATAAGAAGTGGATAAGCTACTCAAAGCTCGCATGATCGAAGAAGTGCAGTACCCAGAATGGATTGCTAATCCAGTAATGGTCAAGAAGCCAGATGGGAAGTGGAGAATGTGCATCGACTTCACCAACCTGAATGATTGTTGTCCTAAAGATAGCTATCCATTACCCTCGATCGACCGATTAGTTGAAGCGATCGTTGGATACCGAGTACTAGCCTTCTTTGATGCCTTTAAGGGATATCATCAGATCCCTATGACAGAGCAACATAAAGAAAAAACCTCATTTATAACCGACAGAGGAACTTTCTGCTACAAGATGATGCCTTTCGGATTGAAAAATGCCGGAGCCACTTACCAGCGACTGGTAGACAAATTATTCAAATCCCAGATAGGACGCAACCTCGAGATTTATGTGGATGACATGCTAGTAAAGAGCCGCAGCTACGACACCTTCTTTGGAGATTTAAAGGAAACTTTCGACACATTACGGGCATCCAACCTAAAGTTGAACCCGGCCAAATGTACTATTGGTGTCGGAGCAGGCAAGTTCCTAGGATTTATGGTGTCCAATCGGGGAATTGAGGTAAACCCCAAGAATATAGAGGCATTGCAAAATATGCAACCTCCGAAGACCGTCAAAGATGTACAAAAGCTAACAGGATCCCTTGCAGCCCTTAGCCGATTCCTCTCCAAAGGGGAAGAAAAACATCTACCCTTTTTCAATTTCCTTAAGAAGGCAAAACAATTTGAGTGGTCACATAAAAGTGGGGAAGCCTTCCAAGCACTTAATGATCACCTACGACAGCTTCCGACGCTGTCGAAGCCAGACAAAGGGGAGACTCTCTATTTATATATATCTGCATCTCCGCTAGCCATTAGTGTTGTGCTAGTCAAGGAATATGAAGGATCACAACACCCGATATATTATGTGAGCAGAGATTTACAGGGGCCCGAGACCAGATATACACCTCTCGAGCGCTTAATATTATCCCTCGTACATGCCTCTCGACGGTTGCGACCATACTTCCAAGCACATACGATAGTTCTCCTAACCAACTACCCTATTAGGCAAATCCTTCAGAAACCAGATGCCTCGGGATGAATGATGAAGTGGGCCATCGAGTTAGGATAACATGACATACAGTATAAACCTCGGACAGCCATCAAGGGCCAGGCTTTATCAGATTTCATAATAGAGTCCGTTGAACCATTGGAGATAAACCAACAAGATCCAATTCCAGACACAGGAAAATGGCGGTTATATGTAGATGGATCCTCCAACTCGGGGGGAAGTGGTGCTGGAGTCTTACTCACCAACCCCGAGGGAAAGGACCATCCCTACGTCCTCCATTTTGATTTTCGAGCCACTAATAATGAAGCAGAATATGAAGCCCTCATCACAGGGTCAAAGCTAGCAAAGGACCTCGATGTCAGGGACCTCGAAATCTTTAGTGACTCACAGATCATGGTGCAACAGGTCAAAGGCGAATACGAGACTCGAGAATACAGTCTACAGAAGTATCTCGAGATAGTAAAGCCTTTCTTAAATCAATTCCGACACTATGAGCTGAATCATATCCCCCGAGAAGGAAACCATAAAGCAGATGCATTGAGCAAACTTGCCTCCTCGGACCTCAACATTAGATCTTCTCAAGAGTTGATAATGGAAACCCTAGCGAAAAGAAATTATGAAGAAAGCAGCATCATGGCTGTTAACATCTTAGACACATGGATGAACCCCTATATTGAGTACCTTCAATCGGGAACCCTCCCCGAGGACAAGCATCTGGCATGGAAGGTCCGAGTTAAAGCTCCAAAATATGTCATTCATGAAGGCACCCTATATAAGAAGGGATATCTCCAGCCCTTACTCAAATGTGTTGGGCCCTCCGATGCTGAACACTTAGTACAAGAAGCACACGAAAGAGTCTGTGGTAGTCACCAAGGTCCACGCACTGTTACCCGTAAACTCCTACAAATGGGTTATTACTGGCCTACAATGTTGGAAGACTCCAAAAAATATATTGATTCTTGTCACTAGTGTCAGAGATTTGCCAGGGTGATCCATGTGCCTCAAGAAAATATGATTACCATCCAAGAATCCTGGCCATTCGTCCGATGGGGTATAGATCTTGTTGGACCTTTTCCCGCGACCCCTAGTAATTTCAAATATCTTATTGTGGCCATTGATTATTTCTCAAAGTGGGTGGAAGCTGAAGCCTTGACCAACATAACTGGCAAGACGGTTATCAACTTCTGCTGGAAAAACATCGTATGTCGCTATGGCATCCCGAGATACATAGCGACAGATAATGGAGCACAGTTCGCCAACAACCCCTTCAAAAAATGGTGTAAGGATTACGGCATACATCAGAAGCTCACCTCAGTATATCATCCAGAAGCTAACGGCCAAGTGGAAGTTACAAATTGAACCTTGGTGAATGGCATTAAGAAGCGCTTAGAAGGAGCTAAAGGAAACTGGATTAAAGAACTACCGAGCGTGATCTGGACCCATAGGACTACACCAGCTACTGCAACCGGAGACACTCCATACAGTCTAGTCTACAGGTCTGAGGCGGTAATCCCCATGGAGATTGGAGTCCCCTCTAACATAAGATGATGATGGCACTGCCAATGAAGAAAACCTCCGTCTCGACCTCGACCTCCTGGAAGAAAAGAGAGCTAATGCTACTATCCATGAGGCCAAGGTGAAGGAAAAAGTTAAGCACTACCATGACAGAAGAGTTCGCTTAGCTACATTCATCAAAGGAGACCTTGTAATGAGGTTAAACGAGAAAAGCAAGAAAGAAGTGGAAGGGAAGCTAGCCCCGAACTGGGAAGGTCCATATCGAGTCCTAGAATCCCATCAAGGGGGAAGATGCCTCTTGGAAACCATGAAGGGTGAACTCGTACCACGGAGATGGAACGTGATTAACTTACGAAAGTATCACGGAAGATAAAATCAGAAGAGGAGCCTCACAAAGGTCCGAGAACCTCATCAAAGTCCGAGACAACTCTGCGCTAGCGCAAACGGGTACTCAAACTCAAACTTACTATTTATTTCACTTCTATCCATTAAGTTATAAACTCAGATTGAAGTTATGTTATTTTTTACACCTCTCCTTATAATGAGCAATCTTAAATTCCTTTTATAAAAGGACTGTTATCTTCGAATATAACATTGATTGCTATTCAAAACAATATGCTTTATAAAGTATATGATTGGTCAACTTATTTAAAATAAGTTATTTGAATCCAAAATTCAAAATACCAATCATTTTGAATAAAAGAGATAGGTTCGAGATAAAGTACTTCAAAAAGTGCTTGATTGAGGTCTATAGACCAAAAGGGCAGACGTGCTCGAAAATCAATCATTACAACATATAGAGGAAAAACCTCGAACACAAATAGTTCATATCAAAGGTGTTATTACATCAGAATATGATACTTCTAAATTCCCAAAGGGATACATAGAGGAAAAACCTCGAACACAAATAGTTCATATCAAAGGTGTTATTACATCAGAATATGATACTTCTAAATTCCCAAAGGGATACATAGAGGAAAAACCTCGAACACAAATTGTTCATATCAAAGGTGTTATTACATCAGAATATGATACTTCAAAATTCCCAAAGGGATACATAGAGGAGAAACCTCGAAACTTGATACAAAGGTCATGAAGAAGATGATATTACATCAGAATATGATACTTTTAAATATGCCCAATAGGGTCTTCTAGAACTTCACCAGAAGTGGCACTTGAGAGATGGGCTATTGTCAACTTTTCTGACGCTGTGACATTAAAGGCCTTGTTAGTGAAGGACTAAGGAGGAGATCCGCAAGACTTTCAACATCAAGATTACAGAGTGTTCATCATGGACAACTGCGAAGACCTGATCACGGAGTATCTCAGCTTTGAGACAGAAGCTCATTTCCAGTAAATTATGAGACCGAGGTTCATGTGCAAGGGATTTCAGGCCTCGAAGCTGATGAGGAGATGCCAAGATTAATCCACCTTACTAGGGGTAGAACTGGAAAGCACCTCGTCAAGAGAAGATAACTCAGGATACTTAGCTTTAATAAGTCTCAGTAAATTTCCTTCTATGGTTATCTTCTCGGAGGGATCCAATGCATCCAAAAGCTCGGCCCCAGGAACCCATCGGCCGGCGGTCAGAGCAGAAAGCTTATCAGCAGCATCCGGATGAGAAAAGACAGTCTCCATTGCCTTTACCTCATCATCAGATTGACAGAGTTGCAGGACATGATTGAAAATCTTGTGCTGCTCGGAGTCATGGAATAAATTTCCATAATCCTCTCTATGATCCTTAAACTCCGGACTACAAGCAATAAAGGCACCCCAAAGCTTAAGAAGTCGCTTCAGCTCCTCTGATTTCCCATCCGAAGGCAAGGTCTGCGTCAGCTCATTCACGGTGTCCTGATACATCCTCAACTTCTTTTTCTCAGACTCTCTTGCCAGCAATAAGGCCTTATTCTCAGTCTCAAGTTGCTTCACCCTGTCCTCCAGTTGAGTCAAATCCAATGGAGCTGGGACTGAGGAAGGAGGAACCATCGATTCAGTCACTGAAGTTGAAACATTGGCCCTCATCTCCTCTTTCTCAACCTGGAGAGCCCGGCATCCTCCACAGATCTATACAGGTGTTTGATCTCACCTTTGGTCTACCATCCAAGCGCGGATATATTTACCATCAGCTGTAAATTATGGGATATATCAAAACCTAATATGTGACACCTAAAAGTTCACACAATAGGACGTCACTACCTTAGAGGCAAAGGGATACTTCTTGAAAGACTTCTGAGAAGCCTGACCATCCTCTTCCTCGGGACAAATAAGATAATACTTCAACTTCTTCACAGGCTCATCCTCAGGAATCATCAGCTCAAGGTCAGATTCATCGTCATCCGAAGACTCCCCAACTTCCGGTTCCACCTCCTCGGACTCCTCTACCTCCTCCTCTACGATCTCAAGGACCGTTTTCCCCTTCTTAATCTTTTTCTTGGGGGGAGATGCTACAAATAAAAGGACAAATATTAAGGTACAACATGGAATATAGCATTATTACAATATGCAAATCAAGATATTACCTGTAGGAGACTGACTGGAATAAGATTCATCCCGAGTCCGGGGTGATTTCCTGGCAGCCCGCTTCTTGGCCTTCTTCTTATATCCCTGGATTTTATCAGGGAGGGTCCAATCTCGATCCTTCTTCAGGTAGATGGATGTAGATTTTGACCGAGGAACATCTAGGAAACAAGAATTGGTGATAGAAGGCCACTGCCGCACTGAGCCATGAGCCCCCCGCACAAATCCTCCCTCCTGGAAGACTATCTTCTCCTTCAACAAATTCTCAACGATGCCCTTTAAATGAGCAGGAACCTCAAAGACATCGAGAGGCACAGCGTCCTTCGGCTTCGAGTTCCAGTCAAAAACTTCGTATTTGGTTCGATCGAATGTTAGCCGAATATTTCCACTTACCGCTATTATCAGGAAAAGTGAAGACCTTGCCATTCCGAGGAGTAAGGGTAATATGCTCACGCTAAGAGAACAGCTTGAACAAACTCCTAAATAGATACAAGCTTGGCTCATAACCCTTCCGAGAGCACCAGGAGATAAAAGCAACCATTGTCACCACCACATTGGAGTGAATTTGGCAGGGATGCAGCTGATGATGCTGCAGAAACTCGGAGAACACAGGAGGAAGGAAAAAATTAGTCCCTGCTGCAAGAAACTACCGTATACTACCCCTCAAGTGGGGCTCACGAGATTCTGGACCGGAGTAGTCTCATCCTCGAGTCTCAAATCAGCCTCGACAGGGTACGACAACCTGCATGACATTGCAGGGTCTTTTCGTCGACCACCTTGGTGACATCACTTATGCCACCGACCGCCGGAACCCGTTTATCAACTTGGGGCTCCGCATTTGGGTCCATCTTTGACCCAGAGGCACCATCATCCGCCACTACAGGGACAGCCTGCAGCGGTGCAGCAATGGTAAGCTCCATCAACTCCCCAGACTCAACCTCTAAGAACAAGGTACTCAAGTCACGAGCAGCTGGGGCTCTTCCTTCAACAACATTCTCTACATTGCCAGAGGGAATACTGGAGTTTGCAGAAGACATTGCAATACAGAGAATGGGGGGAAGTGAATATATGAAGAAAAGAAGAACAAGTTTGAAGAAATTTTTCTGAAAGTAGAAACGCAGAATACTTGGATGAAGATTGATGATAAACACAAGAAAAATTACTTGGTTATATAGCCAGTAATTAAGCACGCATTTAAGTGGAGTAATTACCTCGACTCGCGAAACGATGCAGGCAATTGGAAGGTTGGTCTTTCTCACCGCCAGAAGATACAATGAATCAAGACCACGTGTCAGTCTCTTCAGAATTGAAGAAGACAGATTCAGATCCTACCGTCCACATGTCCTGATGGAATACGAAAGAACTTGAAGCTAGATATTCAGAAGGTTAAGCCTGAAAGGATAGTCCTTGAAGGACGCCTCGAGTTTAACACCCCGAGACACCCTCCCTCGAGTTATTGGTATTCCCTTGAGAAGCAAGCCTCTCCTTCAACCTTCGAGATGAAGCACTCTAAGTTCTGAAGATCTACCTTGGGGCTACTGATAAGTCCAGGGTTCGTATTCGGACCTCATTCATACTCGGACCAGGGCCCGAGAAGGGTCGTGGGCTCGAGATACGCGGAGGATGGATCCACAGGTCCATCAATCTTAATCCTTACAAGAAATGCGTATATTATGAATGTTCTACAAGGAATATATATCCTCCTAAACATGGTAATACAACCATGACCAAATTACAGTTCCTCTATACATGGTAATACAACTACTATTCCCATAAGAGTTGTAGTCATACCATAAATACATATCTTGGTGATCTACGGATTGTAGCTATATAAATACACACAAGGTTTGGTACACCTTTTCTATATCATACTACATACAATACGCCTTACGCCTCATACTAACTTGAGCATCGGAGTGTCTATCCTCGGGACACCTGAGGCTTTGTTTTGCAGGTCAGTTCGTGAGCCGGATTCGTGATTAAGTGCGGGTAGACATCTATCAGTTCTCTAATCAGATATGAATGATTGATAGAGATTCATAAGAAGTTAATTATTGATAAACATTGAAGGGTATAAAAAGGCGAGAATTTTTTTTTGTGAACCAAATTTTTCATTAATTATCATAAACAATTACAAAATATTGACGTTCTCTCCCATCCAAACAAACTAGTGTCAAACATGAACTGAAAACAGCCTAGTCTAATGATAGGATCCAAACTATTCCTCAATTTAGACTTACAATCTATAATGCCGTCGTTTGTGAAATCTAATTGTTTAAGTGGGATCTCTAAATGGCTATATGTGCAAGATGTTATAAAATCAATGAGGAAGCTTGTACCCTGGCTAAACAGACATCAAACAAGTTAGCAGAAAGCTCAAAATCTTCCAATAACTTCAGCTAACATCAGGGCTGCCACTGCATTTTCAGATTGGTGGACCATTTGAAAGATTCTCTTATTCCTTTCCATCCACACACCATACAGAGCTGTGATGTATAGGGTCAATCTCTTGAAGTTTTTCCTTTTCATCAACTGCAGCAAATGTTTCCTCAGCATTCTTAAATTACCAGCTCTAGGTAGATGTAATATATCCAGCACAACTACTGAATGGCATAAGCAACATGGTGGCTGTGATCCCAACACCTTGAACTGTTTTAATCTGTCAACAATAGACAACTGGGAGGTCGTCGTTATACCTCTCCAAAAATACAATTTATATTCGCTCACAAGCTTTACACACAACTAAGCATATAGTGCCAAGTAAGGTTCGTATCCACAGAGAAAAGGAGATTTTCAAGTATTTCAAATAGATTTCCTACTCTAACTACTAGAATACATATAATATAATAATATATAAAAGCGATGTAAATGGGGAGAAATTGGAGTTTGGTTGTAGAAAACACTACAATGTCATGCCAAGCTAGAGTCTAAGATCACAACTAAACTATATAAAAGATAGATTAACAATGAGATTATTAAACTTGGGGCACTCGACTTCAACTTTTGACTAAAGGTTAATCATTGAACTACCACACATTGTACTTGGGGTTTGCGATTAATTATCGAGATTAAAGATCTCAAAGCAAGATAATCAATCTATTCTCTCTTTCATAAACAAGAAACAACATAGCATTATTTCAAGGCACTCATCTTTAGATAAAATAAGTGGAAGCACCATATTTCATCTAGTGATGGCATTATACATGAGAATCGGTAACATGTAAGCAAGGCAATTGAACATTCATGAGGAACAATGGATGAAAGCATACAAAGCACTACTCCTAGTTGCTCTAACCATCACTTAAGCAAATGATAACATTTTACCCATAGATTTAGCAAGCATTCAACACAACCTACAACTAGGAAGAAAGCCCAATCTTTTATTGCATCAAATTCATATGGAAACAACATATTCAATTGCTAATCGAAAAACCCATGAACAAAGCATATCAAGTTCTCAAAACCATGAATCGAAAGTCTACATCGAGGTATCCAAGAGTTGTTTATCCTACCCAAATCACACTAATCATACAATACAAATCCATAGATTCAAATAGATAGAAAGATGAAGAAGAAAATAGAACTAGAGAGTTTCTTTTGCTAAGATTCGAACTACTCCAAGAAATGGATGAAAAGAGGCTTTTATACTCTCCAACAGATAAGAAGAAGTCAACTTGCAGCAGTGCGTGGACTCCGTGCCAGTTGGCGCACTTGTTGTGAAGGGCTGCGCACTAGAGGGTGCGCGGACCGCGCAGCAGTTGGCGCACTTAGTGAAGGGTTGTGCACTACCCCATTGTTGCTTCTTTCGGAGAGTTCCGCTTCTACCTATTCGGAAAGGCCTTCATCTTCATGTTTAATCACAATTATGTCGCTTCAATCTTCAAGTACCTATAGAGTGACGAAACCATGGCATATGGCGTATAACTTCCATACATCACTCTACTCTCAAAATAGCAACAATTACCAACAATTAGGCCTACTTAGCACCATTATAAACCATTTCTAAGTGCAACAAACATGGTATAAATTGAGCTCATCAAATTCCCCACACTTAGACTCTTGCTCGTCCTCGAGTAAATCACCCAATGCACTCCCTCATAATAAGAATCTCACAAAATACCCCCACTCTACTTTTTACATCTCCTCTTCTAAATCACGCAAGGACCCCCACACTTATTGTCAAACATCTCTAAATCGAGAATCAAAGATCAAGCTTTGAAGTTAAGGAACCTTCCCTCCTAGGGTCTATCCATGTGATCGACTCCAACGATCCACATCCCCCTAAAAATGCATCTCCAATCACAAATCTAACCCAATGTAGTGGACTTATAACGATCCCCATCCGATAAAATCGGATAGTCCACCACATATCTTAAGGGTGCCTCTCTACATCACCAATGCTCGAAAGCATAATGTAGGCACCATCTAACATGCCAATCTACTCATAAAACACATATATCATGGCATCACAACCTCCACCAGGCATAGCAAAATTATATGGCTACATCAACGTCCATAGCTATCCTAGTACACATTCATCTTCTAGAGTTCTAAGCACTTACAATCATAAAATCATATCAAGAATGCTTAAACTCTACTCCAAAACACAACCATCCCACCAAACAAATTCACCTCAAAATGAAATCTTTGGAATAATAAGAACAAAACCTCTCCTTTTGCCTATGTGCCTTTCGGTTTTCACATAGCCTCTCTATTTTTTTTTGAAGCCTCTCACTTTTGCCTAGGCCTTGTTGATGTTTTGACCTATCCGGAGGAATTAAGAGGAATCTCTCCCCCCACACTTAGACAAAACATTGTCCCAAATGTGCAATAGGACAAGCATAATGAATAGAAAAGTATGAGAGGGGAGACTCACAACTAGGACCGTGAAGGTCCGGCATCAGGAGAACCAAAGAAGGGTCGAGCAGCGCGGCACTCATCCTCACGTCGCCGGCGTCTGGTAGTGGGACAGACCGCGGCTGGGCGGTCAGGGTGCATCGAGTGGAACATCTGTGAGAGGCTATCAACGTCATCTTCTAGGCGCTCTTGACCCCTGTGAATGTGATCCAGCTGCACACAGAGTTGTTGATAGTTGTAGTTCACTGTGCTCTCCAGGTCACCAAGCGCTGTTGTAATGTGTGTGGTAGCTCGTCGAAACTCTGAAATCATGGGGGAATCCACTCCACCATCGGCAGCCCCAAGATTGGCATCAAAAGGGTCGGGTACCACATGGTCCGGCGCAGGAGGATCAGGTCTAGTGGCTCCCGGAGTGGGAGAAGCAAATTCGGGATCACAAGATAGTGTTAGAGCAGATAGGGGTGGCGAACGTCGTTTCACTCACACAAATAATACCTGCAATACACTAAGGATAAACACCTAGCACATTGGTAAGCAGGGTCGAATCCACAGAGAACGGTGTGAAACTATTGATTAACTTACTAATTAAGTTTGGTTTAGCAACCACGCCTTAAGTTGAAAGTTGTTGTTTATAACTACTGAAAAGAGAACAATAAGACACGAAAATACAATGCAATGCAAAGAAGAGAAAATATATATGATGGAAGATGTCGGCTTAGACTAACTTGTAGGTTCATTCATTGATCATTGCCTAAAGATGAGTAATTTTTGCAAATCAATTAGTTATATAGAGGCAAATATTCGCTAAACCCCTAAAATCCCCTCTTAAATACCCATTAGCAAGCAAGTATTTGCTGAACTTGCTAAACTATATTATCAAAGCAAAGAGGACCCAATTCACATAACCATTCAAGTATCCACAAACAATGGTTATCTACTCTGTTGATTACTTCCTTGTTATTCTATATCAGTTATCTGTTTTTCACAAGGAAATTGCTACTCAAATTAGCCCTAGATTAGCATGAATCAAGGTGATCAAACTTAACCCACAAAGCATAGATTCATATAATAATCAACAGAGAATTCACAGAACATAACTATAAGCCCATTAATCCTCACAAATTCATGAACCCACTTCGTTAATCCAAGCCGAACAATTAATTTAGCCACTCATACTACAATCAAAACACACAAAACAAATATGAGAATGCATATTACTAATATAGAGAGGAAGAATGTCACCAAATAATGTCGAATTACAAACCCTAGAAATTGGGCGTCAATTCTTCAAGATTCAGCCGAGAGAAAGATGAAAGAGAGTAAAACTAAAAACTAAGAATGGAAGAGGAGAGAGGAGAGGCCGATGGCCTAAGGAGATATATATACTCCTTCTCCTAAACCCTAATGTCTTATAAAATAACTAATTGGCCCAATATAAAGTTTGGCCTTATTTTACATGAAGTATAAAATTCCAATCCAACTAGGAATTGGTGGTGGACCTTTCCAAGATGAAGGAAATAATGTTTGTTGGGCTTGAAGTCTTCTTTTCAGCCCATAGCATTAATGCCCTTCTAATCCTCCAATTTAGCTCCAATTAGCTCCAAAATAGCTCTTTCCCTTCAATTAGCTCCATACCAAGCAATCACAATCTAGCCACCAAAAACAACTCCATAAGTTCCATAAGCACACAATTAAGCACAAATTTCCCATGAATAAAAAACACAATATTCAACACATCAAGGGGAAACCCGCGCAACAGAGACACTCGAGCTTGCGGAAAACGTAGAAAGGGAACGCCCCAACGCTTATACTTCCACCCTAGACTGTCATCAAGAGCAAGTATACCAGAAGCCTTTAAATAGTCATAATTAAGAAGGAAGCCATCATCTGGACCAATTCGCTCAAACTGAGAAGGGCGTGGAACACCATATCGATCAACAATCAAAGTAATCATTCCTCCCATGGTAAGACGCCATGTATGGCGATGAGCATTAATGAAAAGCTGCGCCCAATCAGGTATGCCATTGGTGGCTGCTGAGGTACAACCCCCTAGACAAATAATCTCATTCTGATCAACTAAGACATGCTCTCCCTTGCCATGAGTACAAGAAGATAACAATCGATGGAGTAGTCTAACAGCCGGATGAAAAATGGCGGAAGATGAAGAGTTATTATCGTGCATCGATACACCACAAAGTTGGTTCCAAAAGGAGTGGCGGACAAAGTTGATCGATTTATGATTGACCATGCGGTGGTCGATACGGCCCTTAGAGATGGCAAAACAATCGAGCAATTCCTCATGAGAAAGTGTAAATTCCTTATCGCCCAAATGGAAAGAGATAGCAGGCACATCACCATCATCACTATCAGTGATACTTGTCTCAATAGTGGATAAGAACTCAAGAGTAAAACTAGCATAAGTGGATACTGCTAAGTCCATGAGGTCTTCAAGGCCATAATTTCGCATAAGGACAAGGATAGAGGAGTTAAGCCAAGCTTCTGAAGAAGCGGGCGATAGAAGAATTTGGTGGGCAGAATTGACCGCCCTTCTAAAGCAGCCCACTTGGCTTTGGCTCTGTCACTAAGCGTCGTTAAACCCTTCAAATCAAGTGGAACCGGTGGAGGAGCTAGTGATGGTGAGGGTGGTTGAGGTGGGGAAGGCTGTGGAGCAGCCCTTCCGAGGACGGCGGTACGTCGGCGCTTTGAAAAGGAAGTAGATGCCATATCCCCAACACAGCACACAAAACAGAACACACCTTCAAAGAAATGGTCCCAAATCACAGTGCAAATACCAAGTTCAGCAAAGCTCCCACAAAGAACCAACACAATCACTAGTAAAGAGGTTCCATATCAAGAAAACAAAAGCAGTCCATAACAGTCACGACCAGAGAGTCACCATAATGTAACTAACCAAATCATCTGAACACCGCACAACCGCACAAGTCAAAGAGAACAGTCCCAAATCACCAAATTCAGAGAAACCAGTAGAACAAGTACCTCAAATAGTCATAATACGCACAATCACTGAATCTCCAACTCCAGGGAAACAAAAGAGTAACCCCAAATAGACTGTGATCAAACAGAGAAGTATATAAGTGGGTACCCGAAATCCAGTGCTGAGAGGCAGAGGTGGCGGTGATCGTGTGGTCAGAGGGTTGGCCGGAGCAGATGGACGGAGCAGAGGTGGCGGTGACCAGGCTGAGAAGGGGCTGGCCGGAGGTATGGTGGTGCCGAGACGATGCCGGAGTAAATGGCCGGAGCTCGATGGGGTAATGGGGTCGGTTGGCTGGTGGTGGGTGGAGGCGGGCCCCTCGAGATCGGGGATGAGTGGAGCTCGGTGGTCGGAGCAGTCGGGATACCGGAGCTCGATGGCGGGGACAAGGTGGTTGCGGCCGATCAGATGTACTGGAGGCGGCGGCCGTGAGATGTGTAGGGGGTACATGATGGAGGCGGCGGCGATCGGAGTTCAGTGGGGCGATGGTGGTTGCCGTCGACGGAGATAAGGTGGTGGATTGGTGGAGTCAGGGAGGTGTCGTGTGGTGAATGGTGGTTCAGCGGGGACGCGACGAGAGGGGTGTGGTTGTGGTCGGCGGCAGTGGCCGACGGGCGATGGAGGGTGATGGCGTCGGAGCTCGGGGCGGGGCTGATGGGATGCTGGCGAGTGAACACAGATTGGCTTCACGATGGCGGCATGATGAGGATGATATAGATGGGCTCCGGTGGCAGTGGTGGCGGCGCTCAGATTGGTGTTGGAAGGTGGCCGGAGGTGAGATGGCGGAGGGGAGGTGGATGTGTGGTGGTGTCGGTGGAGTGGGGGAGAGGTGTTGATGAAGGAGAGTGGTGACGAGGGAGGTTGTATGGATAGAAGTGGTTGATCTGGTGTGTAATGTGTTAAAGTCAACTGGGTCAACTGGGTCAAGTGCACAGGCCAAACACTAGTAAGGACACCTCCCAAAGGCCTGCGCAAATATAACGTGAAAACAGCCACAGGAAACTCCGCGCGGGCTGCGCGACACTAGACGCGATAAAAAAAATTATTATTATTTTTTTTGCAACCATTGTCCTTGCTTAGGACCTGAAAAGTCATAAACACATACCCCGCGTAAAATCAACTAAAAGAGAAATGATAATAAATATGAAAAACTATATAGAAAAGTAACATATCGTTGAAGATAAAATGAAAAATAAAGAACGATCAAAACCGGTTTATTTAACGTCGTCGGCATGACTTACCTCCAATGAAATCACTCATAGGTCGGCTCGGTATGATGCATCTCATCAAGGATTTCCGAATTAAAGTTATCACAATATGGCTTTAAGCGTTGGCCATTCACTTTCAAAATCTTGGAGGTGGCTTCACTCTTGATATCCACCGCACCATGTGGATATACTTTCACAACTACGAATGGTCCCGTGCATCGAGACCACAATTTACCGGGAAATAGACGAAGGCGAGATAGAAATAGGAGTACTTTTTGACCAACCTCAAAGTTCTTCCTAATGATCATCTTATCGTGCCATGCCTTTGTTTTCTCCTTATAAATAGCGGCGTTCTCGTAGGACTCGTTCCTTAGCTCCTCTAGCTCTTGTAGTTGTAACTTTCTTTCATTTCCGGCTTCATCTTGATTGAGGTTGAACTCTTTGATTGCCCAATAAGCCTTGTGTTCCAACTCCAACGGTAGATGACGAGGCTTCCCAAAGACTAATCGATATGGAGACATACCGATTGGTGTCTTAAAAGACGTCCTATATGCCCACAATCCATCATCTAACCGAGTACTCCAATCCTTTCGAGTCGGTTTAACCGTCTTTTCAAGGATGGACTTGATTTCCCGATTAGAATTTTCGGCTTGGCCATTAGTTTGTGGGTGATAGGCGGTGGAGGTCTTGTGGTTTACATCATACTTCTTCAATAATGCGATGGTTCGATTGCAAAAGTGGGTACCCCGATCACTAATCAACGCTCTAGGAATCCCGAACCTAGAGAAGATGTTTGCTTTGATAAACTCTGCAACCACTTTAGAATCGTCAGTTTTAGTGGGGATTGTTTCAACCCACTTTGACACATAATCAACCGCAAGCAAGATATATTTGAAATCGAAAGAATTAGGAAAAGGACCCACAAAATCAATACCCCATACATCAAACAATTCACAATATAAGGGAGCAGTTTGGGGCATTTCATTACGAGACGAGATATTCCCTACTCTTTGACATTTATCACAAGATTTGCAAAAGCTATATGCATGCTTATTCAAATTAGGCCAATAAAAACCACAGTCAAGCACTTTTCGAGCAGTTCTCCTTGCACCGAAATGACCACCACATGCATAAGAATGACAAAATGTGAGAATAGAGTTAACCTCACTATCGAGGATGCATCTCCTCACAACATGGTCGGAGCATTGTTTCCATAGATATGGATCATCCCACACATAGAATTTAGCATCATGTTTTAACCTATTCTTCTGAGCAGTGGTGAAACGAGGAGGAAACTTGTTAGCAACAAGAAAATTCACAATGTCGGCATACCATGGAAGAGATACACTAAGAGCAAACAAATGCTCATCCGGGAATTCTTCTTGAAGACATTCTTGTTGCACATTTGCGTCGATTCCAAGCCATGGCACTAGGCGGCTCAAGTGGTCGGCCACGAGATTCTCGGCACCTTTCTTGTCCCTCACTTCCAAGTTGAACTCGCTTAAGAGTAAAATCCACCGAAGTAACCTTGGTTTCACGTCTTTCTTCGTCATCAAATAACGAAGTGCTGCATGGTCAGTGTAAACAATAACCTTGGTACCAAGAAAATAAGACCGAAACTTTTCTAGTGAGAAAACTACCGCTAGCAATTCTTTCTCTGTGGTAGAATAGTTTTTCCGAGCCTCATTAAGAGTCATGGATGCATAACAAATGGCATGGGGAACTTTACCCACCCTTTGACCCAAAACCGAACCAACGGCATAGTCACTCGCATCACACATAATCTCAAAAGGAAGAGACCAATTAGGAGGTTGTATAATGGGGGCGGTCACAAGCATAAGTTTCAAACAATCAAATGCCCTTTTACAACTCTCATCTACCACGAATTCTACATCCTTTTGCAACAACTTACATAAGGGAGCATAAATTTTTGAGAAATCTTGTATAAAACGACGGTAGAAACCTGCATGACCAAGAAATGATCGAACCTCACGAACACAAGTAGGGTAAGGTAAAGTTTGAATTGTATCAATTTTAGCTTTATCTACCTCAATACCCTCTGAAGAAACCACATGACCTACCACAATACCTCTTTCAACCATAAAATGACATTTCTCGGAATTTAGAACAAGGTCAAACTTAATGCATCGTTGAAGAACTAATGACAAATGTTCCAAACAGTCATCAAAAGAGTTTCCATGAACGGTAAAATCATCCATAAAAACTTCAACAAAATTTTCAACATATTTCGAGAACATGCTTACGATGCACCTTTGAAAAGTAGAGGGTGCATTGCAAAGCCCGAAAGGCATGCGTCGATAAGAAAACATACCATAGGGGCATGTGAATATGGTCTTCTTTTGATCTTCTGGCGCGATCGGCACCTGGAAATAACCTGAATAGCCATCAAGAAAATAATAGAAGGAGTGCCCTGCAAGCCTTTCAAGCATTTGGTCAATAAATGGCAAAGGAAAATGACCCTTTCTAGTTACCGCATTCAACCTCCGGTAGTCTATGTAAACTCGCCATCCATTCTGAACACGAGTAGGGACCCACTCTCCCTTTTGATTCTCTACCATTGTGACCCCGGTTTTCTTAGGGACCACATGTATTGGGCTCACCCATTTGTTATCGGAGATTGGATAAATTATCCCCGCATCTAGCAATTTGATCACCTCGGCTTTCACTACCTCCATCGTGGGTGGATTCAATCGCCTTTGAGGTTGTCGCACGGGTTTAGCATCATCCTCCAACAAAACCCTAAGCATGCAAGTGCTTGGACTTATACCCTTGATGTCGGAAATAGCCCACCCTATGGCTTTCTTGTGCTCATGTAGCACTTTCATCAACTTGACTTCTTGATCTTTGGTGAGTTTACTAGATATTATAACCAGAAGTTTCTCACTTTCACCGAGATAAGCATATTTAAGGTCTTGGGGTAGTGGTTTCAATTCCACCACCGGAGACGTCTCAAGAGAAGATCGGTCACCCAATGCTCTCGAGTCGGAAAGACCTAAGATAGGCGTATCAAGGGAAAGTTCTTCAAAACAATCTAGTGCACTCACACTTTCTTTCACTCTAGACCCAACACCACGAAAATTTTGATCTCCACCACACAAGCTATTTTCAATGGCATTCAACAAAGGGTCATTGATACCACCTTCAAGCACATCTTGCACACAACTATCAATAATATCAATAGAATTGCAAGAATGATCATCAATTGGGGATTCCATATCATCATGATTGTGAAACTCTATTTTATCCCCATCAAACTCCATGGTGAGTTTACCATTAAACACATCAACCACGGATCTTGACGTTTTCAAAAATGGTCGCCCTAACAAAACTGGTGCGGCATAGTTATCATGTTCCATGTCAAGAATGTAAAAATCCTCGGAAAAACCAACTTGTCGACTTTAACCAACACGTCCTCTACAATACCCTTAGGGTATGCACTAGAACGATCGGCAAGTTGAATTATCACCCCGGTTTTAATCAAAAGACCAAGGTTTAAAGATTTATACACAGTAAAGGGAATCAAATTAATTTATGCACCTAAATCTAGCATGGCCTTTTGAAAAAATGTTCCTCCTATGGTACAAGGAATAGTAAACATGCCGGTAGGGATGGCAATTTGAAACACGACACGAAAACCCGACCTGAACCGAACACAAATTTAGTGGGTTTGGGTTGACACGAGACACGGCATGGGTCTATATTGGGTTAGACACGAGTGACCCGAAAATAAATGGGTTAGGTTCAGGTCAAACCCGTGGGTTAAATGGGTAACCTGTTTGACCCGTATATTTAAGGTGTAATTATGCAAATGATTGAAATTGCCTTTATAAATGCAAAGAAATTCTCTAATGCATAAATCATGGAGATCATTCTACTAATTTAAGATGAAATTGAGAGTTGATTTTGTAATTTTTGATTTAGTTTCCATATGACATGATCATTTGAGCATCATAAATTTTAAAATTTAGTGTCATATTCAGTCCAATTATTAATAAATAGGTTTCGCGGGTTAGGTTTGGGTAACCCGAATTTTTACTGGGTCGGGTTTGGGTCAAGGTTTTGTGACCCGAAATATTATTGGGTTGGGTTTGGGTTTATCATTTCTGACCCGCCAACCCGCCGACACGAACCCGCCAACCCGCCAACCAGACCCGATTGCCAGCCCTACATGCCGGTGTCACCACACTTAGGAGGGAGTTTCGCTTGAAATAAAGCCGAGACATTGACTTTCATCCCCTCCTTAGTGGCATCTTTTAAACGCTACTTACGATTACTAGCACATAGTTCCTTCAAAAAGTTAGCATATCTAGGAACTTGACTAATAGCATCGAGTAAAGGAATGTTTACCTCACACTTACGAAAGACTTTGTAAACGTCTTTGTCGACCTCCTTCTTTCGAGTATCTTTCAACGCCTCGGGGTATGGGGGTTCCATTTCAAATGGTTGAGTCTCCTTATTCTTCTTCTGAGGGGGAGAAAATGGAGGAGATGGTGGCTCGCCATTAGGTGATGTCCCTTGAACAAGTATCTCCATTTCAACCCCTTTTCCTTTAATGATTTTCTCTACACCCCGTTTCTCGACCCTTTCATCGGCTTCCTTCACCATCACAACGTCATCCTTGGCCAATGTCTCTTCAACTACCTTGTTGGTCAAATGCTTCACAACGAAACCTTTCTTGGTCTCTTCTTCAACTACCACCTCGGGTTTATGCACCTCTTTCCCACTCCTCAAGGTTATAGCGCTAGCATTCTCCTTGGATTCATTTCGGTTTGTGCGGGAAGCTTACCGGAATTTTGGGCTTTCAAATACCCCATATCGGTAGCTATTTGACTCATTTGCACTTCTATCGACTTGAAACGCCCATCATCCAAGGAATACCCCGAACTTTCACCCGTTCATGAGTTCTCTCTTCATACCTTCGAGAATTTTGAGGTCCTCTATTGTAAGATCGCTCTTGTCCTTGGTTTCTAGGGTATTGTTGAGGTTGGGATTGGTACACTACTGGAGGTTGATAGCCCCAACGGCGGTAATCCGGGGTATACACGGCGGTTGTACCCGCCATTACTGGAACCGTCGTCCATCGGCGGTCCAGTTTTGCACGGCGGAAGGACCCGCCGTGCATAATTTTCGAACTCTGAAAACCTAAAAGGCAGGGGTTTACGACAAGAAAACTTAAAACATGGCATTATGGTCCCCGAGTAGAAGTAGAAACTTTCGAGTAGAAAACATACATACTCACGATTTCGAAAAAGAACATGTCATCAAATTTACGATTCGCAAAGTTTGAGTACATAGTATAGTGTTTACGAGTAGCAAGTTAAGTGTTTGCCGAGGATTAGATGTCGAAAACTATTGAATATGCCCAACTGAAGTTGACCATTATTTGCTACATATTTACGAGGTCGTAGTATTTGTCTATGATGAGCACTTTTGATTCAGTCTCTAGATATCGAAAATAATGCGACATGATAATATTTTCGGTGTCTAAAATAGGTTGAAGTTAGGTTGCAAAAGTTTCATAATAGGGCTGCTAGTAGGGTGTGTGGGTTTCATTTTTTTCGATTTCGAAATTCAAATTGAGAACCCCATCAGTTTTCGAGTTCGAAAGAACTTATTTTAGGGTTTTTATTGTTATGTTTCCGGTAGTGTAATAGAGTAATGAATTATACATTTTTCGAGTTCTGAAGTTAGTTGACTATTTCATTTATGTTCGAGTTTGAAAAACTGGTGATTTTAATGTATGTGGTCGGTTTTATCGGGCTTAAAATAGGGGATGCCACTGGATTGGTTCTCTGGAGTACATCTTGTTTGCGAAATCGAAAACCTAGGGAAGCAGATTATTACGAAATCGAAATGGTGGTGAATAATTTTTTTTTTCTTTTAGGGTGACTAATAACGATGCCGGAACCGGGCAATTTCAGAATTGGATGATGCAAAACCCAAAAATTACGTAATAAAAATGACTCATATTTAATCAAGCCAACCATTGGCGATATCCAAAATACATAATGCACCATAGCATCTAATGATCAAAAAATGACCGTTATTGTAGCAAAAGATCGAATATTTGTAGCGCATCATGACCATGGGAAGGGAAAAATATTCAACATTACAAACAAACCACCACACAATGTACGTCACACGCCATGTTCTTACTAATGCTATTTTGAAAGTCTTGATCCCCGAACATTTAGCACGTACGACGCAAAGTTGTTGATAACGGTTTTCATGTCATCAAGTGTGTAAGGAGTCGAGTCCTTCTTAAAAAGCTAGTCAAGAAATGAAGCATATATATTAAGTTTAACAAACATGATCGGGCAAACAAGTATAATAATACAAGTTAGGAATAATATAGTAAGTACTCACCGATTCAAAGTTATTGTTCAACTTAGCAGAAGAGACAACTTGAAGTGCCGTCGCCATGGTGAAATAACCACATTCCCAACAACTATTTTGCTTCTTGTACTAGGGAAAAAAAATCACTTAATTGTACTTAGCATTGGTAGGCATGTGCATTCTAAATCAATGAAATAAATTAGTAGCGTAAGCCAACCTTGATTTCATGAACCCCGAAAGACGAGTGACCCTTGGGATTGACAAACTCCAACGTTTGCTTTGCTATCTGAACAAAAGAAGGGATGGGTGCATGGTGGAGAGAATCAATCCAATACACTTGTTTAGTTGTCTTGTTAATGACAACCAAACGCCAATGTCCCCTAATTCAACACATTAACAACATAATTTAATAAACTAGGGAGTCTTGTATTGAAAGCAAAATGTAGACCATTTAGGTTTCACTTACTTGTGGAGTAGGGGCAACAAGAAGAGTACTTTAGTAGGATCACTTAGACCAACTTTCAAGTAGCCTAGTCGTTCTTCGCGAGAATGGATAACCTCTTGATTATGCTCGGGGCACAGAAAACCAATCCAAGGCCGACCGCGACTTTGTGCAATGTTGTGTAAGAAGATTCATTCAACAAAATGAGCAAGGATTGTTAATTGACATCTGGGGTTTGATAAATTATAAAATAAAGCGACCGACAAACAAACATTATGAACTAGAAAACGGACCATTGAAATAGAGACATAAGAGTCTCCGTTATCATATCAAACCTCCACAAGTCTTCAAAGTCCACCCAACACAGCGTAATAAGTTTGCCAACTCCGAATATGGGTGTAGGAGAAGGGAAGTCTTACGTCCCAAGTTGGTTGTGGTCGGATATCTTCTCAAACAATAGTCTAAGGGAAGGGGGCATGTCCTCCACATTGGCCTCTATTCGTTTCTTAGTTGAATCAATAGCAAAGATGCGTTTACCCTTGACTAGTGATGGTGGACATAGATTGGTCGGCTCATCCTCCCCTAAGCCCTCTACCCTAATCAGTCTCCTAGGCCACATCAAAAGCATTCCCTTTGTTCCCTTTAGCAATCGGTTTGATGGTTCGGGAATAGGCAGCAAAGCATTTTCAAAGAAGATGTCTAAAATTGAAACAACACTCAAGCCCTCAGGCCACATCAAAAGCATTCCCTTTGTTCCCTTATGGTGATGTTTTCTAATAGACTCCTCAAAAATGTCATTTGCTACTAAAAAGGGGGGTTTCGAATTTCCAAGGTCAACGTAGAGCAAGCATGCATAAGATCCCTTGAATATAACATGAAAACATTTAATACTACTTCATGAATATCTAATTACGTACTTATATGTTGTAGTGATTAAAAGAAAGTACTTAAACATAATTAGATTAAGGATAGTTTACTAACCATTGATTCACGGTTTCCTTCATGGACACTTGGGTCGATGTAGGGTTGAAATGGAACATCGTCGAGCACATCCTCATGTTCATCTTCTATTGGAGAAGCGGGTAAAAGGTCATGATGAGATGGTTCACGAAGAAGTGAATCGGGCTCGGTCGGTTCCCAACGTGTGGTGATGTGTTCGAGGTCCTTGGGGAGTTTAGTGCCACTGCTTTTAGCAAGCATGTGAAGGGAAATGTCTCGCTTCCCTTAGCTTGCTTTGAGCTCCTTTATCTCCTCGTACAACTTTTGAATCAAGCTATCGCTAGACGACATCGATTCCTCACTCTTGTTAACGAGATCTTGCTTTGTGACGTAAGAGCCGCAAGTCCTAATTCTACCGGGATGCTCACCACGACCCAAACACTCACTCAAGATGTCAAACCCCTCCTTTGATGGTTCAAAGACCCCTTTATCGGCCTTATCCTTGTTTGACTCCTAGCAAAGTAATGCCCAAAAACAAAATATTAGTTGTAACTATAGAAACGGTGTAGATAACAACTCCAAACTAATGCAACTAAATTTACTAGATCTCGCAAAAAAGTGGCCATCTCCGGCTTATCACCGTATCCACCACCCTTCTTTTCCCTAGTTTTGAGATATAACTCGAAGTTCTTAATCTCGTCAACACACATCGGTTGGGTTGTATCCCTTGCCTCCGCCTCGGGCATCCCGGCCACAACCTTCTCTTTGATTCTTCGCTCTCTATCTTCAATCACAAATCACTCCACCGCTAATTGCATCCCACCCCGGCTCATTCGGTGTGGCAATGTGTTGCATTTAGCATTCTCACTATTAGTTGCATGCAACCCCTGATTTGTAATGTCAACATAAATGTTGCACATGTTATTTCCATGTCAATTTGTAGATAAACAAATATCAACTTGTAAGGGAATTTTTTTTTATTCAAGTACTTACATCGTCATAATATCCTTTGGCATACTTCTTGAAGAACTCCCAACTTTGCTCCGGAATGGTTATGTATATGAGTCTAGGGTTCAAGTGCTTCTTCTCTCCAAACACATAGTCTCGAGCAAGCATCGCACGATAATCTCTTGCAATCTTCCCCAACCTTTTCATGGTCTTATCTTGGAGAAGTTCAATGTTAGGTGCATCGATTATAAATGGACGCTGCAGCATACATAAGCATTAAGGTTATGGTGGTAGTTATTATCTATGAACATATATAATACATGGCATTTCTTAAAATAATTTGCAGCTTACCATGCATTCGTCGATAAGCCTTTCCTTCATAGGCTTAGGTACTAGACGCCAGTCGTTGTACTTAATATCTATACGTGTTCTCGCCGTCTTTCCCACCCAACTTGCCCATTTGCTCCTCTCTCGTGAGATTGGCTCGCCAAGTTCATTGAATTGCATCGGTGTTAGAACACCTTTCTTCATCCTTCTCATTATCTCGTGGCAATAAATCCTTGGTCGCAACGTAGATGCATCTAGTGCTTCCTCCGATTCTCGAGCCGCTTGTGCCCTAGCCCTCTTCGCCGATTTTTTTGAACCTTCTTCTTTAGGGGAGCCATTCGCGCGACACCTTAAACAAAAGTCACTACATATTAGACTAATGCATTTGGTTTACATGATAATAATATGAACTAGTATGCAAGATTAGAAGTAGTATATATGTATCTAGGGCACACTAACCTAACATAAATCCACAACATTAACTGAAACCTAGGGTTTTACTAGAAAATTTCATGTCATTCATGCTAGGGTTTTAATGAAATTGTTTCATATTTAATTGAAAATTAACATGTACGGTTTATGGTTTCTAGCAATAAAGAAACTCGAACATATGCATTTGATAGAGTTTTCTATTTAAAAAAAATTACCCATAACCAACTAAGCTAGCAAAAAAAAAAAAAAAAAGTAGTGCAACAACTTGAACCTACTTGCATTTGAACACAAGATTCATATAAATTCCATGGCACGAGATAGTATGATATGGGAAGCACAATGAGATCTACATACACACAACATTACTTAAATCTATGAAATTTGTTCATATGATCTAACCCACATATAGTGTTGAACAAAATAAGATACATTAAATCTCACTCACACAATAGTTCAAATCTGAATATGTGAGATGGTGAGGGTGTGGGTTTGGGATGAAAGATTGGTGTAGGAGAAGTAGATATGAGATGTAGTATGTATGGAATAAAGTAGGTTTGATGAGATATAGAAATGTGAGGGAAATAACCTTCTCATTCCCGCTTGGAGACATTTATATACACGGTGGAAAATTCAAATATCCTTTTATTTTCGAATTCGAAAGTTTAATGTAATTGACATTTAATGCTTGGTTTTCGATTTCTAAACCTTTCCTTAACATTATTTTTTATTAAGGTAATTCAATATATCCCTGTTACAGTCGCAATGTGCGTCCTTGATGATCCATCGCGATGGCACGATGAGGAGTACCTGCTAAGAATCAAGGAACTCTCAATCAGGGCGGGGCGGCTTATTGCCGTTCCCGCTCCGATGCTAAAGTCAGTAGACTATTCGGAGAGTTGGGATGTGATTGATTGTGTTTAGTAAACTTACCTCTCTCTTGTGAGAAAGGGATATATATATGGTGCAGACAGTTGACCTGACCTGATCAGACCGCGCCGTTAGGCGGTCTGGGAAGATTCTCCTGTCAGGTTAGGTAAAGCTGCCATCTGCGGTCGGGTCTGGCCCGATCGTCATGTAGGATGAGGGGTCGGGATGAACCATGCGGGATGGTGAGATGCCCGACCCTAACAAGTCCCCCCAAGTCCGAGCGCGGAGCAACGGTTCACGTGATGGACTGTATCTGGGTTTCTGTGATCCGTGCGACAGTGAGCCGTCAGATATAACTGCATGTCTGCCACGTGTCATCACTTTTTCGAAGGGATGCGTGTAAATTCAGTCTTTGTAACTGTGCCACTTTTGCAACTGCAATTATTACTTTAACTGCTCGCATAACTCCCCCCTTTCTTCATTCAAATACGAAACTGCTCCTCATTTCTGCCTTCTTCATTTCATTCTCGAATTCATTGCTCACAACTTTAGATATTCCGCACACGCCTGTGTACCTGCTTCACTTTGATTTCTCGTTTTCTTCCGCCTCTGTAGCGTCTTGCTTGTTCTGACCATGGCCGACATCCCTGTCTCCGGCGCGTTTTGCCAGATTACGGATGAAGAAGCGGCTGAGTTCGTCCAGATCTGCCGCGACACCGAGGGCCTCCAGATCGCGGATCTGGCCAAGTCAATCGTTCGACCCAAACCCAGCGACACCATCAACGCTGCCCCGGCGGGCAAAGTTCCTGTTTACTATGAGCATCTGGCTCGTTGCAGCGTCAGGTTCCCTCTTACTCCTTTTTGCCAATCCATCCTGTCTTACTTCGACATGACTCTGGGCTTGATGACACCCAACGCTGTGCGTAACATCATTGGCTTCGAGACCCTGTGCGGTGCTCGCGGGGTTGTTCCCTCCGTTACCCTGTTCCGGGTGTTCTTCTACACCGGCGGTGGCGGTGATGATGACGGTTGGGGCCACATCAAGGTTCGCCCCAAAGCCGACCTGCACATCTTGACTGGCATGCCCAAAATGACCAACTGGAAGGTAAAGTTCATGTTTGATGATGAAGATGTCGTGTATGGGCCTGCCGCCTCCCGCCCAAGGCAATCTGTTGGTGATCCTGATAAGCGCGGCCGCGCTCCAGATGGCGTATCCCAGAGTCGCCTGGCTGCCTCCATCGGGGCTCTGAAGGAGAAACCGGAGAGGTGGGATGTCTTGAAGTTGGATGAAAGGTTGCGGGATTCCGGCCTGCCTCACCGTCGCGTGCTTCCTGCCATCCAAGATGAGCCTGTTGTCATCCCAGATGATGGTAAGCCCATCCAGGACGAGGGCCACGGCCCCCCCAAGTGTTGATCTCTTCAGCCCTCCTGCTGCTCTGGCACTCGCTCCGATCGGTCACCCTGATAAAGGTATGTCGGATCCCACTTGGCCCTTTCTTTCATTCCTTCTTGAGTATTATTATGACCTTTTGCTCTTGCCTCGGCTGTATTTTCTTCATGTCTTATGTTAACAACACACATGACTCGCCGCCGACCAACCATTGACGTGACGAAGTTCGTCCGTCCCTCGCAGCGCAGGAGGTTGGAGGACAGTGCTGGCCCGAACCAGTCCACTCAGTCGCATGGTCAATCCTTTCAAACCGGACAAGATGGCAATGCTGAAGGTTCCTCGCTTCCCTATCAGGATACGGGGTCGTCAAGGGGTTTGCTGAAGCCCGACCAGCTGTTCCAGATGGGGGTTGGCGGTCGCGAGAATGTTTCGTCCCGACCCCAAGTGCCCGAGAAGCTGAAGAGCAGCACTGAGCCAACTGGTCCGCAGCATGGTGGGAGGGCCCTTCCGCACGCTGGTGGTTTTCAAACTGACAAGGGTAAAACCAACTCCTCCACCGTCTTCCTCAACTCGCCCGCCGGTCGTTTGGAATATCTCAAGGAGGTGATGCCCCTTGACCATTTCAGGGCTTGGGTGAAGAATCCGGCGCTAAACCTTCATGGGGTCAGGACTGCCACAGACAATCTGATTTCGTCTGTTTTCGATGTAAGCTTCATCTTCTTGTCTCTCCTTTCATGCTTAACTTCCTCTCCCGACTCTGTCCTCCTAACTGTTGTATTGTTAGGGCGCTTGCTCATCCCTCGCCGTCATCTCCGACTTCAGCACCTTGTGCTTGGCACATGAGGCGGACAAGAAGGTGCATCACGCCACCCTCATCGAGCTCGGAGACGTGAAGAGGCAGTTGGCCATCGCCGATGCCGAGATAGTCCAGCTTCAAGAGGAGGCCAAGGCCAAAGCAGATGCTGATGATGAGTGGTCACCTGATGACTGGATGGAATCCGAGCAGGCGCTGAAGAAACAACTGGACGCTGTCAACGCTCAATTGGCGTCTGCCATCTCGGAAGGTGAGGAGCTGAAAATAGCCAAGGAGACCAGCGACGCTGCCCTACTAGATGCCCAGATATCTGCCACTGAGCTGCAAAAACGTCTAGATGAAGCTGTTGTGAGAGCTGATCAGGCGGAGAAGATATCTGGCGAACTGGCCGCTCTTCAAGCTCGCTTTGCCGAGTCCGAAGGTCAACTGAAGAAGGCGCTGGAGGAGAAAACCAGCCTCGCCCTTGACTATCAGTCTGTGCTTACCGCCGGCGTGCGTGAAGTGTTTGCCAAGGTAGCTCGATCAGAACGCGCCGTCGCGCGCACTTCTGCTTTCCTTCGACGGGCTTATGCGCTGGATAACGTGTACGAAGACTCTGCTGCCTATGCCACTGCTCTTTCTGAGCTCATAGATGCTTTCGTTGGCTATGGCTTCCCTGAGTACTTTTCCACACTGACCGGTGAGATGACTCCGGCCGAGCTTGCCGCATGGGAGCCAGATGTTGCAGTTCCGCCTGTTGTGGTCCACGGTGAAGTTGTTGCTGAGGAAGGGCTGGTGAAGGACTTGGAGGATGCTGGGAACAATGTCCAAGTTTCTGCCCAGAACCATTAGTTCTGCTTCTTTCCTTTCCTTTCTTTCTGTTGGATTTCTCATAAACTCCTCTGAATAATTTCCTTTTGGTTTGTAATGACCCATAAGGGTTACATTTGCTTTACATTGTTATTGAATTCTTGCTTTGACAGCATATGTTATTGCCTTAGTGGTTTGGCTGTTTGCTACTTGATG
Organism: Sherardia arvensis; assembly: GCA_948330725.1. NCBI lineage: Eukaryota > Viridiplantae > Streptophyta > Magnoliopsida > Gentianales > Rubiaceae > Sherardia > Sherardia arvensis. The sequence goes on from OX415237.1 coordinate 10,555,114, forward strand.
GAACTCTTGTTTGTGCATTTGCATTACTGGCTATTGCCTTAATGTTTGGTTCATGCCTTGCCGTTCTGCTCACCCCTGTTCATGGTGGTGACTCATCATCCTTCCATATGAAGAGGGATGAGTCAGCAGGATGAACTAACCGGGGTGAACCATGATGTGGCTTGAACTTCTTGCCGACTTGGAGGTCGCTAAACCCTAACCAAGCCACCAAGGTGTATGGGCCTAGACCTTTCCTTGGTTTTTTTCCTTCAAGGCCAAAGCTGCTAAGCTATGATCCTTGTTAATCGGTCCGTGTCCGACATGGGTTTTTCTTAAAGAAAAGATCCCACCTTTTCTCCAAACCGGTAGCTATCCGAGTTTGGAGAGGATATGGTTTGTTCTGTTTGCCCATCCGCATTTGAACAAAAAACCACGCCTATGTTCAGCACTCAAAAAAGGGCGGCTAAGCCTCAGTCTCGGTCTGGCGGTCACGATCGTGATCGTGTCATCCGACTTGCCCATTGGTGTAAGTACACTTTTGAACTCATCTTTGCCATTCCAGACATATGTCTGAGATGCTCGGCAAAGATGTGCCTTTCATGCTTCACAACCTAAGTGAGGGATGTGTCGAGTGTTCTAATGCTTTGTCCGGGTAACCGGAGCGATGGCCTGAACTGCCTCTCTTAATGTCCATTATCACCGATTCCGATCATGTCATTCGACTTTCGAAAAAGGGGCATAAATGAAACAGAAAAAGAGATGATGTGTTCTTGAACTTGACACTTGGAATTCATTAAAAAACAAAAAGGGGAGTACAAAAGATACAATTTTGCACGGGAGAACTGGATTTCCTCAAGATCACATCCCTCATGAGGGAAAAAGTCGCGATCCGATCAGGAATCCGTTCTCCAAAAGCATTTCCCCATTATATACAAACTAATTGGTACCTTTCTCATGGGTCTGATGCTGCTCAACCGTAATAACGGCGGAGGTTCTCCATGTTCCACGTCCTTGGTACCGCTTCGCCTGCCATGGTCTGCAGCCTGTATGCGCCGTTCCTCAGCACTTCTGCGACCACGTATGGTCCTTCCCACGTGACATCTAACTTCTTCAAGCCTTCAACTCGGCTAGCTTCATTCTTTCGGAGGGCCAATTCGCCTTGCTTAAGATTTCTCACGCGGACTCTGGCATTATAGCGTTGTTCCACGTATGACTTGTAGGCCGCCTCCTTGATTGTGGCCTGTTCTCTGGCTCTCTCCAAGTCCTCCAGGCTCTCTCTCAAACGCTGGTTATTGTCCTCTTCGGCATCCGGGATGGCGGATCGCGTTGATGGGATGATGAGCTCAGGCGGGATGATAGCCTCACTGCCGAAACACAGAAAGTAAGGTGATTCACCTGTGGCCGTTCGGGGCGTCGTCCTGTATGCCCACAACACCGATGGGAGCTCATCTACCCAGTTCCCTTTCACGCCGTCCAACCTTCTCTTCAACTCTTGCACAATCGTTCCATTGGTTCGCTCGGTGAGACCGTTGGCTTGCGGATGGGCTACTGATGTGAAGCTCTGCTGGATGCCCATCTGGTTACACCAGTCTCTGAAGACTCCTCCTTCAAACTGGCGTCCGTTGTCGCTGATGATCGTCTTGGGCAGGCCGAATCTGCAAACAATGTTCCTCCATACGAAACTTGTCATCCTCTTGCCCGTGATGGTTGCCAATGCCTCCACCTCAACCCACTTGGTGAAGTAGTCAACGGCCACCACCAGGAATCTTCTCTTGCCGGTCGCTTGGGGGAAGGGACCGACAATGTCGATGCCCCATTTTGCAAATGGCCATGGGCCTGTGATGCTCTTCATGGGTTGGCCGGGTTGAGATGACACCCGATCATGTATCTGGCACTGATGATAAGTTTTGACCACATGGTCGGCGTCAACCCTCATGTTGGGCCAGTAATAACCTGCTCGGGATGCCCTCAGCGCCAGTGTCCGGGCCCCCTGATGGCTGCCGCCGCTTCCTTCGTGGAGCTCCTTTCGGATTCTTTCTGCTTGTTTGGGCGTTAAACATCGCAACCACGGCTGCAAATATCCTCTCTTGTATACCACTCCGTTCCTGAGCGCAAAGTTCAGCGCCTTCCTCTCTAGGGCTTTCGCCTCCTTCTGATCGGGTGGTAGCGCTCCACTGAGCAAGTAGTCCCGCATTGGTGTCAACCAACATGGCGGCTCGGCCTCAATAGCCGCGACCGTCATGCCGTCAGTTGATCTTGTCGGCAGTGTTTCCACCAGAACTCCTTTGGACAGATGGCTACTTGCCGTGGAGGCCAGCTTGCTGAGGGCATCTGCCCTTGTATTCTCGGATCTGGGGACTCGGGTCACCTCAAACCCTTCGAACTGCGTGGCTAGACTCTTAACCTTGGCCAGGTACTTTTGCATTGATGGCTCCTTGGCTGCGTATGACCCATTGAACTGGTTTGCAACCAAAGCCGAGTCGCCGTATGCATCCAACTTGGTCGCGCCCAACGCTTTTGCTAACTCCATGCCTGCAATAATGCCTCATATTCGGCTTCATTGTTCGTGGCTGAGAACTGGAATCTCAACGCATACGTCGTCTCCATGCCATCGGGGTCGGTCACGATCAGACCTGCTCCTGATCCTTCCACGCCGGATGCGCCATCCACATGCAGCTTCCACCATCCTGTCCGGTCAACGCATCGTTGCTTCTTGTCGGCTGGCTCGCTTGGTGCGTCGATGGTTACTTCATCCCTCTCCTCGATCCCGGATGGCAATTCTGCTAGGAAATCAGCCATCACTTGCCCTTTAATGGCTTTTCTTGGGGCGAACTCAATGGCGTGTTCGCCTAGCTCTATTGCCCACTTAGCCAACCTTCCTGACATCTCCGGCCTTGTCAAAATTGCTTTGAGCGGCTCGTTTGTGAGAACCACGATGGGGTGTGCTTGAAAATATGACCTGAGGCGTCTTGCCGCATGGACCAATGCCATGGCCAGCTTCTCCTGAGCGCTGTATCTCAGCTCGGCCCCCTGCAGCGTTTGGCTGACATGATAGACCGGACGCTGGATCTTGTTCACTTCCCTAACCAACGCGCCACTCACGACTTCCATCCCAGCGGCAAGGTACAAGTACAACGTCTCACCTTGCTCGGGAGGAGACATGGCTGGTAGGTCTTTTAAATGATCCTTCAACTTGAGGAACGCTTCCTCCTCGACCTGGCCCCATTGGATTGCTCCTTTTGGCCCGACGCTGCCCTTGAGGATCCTCAAGAACGGGAGTGACCTCTCTGCGGCTCGTGACAAGAACCTGTTCATAGCCGCCAGCTTTCCATTCAAGCTCTGTACGTCTTTAACGTTCCTGGGAGGCTTCATTTCCAAGACGGCTTGGACTTTCTTCGGATTGACCTCCAAACCGTTGTTGGACACCATGAGGCCCAGGAACTTCCCGGCCCCCACTCCGAACTGGCACTTGGCCGGGTTGAGCATCATATCTGCCGCGTTTAAGGTTCCCAAAGTCTCATCTAGATCATTCACTAGACCTTCATACGATACGCTCTTGATGACCATGTCATCGACATAGATTTCCATGTTGCGGCCGATCTGCGCTTTGAAAATCTTGTCCACCACCCTCTGGTAGGTGGCACCGGCGTTGCGTAAGCCAAACGGCATCATCCGGTACGCGAAGGCTCCCCTCTCCGTGATGAAGGCAGTTTTGTCGATGTCGTCCTCCTTCATCGTGATTTGGTGGTACCCCTTGTATGCATCTAGGAAGCATTTGATCGGGAAAGGGGCCAACGCGTCTACCTTCTGATCGATGATGGGTGTCGGGTAGCAATCCTTGGGACATACCCTGTTCAGCGCTTTGTAATCGATGCACATTCGCCAACTCCCATCTGACTTTTTGACCAGGACCGGGTTGGCTAACCACGTGGGGTATGACACTTCCCGTAGGATACCTGCATTCACCAACTCGGTTACCTGTTTGTTTACAGCGTCATTCCTTTCTGGGCATAGCGGCCGTCTTTTCTGCATGACTGGTGGGTGTGAAGGATCCACTCTGAGGGCGTGCTGACCGAGTTCGGGTGATACTCCCGTCATGTCTGTCGCCTTCCATGCAAAGACTTTCTGATGCTTGATCAGGACCTCCAGAAACTCCTGACGACTTGCGTCGGGCAAGTCAGATCCCACTTGGACCCCTCGGCATCCGCCTTGGTCAAGGAACATGGGCATGCATGATGCTGACAAGGTTTTGGGGTCTGGGATCCCTGACCGGACCATATGGACCGGACGTCGTGGTGGTGATTCGTCATCTGGACGCTTCCGCTTCTTTAATGCGATCCTGTGGCACTCTCTCGCCTTTTGCTGATCGCCTCGAACGGTCGCTATCCCTCCTTTGGTTGGAAACTTCAAAAGGAGATGGAGGGTTGAGACAATACCTTTGAGCTGGGCTAGCGCTGGCCTCCCCAGTATTAGGTTGTACGGGCAATGAGCTTTGATGACGATGAACTCCATGTCCACCTCTTTCCTGGTCGGCCTCTCCCCGACCCCAACTGGAAGTGTGGTTGTTCCTTCTGGCCACACCGTTCTGTCCGCGAAATCCACCAACGGTGTGCTTGTTGGGATCAACTTGTCCTTTGTGTTGTCGTCTAGCTTTTCGAAACAATGCCAATACATTATCTCTGCCGAGCTGCCACCATCCACGTACGCTCGATGAACCATCTTATCCATTATTTGAACCGTGATGATGACCGCATCGCATCCGGCCGGACGATCCGGGATGGGATCGTCGGCACCGAACGTGATCAATTCATCTCTACCCAGCCTCCTGCTCGTCGGGGTGTGTTCTGGGGCTATCCTGCATCTAGCCTTTCTTTGTGAATCCGAGCTCCCTCCGGCATTCCCGTCTATGATAGTGAGTATATCATTGCTCGCGCGCCTCGCTGGTTCTCGTTCTGGTGACGACTCCTCCTCATACTTTGCTCTCTTTTCATCTAGTCGCTCGGCCCGCGCCACCTCCTTTCCTTTACCACGTGCCCTGTTGGCCCCTTGATCCTGGCCGCCGTTCTTGTTGGCATAAGTCGCCTTGTTGTGAGCTTTGGCGGTGGCAGCAAATTGTTTCAACTGCCCTTTCCGCAGGCATGACTCAATGGCCTTCTTCAGGTGGATGCAATCCTCTGTGTCGTGGCCGTGGTCGTCATGGTACTCGCAAAACTTGTTCAAGTTTCGCTTGTTGGGAGGCATCTTCATGGCACGCGGGGGTGGGATGACGTCGCGGTTTGCCAAGAAAACTTCTCTGGGCGTCTTTGTCAGCGGGGTGAAGACTCTTTCTTGAGCAACTCGAGGTCCTAGCCTGTCCTTCACCGATGACACTTTCTCTGCTTTAGCCGGTTGCCCATCCTGGATGGGCTTCTGTTTTGACCAGTAAGGTCGAGCCTCTTTTTGTATTGCCAACTTCTTCTTCTTGGCATTCTCGTCGGCTCGGTGAAACATCTCCACCACCATATGCAACTCGTCCAGCGTGTGTACCGCACGAAGGGTGAGCTCCGAATCCAGAGCCTCGTGATCCAGACCTTGCATGAAGATTTCGATCAACCAGCGCGGCTCGCCACGTTGCACTACCCTGTTGCTTTCCTTGATGAAGCGCTCATAATACTCCATCAGGCTCTCGCCGGATGATGCCTTGTGGCGTATCTTCATCAGGTCCTGCGTCGTGTTGGTGAACTTCCTCTTCTGCATGAACCTGATGAGGAAAAGTTCCTCGAGCTACGCAAAACTGGACACGTTTCCATTTTCCAGGTTGGCAAACCACACCCTTGCCGCCTCCTTGAGCGTGGTGGCAAAGACTTTGCACCACACGGGCTCCGGCGTAGCGTACGTTGACATGTTAGTTGTGAACGTATGCAAATGATCTGCTGGGTCCAAGAGCCATCATACGTACCTAGATTTGGTGGGATCCGGAGACGAGGGTTGGCGACAAACTCCGTGATTGCCTCTGAAAATGGGCTCCCTCTTTTCTGGCAATCCGGGGCCTCATAAAACACCGACAACCTCTGCTTCGCCGGCACCCTCGGCTTGACACTTGGCTTGTGAACATACGTCATGGCCCAATCCCCAGGATGAGACCTAGGGTTGGCCTCTTTCTCGCCCGGATCTCCCCACTCCTCGTCTGAATCTTCCAGGATCTCATTCCCGTCATCATCCAGCTCTGTGAGGATGGGGGCTTTTTGCTTAGCTCGTGCAGGCTCGGCAAAGAGCTTGGTTGGTGTGACCGTCTTCGCCAAACCTTCAAGACGCCGCGCTTTCGGCGGCGTACTTCGCAGCTCCTGCAGCTGCTTGTTGATGGTAGCCTGTGACTCCAGTATCTGGCGGAGCACATCACCATCCTCCGTCGTGAAAGATGGGGACGCGCCTGGGTGCCGAGCCTGCTCAGGCGTCGCCGAGATCGGAGTGGCTGCTGGGTTTGAAGGGGTGAACGGGACTCCAGCTCCTTCGTCGCCCAGATCTGTGACCACTACCTCGTCGATGAGGGTAGCGTGGTCTTGTCCTTCTCTGCTCATTTGCAGTGCGTGGGCTATGAAGATACTTGATTATATCCCCACAGACGGCGCCAATGTTACAGTCGCAATGTGCGTTCTTGATGATCCGTCACGATGGCACGATGAGGAGTACCTGCTAAGAATCAAGGAACTCTCAATCAGGGTGGGGCGGCTTATTGCCGTTCCCGCTCCGATGCTAAAGTCAGTAGACTGTTCGGAGAGTTGGGATGTGATTGATTGTGTTTAGTAAACTTACCTCTCTCTTGTGAGAAAGGGATATATATATGGTGCAGACAGTTGACCTGACCTGATCAGACCGCGCCGTTAGGCGGTCTGGGAAGATTCTCCTGTCAGGTTAGGTAAAGCTGCCATCTGCGGTCGGGTCTGGCCCGATCGTCATGTAGGATGAGGGGTCGGGATGAACCATGCGGGATGGTGAGATGCCCGACCCTAACAATCCCCTACCAAGTTTTCGATGTATAAAAAACCGTGCAATTACACAAACTGAGTAGTGCTTGTTTCTAACTAGAAAACCATTTCTGGCATGAGCTCTAGAACTCGAAAAAAACCATACATTTGATGCACAAAATTATAACTAATTAGGGCTATAACACGGGGATTGCACTGGTTGTAATTGAATCATATGCACAGGTTTTCGAAACCGAAATCCAAAGGCAATATGTTTTTAATACATTACATATTTAAGTTATATATTTATTGAATTTTAATGAAGAAATTTTCTCCAACCAAAGCTTCGAGATCGCACAGCAAGGACTTTAAGTATATAATTCTACTTTCGAACTCGAAAATATAATGTTGCTACAAAGTTATTAAGTTCTCGTTCGGGTGCTAGGTCGGGGATCTCACTGGTTGGACATACACAAGATAAAACACGTTTAAGAATACGAAAACAAAATGTATATACAATTTGCAAAGTCGAAAATAGGGTAAAATCAAATATGTTATAAATAGAGTGCATGATCGCGTATTGCTCTGTTGAAATGTTAGAGTGTTAAAATTCTTCATTTAATCTTTTAGAATTCGAAAATAGGGTAAAATCAAACTTTTGCTGAATAGGGTGTGTGATCGGGTATTGCACTGTTGACATGCTATAGAGGGTAAAAATTCTGCATGTCTTGTTTTCGAATTCGCAAATTGGTTGTTTGAGTTGGATTCGAGTTCGGAAAATGAGAGAAAATTATTTACCCGAGGTTTGCGAATTCAAAAACAAGTTCTAGTATAAATAAAAATCGGGTCGACCCAACTTGTTCTACATTCTCTCTTGCAAAAATTCCCCAAATCCCTGTCTACTGAAACCCTAACCCATCACAATCCAAGACCGATCTGCTCATGGCTCGCACGAAACAGATCGCAGGGAGGCGTGCTAGTGACAGACTGGAAGAAACGGCACCGCCGCTGCCGACGCGTCGACAGAAGCTACCTGTTCAGCACCACCCAGCTAGCCGGAAAAGCTCCAGCTTGTCATCAACGACACACCCGCATACCAAACTATGGTAGAATCCAACGAGGAGAGCGAGGAAGACGTCGGTGCTAGCCTGTTGAAGAGGCATATGAAAACAAAGGAGATTGCAGGTAAGGGGAAGGGTAAGCAACCAGTTGTTGAGTCTGACTCTGATGAGTCGAGTGATTCTGATGCTAGAAGTGAGGATGATGATGAGGATGAGAGCACGGAAAAAGTTGATGAGTGTGAGGAGGATACTGACGGGGAGGCTGATTCTCAGGAGTCTGAAGAGCAAAGTGGAAATGAGGAAGAGGTGGGGAAGACTGGAAAGTCAGCTAAGATGGCGGCTGGAGAGCGGAAGAAGAAGGGAATGGCACCGTTGAGGGTCCTTGATGATGATGAGGTGATAGGGGCTACTGTGAATGCCGCAAAAATGAAGAAGAAAAAGCATAGCAAGAAAGGCGATGAGGAGGAGTGTAGCTATTTCTTCAGCCCGGAGGCAGAGGAGCGGTACATCAAACAGATTAGAAGGCCTTTGACAGGGACCAAGGTTTTGAAGCTTCGCACCAAGATCGGTAAATCTCTTGCCTGTGTGCTCGATTATTTCAAACCTTCGCATTTGGATAAGCTAATTACTCTAGATTCTCATGTGTACCCCGATCCTATGAGGCAGTTTTATGCGAATTTAGGGCGTAACCCGAATGAGCGTGAACATAGTAAGGTAGCTGGGATTATTATACCGGTGACAAAGTATAGCATAAATGCTGCTTTAGGAGTACCTTGGAATAGCTATCCAGCCTTGGTAGGGGAGTCTAGCGGTGTAGTTTATGATAACTACTATGATCACAAGTGGCCCGATCCCTCAGACCAGCAACCCATAGATCCTGTAGAGCTTGGTTTGGAATTCTTCCACGCAGAACCACCTAAGGGTGATGGAGCTGGGAAAGCGGTGGCATACGACATCGAGCATCTGTCTAGTGAGCACCGGATCGTGTTTGAGTGGATATGTGGAAATGTGTTGCCGACAGGTGGACATGCTTGCGAGCCAACAATAGCGACATGCATGATTTTCTATTACACCGTTCGCGGCTTGCTAATCAACCCAGGGCATGCAGTTGCCGAGTACATGAAGAAGATGGCAAAGCACAGCACCAAGCAATTTCCATATGGTTCGTTGATTACTAGGCTCATGAAGACTCAAGGCTTCGTCCCAGTTGATGCACCGATCATGAATCGAGTGTACGACAATAAGTGGATCCAACGTTGCCACTTGGAGCTTGATCTGGAAATGAACAAGTACAGGAAAAGGGTTGTTGCTAGTGGCGTGGCTGCGCGAGCTGCAAAGAGGAAGAGGGACGCCGAAGATGGTCCTGCTCCTTAACTTCCAGAACGTGAGTATCGCTATCTCAATTTTTGTGAATTTGTTTTACGCTAGTTTTAACATGATGCCTAACTTTGACATGTTTCTAGGGTTGAAGCTAAAGAAAATGATGGGGAAGTTGATGAGGATGTGGGACTGCTTTGTTGAGCAGCTAGAGAAGCAAGAGGAGGAGCTTGACGAGGTTGTTCGTATGCAAGAAAAAATCATCGAGGAATTCAAGCTTGACATAGTGCTGTCAACTAGTCCCGAGCCTGATTTTGGCACTCTCCCGGCGTCGAGCGATGATGAGGAACCCCCTGTCAGCCAACAGAACACCGAGAAATCAGCAGAAGAAGACGGTGACTTGACAAGAAATGAGCAGGAGGTGAGGGAGTCCGAGACTGTTGGAGGTGACGGGCACGACATGGTTTCTGGCACTAGGCAGGAAGTACCTATATAAAGTGGAGAAACCAACCTGGAAGGGAGCTTGTCCGACAAATCATGAATTATTACATTTGTTTACACTTTGGATTGATTTTATTTGTCACAATCAACATTATTTTATTGTTTTAGTATTAATATTTTCAGGTATTTTTCATTCAAGATGTGTGTGATTAAACACTCAAATGCATGTGTAGTTGTGGTTGGCTCTAAACTGCCTTATCATAAAATCTAGGATATGAGTTTCGATTTCGAAATCTTGTAGAATGTAATATGTTTTAGATATCGGAAATAATGATTTCTAAATTTTTCCTCTAAGCCTTCTATTAAACACTGATTTCGAAATCGTAAATTATTCCTCCTCAGATTTAAAAAGCCACTCACTAAACCCCTTAACACTAAGCCCTAAACCCAGAAGATGAAAAACCCTAAGCCCTAAGCCCTACTTGTTGAATTCGAGACAAATTTTATCAATCTTTATATCTGTGCAATTTTTACATTTGTTTTACATTTTATCAATGTGTACATTTTATCAATCTCTAATAAAGTAAGTCACTTACCATAACTGCGTTAGTACTATAGTTACACGTGTGACACGCTTAGGGGTGCTAATCTATCGAATCGATCGCGAGTACTGCGTAACTCGACTCGACTAGAAAACTATATTAACCATGTTCGACTCAACTCGGCAACTTGGGAGTGTTAATGATATCATGTTTAACTCGAACTCGTTATTATATATCGATTATCGACTCGAATCGCGAGTTTGAACTCGAATTGTGTTTTCCCTATTTAAATACAAATTAAATTATTTTATCTACAAATTAATAGCGTGTTTTAAATTATTCAGTAACCTTCATCCAAACCATTAATACAAAATATCTGTTTGTATCACTTAATTCAAATGATAAAATAAAGATTTTGTATGTTTGACATTAATATATTTTATATTACCATATTAAATATATGCTAATACCACCATGAAAAATATACAGCAAGTAAAATGCCTAATTAAGTGACCTATTTTGATAGAGTCTGTACTATGCAAATTTCTAATTAAATATCTGTCTTTACATATACGTAATGAAATTACTATTGTAAATACCAATGCAAATATTTAGTTTGTTCAATGTTGAGTATTAAATGAAAACTAACTAGATTAGATAATTGAACTAATATAGTATAACCTTAAAATATTATAAAACTATAACTAATTACACTTATTGAGTTACTCACGAGTTTTTCGAGTGGAGTTAGGTTTTCCTAGAACTCGACTCGTTAACTTTTCGAGTCGAGTTGATCTCGAGTCAAGCTAAATCGAGTCGAGTTGTGACCGAGTTTTGACCGAGACAATCTCGAACTATTCACGAGTTGACCTACGGGGTCAATTAGCATATTTGACGTGTCAGCTAATGTTCCCTGCATAATGATAGTGTATAATGTTCTGATGTCTATGTGATAGTAACTGCAAGCATTCTTGTATATCGCTCTTGTTGAAACCGTTGCTTAGTTAACAGCACGCATTCGTCTATATCGAACCGTTTATACTTGTTGTTGTACTGTCATACTCAGGTAATGTATATGAATCACATAATGTCCACACCACTGCATTAATATTTATTGAATAACGTTAATGTATGGATGGTTGGATTGTATAAATTTTTATTAGGCGAACATATCCTCATTGATAGGCAAGTTGTAAAAAAATGAGATAAAATTATCTTTATTTTCATTTTAACAAATCTTCATTGACATAGTCTTGTTGTATATTTCGAATTCAAAAATATAGGGTAATCACCAAGTTTTCTAAACCTAAAGGTATTTCATCATTGTAACCCATGAGCTAAACCCTAAACCCATGTGGACCAGAGTTTCACTTTCGAAAACTAGCCTTCTTACTCTTAATTAAATTTTTAGTACTCAAACAATCATGGTTTTTTTCGAGTTCGAACAAAGCAGTTGTTAGGGTCGGGCATCTCACCATCCCGCATGGTTCATCCCGACCCCTCATCCTGCATGACGATCGGGCCAGACCCGACAGCAGATGGCAGCTTTACCAAACCTGGCAGGAGAATCTTCCCTGACCACCTAACGACGGGGTCTGATGAGACCAGGTCAGCTTTCCAGTACTATATATATCTCTCTATCACACTAGAGAGAGGTGAGTTAACTAAACACAATCAATCACATCCTAACTCTCCGAACAGTCTACTGACTTTAGCATCGGAGCGGGAACGGCAATTAGCCGCCCCGCCCTGAGTGAGAGTTCCTTGATTCTTAGCAGGTTCACCCCATCGTGCCATCGCGACGGATCATCAAGGACGCACATCGCAACTGTAACATTGGCGCCGTCTGTGGGGATATAACCGATTATCTTCACAGCCCACGCACTGCAAATGAGCAGAGAAGGACAAGACCACGCCACCCTCGTCGATGAGGTAGTGGTCATAGATCTGGGCGACGAGGGGGCTGGAATCCCGTTCACCCCTCCAAACCCAGCAGCCACGCCGATCTCGGTGACGCCTGAGCAGGCTCGGCACCCAGGCGCATCCCCATCTTTCACGACGGAGGATGGTGACATGCTCCGCCAGATCCTGGAGTCACAGGCTACCATCAACAAGCAGCTGCAGGAGCTGCGGGGCACGCCGCCGAAAGCGCGGCGTCTTGAAGGTTTGGCAAAAACGGTCACGCCGACGAAGCTTTTTGCCGAGCCTACACGAGCCAAGCGAAAAGCTCCTATCCTCACAGAGCTGGATGATGACGGGAACGAGATCCTGGAGGATTCAGACGAGGAATGGGAAGATCCGGGCGAGAAAGAGGCCAACCCTAGATCCCAGCCTGGGGAATGGGCCATGACGTATGTCCACAAGCCCAGTGTCAAGCCAAGGGTGCCGGCGAAGCAGAGGTTGTCGGTGTTTTACGAGGCTCCAGATTGCCAAAAAAGAGGAAACCCTTTTTCAGAGGCGGTCACGGAGTTTGTCGCCAACCCCCGCCTTCGGATCCCACCAAATCTGGGTACGTATGATGGTTTATCGGATCCAGCAGATCATCTGCATACGTTTACAACTAACATGTCAACGTACGCCACGCCCGAGCCCGTGTGGTGCAAAGTATTCGCCACCACGCTCAAGGAGGAAGCAAGGGTGTGGTTCGCCAACCTGGACAATGGAAGCATATCCAGCTTCGCGCAGCTCGAGGAACTTTTCCTCACCAGGTTCATGCAGAAAAGGAAGTTCACCAACACGACACAGGACCTGATGAAGATACGCCACAGGGCGTCATCCGGCGAGAGCTTGATGGAGTATTATGAGTGCTTCATCGAGGAAAGCAACAGGGTGGTGCACCGTGGCGAGCCGCGGTGGTTGATCGAAATTTTCATGCAAGGTCTGGATCACGAGGCTCTGGATTCAGAACTCACCCTTCGGGCGGTATACACGCTGGATGAGTTGCATATGGTGGTGGAGATATTTCACCGAGCCGACGAGAACGCCAAGAAGAAGAAGTTGGCAATGCAGAAGGAGGCTCGACCTTATTGGCCAAAGCAGAAGCTCATCTAGGATGGGCAACCGGCCAAAGCAGAGAAAACGTCATCGGTGAAGGACAGGCTAGGACCTCGGGTTGCTCAAGAAAGAGTCTTCGCCCCGTTGACAAAGACGCCCAGAGAAGTTTTCTTGGCAAACCGCGACGTCATCCCACCCCCGCGCGCCATGAAGATGCCCCCCAACAAGCGAAACTTGAACAAGTTCTGTGAGTACCATGACGACCATGGCCACGACACAGAGGATTGCATCCACTTGAAGAAGGCCATCGAGTCATGCCTGCGCAAAGGGCAGTTGAAGAAATTTTCTGCCACTGCCAAGGCCCACAACAAGGCGACATATGCCAACATGAATGGCGGACAGGATCAAGGAGCCAACAGGGCGCGTGGCAAAGGAAAAGAGGTGGCTCGTGCTGAGCGACCAGATGAAAAAAGAGCTAAGTATGAGTAGGAGTCGTCACCAGAACGAGAGCCAGCGGGGCGTGCGAGCAATGATATACTGACTATCATAGGCGGAAATGCTGGAAGAAGCTCGGACTCACAAAGAAAGGCTAGATGCAGGATAGCCCCAGAACACACTCCAACGAATAGGAGGCTGGGCAGGGACGAGCTGATCACATTCGGCGCTGACAATCCCATCCCGGATCGCCTGGCTGGATGCGATGCGGTCATCATCACGGTTCAGATCACGGATAAGATGGTTCATCGAGCATACGTGGATGGCGGCAGCTCAGCAGAAATCATGTATTGGCATTGTTTCGAGAAGCTAGACGACAACACCAAGGCCAAGTTGGTCCCAACAAGCACACCGTTGGTGGATTTTGCGGACAGAACGGTGTGGCCAGAAGGAACAATCACACTTCCAGTTGGGGTCGGATAAAGGCCAACCAGGAAAGAGGTGGACATGGAGTTCATCGTGATCAAGGCTCATAGCCCATACAACCTAATACTGGGAAGGCCAGCGCTAGCCCAGCTCAAAGGTATCGTCTCAACCCTCCATCTCCTTTTAAAGTTTCCGACCAAAGGAGGGATAGCGACCGTTCGAGGCGATCAGCAAAGGGCGAGAGAGTGCCACAGAATCGCACTAAAGAAACGGAAGCGCCCAGATGACGAATCGCCACCCCGACGCCCGGTCCACATGGTCCGGTCAGGAAGCCCAGATCCCAAAACCTTGTCGGCATCATACTTGCCCATGTTCCTTGACCAAGGCGGATGCCGAGGAGTCCATGTGGGATCAGACTTGCCCGATGCGATTCGTCAGGAGGTTTTGGAGGTCCTGATCAAGCATCAGAAGGTCTTTGCATGGAAGGCGACAGACATGACGGGAGTATCACCCGAGCTCGGTCAACACGCCCTCAGAGTGGATCCTTCACACCCACCGGTCATGCAAAAGAGACGACCGCTGTGCCCAGAAAGGAATGACGCGGTAAACAAGCAGGTAACCGAGTTGGTGAACGCAGGTATCCTACGGGAAGTGCCATATCCTACATGGTTAGCCAACCCGGTTCTGGTCAAAAAGTCAGATGGGAGCTGGCGAATGTGCATCGATTACAAGGCGCTGAACAGGGCATGCCCCAAGGATTGCTACCCGACACCCATCATCGACCAGAAGGTGGACGCGTTGGCGCCCTTCCCGATCAAATGCTTTATGGATGCATACAAGGGGTATCACCAAATCCCGATGAAGGATGACGACGTCGACAAAACTGCTTTCATCACGGAGAGGGGAGCCTTCGCTTACCGGATGATGCCGTTTGGCTTGCGCAACGCCGGTGCCACTTACCAAAGGGTGGTGGACAGGATTTTCAAAGCACAGATCGGCAGCAATATGGAAATTTATGTCGACGACATGGTCATTAAGAGCGCGTCATACGAAGGATTGGTGAAAGATCTGGATGAAACTTTGGGAACTCTAAATGCGGCAGGCATGATGCTCAACCCGGCCAAATTCCAATTTGAAGTGTGGGCCGGGAAGTTCTTGGGCCTCATGGTGTCAAACAATGGTCTAGAGGTCAACCCAAAGAAAGTCCAGGTCGTCCTGGAAATGAAGCCAACCCGAAACGTCAAGGAGGTACAGAGCTTAAACGGAAAACTGGCGGCCATGAACAGGTTCCTGTCACGAGCCGCAGAGAAGGTTGGCCAAGTGGGCAATAGAGCTAGGCGAACACGCCATTGAGTTCACCCCGAGGAAAGCCGTCAAAGGGCAAGTAATGGCTGATTTCTTGGCAGAGTTGCCATCCGGGATCGAGGAGGAAGATGAAGTCACCATCAACGCGCCAAGCGAGCCAGCCGACAAGAGGCTACGACGCGTCGACAGGACAGGATGGTGGAAGCTGCATGTGGATGACGCATCTGGCGTGGAGGGATCAGGAGCTGGGTTGATAGTGACAGACCCCGATGGCATGGAGATGACGTACGCGTTGAGATTCCAGTTCCCGGCCATGAACAACGAAGCCGAATATGAATCATTAATTGCAGGCATGGAGAAAGTAAAAGCGTTGGGCGCAACCAAGTTAGATGCATACGGGGACTCGGCCTTGGTAGCAAACCAGTTCAACGGGTCATACGCAGCCAAGGAGCCATCAATGCAGAAATACTTGGCCAAGGTAAAGATTCTGGCCACACAGTTTGAAGGATTTGAGGTGACCCGAGTCCCCAGATCCGAGAACACAAGGGCAGATGCCCTCAGCAAACTGGCTTCCACGGCAAGCAGCCACCTGTCCAAGGGAGTTTTAGTGGAAACACTGCCAACTAGATCAACTGACGGCATGACGGTCGCCGCCATGTTGGTTGACACCAATGCGGAATTATTTGCTCAGTGGAGCGTTACCACTCGACCAAAAGGAGGCGAAAGCTTTAGAGAGAAAGGCGCTGAATTTTACGCTCAAGAATGGGGTGGTATACAAAATTTTGCGCTGAATTTTGCGCTGAATAAATGCAGCCGTGGTTGCGATGTTTAACGCCCAAGCAAGCGGAGAGGATCCTGAAAGAACTCCACGAGGGAAGCGGCGGCAGCCACCAGGGAGCCCGGAAACTAGCACTGAGGGCAACACGAGCAGGTTATTACTGGCCCAATATGAAGGTCGACGCCGACCACGTGGTTAAGACGTGCCATCAGTGCCAAGTACATGACCGGGTGTCATCTCAACCCGGCCAGCCCATGAAGAGCATCACAGGCCCATGCCGTTTGCAAAATGGGGCATCGACATAGTCGGCCCTTTCCCCCAAGCGAGCGGCAAAAGAAGATTCTTAGTGGTGGCAGTTGATTACTTCACCAAGTGGGTTGAGGTAAAGCCATTGGCAACCATCACGGGCAAGAGGATGACTAGTTTCGTGTGGAGGAACATTGTCTGCAGATTCGGCCTGCCCAAGACAATCATCAGCGACAACGGGCGCCAGTTTGAAGGAGGAGTCTTCAGAGACTGGTGCAACCAGATGGGCATCGAGCAGAGCTTCACATCAGTAGCCCATCCGCAAGCCAACGGTCTCACCGAGCGAACCAATGGAACGATTGTGCAAGGGCTAAAGAGAAGGTTGGATAGCACCAAAGGGAACTGGGTAGACGAGCTCCCATCGGTTCTGTGGGCATACAGGACAACGCCGCGAACTGCCACAGGTGAATCACCTTACTTTCTTTGTTTAGGCAGTGAGGCCATCATCCCGCCTGAGCTCATCATCCCATCAACGCGAACCGCCATCCCGGATGCCGAAGAGGAAAATGAGCAGCGTTTGAGAGAAAGCTTGGAGGACCTGGAGAGAGCCAGAGAGCAGGCCACAATAAAAAAGGCGGCCTACAAGTCATATGTGGAACAGCGCTACAACGCCAGGGTCCGCATAAGGAATCTTAAGCAAGGCGAATTGGCCCTTCAAAAGAATGAAGCCAGCCGAGTTGAAGGCTTAAGGAAGCTGGATGTCACGTGGGAAGGGCCATACGTGGTCGCAGAAGTGCTGGGGAACGACGCATACAGGCTGCAGACCATGTCAGGCGAAGCGGTGCCAAGAACGTGGAACATGGAGAACCTCCGCCGTTATTACGGTTGAGCGGCATCAGACCCACGAGAAAGGTACCAATTAGTTTGTATATAATGAGGAAATGCTTTTGGAGAACAGATTCCTGATCAGATCGCGACTTTTGCCCTCATGAGGGATGCGATCTTGAGGAAATCTAGTTCTCCCGCGCAAAATTGTATCTTTTGTACTCTCCTTTTTCAATGTATTCCAAGTGTCAAGTTCAAGAACACATCATCTCTTCTTTGTTCATTTATACCTCTTTTCAAAAGTCGAATGACGTGATCGAAATCAGTGATAATGGGCATTAAGCGAGGCAGTTCAGGCCATTGCTCCGGTTAACCGGACAAGGCATTAGAACACTCGACACATCCCTCACTTAGGTTGTGAAGCATCAGAGACGTACCTTTGCCAAGTGTCCCGAAAATATCTCTGGAAAGGCAAAGATGAAGTCAAATGCATACCCACACTAATGGGCAAGTCGTATGACACGATCATGATCGTAACCGCCACTGAGGCTTAGCCGCCCTTCTCGAGTACTGAACGTAGGCGGGGTTTTTTGTTCAAATGCGGATGAGCAAATAGAGCAAACCATATCCTCTCCAAATTTGGATAGCTACCGGATTGGAGAAAAGGTGGGATTTCTTCAATGAAAACCCATGTCGGGCACGGACCGATTAACAAAGTCCATGGCTTAGCAGTTTTGGCTTTGAAGAATAAAACCAAGGACAGGGCGATGCCCACATACCTTGGTGGCTTGGATAAGGTTTAGCAACCTCCAAGTCGGCAAGTAACTTAGCGCATGGCATCAAGTCATGCACGATTACCTCGTCATGTCACCTTCATAGTTCATCGTGACAACCCATCCCTCTTCACAAAGAAGGATGATGAGTTGCCACCATGAACATAGGTGAGCAAAATGACAAGGCATGAACCAAACATTAAGGCAATAGCCTGTAGTGCAAATGCAGATGCAAAAAGTTCCATCAAGCAGCAAACAGGTAAAACGTTAAGGCAATAGCATGTGCTACAAATGCAAAAGGTTTCACAGGAATTCAAACACAAATAAATCGAATGCGTCCCTTATGGGTTATTACAAACCAAAGGGAAATATCCAGGGAAGCAATAAGGGAAATAGTTTAGAGAGAAATCCAACAGAAAAGGAGGAAAGGAAAGCAGAACTAATGGTTCTGGGCAGAGACTTGAACGTTGTTGCCTGCATCCTCCAAGTCCTTCACCAGCCCTTCATCTGCCACAACTTCGCCATCCACAAGAACAGGCGGCACGGCAACATCTGGCTCCCAGGCAGCAAGCTCGGTTGGAGTCATCTCACCGGTCAGTGTAGAGAAGTACTCAGGGAAGCCATAGCCAACGAAGGTATCTGTGAGCTCGGAGAGAGCAGTGTCATAGGCAGCAGAGTTCTCATACACATTATCCAGCACATATGCCCGTCAAAGGAAGGCAGAAGAACGCGCACGGCACGTTCTGACCGAGCCACCTTGGCAAACACCTCACGCATGCCGGAGGTCAACACAGCCTGATAGTCAATGGCGAGATTTGCTTTATCCTCCAGCGCCTTCTTCAGCTGACCCTCGGACTCGGCATAGCGAGCTTGTAGAGCAGCCAGTTCGTCAGATATCTTCTTTACCTGATCTGCTTTTTCAACAGCCTCATCCAGACGCTTCTGTAGCTCGGTGGCAGACCTCTGGGCATCCAGTAGAGCAGCATCACTGGTCTCCTTGGCCGACTTCAGCTCTTCGCCATCCGAAATGGCAGACGCCAGTTGGGCGTTGACAGCATCCAGCTGCGTCTTTAGGGCCCGCTCAGATTCCATCCAGTCGTCAGGTGACCACTCAGCATCAGCATCTGCCTTGGCCTTGGCATCATCTTGAAGTTTAGTTATCTCGGCATCGGCGATGGCCAGTTGCCTCTTCACGTCCCAAAGTTCGATGAGGGTGGCGTGATGCACCTTCTGAGCAGCTTCATGCGCCAAACACAAAGTGCTGAAGTCAGAGATGACGGCGAGGGATGAGCAAGCACCCTGACATTACAACAGTTAAGATGAAGAAGTTGAAAGAGAAAATAGAGCATAAAAGAGCAACAACCAGATGAGACTTACATAAAAAACGGACGAAATCAGATTGTCCGTGGCAGTTCTGACCCCATGAAGATTCAGCGCTGGATTCTTCACCCAAGCCCTGAAATGATCAAGGGGCATCACCTCCTTGAGATACTCCAGACGACCGGCAGGCGAGTTGAGGAAGACGGTGGAGGAGTTGGTTTTACCCTTGTCAGTTTGAAAACTTCCAGCGTGCGGAGGGGCCCTCCCACCATGCTGTGGACCAGTCGGGTCGGCGACACTCTTCGGCTTCTCAGACACTTGGGGCCGGGCCGAGGCATTCTCCTGAACGCCGACCCTCATCTGGAATAGCTGGTCGGGCTTCAGCAACACCCTTGACGACCCCGTATCCTGATACGAGAGCGAGGAACCATCAGCATTGCCATCCTGGCCAGTCTGGAAAGATTGGCCATGCGACTGAGTGGACTGGTTTGGGCCGGTGCTGTCATCCAACCTCCTGCGTTAAGAGGGGCGGTTGAACTTGGTCACATCAATGGTTGGACGGCGGCGAATCATATCTGCAGTAAACATACGTCATGAGACGAATGCAGTTGATGCAAAAAACAAAAGGTCATGACAATGCATACGAAAGATGAAGAGAAAGGATCAAGCCTAGCTACATACCTTTGTCAGTTTGACCAATCGTTGCGACGGCCAGAGCAGGAGGGGGGCTGAAGTTCTCGACACCTTGAGGGACGTTGTCCTCATCCCGGATGGCGTTACCGCCATCTGGGATGACAATACCTTCGTCCTGGATGGATGGAAGCACGCGACGGTGAGGCAGGCCAGAATCCCGCAACCTTTCATCCAACTTCAAAACATCCCATCTCTCTGGTCTCTCTTTCAGAGCCCTAATGGAGGAAGCCAAGCGGTTCTGGGACACGCCATCTGGAGCACGGCCGCGTGTGTCAGGATCACCAACAGCTTGTTTTGGGCGAGAAGCGGTAGGGCCATACACCACATCTTCATCGACGAACATGAATTTCACCTTCCAGTCTTTCGTCTTGGGCATGCCGGTCAAGATATGCAGGTCTGCCTTGGGGCGAATCTTGATATGGCCCCAACCGTCCTCATTATCACCACCACCAGTGTAGAAGAACACCCTGAACAAGGTAACAGAGGGGACAACCCCACGAGTGCCACACAAGGTCTCGAAGCCAATAATGTTACGCACAGCATCCGGGGTCATCGAGCCCAGAGTCATGTCAAAATAGCACAGAACGGACTGGCAGAAAGGAGTAAGAAGGAACCTGACGCTGCAGCGGGCCAGATGCTCGTAATAAACAGGGACTTTGCCCGCCGGGGCAGCATTGATGGTATCGCTAGGCTTGGGTCGGACAATTGACTTCGTCAAATCAGCTATCTGAAGGCCCTCGGTGTCCCGACAGATCTGAATAAACTCGGCCGCTTCGTCGTCGGTGATCTGGCAAAACGCACCGGAAACGGGGATATCCGCCATGGTCAAAACCGGCAGAATATGATAGAGGCAGGAAGAGATGAGACACGAAAATAAGACAAGTAAACGAGTGAGTGCAGAATATCTGAAGTTGAAGGCAACGAATTCGAGATAGGAGAAAGAAGGCAGAAATGAGGAGCAGTTTCGAATTTGAATGGAAAAGGGGGGAGTTATGCGAGCAGTTAAGGCAATAATGGCGGTTGCCAAAAGTTGCACAGTTACAAAGGATAAATCCATACGCATCCCCGAGAAAAAGTGACGACACGTGGCAGACATGCAGTTAAGTCAGAATGCCCACTGTCACACGGATTCCAGAAACCCAGTTACAGCCCCACGCTCGAACCGTCGCTTCGAGCTCGGACTTGGGGGGACTTGTTAGGGTCGGGCATCTCACCATCCCGCATGGTTCATCCCGACCCCTCATCCTGC
Organism: Sherardia arvensis; assembly: GCA_948330725.1. Classification (NCBI taxonomy): domain Eukaryota; kingdom Viridiplantae; phylum Streptophyta; class Magnoliopsida; order Gentianales; family Rubiaceae; genus Sherardia; species Sherardia arvensis. Next base: position 10,576,442 of record OX415237.1, read on the forward strand.
ATGACGATCGGGCCAGACCCGACAGCAGATGGCAGCTTTACCAAACCTGGTAGGAGAATCTTCCAGACCACCTAACGGCGGGGTCTGATGAGACCAGGTCAGCTTTCCAGTACTATGTATATCTCTCTATCACACTAGAGAGAGGTGAATTAACTAAACACAATCAATCACATCCCAACTCTCCGAACAGTCTACTGACTTTAGCATCGGAGCGGGAACGGCAATTAGCAGCCCCGCCCTAAGTGAGAGTTCCTTGATTCTTAGCAGGTTCACCCCATCGTGCCATCGCAACGGATCATCAAGGACGCACATCGCGACTGTAACAGCAGTTATTGTATACATAGTTTCAGATGTCGTAAAAGAAGCAAAAAACTTACTTCTAAAATCGTTTTCCATTCAGGGGTGTTTTTTTTCGACGTCAAAAAAATGTTATTGTAATTTCAAGGAATTTTCGAATGAGTAAAGTCCCTAGACTACACAAGTTGCAGTATTTTCGATTTCGAAAGATATACAGTATATATGACGAAAAAACGCCCAAAATAGAAACCCCAATTCACAAAAGTCCCAATTCTTAAACCCTAAGCCCCAAATCCCCAAATCACAAAACCCTAAGCCCCATACTCACAGATCTTCGCCGTCGGCAAGATGGCACCCAGCGACACAACGGCGGCGAAGGCACGGCCGAAGAATCCGTTCAAAAGGAAGCTCTTGGTTCGCAGAGGCAGAGAAGGGTATGATCCCAAACTTTTTTTTAATAAGGAATGTCATGATAGGTATGTAAAGTATTACCTAGAGGGCAAGTTGTTGGATCCATATGCTGTTGATCCTAGTAAGGTAGAAGAGCTAGGGTTTGGAGAGTTAGTTGGTCTGATGAACATCCAGCAGGTAGGGGAGCTAATGGTGAATGATGCGCCAGCTTACTTGCATGAAAGCTGTCAGTTTTATGCAAATCTAACTGAGGTTGATGGGTCTTTGTATAAAACTATGGTTAATGGGCAAGAATTCCAGGTTAGCTGGTGGATTCTTAATGAGTTGGTAGGCTGCGCTTATAAGACGGCTGAGGATATAGAGAATAGCAGCGGTGATGCTCCTTTGAATGTGTACAATGCAAATGGATGGTTGGGCCCGGGATTTAGCCTGCTTGGTGGTGTAGATAGATGTGCATGTGCGTCTGCCTACTTTGGAAGACCTGTCGGTGATAAAGAGGCCGCACATGTGTACAATCTGAAAAGCATGACGCCGGAACATCGAGTTTTGTATGAGTTCGTTCATAGTATTCTAGTTCCTTCTCCAAAGAATGTGAGCGAGCCAACAAGCACCACTACTATCTTGTTCTACTATGTTGTTCTCGGGCGAAAAATCAACCCAGGCTATACAATAATGAAGCACATGATGAATCAGATGGGAGTGACCAAACAGTATTGGAATATCCCTTACGGCGGTTTGATAACCAAGCTCCTGCTCAAGATGAAGCCGGACTTTAAGTTTCAGAGCCCTCCCGTTCCCTGCAGGATCTACGGGCTTCAGTACTTCCAGAACCGAGGCTATGACTTGGTGGATGGTGCTTGGATCACAAAGGTCATCCTGGTCAAGAACAAGCGTGCAAAAGGTAACGCAGGTAAGACACTTTTTCTGAAGCCTAGTTTTCATGTGATTGAATAGGCTTGATGAGTTTATTACTAACAATTTTGTGTTTAATGTCTCGTCGCAGTGATGACTGATGCTAAACTGTACTCAATGGCTGAGCGGATGTATGACAATGCTAAGGACAAGACTAGTCGTATAATGGCAACGAGGAAGAAGGTCTTCCATGCAAAGAAGAAGATGTCCACCATGGAAAGGTCGTTGTCAAGTCGCGGGTTTGATCTTGACTTCCCCTGAGGTTGCCGGCTTGGTTCATTCAAGTAATGTGGGCAGTTAGTATTAGTATACAGTTTTGCATGCTTTTGTTTTTGGCCAATTGTAAACTAGTTGTAGTGTCGCTAGGGCTACATCGCAATCTTTTGAAACTCTTGCGATAATTGGCAAAAGTGTGCCAAAACTGTAATTCTGAATCTTTTCTTAATGTTAAGTCATTTAATAGCCAACAATGTCAAACTCTTCCATTTGAATTTTTTTTTATCATATTCACACCTAGTTTCGAAATCGTAACCTATAATACAAATCCATGTTTACGATTTCTTAACATATAAAATCTTTATTTTAGAATTCTAAACTTATTAATCTACAGAATTTTGCATATTTCATTGTTCGGGTTCCATATAGGGTATCCTTCTGTTCAATTGACCGTTTAATTAAATTATTCAAAAACAATGTTTTCGATTTCTAAACTTATTACATCTTCATTTTCGAATTCTAAACTTATTAATCTACAAAATTTTGTATATTTCATTGTTCGGGTTCCATATAGGGTATCCTTCTGTTCAATTGACCGTTTAACTAAACTATTCAAAAACTGTGTCAAAAGCTACTTTTCGAATTCGAAAATACCTGGTGTTTTAGTAATTTCGGTTTCTAAAACGGGTGACATATAGGGGAACCTACTGTCTGGCAAAGTACTTCAGTTACATGAATTGCGAAATCGTAAACATTCGGGCGATTATTTTCGGAGTTCGGAAACATAACTACAGTTTTACACACTCATAAAACACTACAAAAATCCACATGCAAACTACCTAGTAGTATTAACACCAAATTTGAAATTACTTGTGCAACTTAAATTCATAATCAAATTAAACTTAACAAAGTTGAACATCATTATTTTACAACATTTTTCTTCCGTTTAACCTTCACCTTTCTTCCTTTACGCGCATTTCCATTAGCATTTATCCAAACACCCTCGTCGTGATCCAACCGGCTTTGATATCTCTTCAAGTTCTTTCTAGTCTCCCGCAGGCTAAATCCCTCACAAACATCTTCTAAAGGTATATCAGTTAAGTCAGCATTTTCTACTTCTTCTTCTGCGTCACCGACATACGTTTTCTTTCCCTTCAAAACTACCTCCAACCTGCGATTAGCTAGATCCGGGACATAAAAAACCTGATCGCCTTGCGTTGCAAGTATGAATGCATCTCCTTTGAACGCAAGTCGTTTCCTGTTCACGAGGGTGATGCAAACTGAATCGTCTTTAGACACCGCATCTGGATGAACCCAGTCACACTTAAACACAACAACTTGTGTACCAACATAATTTAACTCCCAGATTTCGGTAATGGTCCCATAGTGTCTGCTGTCCTTGTAACAGGCACTCCCTCCTTCATCATTTTGAAGGAAAATTTCATTTGAAATTACCGAAATTCCACTATTCTGAGAAATTCCCTTGTCATCTTGTGCCTTTGTTCCAAAAGTGTAGCCGTGAACATCGTATCCTGTAAAGGAAACAACTGTTGGGTTCGGCCTACTTGATAGCCACTTCACATTCTCCTCATGTTCACCTGATTGTACATGCTCTTCTAACCAGTCACCGGATGTCCTCACATGTTCCTCTACAACTTGCTCCTCTTTCCAATTACCATGTCGTTTCTGAATTTCATCCATGTGTTTGGCGATATAAGAGGTCACATCAGAGTGATTGCGTAACACATACAAATGAGCGGTACACAAATCAATAGCACTTGGATTTAACAACTTGCCTCTGTTCAAACCGTGACCATCATTTCTATCATTATGCCTCCCCTGCGGAATACCAACCGTCTCTGATTCACTGATGTAAGCCATGCAGAATTCTATCGACTCCTCCGTAACATATCGCTGCACTATGCTAGCGTCTGGTCTGTACCTATTCTTCACAAAACATTTGAATATCTTCATGTACCTTTCAAAAGGATACATCCACCTTAAAAATACAGGCCCACACAACTTAACCTCTCTTACCAAATGAACAATCAGATGGACCATAATATCGAAAAAAGAGGGAGGAAAATATATCTCAAGCCTGCACAGTACGTCCACCACCATAGCTTGTAGTTTGTCCAGCTTTCTGCGGCTTACTGCCTTGCGACATATGCCTTTAAAAAAAAGACATAAGCGATTAATGCAGCTGCGCACATGCGAGGGCAAACTCCCACGGAGTGCGAGAACAATCAACTCCTGCATAAGATTATGACAATCGTGCGATTTCAAACCAGCAATTTTACAATCTTCCACACTCACACATCTGCCTATCTTAGAAGCGTATGTCGTGGGAACTTTCACATCCTTCAAAAACTCACAAAACCTTTTCTTCTCAACTTCAGACATATTGTAGCAAGCTGGTGTAAAAACTCTTTCCCTTCTACTTCTAAAGGTACAATCGACTCCCTTAATCCCATTCTGCTCAAATCCTTTCTACTCTTCAAACCATCTTTTGATTTACTTGGAATATCGAGTAAGGTGCCAATAAGACTATCACAAACATTCTTTTCAATATGCATAACATCCAGGCAATGTCGCACCCCCAAATACTCCCAATATGGCAACTCAAAAAAGATACTACACTTTTTCCACGGTCCACATACCTTGGCCTTTTTATGGTTTTTGCCAAAGTCATTCTCCATGTTTCTCACTGCTTCTAGAATCTCCGGTCCAGAGATGGGAACAGGTTCATCCCGTCCTTCTACTTTTCCATCAAACCATTTCTTAGCTTTTCTCAACGCATTATCCGTAGGCAAAACCTCTTATGTCCAAGATACACTGTCTTCTTCCCATGACTTAGTTTGCAATAACAGGTGTTTTCCTCACATACCGGACAAGCCAAATGCCCTTTCACTGATTAGCCAGCAAGATTACCCAGCACGGGATAGTCATTGATAGTGAATAACAACACAGTGTTCAATTTGAACCATTCATTCCGATATCCTTCATATGTCCAATTCTCCCCGTACCACAACTTTTTCAAATCATCGATTAGTGGCGCCAAATATATATCAATATCATTTCCTGGTTATTTAGGCCCTGAAATCATCAAGGACAGCAACACATACTTTCTTTTCATTGTTAACCAAGAGGACAAATTGTATATCACCACCATGACTGGCCAAGAACTGTGCATGCTACTCATGTCCCCGTAAGGGTTCATTCCATCGGTCGACAAGCCTAACCTCAAATTCCAATCTTCCTTACTAAACGGAGGATATAACTCATCTATTTTCTTCCACTGATCACCATCATAAGTATGTCTTATCACATCATCCTTGGGACGATTTCTTCTATGATGCCACGTCAAATTTTTTGCATCACGTCTATTTGAAAACAACCGTTCCAACCGAGGAATGATAGGTAAATACCAAACAACTTTAGCAGGTGTTGGTTTCTTCCCTCTATTCGACACCTCTGCGCCCACGTCTAACTTCTCCTTCTTTGTTGTGTACCGCGGCTCATTACAAACTGCACACCTATCCAGTTTTTCATTCTCCTCCCCTCTATACAACATGCAATCATTAGGACATGCATGAATTTTCTCAAGTTCCATTCGCATTGGACACAACACCCGTTTAGCTGCATAACTGCGATTTGGCATCTTGTTGTCAGCAGGGAGTAGTTCTGTCATGAGTCCTAGCAATTCCGTCATCGCATTATCAGAAAGACCGTGTTTATCTTTCAAATTCATAACTTGCAGAGTCGCACTCAAGATTGTGTGACCCGAGCCCTTATACAACGGAGTTTTCTTATTCATGTACATGGCTTCTAAAGCTTCTGGTTTGCCAACAAAATGCCTAGCCACGTCGTCTGTCAAATCAGTCAACTTATCATCACATTCCATTTCACAACTTTGCCCTCCCTTCTCAGCATTATTTTGTTCTTCCCTAATGCCACCATCGTGATTCTCGCCATGCCATACCCAAATTACATAGCTTTTATCAAAACCATGCATAATCAAGTGACCCCTAACGCCAGCAACACCTAAATTAGCATCATTCATGCAGTTTCTACAAGGACACCTAATTCCAGAACAATTTTCACTTCTCGCATGTTCTGTTGCAACATCAATGAAATGTTCAACCAATCTCCGGTATTCAGGACTGGTACGCGCATCCTCTTCAATTATACGAGCATGATCCATATATATATATATGTGTGTGTGTGTGTGTGTGTGTGTGTGTGTGTGTGTGTGTGTGTGTGTGTGTGTGTCGAACAAGGCACAAGCAATACAATCTAAACAAAACCAAGCAATCCAGTCAAGTACATGCAAAAAATGTGGTTGCACCATGCACGTAACATGCAAATAAGACCTAACCAACAAGTATCTAATAACCCATTATACTACACATCCACAATCTTACAATTACAAAACAAAATCAAGGCAAGTGGCCTCGCATACACCAATGTCATCAAAGATACATACATGTCGATAATTGGGATTTGAGAGGGAATCAAAGACCAAGATTTACACACACATACCTTCACAAATCAGCTCCCAAACTTTGGGGTTGAATCTAGGACCTCCAAAGATTTTAACAAAAGTTGCTAACAGTTCAAAACATTCAGCCCGTCAGACCATTTTAGTAAATCACAAAAGGTTTTCGAATTCGAAAATCCTATGCAGTCAAAACTTTCTACCTACTTTCAGTACAGCATAAACCACTCTTACTAACTTTCGAATTCGTAAACTGTACAACCAACCCTTTACAAATCAAGCATGTGACTTTAATTATAGAAAAACTTATTTGATTCTAATTCCTATAATTACGATTTCGCAAATATAACAATATCAAAGAAAACATCCACGTCATCACAATATGGTACATTACTTTCGATCTCGAATGATTTGTTTTACACTTTTCGATTCCTTAAACATCACACTTTGAAAATGAAAGATGGTACTAGCAAGTGTCTGTCTTTTTACTAATCTTAAACTTGACCTTATTAAGGTTTCGATTTCTAAACTTAATAAGGGTACATTTCTTTCTAATCTTAAACCTTCACCTACACTTAAACACTTCAAATTGATCAACACTCTACTACAATCATCTTCATTTCGAGCTCGAACATTGTGTCAAACGGCGTTTTCAATATTTACGCCGTCTGAAATTTCTAACAACTTACCCGAGGGGTTTTCGAATTCGAAAACCTAGGTCACCGGCGTTTTGATCCGACCGCCGTGCACCGGCGACGTCTCCGGCGACATTTCCAATAGTGGTAGTGTTTGTTTTGAGTATCTTGGTATCCTCGATACCCTTCACCTTGGTAGCCTTGATACCCCCAATAACCTTGGTAATCTTGGGAGTCTTGAAATCCTTGATCTTGGTAGCCTTGATACCCTTGGTCTTGATAGCCTTGATGCCCCCCATAACCTTGGTTTCTAGGATAGTTTTGTTTGTGAGGAGCCCTATCGTAGGATCGACTACCTTGGCCTTGACTCCTAGGTGGTACTCTATCATAAGATTGACTACCTTGACCTTGGTATGCTTGATTATTGGAAAAGGATTGTTGGCCTTGTTGTTCCTTCGTTTCATCTCTCCACCAAAAATTAGGATGATTCCTAGATCCGAGGTTGTAGTGTTGAGCATAAGGGTCACTTCTATTTTGAAATCCTCTATCACTACCTTGGCTTTGACCACCTTGGTTTCCCCTAGGTCTATCACCTTGATAACCTCTACCACCTTGAAATCCTCTCCCACCTTGGTTTCCACCATAGAACCTGATACAGTATGGGCCATAAAGCCCATACAAGGTCAAGCATACCACACGAGATGAGGACCCCCACCTTGCTTGACAGCTCACACCTAGTACACACACGTGAGCCCCCCGTGCACAGCTCGTGCACAACGCATGGAGGAACACAACAGAATCCATGGAGACGCTCACACCGGATGAGGCTCCCAACAGGTATAAAGGAAGGAGAGCTTCCTCTCTCTTTCCTCAGATTCTCTCAACCTGTTACATAGATTTTCTCTCTCTAAAACACCCCAAATCTTACTTGGGCGTCGGAGCGGGCGACGGCCGAACGCCGTCCGCCTGAGCTCACGTTGCTCATCGTGCAGGTAAAGAGAGAAGGTCATCACCTTGCTGGAAGTCCAATCTACACCGGAAATCCTGAACCATATCATTAGCACCGTCTGTGGGGAGCGCTGATCTATCTCGCTCACGCAGCTCGATGGAAGTTCGATGGAGCAGACCCCGATTGCAGAGGGGACCATCCTTGATGTCACGCCGCCGACAAACCCACCCGTGCGGCACACCAATCAAGAGCCCATGACTCCGGAGATGTTTCAGGTCATGATGGCTCCGTTCTTAGCATCCCAGGAGAGGGTGCTGTCAAAATTGAAATCCCTGGAAGAGAAGGAGGAAGCCCGACAGCTCGGCCAGAAGATTGCGCCGACAAAGCTGAATTTCGACGGCGAGGAACAAGAGGCAGTGTCGCACCTCCCGGCGAAGAAGCAAACCCAGAAGAAAGGCAGCAACGACGACGCAGCCAAATCAGATGGGCGCGGATCCTGTCAGCACGGAGGGAGAGGCCAGGATCCAGATCTGAACGACTGGAAATCGGGATATGTTTATTCCAACGCCGGAGAAGTTCACGTGGATGACAGGAGGCGTGGAGATTATGAAGATCACCTTCCGGAGATCGAAAAAGGGTCACCGTGGGTGAAGAAGATCCGGCTCGCTGTGGCCGATCCCAAGACCAAGATCCCCCAGAACCTGGGCACGTATAGCGATGCTGTCGATCCTGAGGACCACATGCACACGTTCATCACCAACATGTCAACGTACGCCATACCGTAGGCGATCTGGTGCAAGGCGTTTGCTACCACCCTCACTGGAGCAGCGCGTCTGTGGTTCAAGGCTCTGCCAGATGGCAGCATCGCCAGCTTCAAGATGTTGGAGGAGAAGTTCCTGCGCAGGTTCATGCAGAGGAAGCAATTCACTAAGGAGTGCACCGACATCATTTCAATCCGCCAGAAGAGAGGAGAAAGTTTGTTCGAGTATTGGGAACGGGTCTCGAGTCTGGCCAACCAGGTGAAGAACCTCACCGAGAAGCTGATGATCGACTCTTTTGTGAAGGGGTTGATTCACAAGGAGATGAAGCAGGAGTGCTATCTCTGCAAGGTGAAGACCCTTGAGGAGTTGATGGAACGCATTGAAAGCTTTTCACGTGTTGACGAGATGAACCTGGAAGGGGATGATGGCGGTTATGTCGCACGCAACAAGAACAAGAAGAACGCTGGTTCCAACATGCACTACTGGAGAGTGACATCCCCCACGTCGGTAGATCGTGGGTTATATGGCGGGTTGACCCGCCGTTACTGGAACTGCCGTGCATCGGCGTTCCAGTTTTGCACGGCGGAAGCACCCGCCGTCCAAGGTTTTCGAATTCGAAACCTGTTTGTATATCAAATACGACTCGTAAGGTCTGCAGACTCTATCATGTCCCAAAACAAAAACATTCTTACGAAATCGAAACAAAAATATAATGAACGGTCCAAATTTCAAAATCGAAAGTCTATGACATTACTGTTTCAAATTCAACGTATTCTGATATCGAAAAGAAGTAGCATGTACATCAATTTTTCCGAGATCGAAAACTTTTATTTTGGCATAGAGTATTACAACTTACGAGTTCGAAAATTATTCATCGGCTGCCAAAATAATATCCGCCAAATTGGCCGGAAAAATAAGCTTGCCAAATGCTTCCGATATACTCCTTTTGGATCTGTTTTCGCCATATTCACGGCAATGGTCAACCGAGTGACCTATTCTTGCGGCGATGGTCAACCGAAATGCCAACAGTCGGTGCAAGCTTCCTGCGAATTCCAGCAGTCTGTATTACAAAGGATTTAACTGTTAGCTACTCATCAAATGCTCAGAAATCAGAAAGTTAGCTACAATTATTAAAAAGAAATCACCTTGAATTCCTCCAGAGTGAAACCCCTTCCAGCCCTGACCTTCATGTTGTACTTAACGGTCTGGCCACGAACAACAGGGCAAAGAGGTCCAGCAGTAGGCCAAAATTAAGGATCCCTAAGCAGCTGGACCCTAAACTGAACAAAATTAAGGATCCCTAAGCAGCTGGACCAACCAACCATAAAAGACATCTTTTTTAAGAGCTCATCAGCATCACAAACACTATGCAACCGCAACTGGAAGCAAAATCGACCTTTCCATGTAATTAGACAAAAACCCCATCTCGGCGAACTCAGAAACGCGGCTCTCTTTCAGGAGACCCCCGTCTTACATCACGAAGTTCCTGGCCGGGAACCAATAGCTCTACCCCGTCACGGCGTTGTCATCATCCCAATCAACACCCAAATTTCCGCCTCGTCGCAATTTTTCAGATCACCACCACGACGTCGCCCGCCTCGCTAAAATCCCCAGCTCATCGACACGATTCCTCCAAGCTCATCACCAAGAACACAGATCGGGTTTGTTCACAGAAGAAAAAGGAGAGAGAGAATACAGATAAGATTTCAGATCGTGGTTAAATAGGCAAAAATATGTGGCTCAGATTTATATGGTTGGGAAGATTAATGGTTCAGATAAATACATGTAATGTTTTAAGCAACTTTTGATTAATTAATATAAGAGGCAATTAAATATTGGTTCAAATATCCTGAACAGGGAATTTAGTGATAGGGTGACATCTCATGGATATAGTTCTGGAAGAGGGGTTCAGAAAGTGTCACATCTCATGTATGCTGATGATTGCTTAATCTTTATAGAATGCAAACAAGCTGTGATACAGAAACTGGCAAAAGATATAGAAATGTTTGCAAGATACTCTGGACAGAGAATCAACTTTTCCAAATCAGGTATACTGGTGAGTCCTAATACAGATGCCAATATGGAATTATATATTAGGAACACACTGAACATTCATGAGGTTGGAATTGGAACTAAATACCTTGGAATGGTTATAGACTTCACACAGGGCAAGTGTCAGATATACAGGGAATTATTAGAAAAGTTCAGAAGGAAATTTGACACATGGAAAAATAGATTCCTAAGTCTGTCAGGTAGGATTACCATGGCTAAGCATGTGTTAGCATCATTACCAGTATATCCAATGGGGATTTTTAAAATTCCAAAAACAGTACTAGATAAATTGGATAAAATATAGCAAAATTTATATGGAATGGGGAATTGGATGCTAGAGGAATTCACTGGAGTTCATGGAAAAATATGTGCTTACCAAAGAATAGAGGTGGTTTAGGTCTTAGATCTGCATATCAGATGAATAAGGCATTAATGGCAAAGCATGCTTGGAAGTTTATACAAGAGGAGGATTCTCTGTTGGTCCAAGTGATGAAGCAATAGTATTGTAAACACATCTCCTTTAAGGAGGTTAAGGAAAAACCTAATGATTCATGGGGATGGAAAGGAATACTTTGGGGTAGGGACTTTATTAAGTCTAAGTGGAAATGGAGAACAAGTTAGGTTAAAAGATAACTGGATAAATGAAGACTCACCATCTGGGCAGAACATCATACTGGATATTCAACATGAGAATATGATGGTGGCTGAGTTACTGGATAATAACAAACAATGGGATGTGCAGAAACTAAAAAGGATTTTTCCTGATTCTGAAATTAGGAAGATACTCAGAACTTATGTCCCCAAGTATGGAGAGAATGAAGATCAAATTATATGGCCATATAGTACTGATGGGAGGTACACTGTTAAAACAGGATACAGATGTCAGGACTCTAAGATAGAAGAGGAGGCCTCTTCATCTACACAGCCAAAACCAAAGTGGAAAGGGTTCTGGAAAATTAAGGTCCCCATTAAAATCCAGATGTTCTTGTGGAGAGCACTGACTAATTCCTTGCCAACAGCATCAAACCTGGTGAAAAGGAAAATAATAGAAAATGGATGTTGTAATAGATGCAAGGTGGAGTGTCAAGAGAATCTGGAACATGAACTCTTAACTTGTGAAATGTCAAAAAGGATATGGAGAGCTTCATGCCTGGGACTAAATTTTGATGAAGGACAAGAACTCACATTCATGGGATGGTTCTGGAACTGGATGAGTATAGTTCCTGATGAAGAAATACTGTTGATATCTATTGCTTTATTGTGGAATATATGGAAATCAAGAAACTCCTTGGTATTTAGAAATCAGGAAGAGGATATTATGCAGGTATTGCAGAATGCTCAATCAGATCTGCTGACATTTAAACAAGGCACATGGCAGAAGGGGGAACCTGAAATCAAAAGCTTAATTCTTAATGGGGAACATCATATTGACATTGAACCTCAAAGGCAACAACAGAACAGAAATATGGTGGTGCTAAGATTAGATGGTGCATTCTGGAAGCTGAATAGCCATGGATCAGCAGCCTGGAGCATCATCAGAAATGGAGAGGAAGAACATAAAATAACAAGTGCAGTTCACTTTCCCTCACAATCAGCTTTATTTGCAGAAGCAATGGCCTGCTACAACGGGTTGCTCACAGGGGTAATGCTGGGAATCACTGAACTACAAGTATACACAGATTCCCAAATTCTAGAACAACTTTTGCAGAATGGAAGGATCTTGCCACCTTGGGAATTACAAGGTCTAATTTCAGACATTAGGAAGCTGATACAGATGTTTCCAACTTTCAAGTGTCACAAAGTTTCTAGATCTCTAGTTCAGTATGAGCATGACATAGCTCATGGTCTTAAATGTAATGCCACATGTTTATTACTATAATATACAGATGTTTGTTGCTCAAAAAAAAAAAGTGATAGGGTGACATAAATATTTATACCTATAAATTAATAAAAATATCAACTAAAGTTTGGTATTTTCATCAGTTACATAAACACAACCAAGTATTGTTTATAGGAAAGTTATATAATGTTATTAAGATTGATATAATGTTCATGTGATCGATAATAGTTAGTCTTTATATAAAATCAAGTAATTATATCATCTTTGTTAGTTGTACTTGATTAAGTTAGTATAAGTCGAACAATTTTTTTCCTTGGGTACTTTGTTAATTAGTGTTTATAGAAAGTCTAGTAAGTAATACACAACATTTCATATATCATACTCAATTTAATTCGTGTTTATAAAAAATCAAATAATATTCAACCTTCAACTAATTATATTTAATTTAGATACTATATGGCAAAAGTCGAAATGACCTTTGCTTAGTTATATCCATTATAATTAGTGTTTATCAAGTGTCCAATAATGTTTGATTTGTTATATTCACTTTTGTTAGTGTTTTGATTAATTATACTTAGTTTTATCTTCAACTATTGATTAGTTGTACAAGTCAATGTTTATACAAATTCAAGTAATACTATCTTATTGATAAGTTGTACAAGTTAATATTTGTGGAAAAGCTACATAAGATTACTTATATTCAAGTTAAATTTTGTGTTTTCACTAATTAAACATATATATTATAATATGTATGTATACATGGATATCCTAAATGATTATCTTAACATATTAGTATTTAGTTGTACTCAATTTAGTTAGAATGTATATAAAGGTGAATAAGTTTAGAATCTATAGATTTCGTTAGCACTTTTAGAATACTAAACTTATTTATTTAATGTATGAGTCTTACTTGACTCAATAAGTCTTTTAAGTATATCTCCAGTAAGAATAAGTTTAGCTATACTCAATAGAGTATATTTCAGATTTGTTAATGGTTAGTTATACTCAATTTAGTTGGTATTTATAGAAAACCGAATAAGTTTTGATCGTAAGTTAGTTATACTCATTTAGCTATTTACCGAAAGTCAAATAATCAAGGTGTCGCCTTTGATTCATTGTGCTCGATTTACCTAGTGTTTACAGAAATTTAAGTAGTGAAGATGTGACTTTTGATTGATTATAATCAGTTTAGTTTATTTTTATAGAAAAAGTTAAGGTTTGATCTAGTTATAACATTGACGTTTCAAAAGTTTTACTTATCAGTGTTCCTAAAAAGTTAAGGTTTGACTTATGATTGTGATTACTTAAACAAGTTATTCTTCATACAAATTCAAGTAATATCATCTTATTTGATTAGTTATGCAAGTTATTATTTATGGAAAGTTAGATATTATATAGATTCAAGCTAAGAGTTGGTATTTTCATTAATTGAGCTTAAGTTACATAAACTTTATTAAGTAGTGTTAATAGAAAAGTCATGTAACGTTTATATGAGCATTTGAAGTTAGTGTTTATAAAAAGTAAAGTATGTTATTCTCTTTGATTAGTTATACTCAATTTAGTTAGTGATTATAGTTATTTGAGTAATGCCGACTTTCGAAGGCCTTGTTCTTGTGAAATTATTTGTATATTAGTTTCATTACTTTCTTAGAAAACAGTTTAATTGAATATAAATATGATTTGATGAACTATAATTGATTAAGTTATACTACTTTTATTTATTTTGATTAAATTTCATTCAAAATAGCAAACAATAGCTTAAAAGGACGTGGTTTAAAATTTTTAACTAAATAACTATTTGGAAATTATTTTTAATTTATTTATTACGAGACTATAATTAATTTATTGATTTAGAAATATTACATCAAATTATGAGGATTCGAGTTCGAAACAGAAGTAAAATAATAATTTATATTCTTTTCGATTTCGAAAAGCATTTTGAATGGAACATTATGAATTCGGAGGAAAAGTAGGAGATATCTAATACATTTGTCGCTCAATATTTTTGAATTCTAAACCAAATCGGTCCATGTTTTTAGAGTCGAACCATGTCTTACTGATATCTTCAAATACATTTTGAAACCAGGTGCACAGTTACCAAAAACAAAGAAAACTAAGAAATGTTTGTTTTAGTTGAAAAACCAAAGACGTGCATATTTTTACCTCAATATGCATTTCTTAGTTTGCATGCAAGATCTATGTGCTGTTAATTACAGGCAACTTGCTGCACCAATCTCTGTAATTAGCAAGACATGGTCATGGAAATTAAAAAAAGACAGAAACATCACGCAAATACCTTTACGGAGACGAAACAAGACAAAGTCATGCTAACTCAATTACTGAAGCATGCATGGTTTCGGATTCGAAAGACGAAATAATTCATTCAAATAATTCAAACTCTCTTTTAACTCAAAACAACATGCCTTACGACTACGAAACACGGCCATCATACACTGCACTGTTCCTCGGAATTAATGAATATTTAATCAATTGCTCAGCTTTTCAAATTACGAGTTCGAACCATCAGATTCATTAACGTTTCGAAATCGAACCATCAGCTTCGTAAACCTTCCGAGATCGAACCATAATCTTCTCAAAATTTTCGATTTCGGACAAGACTTTTGAACCTTCCGAGTTCGAATTGTCAGTTTTTCAAACTTTCCGAAATCGAACTAGCAGCAGAATTTCTCGTTTCAATCTCGCAAACATATGCATATCATTTTTTACGAGTTTGGACTCATATGTCAGTCTCAGTCGAATGATAATCTTGCAAAAAGGAATACGTCCGACCACGAAAATATATATTTCGAATTCGAAAACACATATTTACAGCGTATGCAAAATATACGTCGTTATATTTCTGGAACGATCTACCCGACCAAGTTTCGAAGTCGAAAACTTTTGAGAGCGGCGTTTAGGTACCACCGACGTGCAACGGCGACGTCTCCGAGAAGGTTTCCAGTAGTGACGCAACCGTCAAAAAAGGGTGGAGGTGAGAAGTTCAGCAAGTTGAAGGACACCTCCTTCACCCCGCTGACACAATCACCACGTGAGATCCTCAGCTTGTTAGCTGGCAAGAACCTGCTAGATGCTCCGAGCAGGATGAAGAAGCCAGCCAACATGAGGAACAAGGCATATTACTGTGAATACCACAATGACCATGGACACGACACCAACGATTGTTACCACTTGCGTGCTGCAATTGAGAAGTGTGTGAGATCCGGACAACTAGACCACCTCGCCAAGGAGGCCAGAGCCCACGACAAGGCCACCTGGTCGACCGAAGCATCTGGACGACGGAGTTTCTAAGGGATACAAGAGGAAGAGCTCGGACTCCAGAACCCTCTCGTCCCAGCTTCAAGGGGAAGGAGGTGGCACGATTAGAGAGGTATTCGGAAGATGAGGACGAGCATTATGAGAAGCGCCAGCGTGCAGACCGGGAAGACACCCCGGACGACAGCAGAAGGAAGTCAACCATTACCAACATTTACACCATCATAGGTGGAAGTGCAGGCGGCAAGACTGAGGAAGGCTCGGTGTAGGAAGGTGCCAGAACCAACACCGAGAGAAAGGAAGTTGGTGGAGGATGAAGTCATCATTTTCAGCTCAAAAAACCCAATCCCAGATCGTCCTGCTGGAGGTGATGCGGTGGTAATCCAAATCCAGATTGCAGACAAGCTCATTTACAGGGTGTATGTGGATGGGGGCAGCTCAGCCGAGGTGATGTACTGGCACTGTTTCACGCAACTGGGCGAGGACATGAAGAAGAAGCTGAAGCCTACTGCCACCCCGCTCGTGGACTTCGCGGATAGGGAGGTATGGCCAGAAGGTACAATTTACATCCCCATAACTGTTGGTGAATACCCATATAGCAAAACCATCGAGGTGGAGTTCATTGTGGTGAAAGTCAGCAGTCCCTACAACATGATATTTGGGCGTCCTGCGCTAGCACTCATGAAGGGAATAGTGTCGACCTTGCACCTGTTACTCAAGTTTCCAACCAAGGCAGGCATCGCTACGGTTAAAGGAGACCAGCAGAAAGCAAGGGAGTGTCACCGCATTGCTCTTAGCAACAAGAAGAGGAATGTGGATGGCACGAGTGAAGAAGCAGGTCCAGGTTATCGCCGACGTGTTGTTGCCATAGTGACGACTGCAGCACTACGCGAGGTAGAAGACCCGGTAGGCGAGACTGCACCTGTCGAACTGGGTCGCAAGGGGAACCAGGTCGTACAGGTTAGAGTGTCTCTACCGGAAGACGTGAAAGAGAGATTTGCCGCAGTGCTAAGGGATTACGCAGACGTGTTCGCTTGGGAGTCCAGCGATATGACAGGGGTGTCGGAGGAGATTGGGTGCCACGCCCTCAAGATCTCACCGGACTTCAAGCCTGTCGTCCAGAAGAAGCGAGCACTCTGCAAGGACAGGAACAAGGCGGTCAACAAGGAAGTGGACGAGTTGATCAAGTCGGGTATTCTGGTCGAGGTGAAGTACCCTACCTGGCTAGCCAACCCCGTCTTGGTTAAGAAACCAAACGGATCGTGGAGGATGTGTATCGACTACACCAACCTCAACAAGGCTTGTCCTAAAGATTGTTACCCACTGCCAATGATTGATCAGAAGGTGGACGCATTAACAGGGTACAAGGTGAAGTGTTTCCTTGATGCGTATAAAGGTTATCACCAAATCCCCATGAAAAAGGAGGATGTGGAGAAGACAGCCTTTATTACGGAGAGATGAGCATTTGGATACCGGATGATGCCGTTCGGACTCAGGAATGCTGGAGCAACATAACAACGTGTGGTCGACAAAATATTCAAGGAGCAGATAGGACGCAACTTGGAGGTCTACGTCGACGACATGGTGATCAGGAGCAGGGACTTCAACACGCTGACTGAAGACGTGAAGGAAACCCTGGAGCATTTTCAAAGCACAGGTCTAAAACTCAACCCTCTCAAGTGCCAGTTCGGGGTCCAAGAAGGACGATTCTTGGGCCACATGGTCACAAACGAGGGGGTACGAGCAAATCCAGACAAGGTCAAGGCGGTGCTGGACATGAAACCACCAAGGACAGTGAAGGAAGTACAAAGTCTGAACGGCAAGTTGGCGGCATTGAACCGTTTCTTATCAAGAGCAGCTGAACGCGCACTCCCTTTCTTCAAGGCGCTGAAGAACAGTGTCAACAAGAAGGGAGACGTCAGCTGGGGACCTGAACAAGATGAAGCTTTCGACGACTTGAAGAAGCACCTGCATAGCTTGCCCTTGTTGACATCACCTCAACAGGGTGAAACCCTCTACCTGTACGTGTCGGCCGGAGTGGAGACCGTCAGTGCAGCCCTTGTACGAGAAGAAAGTAAGGTACAGAAACCCATATACTTTGTAAGTAGAGCTTTGCAGGGAGCAGAAACAAGGTACACTGGAGAAGAAAAGCTGGCCCTGGCTGTGGTGCATGCAGCCCGACGGCTCATACACTATTTCCAGGCGCATCCTGTGGTGGTGCTAACCAACCACCCCATGAAGGCCATCCTCACCAGACCAGAAGCATCAGGCCGGTTGGCTAAATGGGCGGTGGAACTTGGCGAGCACTCAATCGAATACTCACCAAAAAAGGCCGTCAAGGGTCAAGTTGTCGCTGACTTCCTAGCAGAAATGCCCCCAGAAGTGAAGAAAGCAACACTCCCACCTGAAACCAGCGCAGCTGGAGAAAAGAGAAAGCGAGCTCCAAGTGACGAGTGGCAGCTACATGTAGATGGAGCATCTGGTGTAGAAGGTGTCGGCGCGGGTTTGGTTCTGACCGACCCAAGTGGAGTTGAAGTCACTTATGCATTGCGATTCGAATTTTCCGCATCAAAGAACGAAGCTGAGTACGAAGCCCTGATTGCGGGAATGGAGAAAGCAAAGAAGCTTGGAGCGAGGAAGTTGATGGCACATAGCGACTCAATGCTTGTGGCGAAACAATATGAAGGAGCTTACCTAGCTAAGGACCCTGGCATGATGAAGTACAGGGACAAGGTGAGATTGTTGGCGTCGAAATTCGAGGAATTCGACATCATCAACGTGCCAAGGTCAAAAAACACCAGAGCTGACGCCTTGAGCAAGTTAGCATCCTCAACACGGGCACACTTGAACAAGGCAGTGATGGTGGAAACCCTCACACACAGGTCAACTGACAACAAGACGGTGGGAGCTATTGATGTTGTTGAGGGAACAAGCTGGATGAAATCGATGATGGATTTCCTTGCCAACGGAGTGGTCCCCGAATGCAGAAAGGAAGCCAGAAAGCTGAAACTCAATGCTCCTAACTATGCGTTGAAAGATGGAGTTCTGTACAGACGGGGTTTTCTAGAACCTTGGTTGAGATGTCTCACCCAGTCAGAAGCAATGCGAGTGGTTCGAGAGGTGCATGCAGGATGTTACGGAAGTCATCAAGGCGGCAAAGCACTTGCATTGCGGAACACCAGAGCGGGTTACTGTTGGCCTCGCATGAAGGAAGATATCAACCAGATGACCAAGAGCTGCAAGAAATGTCAAACACATGCAAATGTACCAAGGTTGCAGAGTGAGAAGCTGACGCCCATACAGTCTCCGTGGCCCTTTGCAATGTGGGGAATTGATATCGTTGGCCCTTTCCCAGTCGCAACAGGAAGACGTCGTTTCCTTGTTGTGGCAGTTGATTATTTCACCAAGTGGTCGATGCTGAGGCACTGGTAACCATAACAGGGCGAAGGATGACGAGCTTTGTATGGAAGAACGTGGTCTGCCGTTTCGGGATCCCACAAGTACTAGTCAGTGACAATGGCACTCAATTCGAAGGAGAAGTGTTCAAGGACTGGTGCAGCAACATGGGCATCAAGCAGAAGTTTACATCAGTGGCTCACCCACAAGCCAATGGGCAGGTGGAAGTCACAAACCGAACCATCGTGCAAGGACTGGAGAAGAAACTCGAGCAGCGCAAGGGAGCATGGACAGAGGAGCTTCACAGCGTGTTGTAGTCTTACAGGGTGACTCCAAGAACCAGTACAGGAGAGTCCCCCTACAGACTGTGTTTTGGCACTGAAGCCATCATACCACCTGAGATGCTTGTACCTACCCCGCGAGTGGAAGATCCTCTACCAGTTGCAGGAAACGACGAAGGGTTGAGACAAAACTTGGAGGAGCTAGAATATGAGCGAGAGAAAGCATCGCTCAAAGAAGCAACCTACAAGTCCCGGATGGAGCAAAGATACAACAACAAGCTGCGACCTCGCAACCTGAAGGCTGGTGACCTAGCCTTGAGAAAGAATGAAGCATCAAGAGTGGAAGGACAACTCAAGTTGGATGCCGACTGGGAAAGCCCCTACCGTGTCGTTGAGGCGCTGGGAAAGGGAGCATACAAGCTGGAGCACCTGGATGGAAGACCAGTTCCAAGAACCTGGCACATGAACAACCTCCGCAAGTATTACATGTAAGGCACAACATGGATCTCGTCTCCTTGCCTTACTTGTGATTTCTTCCCTCATTTTCTTCTTTTTCTTTTGATGCAGTGGAGGATCCCAACAGAGGTCAGGCAACTCATTTAGAGTATGCAAGATGATCTTGAGGGAAGCCTCATGAAATGAAAAAAGAAGCCCCCGACAGAGGTCAGGCAGCCTGATAAGGTTTGCAAGATGATCTTGAGGGTGGCCTTTGTAGTCCCAGAACTTACAAGATGAATGCAATGAGAAGTATTTTTCAGTATATCTCACCAAGGCACGAACCAGTCATCTGGTAGATGTCTCTTTTCTCATTTTATTCTTTAAATAATGCACTGACACGAACAAGTCAACTTGTAGAGGTCATTTCTACTTGCTATCTTTGTGATAAAAATGCAGTGACAACAAGAGCAAATATGGCTTGAAAAAGAAGTGCAAGAAGATGGAGTTTAAAAAGAACCCAAAATAAGTGCAAAACAGTTTCAGAAAAGAAACTTGCATCTAAAAAAGGGCCTATACCATAAAAAACAAGTTGAAACACTGAATTCAACTTGTTACATGGTGCAAAAGGGCAACATGATGGAGACGTCCATCATGCCCATAAATTTGCAACAAATAAAAGCTTGTTAAAGCAAGAAAAACAGATAAGTAATAAATGCTTGTGCTAATTAAAAAAACAACCCAGATATTCAAAGAGAATGAAAAGATGGCACAAGCGCCATAAGGAAAGAGCATACAAGCTCATCAAAAAGTAAAAATCTTCACTGATTAGCAGGTGAAACCGACAGACTTGGTTGCCACATCATCAACTCCTCAAGAACCAATTCAGGGCCAAGGGTGGAGAAGTACTCCTGGAAGTCATACTGTTGGAAAGGAGCATGCACACGTCCAAGCTGAAGCTTCATCTCTGCATCATCTGACACAGTGGCCATGATGTTATCAGCCTCAGTCAGAGCTTCATCAAGAAGACGCTTAGCCACAGGACTCTGATCCACATTGGCCCGGATCCGACTGAAGCCTGCATCCCTAAACCAGGTCCTTATCCTGAGGTGCTCTCCAATGACAGCATCACGCTGCTCCAAATCTGCACTAAGGACCTTGATCTTGTCCGCCAAATCTTGGTTGGCCATCATCGCCATGCTCAGCTTGTCTACCATCTCTTTGTTCTTACCAGAGAGCCGGCCAACTTCCTCAACAAGAGCCAACTTGGATTCAAGAAGACTCTCCTTGTCAGATTGGAGTTGAGCCAAAGCAAGATCCTTCTCGGCACCTAGCTCGTTGATCCTAACGATGCTAGCGCCAGCCTGATCCAACAGCTCTTTGGCCTTGCGAAAATCTCCACCAAGTTGCTTCTCCCAAGATTGGACAGCAGAAGCCAAACACAAGCCCTACACGTGATAACAATATGAGTCTAATCCAGAAGAACATAATCATCAAAAACAAATAAAAGGTAAATAAAAATACCTCCACAGCTGAGGTAGTCAGCCTATCTCCCAGATTGCTCACCCCAGACAGGTTAGTGAGCGGGTTAGCTAGCCAAGACTCCATGTAGGGTTGCGGGATCGACTGCAACAAGAGGCGACGCAGT
Source organism: Sherardia arvensis (assembly GCA_948330725.1). NCBI lineage: Eukaryota > Viridiplantae > Streptophyta > Magnoliopsida > Gentianales > Rubiaceae > Sherardia > Sherardia arvensis. Next base: position 10,598,046 of record OX415237.1, read on the forward strand.
TCAGCAGGAGAACAACCCGGTAGATCAGATGCAGGCAGTGAGCTCCCAACTAAAGCAGGGACAGACTTCCGAGCGGCCTTAGTCTCCTCGGGAGGTGCAATACGTTTCGCCATAGCATCAAATATCTTCTCCACCTTAAGACGCGAGCCTTCAGCATCATCAACACCATGGTCAGGAGGAGAAAACTGCCGTTTTCTCCCCTTAGAGGAACCATCTGCAGTAAAATCAATCACCTCGCTGCCACCTGTGGCAGTAGAACCCCCAGATCCCTTCACAGAACCTCGACTCAAACGAGGTGGCCTACGGGAAGACCTCACCACAGAAACAGGTTCAACCATAGGAGAAGCAACTTCAAAACCAAGAAAACCAGAAATAAAAAAAAAATCCCAAAACAACATGGAAAACAACAAAAGGAGAGACAATCCGAAACACGTACCCACAACAGAAGGCCTTGCCACGCGCACACAACCCATGGGAAGATACGACATCCCAGACCCTTGAAGGTTAGACTCATAAGAGAGCAGATGGAAAGGCGCAGGGCTGGCACTTAACATATCAAAGGCAGCTCGAAGCTGAATCATCTCTCCATCGTCAGGGAACTTGGTGCGGCTGCGAACAGGACCAGAAGGAAATGTAGCTGGGCTATCACCGAATACAAGAGACCTCTTCACAAAGACAAACTTCTGGGCCCATTCAACTCGGGTAGGCAGATCTGTCACCACTTTTATCCCCTCCCAGCTCTTCAGAAAGTACCAACACGGTGGCTCCTTGCATGGATGGAAAAAGGCCTTAAACAGTTGAGGAGTTGGGTCTAGGCGATGAATTCGACAAAGCACCTATAACCCACCAATTACGAAAAGATTTAGGGGTTAACAAGGACACATCTAGTTAAGAAAACCCTAAAACTGACTGGAAGAAAGGCGAAAGGGGAAAACGCAACCCACACCTATCAAATCATTCCAGATAAACCACACATTCATCATCTGGAACCTGATCAGCAGAGACATTGGCAGCAGGAAAGGTTAAAATACCCGATAAATCAACATCCACAGGATCCGCTTCGGCCGGGCCTCGCGCAGTGGCCTGAGCAGAAGCAACCACCTCACAAAGACGCTGAAACAGAGATAACTCCTCCGCAGAAACAGAGAAGAACAGAGTCTCAATGGCCGGTTTCATGATTGAAAGGGGCAAGTAAAGAAAAAGAGCAGAAAAGATGAAGGCAAACGAAGAAGATTAAAAAGAATAGATGGTATAAATAGGCAAGGTAATTTATGCCTTTGTCAGATTGAAAAGAAGCGTCCCATCAATGAGAAATTGATGAAATGACGTATCGCTGACATTCCCAAGAAGAACAGGCGCGGCTCTTCTTAAAATCCCGCCAAACAAAATAATAAATGCAAAAGGGATCAACAAGAGAAGAAGCAAGAACGTTGGCAAGACGACATGACCGTTCAGAAAAGATGAACTGCCAAAAGAAAGAAGTAAAGGAAATCGCCATCAAGATGAAGCACGTCAACATGTCACACTACTCCAACATATTCAGAAGCTTCATCACGAGTCCCACAAGGCCATAGCCGCCTACCGCATCATACCGGCACCCACGAACAATACAACAAATAGTCCTGCACCATGAGAACCATGGACAGGACTAGGGGGACTTGATACGGTATGGGCCATAAAGCCCATATAAGGTCAAGCATACCACATGAGATGAGGACCCCCACCTTGCTTAACAGCTCACACCTAGTACACACGTGAGCCCCCCGTGCACAACTCATGCACAACGCATGGAGGAACACAACAGAATCCATGGAGACGCTCACACCGGATGAGGCTCCCAACAGGTATAAAGGAAGGAGAGCTTCCTCTCTCTTTCCTCAGATTCTCTCAACCTGTTACATAGATTTTCTCTCTCTAAAACACCCCAAATCTTACTTGGGCGTCGGAGTGGGCGACGGTCGAACGCCGCCCGCCTGAGCTCACGTTGCTCATCGTGCAGAAACAGGGAGAAGGTCATCACCTTGCAGGAAGTCCAATCTACACCGTCATTCACCTCTCCATCGTAGTATTCTTGAGTTTGGGGACAAGGGTTGGTGGAGTGGTTAAGAGAACATGTGTCACATGTCAAGACTTGTTGCCTGCTATTTCCTCCCATGTTGTTTCCACCACTTTGAGCCACTACTAAACTCTTTACCGCGGCCGTGAGCTCTCTTATCTCCGCTTGAGTAGTATCATCTCTAGTTACTATGGAAATAATCGGCCTTCCCCTTCTACTTCTTCTAGGTCCTTCCTCACGTGCTAGACGTTCAAACAACTCCATAGCATCGGTGGAACCAATTAAAGAAATGGAACCAAGACAAGCCCTCTTCACTAATCGAGAATCTTGTTCATTAAGACCATTGATAAGTCCATGGTTCGTATTCGAACCTCGTTCATACTCGGGCCAGAGCTCGAGAAGGGTCATGGGCTCGAGATACGCGGAGGATGGGTCCACGGGTCCATCAATCCTAATCCTTATAAGGAATGCGTATATTATGAATGTTGTACAAGGAATATACATCTTCTTAAAGATGGTAATACAGCTATCCTAAACATGGTAACACAACCATGTCCGAAATACACTTCTATTATATATGGTAATACAACCCTATTCCCATAAGAGTTGTATTTATACCATAAATACATATCTTGGTGATCTACGGATTGTAGCCATATAAATACCCTACGAGGTTTGGTAAACCTGTCATCAAATCTCATAATTTATACTTTATGCCTTAAGCAAATATACTGACTTGAGCGTCGGAGTGTCTATCCTCGGGACACCCGGGGCCTTTGTTTTGCAGATCAGTTCGTGAGCCTGGTTCGTCGTCGAAGTGTTGGTGTCCTGCATACATCAATTTGGCACGCCCGGTGGGACACTCCACACCCATTGACGATGTCGCCGAACTTTGCATCTGATCTGATCTTGTGTACCTGTTCAACAAGTTTTTTCACGCCATGTCTGAAGCTGAGCAACCTAGGCGGAGCGCCCGAGTCCAGGGCCAAAACGCGGACGAGGACAACCTAGAGGATCTCAGACATGCTCCATCTCGGAACCACCAGCAAGCTCTACCGTAGGAGCCGAAAACTTCAACGTTCCGACATCTCTCGGTCCAAATCCTGTTATGACGGAAACACCATTCTCCGGTCCAAATCCTACTGCATCCGGAGTGCCACTTTCTGGATCGAACCCTTTGGGATCTGAAGTACCGAACTCGGACCAAAGAATCTCGATCCAGACTCTCCTAGTCTAAACCTCTTCGTATCCGGAGCACCATCCTCCAGTCCGGGCCCTACCGCCTTCGGAATCCCACCTTTTGGATCGAATCATGTGGGATCTGAAATACCCAACTCAGTCCAGAGGATCTCGATCCAGACCAACAACTGCATCAACAATCCAGAAGGACTTGACCAAGAGAATGGGATAGGATACAGCGGGTCCGATTCGATCTTTCCTGTGGAAGAAAGAACACAAAGGGATAGAAAAATCCTTGCAGACAAACGGAGAGAAGGAGAGTCTGTGATAGAACATTATCATAGGTATATGGATCTAGACACAAAGCGTTATAATCCAGCTGATAATCCTCTTGATAAACCTTTATCGAAGGATGATACTCTGAGGACGAAGCTGACAACGGCGAATCCCGCCACTACTGAGCATCTCCAAACTATCATGGAGGAATTTGACAGCAAAACGGATATAGGGGCATGTACAAGTTCCCGAGACCTTGACAATAAGGTGAAGGAGCCCGAGATGAAAATACCAAAGGTCGAAAATACTGAACGCACTCCTAAACCAACCTTCGAATCCTACACTCCTCTAGTTAGATCTCGGGCTGAGATATTGTCCATTCACTGGCACCTCATAAAGGACCCGCCCGCCATGAAGGACACAGCTGAGCGTCAAAGGTCTCCGAAATTCTGCCAATATCACCGAGATCGGGGGCATGACACTGAGGAGTGCTATCAGCTCAAGAACGAGATCGAGAAACTGATTCGACAAGGTATTATGCAACAAATTGCACCGTCAATAGCTGGAGACGGCTAAGGTACCCAGAAAAGGTATGGGGGAAAACCTTGGCAGAAAAAGAAGGAAGGTTATCGCAACAACAATAACAACAACAACAACCAAGGGGGCGGAGGCAATAATCAACAAGATCCTCCTCCGCCACCACCTAATGGAGCCAACCGAGTCATCAACGATATAAACGGCTACACAGGAGAAGAAATTTCCCTTACGAAGCTGAAGGATAGTGTGCGGGCCATACCCCACACCGAGCCAGTTAACAAGAGGTTCGGCCCCGAGGAAACTATCTCCTTGTCGAACGCGGACGCCGTGCCAAACCAGGTGCCCCATTCTGATCCACTTATTATCTCGGCAAACATACAGGATAACCTGGTAAAGAGAGTCTTTGTGGACAATGGGAGCGGGGTAGAAGTGATGTTCCAAGACTGCTTCAACAAGCTAGGATTCACCAAGGAAGATCTCAAACCTACGGGTCCAATCTCGGAGTTCACCGGAAATCCAGTCATACCTCTTGGAGAAATCACACTCCCAGTCACAATAGCAGAAGAAACGAAGAGCATAACCCTATACTGCACCTTTGTGGTGGTCGACACCGTCACACCCTTCAACATTATCCTTGGCAGACCATGGATGTGCCAAGCTAAGGCTGTATGGTCTCCTTACCACCTGATGCTAAAATTCCCAACACAGCAAGGAATAGCTTCCATCAAAGGAGACCAAGGAGTGGCACGTTCGTGCATGATCACGGCCATCCGTGACGCCAGGAAAGTAAGAAACATCTCGGCCGACAGCACCATCCCGGGGGATCTAACACCTGATCGTGATCTCGAACAACCCCTAGTGTTCCACTTCGAGGAAGAGGCCTACAATGAGATGATTTCACTATGGCACAAAAGACGCCATCAAATCTTTCAAGTGGGAGAACTGGTAATGCCAGTAGGCCCGTGGTGTACTAACAAGCTAGAAGGAGCGCTGGAGCCTAGGAGGAAAGAACCATACAAAGTCTCAACAGCACAATCTGGTGGATTCTACCTCTTGCGTGCAAACTCGCGAAGGAGAGCACTTGGACCCTGTCATAATGACGCCCTTCCTACGCAGCAGTCAATAAACCTCTAATACAAAGAGACACTATGAAACCATGAAGGGCGAACCCGTACCACGAAGATGGAACGTGATTAACTTACGAAAGTATCACAGAAGATGAAACTCAAGAAAGAGCCTCATAAAGGTTCGAGAATAACAACCTTGTCTGAGAGCCTCATCAAGGTCCGAGACAATCCTGCTATAGCACAAACGGATACTCAAACTCAAACCTACTATTTCCTTTACTTCTTTTCCTAAAAGTTATAAACTTGGATTGAAGTCATGATATCTTTTACACCTATCTTTTTCACTAAGCAATCTTAAATGTCCTTTTCTAAAAAGAGGATTGTTATCCTAAGTATAACATGGATTGCTATTCAAATCAATATGTTTTAAAAGTGTATGATTGGTTAGCTTATATAAGATAAGCTGTTTGGATCCAAAATTCAACTACCAATCGTTTTGAATAAAAGAGATAGGTTCGAGATAGAAAGTACTTCACAAAAGTACTTGATTGAGGTTTATAGACCAAAAGGGTAGACGTGCTCAGAAATCAATCATCTCGAATAACAAAGAGGAAAAACCTCAAAAACAGAAGTTCAAACTCATATCAAAGATGTTACTACATCAGAATATGATGCTTCTAAAATTTCCCAAAGGGATACATAGAGGAAAAACCTCGAACATATCTAAGGTATTATCACATCAGAATATGATACTTGCCTTTGAGATATACGCTTATAAGCGTGTAATTGATGCTTATCTAATATGGGCTGCTCGAACCAACACAGTCACCTCGGGCTAAAATAAAATAATATACCTACAAAAAGTATATGGTCAAAGACCAACATGATACGAGTCACACAAACTCACAAAGTTTGAAACTCGACTCTCCTCGTGATACTCCTATTAAGGTACACATCACTATTTATTCAGGTTATAAAGGTCTTTATATTGCAATCTTCTCAAGGATTGCAATATAAAGACCTTTATAAAGGCAAAATCAAAAACTGTTGTTACACTACGAAACTTCTTACACCTCGTGAAGGTCTTTAAATACAGGGGTACGACCCCGACCACGAGAAGAAGTAGAGGCACGACCTCGAACACTCTGGAGGCCACGGCCCCAATTACTTTCTTCTGCTATCCTCATCAACTGAGAGGACATAGGGGATCCACTTCTATTTTCTATAATCACAGGTTGAGTAGGAGAGTCAATAGAGACACGAGCTCTAGGAGTAGGTGTCACCTCTCTGCCCCTTCCACATGGGATCCCTCAAGATACACCACTTTGAACATGAGGCCTTATCAAAGGTCCTGAATATGGGACACCAGAAGGTCCACCTATCTCCCTCCTTGAAGACCCTGAAGGTATGACAAACACACCTTGAGCCTCTAGTTCCTTTATTTGGAACCTGCAAGCGTTAAGCTCGGCCTGGCACATTCTCAACTCATCTATCCTGGAGGTATTCTTGTGATTCACAGTGATAGTGTCATCTCGGAGTCTAGAAATAAGAAGATACTTCTCATGACTTTCACCCTTGACATTCATTAAGTCACTCTTGACTTTCCTCCATTCTTGTTCATACTCTTTATTGGTGGCCACGACCTTGTTGTGAGCATCTTCTATATCTTTATATCTCTTTTGAAGATCACTCAGCTCCTGATTCAACTTAGCTCTTCGCTTCAAAGCCTCTTTGAGCCCACTGTGAAGACTCTCACATTCTTCCCGCACAATGCTGAAACAGCCTTTAGAGTCATCCAGATCTTCCTCCAGTTCCCTGCTCTTCTGAAGGACAGCTTCATACTTGACCTGCATGTCAGCACAAGCGGCAGAGCAACACTGGACATAAAGGAAGATAAAGACCAATCAATTCCAAAGGCAAAGCACATGTTCAGAATACATGGAAAGCCAAAATCTGGCGAAAAGAGAAAAATATTGAAGTAAAAGACAAGGCTCTAAGGAATTACAGTCTTCTCCTGCCCACCAGAAATCTTCGGGTCCTCAAGTAAAATTTCAGGAGCCGGCTTCTCCACAAGGAATGTCAGCTCAGGATACAAACTGGACAGTCTGTCCTGGAACTCCTCCAGAGTTAAAGCCTTCTTCAAAGATTCCAGACTAGACAGTAGACTTTCTCAAACCCCCCAATCTGGCTAAATTTCGCCCGAAACTCCTTCAAATTCTCTGGCACTTCCGGCCAAGTGTAGGCAGGGGCAACACATCCTTTAATCTCTTCATTGAGAAACCCCTTCAGAGGAATCCACATCTTTGAGAGCTCAGATTTATGGTAGAATTCACCATATTCTTGGCGATGAGCCTCCATCTCTGGATAGTTGAGGCAGAAGTCTATTATCAACCGAACTAGCCGCCTCTGGCTAACGGGATTAGCATACCGGTCTCTCTCCGCTTCCACTAAAGCCATGTTCTTTTTCAGTTCTAAGAAGGAACCATCAGACAGCCTTTTTGCCTTCTTCAAGGCTTGATTCTCCTCTTCCAAGGCCTTTATTTTGGCCTTAGCCTGAGCCATCTCATTCTGGAGATGCTTCAGCATATCTGAAGGTTCCTTAGACCTCTTGGACATCTCCTCCTTCATCAGCTCGAGCTCGGACGCCTGCCCTTGAGAACGGTTGTACAGTGTCCAAAGGGAGTCGTACATATGCTTCATCTGACCCACAGACTGTAAAAGAAGACAAAGAGAGTTAGCTAATTACACAGCAAATCCTATTAAGAGCTAAACCGAATCATACCTGGCTAATCTCGGGACAGCCTAGTACCACCTCGACCAGAACCTCGGAAGGAGGAGGTGACACGTATTTCTCGAAATCTTCCAATGGTCCGAGTTTGAGCCTTGGCTTCTTTGGAGACCTGTCTACAGAAATCCATGAAGCCTCGAGATCCCTATTCTTCTCATTACTACTCAATAGCCCCCTTGATTCAGCTATCTGAGACAACAAATTGGCTGCCCTGTTCGTCCTAGAAGCACCCACTGCACATACAAGGAATAAAGTTAGCGTAAGAAGCAATGGACTTAAGAAAATACTTTATACTTTATACTTTACGCCTTAAGAAAATATACTTTATACTTTACGCCTTAAGAAAATATACTGACTTGACCGTCGGAGTGTCTATCCCCGGGACACCCGGGGCCTTTATTTTGCAGATCAGTTCGTGAGCCTGGTTCGTCGTCGAAGTGTTGGTGTCCTGTATACATCAACCATTGTAAAAGAAAGCAACCAACTGAGGTTCGGTGTAGCCATGGTAGGGGCAACTTGCCACAAGCATTTGAAATCTCTCCCAATAGTCTTGGAAACTCTCCTCTTCCTCCTTAAGAATGTTACTAATAGCTTTGACTATCACCGAAGACTTAGAGGGGAAAAGAATTTATCAAGAAACCTTTCTTTCAATTCCGACCATGAGATGATGGAGTTGGAAAGGAGACGACTCAACCACACCCCTGCTTTATCTTTCAAGGTAAAAGGAAAGGTTTTCATTTTAAAATGATCCTCATCGACTCCAGAGGGTTTCATGCTACTAGTAACTCGAAGGAAGGAATCGAGATGGTAGTTAGGATCGTCGGTGTCTCGACCATAAAAGGATGGAAGTGCATGTATAACCCCCGACTTGATCTCACATTCGGTACCCGTCGGAAAGACGATACTCGATTTTTCTTGATCATAGGCTTGACGCATATATCCCCTCATAGGAATGTTGGTGGGGGGTTGTTGGCACGGTGGAAGGGATTGAAAAAGGTATCCTGGGGTGCTTCTTCTCCCACCATGTTGGAATTGGATGGCTCACTTTCTGAAAAATTGTTGGAAGATATACTCTCTTGTGTACTCCTCCTAAGTTGTCAAAGAGTCCTAGTTAACTCGGAGTCGTAGTTTTCAAAGGGTCTTGGTTCGAGGAACGAGTACGAAGCATGCACCAAGAGCTAGAGCAATATGTCTCCAAGAAAAAGAAAAAGAAAACCATAGAAAATAGAGTTAAAGAAAAACTACAATCAACACCTAAAAATATGCCTCTTCCCCGGCAGCGGCGCCAAAATTTGGGAGGTCGTCGTTATACCTCTCCAAGAATACAATTTATATTTGCTCACAAGCTTTACACACAACTAAGCATATAGTGCCAAGTAAGGTTCGTATCCACAGAGAAAAGGAGATTTTCAAGTATTTCAAATAGATTTCCTACTTTAACTACTAGAATACATATAATATAATAATATATAAAAGTGATGTAAATGGGGGGAAATTGGAGTTTGGTTGTAGAAAACACTACAATGTCATGCCAAGCTAGAGTCTAAGATCACAACTAAACTATATAAAAGATAGATTAACAATGAGATTATTAAACTTGGGGCACTCGATGTCAACTTTCGACTAAAGGTTAATCATTGAACTACCACACATTGTACTTGGGGTTTGCGATTAATTATCGACATTAAAGATCTCAAAGCAAGATATTCAATCTATTCTCTCTTTCATAAACAAGAAACAACATAGCATCATTTCAAGGTACTCATCTTTAGATAAAATAAGTGGAAGCACTATATTTCATCTAGTGATGGCATTATACATGAGAATCGGTAGCATGTAAGCAAGGCAATTGAACATTCATGAGGAACAATAGATGAAAGCATACAAAGCACTACTCCTAGTTTCTCTAACCATCACTTAAGGAAATATTAACATTTTACCCATAGATTTAGCAAGCATTCAACACAACCTACAACTAGAAAGAAAGCCCAATCGTTTATTGCATCAAATTCATATGGAAACAACATATTCAATTGCTAATTGAAAAACCCATGAACAAAGCATATCAAGTTCTCAAAACCATGAATCGAAAGTCTACATCGAGGTACCCAAGAGTTGTTTAGCCTACCCAAATCATACTAATCATACAATACAAGTCCATAGATTCAAATAGATAGAAAGATGAAGAAGAAAATGGAACTAGAGAGTTTCTTTTGCTAAGATTCGAACTACTCCAAGAAATGGATGAAAAGTGGCTTTTATACTCTCCAAAAGATAAGAAGAAGTCAACTTGCAGCAGTGCGTGGACTCCGCGCCAGTTGGCGCACTTGTTGTGAAGGGCTGCGCACTAGAGGGTGTGCGGACCGTGCAGCAGTTGGCGCACTTTGTGAAGGGCCGTGCACTACCCCATTGTTGCTTCTTTCGGAGAGTTCCGGTTCTACCTATTCGAAAAGGCCTTCATCTTCATGTTTAATCACAATTATGTCGCTTCAATCTTCAAGTACCTATAGAGTGACGAAACCATGGCATATGGCGTATAACTTCCATACATCACTCTACTCTCAAAATAGCAACAATTATCAACAATTAGGGCTACTTAGCACCATTATAAACCATTTCTAAGTGCAACAAACACGGTATAACTTGAGCTCATCAACAACCTAGCATGAAGTAACATCCATAAGAAAATCCTATATTTTGGCAATACCTTAGAGTGCCAAACAAGTTGTGCCATATGATCAATGTCCACTCTTCCTTTTTTCAAATTATAAGCCCTCCTGATGCTAAACTTTCCTGTTATTGTGATACAGTCAGAAAGTCTATTCAGCATCTGATTTTCTCTATCATCAAAGATTTCCATCCCCAACTGTGACTTGCTATAGCCTTATAGTAATCGATGGCTCTACCTCTCAGATAGTAGGCATGCATCTATTACACCTAAAGCATCTCCATTTTAGTACAAATATCCCATAACAGTCTGGTGATTGAAGCTGCATTCCAAAGTGAAGCATCTCTTACACCCCATCCTTCTGTGTCCATAGAAAAAAACATTGAATCCCATCCAACTGGAGTAAATCCTCTCTCCCCAATATTTTCGTACCAGACATAATTCCTACACAACACCACAATTTTTTGTAACAGATTTTCAGGCAACTTGAAGACACTTATCCAATAACTAGTAATGCTAAGAAACACACTATTGACAAGCTGTACACTACCAGCATAAGTAAGGTGCCTGGCTTGCCATGTTCTTAATCTTCCAGTCATCCTTTTCAAAAACTGCTCACTTGCTCCATGCTCCCATCTACAAGGGCTCAGAGGCAATCCAAGGTAGTGGATTGGGAAGGTTCCTCTGGTTATGTGGAGTGCCAACAGTATTTGATCAGACTCAGACATTTTTGAGAAGTACACTTGGGATTTCAGATCATTGACAACCAGACCTGTTGTGTCTTGGAAAATTGCTAAACTGCTTCTCACATCTTCCATAGACTTTGTAGAGACTTTGCAGAAAATTAGTAGATAATCAGCAAATAACAAGATGTGGATTCCAATCTTCTTGCATCTCTGATGATACTCTATAAGGCCAGTTTTGTTGTGCCAATCTAACAGCCTGCTGAGATATTCCATGCTGATAACAAATAATAAGGGTGAGAGAGGGTCACCCTTTCTTACACCTCTTTTGCCCTAAAATGATCAGTAAGGCATCCATTCAAAGAGATACAATAATTGGATTCAGTAACACACTGTTTGATCCAATGAATGAATAAGGCCGACAATTTCAAACAAGCTAGCCACATGAATAAGAATTCCCATTTAATACTGTTCAAGGTTTTAGAAATGTCAACCTTAATAAAATAGCTTGGTATCAAACCTGGAAGGTTGTACTTGTGCAAGAGTTCCTTAGTTAGCAAAATGTTGTGGCCTATATTCCTTCCTTGGACAAATGCACTCTGATTATTGCCAAGCAGTGATGGGAGGACTGTGCCAAGCCTTTTACATAAAATCTTAGTTGTAACTTTGTAAACCACTGAGCAGCAGGCAATAGGTCATAGTCTGTAGCACTTTGTGGTTGAGCTGTTTTGGGCAACAAAGTTAACACAGTTTTACTAATTCATCTGGTAACTCACCAATGCCAGTAAAGAAAATCTTCAGCTATCCAGTCCCATGTCTTCTTGAAAAACTCACAGGTATATCCATCCTGGCCAGGGCTTTTGCTAGATTTAATCCCCTTTAGAGCTGAGAGGATTCATCTGTAACAATAGGCTTGATAAGTTGGCATTGTTGCTGGACATTGAGAATCCCCCTCTCATCACAATCTGCTGATCAATGCTAGCCAATGTGTCATAGCTCCCCTCCAAGTGCTGCTGGAAAACTTGTGTTAGGTGCTCATCAATTGCTTGTCTCCCGTGTATTTTCTTGCTATCATTCTGTAAACTGACAATGTGGTTGCTATACCTCCTAGTTTATAGAGAAGCATAGAACAAAGCAGTAGGCCTGCCCTCCTTCAACCATTTAATTTTGGCTTCTGTTTCAGGTACTTAAACTCAACCTCTTTTAGCATATCAGCTTCCTTCCTTGCCTTTGTTTCCTCTTCCTGTAGTAGCTGATTCATAGGGTCTTGTGCTAGTGTCAAACTTACTTTCCCATCAACTGTGATGCTCTAGCCCTGGCCTCTATATCTGAAAATTGCCTCTTGTTTAGGGCATATAAAGGCTTCTTTAGTACTTTTAGTTGGTAAAATAGATCAGCCAAGGATCTAACTGAATTCTACTTCCAGTGTTGTTGCATTGTAGGCAAAAAGTTACTAGATAGTGTCCACATGTTATAATATTTAAACAATCTATGCTGTTTTAGGCTGTGTTTCCTGGAGTTGCACTAAAAGTGGATAATGGTCATCTATCATAACCTTACATACTGAATCCAGCTACTTCTCTATCCATAGCTCATTTACCATAGCTCTATCAACCTTGCTGAATATTCTGTCTGCAGCCCTTCTTCTGTTGGACCAAGTAAAAAAAGGCTTTACTGTCTTCAGCACTTGTATCTCTTGGACATCTACACAGTGTTGAAAATTTTCAATTTCCACTAGTTCCACAAGATCAGCACCAATCCTATCTTCCAATGTTAGTGGAGCATTGTAGTCTCCCAGAATGAGCCAAGATTTATCTGTATAGGTGCATCCAAGTAGGTGCTCCTATAAAGGCTTTCTTGTGTCAATTTGGTTCATACCATACACCACTGTGACATAACAGTATAAAACTCTTTGAGATGTATCAGCACTTCCATCCACTGTTCTTCTTTGCTAATGGTCTGCACTGCAAAGTAATCAGATCTCCATGCTATCCAAATTCTCCCAGTATCCACCACTGAGCCATTGGTAATGAAATCTCAATTTAGCCCCATTGACTTCCATATTAAGAAAAGACCTTTTAACACACTAAATACAGTTTTCTTAATCTAATGGATATGTACTATTATTTACTTGCGTAAAGCTCATACAATTCTTAATACATTTAAGTAAAATAAAATGAATCTTATACCATTTTTAATGGTGAGCTGAAAGATATAATTCTTCGTATATAATAGTTTAATGTTGAAAAATAAAATAAAAATAGGTTTTTTATCAAGTAAGGTTATAAAGCTGAGAAATGAACTAATTTCGATAATTAATGAGATGAGAACTGATACAAATATTTATTAAATTGTAATCGAAAGTTTTGTGCGATTGCACGCGCACGCATTACGCTTGTGCATACAATTAAGCTTGTAAAATACATTTCTGCAGATTATATCCTTCGATTCAGTCATGACCAAATTATAGTTGATTTTTTAAATAAAAATAGAACCTTATATTTCTAAATCAATCCTTTTTATCATTGAAGTCCATAAAAATAATTTCTAATTAGTTTTACATCACTCTCGAATCTCAAAAGATAGATAATATCCATATCAGCAAGAAATCCATTAACATCTTATGCTTAATAATTCAAGTGCATAAAATTGAATGACTAAAATCTTTTTCCATTCAGGGGTGTTTTTTTTCGACGTCAAAAAAATGTTATTGTAATTTCAAGGAATTTTCGAATGAGTAAAGTCCCTAGACTACACAAGTTGCTGTATTTTCGATTTCGAAAGATATACAGTATATATGACGAAAAAACGCCCAAAACAGAAACCCCAATTCACAAAAGTCCCAATTCTTAAACCCTAAGCCCCAAATCCCCAAATCACAAAACCCTAAGCCCCATACTCACAGATCTTCGACGTCGGCAAGATGGCACCCAGCGACACAACGGCGGCGAAGGCACGGCCGAAGAATCCGTTCAAAAGGAAGCTCTTGGTTCGCAGAGGCAGAGAAGGGTATGATCCCAAACTTTTTTTTAATAAGGAATGTCATGATAGGTATGTAAAGTATTACCTAGAGGGCAAGTTGTTGGATCCATATGCTGTTGATCCTAGTAAGGTAGAAGAGCTAGGGTTTGGAGAGTTAGTTGGTCTGATGAACATCCAGCAGGTAGGGGAGCTAATGGTGAATGATGCGCCAGCTTACTTGCATGAAAGCTGTCAGTTTTATGCAAATCTAACTGAGGTTGATGGGTCTTTGTATAAAACTATGGTTAATGGGCAAGAATTCCAGGTTAGCTGGTGGATTCTTAATGAGTTGGTAGGCTGCGCTTATAAGACGGCTGAGGATATAGAGAATAGCAGCGGTGATGCTCCTTTGAATGTGTACAATGCAAATGGATGGTTGGGCCCGGGATTTAGCCTGCTTGGTGGTGTAGATAGATGTGCATGTGCGTCTGCCTACTTTGGAAGACCTGTCGGTGATAAAGAGGCCGCACATGTGTACAATCTGAAAAGCATGACGCCGGCACATCGAGTTTTGTATGAGTTCGTTCATAGTATTCTAGTTCCTTCTCCAAAGAATGTGAGCGAGCCAACAAGCACCACTACTATCTTGTTCTACAATGTTGTTCTCGGGCGAAAAATCAACCCAGGCCATACAATAATGAAGCACATGATGAATCAGATGGGAGTGACCAAACAGTATTGGAATATCCCTTACGGCGGTTTGATAACCAAGCTCCTGCTCAAGATGAAGCCGGACTTTAAGTTTCAGAGCCCTCCCGTTCCCTGCAGGATCTACGGGCTTCAGTACTTCCAGAACCGAGGCTATGACTTGGTGGATGGTGCTTGGATCACAAAGGTCATCCTGGTCAAGA
This sequence comes from Sherardia arvensis, assembly GCA_948330725.1. Lineage (NCBI taxonomy): Eukaryota > Viridiplantae > Streptophyta > Magnoliopsida > Gentianales > Rubiaceae > Sherardia > Sherardia arvensis. The sequence goes on from OX415237.1 coordinate 10,613,172, forward strand.
ACAAGCGTGCAAAAGGTAACGCAGGTAAGACACTTTTTCTGAAGCCTAGTTTTCATGTGATTGAATAGGCTTGATGAGTTTATTACTAACAATTTTGTGTTTAATGTCTCGTCGCAGTGATGACTGATGCTAAACTGTACTCAATGGCTGAGCGGATGTATGACAATGCTAAGGACAAGACTAGTCGTATAATGGCAACGAGGAAGAAGGTCTTCCATGCAAAGAAGAAGATGTCCGCCATGGAAAGGTCGTTGTCAAGTCGCGGGTTTGATTTTGACTTCCCCTGAGGTTGCCGGCTTGGTTCATTCAAGTAATGTGGGCAGTTAGTATTAGTATACAGTTTTGCATGCTTTTGTTTTTGGCCAATTGTAAACTAGTTGTAGTGTCGCTAGGGCTATATCGCAATCTTTTGAAACTCTTGCGATAATTGGCAAAAGTGTGCCAAAACTGTAATTCTGAATCTTTTCTTAATGTTAAGTCATTTAATAGCCAACAATGTCAAACTCTTCCATTTGAATTTTTTTTATCATATTCACACCTAGTTTCGAAATCGTAACCTATAATACAAATCCATGTTTACGATTTCTTAACATATAAAATCTTTATTTTAGAATTCTAAACTTATTAATCTACAGAATTTTGCATATTTCATTGTTCGGGTTCCATATAGGGTATCCTTCTGTTCAATTGACCGTTTAATTAAATTATTCAAAAACAATGTTTTCGATTTCTAAACTTATTACATCTTCATTTTCGAATTCTAAACTTATTAATCTACAAAATTTTGTATATTTCATTGTTCGGGTTCCATATAGGGTATCCTTCTGTTCAATTGACCGTTTAACTAAACTATTCAAAAACTGTGTCAAAAGCTACTTTTCGAATTCGAAAATACCTGGTGTTTTAGTAATTTCGGTTTCTAAAACGGGTGACATATAGGGGAACCTACTGTCTGGCAAAGTACTTCAGTTACATGAATTGCGAAATCGTAAACATTCGGGCGATTATTTTCGGAGTTCGGAAACATAACTACAGTTTTACACACTCATAAAACACTACAAAAATCCACATGCAAACTACCTAGTAGTATTAACACCAAATTTGAAATTACTTGTGCAACTTAAATTCATAATCAAATTAAACTTAACAAAGTTGAACATCATTATTTTACAACATTTTTCTTCCGTTTAACCTTCACCTTTCTTCCTTTACGCGCATTTCCATTAGCATTTATCCAAACACCCTCGTCGTGATCCAACCGGCTTTGATATCTCTTCAAGTTCTTTCTAGTCTCCCGCAGGCTAAATCCCTCACAAACATCTTCTAAAGGTATATCAGTTAAGTCAGCATTTTCTACTTCTTCTTCTGCGTCACCGACATACGTTTTCTTTCCCTTCAAAACTACCTCCAACCTGCGATTAGCTAGATCCGGGACATAAAAAACCTGATCGCCTTGCGTTGCAAGTATGAATGCATCTCCTTTGAACGCAAGTCGTTTCCTGTTCACGAGGGTGATGCAAACTGAATCGTCTTTAGACACCGCATCTGGATGAACCCAGTCACACTTAAACACAACAACTTGTGTACCAACGTAATTTAACTCCCAGATTTCGGTAATGGTCCCATAGTGTCTGCTGTCCTTGTAACAGGCACTCCCTCCTTCGTCATTTTGAAGGAAAATTTCATTTGAAATTACCGAAATTCCACTATTCTGAGAAATTCCCTTGTCATCTTGTGCCTTTGTTCCAAAAGTGTAGCCGTGAACATCGTATCCTGTAAAGGAAACAACTGTTGGGTTCGGCCTACTTGATAGCCACTTCACATTCTCCTCATGTTCACCTGATTGTACATGCTCTTCTAACCAGTCACCGAATGTCCTCACATGTTCCTCTACAACTTGCTCCTCTTTCCAATTACCATGTCGTTTCTGAATTTCATCCATGTGTTTGGCGATATAAGGGGTCACATCAGAGTGATTGCGTAACACATACAAATGAGCGGTACACAAATCAATAGCACTTGGATTTAACAACTTGCCTCTGTTCAAACCGTGACCATCATTTCTATCATTATGCCTCCCCTGCGGAATACCAACCGTCTCTGATTCACTGATGTAAGCCATGCAGAATTCTATCGACTCCTCCGTAACATATCGCTGCACTATGCTAGCGTCTGGTCTGTACCTATTCTTCACAAAACATTTGAATATCTTCATGTACCTTTCAAAAGGATACATCCACCTTAAAAATACAGGCCCACACAACTTAACCTCTCTTACCAAATGAACAATCAGATGGACCATAATATCGAAAAAAGAGGGAGGAAAATATATCTCAAGCCTGCACAGTACGTCCACCACCATAGCTTGTAGTTTGTCCAGCTTTCTGCGGCTTACTGCCTTGCGACATATGCCTTTAAAAAAATGACATAAGCGATTAATGCAGCTGCGCACATGCGAGGGCAAACTCCCACGGAGTGCGAGAACAATCAACTCCTGCATAAGATTATGACAATCGTGCGATTTCAAACCAGCAATTTTACAATCTTCCACACTCACACATCTGCCTATCTTAGAAGCGTATGTCGTGGGAACTTTCACATCCTTCAAAAACTCACAAAACCTTTTCTTCTCAACTTCAGACATATTGTAGCAAGCTGGTGTAAAAACTCTTTCCCTTCTACTTCTAAAGGTACAATCGACTCCCTTAATCCCATTCTGCTCAAATCCTTTCTACTCTTCAAACCATCTTTTGATTTACTTGGAATATCGAGTAAGGTGCCAATAAGACTATCACAAAAATTCTTTTCAATATGCATAACATCCAGGCAATGTCGCACCCCCAAATACTCCCAATATGGCAACTCAAAAAAGATACTACACTTTTTCCACGGTCCACATACCTTGGCCTTTTTATGGTTTTTGCCAAAGTCATTCTCCATGTCTCTCACTGCTTCTAGAATCTCCGGTCCAGAGATCGGAACAGGTTCATCCCGTCCTTCTACTTTTCCATCAAACCATTTCTTAGCTTTTCTCAACGCATTATCCGTAGGCAAAACCTCCTATGTCCAAGATACACTGTCTTCTTCCCATGACTTAGTTTGCAATAACAGGTGTTTTCCTCACATACTGGACAAGCCAAATGCCCTTTCACTGAGTAGCCAGCAAGATTACCCAGCATGGGATAGTCATTGATAGTGAATAACAACACAGCGTTCAATTTGAACCATTCATTCCGATATCCTTCATATGTCCAATTCTCCCCGTACCACAACTTTTTCAAATCATCGATTAGTGGCGCCAAATATATATCAATATCATTTCCTGGTTGTTTAGGACCTGAAATCATCAAGGACAGCAACACATACTTTCTTTTCATTGTTAACCAAGAGGGCAAATTGTATATCACCACCATGACTGGCCAAGAACTGTGCATGCCACCATCAGAAAGACCGTGTTTAGCTTTCAAATTCATAACTTGCAGAGTCGCACTCAAGATTGTGTGACCCGAGCCCTTATACAACGGAGTTTTCTTATTCATGTACATGGCTTCTAAAGCTTCTGGTTTGCCAACAAAATGCCTAGCCACGTCGTCTGTCAAATCAGTCAACTTATCATCACATTCCATTTCACAACTTTGCCCTCCCTTCTCAGCATTATTTTGTTCTTCCCTAATGCCACCATCGTGATTCTCGCCATGCCATACCCAAATTACATAGCTTTTATCAAAACCATGCATAATCAAGTGACCCCTAACTCCAGCAACACCTAAATTAGCATCATTCATGCAGTTTCTACAAGGACACCTAATTCCAGAACAATTTTCACTTCTCGCATGTTCTGTTGCAACATCAATGAAATGTTCAACCAACCTCCGGTATTCAGGACTGGTACGCGCATCCTCTTCAATTATACGAGCATGATCCATATATATATATATATATGTGTGTGTGTGTGTGTGTGTGTGTGTGTGTGTGTCGAACAAGGCACAAGCAATACAATCTAAACAAAACCAAGCAATCCAGTCAAGTACATGCAAAAAATGTGGTTGCACCATGCACGTAACATGCAAATAAGACCTAACCAACAAGTATCTAATAACCCATTATACTACACATCCACAATCTTACAATTACAAAACAAAATCAAGGCAAGTGGCCTCGCATACACCGATGTCATCAAAGATACATACATGTCGATAATTGGGATTTGAGAGGGAATCAAAGACCAAGATTTACACACACATACCTTCACAAATCAGCTCCCAAACTTTGGGGTTGAATCTAGGACCTCCAAAGATTTTAACAAAAGTTGCTAACAGTTCAAAACATTCAGCCCGTCAGACCATTTTAGTAAATCACAAAAGGTTTTCGAATTCGAAAATCCTATGCAGTCAAAACTTTCTACCTACTTTCAGTACAGCATAAACCACTCTTACTAACTTTCGAATTCGTAAACTGTACAACCAACCCTTTACAAATCAAGCATGTGACTTTAATTATAGAAAAACTTATTTGATTCTAATTCCTATAATTACGATTTCGCAAATATAACAATATCAAAGAAAACATCCACGTCATCACAATATGGTACATTACTTTCGATCTCGAATGATTTGTTTTACACTTTTCGATTCCTTAAACATCACACTTTGAAAATGAAAGATGGTACTAGCAAGTGTCTATCTTTTTACTAATCTTAAACTTGACCTTATTAAGGTTTCGATTTCTAAACTTAATAAGGGTACATTTCTTTCTAATCTTAAACCTTCACCTACACTTAAACACTTCAAATTGATCAACACTCTACTACAATCATCTTCATTTCGAGCTCGAACATTGTGTCAAACGGCGTTTTCAATATTTACGCCGTCTGAAATTTCTAACAACTTACCCGAGGGGTTTTCGAATTCGAAAACCTAGGTCACCGGCGTTTTGATCCGACCGCCGTGCACCGGCGACGTCTCCGGCGACATTTCCAGTAGTGGTAGTGTTTGTTTTGAGTATCTTGGTATCCTCGATACCCTTCACCTTGGTAGCCTTGATACCCCCAATAACCTTGGTAATCTTGGGAGTCTTGAAATCCTTGATCTTGGTAGCCTTGATACCCTTGGTCTTGATAGCCTTGATGCCCCCCATAACCTTGGTTTCTAGGATAGTTTTGTTTGTGAGGAGCCCTATCGTAGGATCGACTACCTTGGCCTTGACTCCTAGGTGGTACTCTATCATAAGATTGACTACCTTGACCTTGGTATGCTTGATTATTGGAAAAGGATTGTTGGCCTTGTTGTTCCTTCGTTTCATCTCTCCACCAAAAATTAGGATGATCCCTAGATCCGAGGTTGTAGTGTTGAGCATAAGGGTCGCTTCTATTTTGAAATCCTCTATCACTACCTTGGCTTTGACCACCTTGGTTTCCCCTAGGTCTATCACCTTGATAACCTCTACCACCTTGAAATCCTCTCCCACCTTGGTTTCCACCATAGAACCTGATACAGTATGGGCCATAAAGCCCATACAAGGTCAAGCATACCACACGAGATGAGGACCCCCACCTTGCTTGACAGCTCACACCTAGTACACACACGTGAGCCCCCCGTGCACAGCTCGTGCACAACGCATGGAGGAACACAACAGAATCCATGGAGACGCTCACACCGGATGAGGCTCCCAACAGGTATAAAGGAAGGAGAGCTTCCTCTCTCTTTCCTCAGATTCTCTCAACCTGTTACATAGATTTTCTCTCTCTAAAACACCCCAAATCTTACTTGGGCGTCGGAGCGGGCGACGGCCGAACGCCGTCCGCCTGAGCTCACGTTGCTCATCGTGCAGGTACAGAGAGAAGGTCATCACCTTGCTGGAAGTCCAATCTACACCGGAAATCCTGAACCATATCATTAGCGCCGTCTGTGGGGAGCGCTGATCTATCTCGCTCACGCAGCTCGATGGAAGTTCGATGGAGCAGACCCCGATTGCAGAGGGGACCATCCTTGATGTCACGCCGCCGACAAACCCACCCGTGCGGCACACCAATCAAGAGCCCATGACTCCGGAGATGTTTCAGGTCATGATGGCTCCATTCTTAGCATCCCAGGAGAGGGTGCTGTCAAAATTGAAATCCCTGGAAGAGAAGGAGGAAGCCCGACAGCTCGGCCAGAAGATTGCGCCGACAAAGCTGAATTTCGACGGTGAGGAACAAGAAGCAGTGTCGCACCTCCCGGCGAAGAAGCAAACCCAGAAGAAAGGCAGCAACGACGACGCAGCCAAATCAGATGGGCGCGGATCCTGTCAGCACGGAGGGAGAGGCCAGGATCCAGATCTGAACGACTGGAAATCGGGATATGTTTATTCCAACGCCGGAGAAGTTCACGTGGATGACAGGAGGCGTGGAGATTATGAAGATCACCTTCCGGAGATCGAAAAAGGGTCACCGTGGGTGAAGAAGATCCGGCTCGCTGTGGCCGATCCCAAGACCAAGATCCCCCAGAACCTGGGCACGTATAGCGGTGCTGTCGATCCTGAGGACCACATGCACACGTTCATCACCAACATGTCAACGTACGCCATACCGTAGGCGATCTGGTGCAAGGCGTTTGCTACCACCCTCACTGGAGCAGCGCGTCTGTGGTTCAAGGCTCTGCCAGATGGCAGCATCGCCAGCTTCAAGATGTTGGAGGAGAAGTTCCTGCGCAGGTTCATGCAGAGGAAGCAATTCACTAAGGAGTGCACCGACTTCATTTCAATCCGCCAGAAGAGAGGAGAAAGTTTGTTCGAGTATTGGGAACGGGTCTCGAGTCTGGCCAACCAGGTGAAGAACCTCACCGAGAAGCTGATGATCGACTCTTTTGTGAAGGGGTTGATTCACAAGGAGATGAAGCAGGAGTGCTATCTCTGCAAGGTGAAGACCCTTGAGGAGTTGATGGAACGCATTGAAAGCTTTTCACGTGTTGACGAGATGAACCTGGAAGGGGATGATGGCGGTTATGTCGCACGCAACAAGAACAAGAAGAACGCTGGTTCCAACATGCACTACTGGAGAGTGACATCCCCCACGTCGGTAGATCGTGGGTTATATGGCGGGTTGACCCGCCGTTACTGGAACTGCCGTGCATCGGCGTTCCAGTTTTGCACGGCGGAAGCACCCGCCGTCCAAGGTTTTCGAATTCGAAACCTGTTTGTATATCAAATACGACTCGTAAGATCTGCAGACTCTATCATGTCCCAAAACAAAAACATTCTTACGAAATCGAAACAAAAATATAATGAACGGTCCAAATTTCAAAATCGAAAGTCTATGACATTACTGTTTCAAATTCAACGTATTCTGATATCGAAAAGAAGTAGCATGTACATCAATTTTTCCGAGATCGAAAACTTTTATTTTGGCATAGAGTATTACAACTTACGAGTTCGAAAATTATTCATCGGCTGCCAAACTAATATCCGCCAAATTGGCCGGAAAAATAAGCTTGCCAAATGCTTCCGATATACTCCTTTTGGATCTGTTTTCGCCATATTCACGGAAATGGTCAACCGAGTGACCTATTCTTGCGGCGATGGTCAACCGAAATGCCAACAGTCGGTGCAAGCTTCCTGCGAATTCCAGCTGTCTGTATTACAAAGGATTTAACTGTTAGCTACTCATCAAATGCTCAGAAATCAGAAAGTTAGCTACAATTATTAAAAAGAAATCACCTTGAATTCCTCCAGAGTGAAACCCCTTCCAGCCCTGACCTTCATGTTGTACTTAACGGTCTGGCCACGAACAACAGGGCAAAGAGGTCCAGCAGTAGGCCAAAATTAAGGATCCCTAAGCAGCTGGACCCTAAACTGAACAAAATTAAGGATCCCTAAGCAGCTGGACCAACCAACCATAAAAGACATCTTTTTTAAGAGCTCATCAGCATCACAAACACTATGCAACCGCAACTGGAAGCAAAATCGACCTTTCCATGTAATTAGACAAAAACCCCATCTCGGCGAACTCAGAAACGCGGCTCTCTTTCAGGAGACCCCCGTCTTACATCACGAAGTTCCTGGCCGGGAACCAATAGCTCTGCCCCGTCACAGCGTTGTCATCATCCCAGTCAACACCCAAATTTCCGCCTCGTCGCAATTTTTCAGATCACCACCACGACGTCGCCCGCCTCGCTAAAATCCCCAGCTCATCGACACGATTCCTCCAAGCTCATCACCAAGAACACAGATCGGGTTTGTTCACAGAAGAAAAAGGAGAGAGAGAATACAGATAAGATTTCAGATCGTGGTTAAATAGGCAAAAATATGTGGCTCAGATTTATATGGTTGGGAAGATTAATGGTTCAGATAAATACATGTAATGTTTTAAGCAACTTTTGATTAATTAATATAAGAGGCAATTACATATTGGTTCAAATATCCTGAACAGGGAATTTAGTGATAGGGTGACATCTCATGGATATAGTTCTGGAAGAGGGGTTCAGAAAGTGTCACATCTCATGTATGCTGATGATTGCTTAATCTTTATAGAATGCAAACAAGCTGTGATACAGAAACTGGCAAAAGATATAGAAATGTTTGCAAGATACTCTGGACAGAGAATCAACTTTTCCAAATCAGGTATACTGGTGAGTCCTAATACAGATGCCAATATGGAATTATATATTAGGAACACACTGAACATTCATGAGGTTGGAATTGGAACTAAATACCTGGGAATGGTTATAGACTTCACACAGGGCAAGTGTCAGATATACAGGGAATTATTAGAAAAGTTCAGAAGGAAATTTGACACATGGAAAAATAGATTCCTAAGTCTGTCAGGTAGGATTACCATGGCTAAGCATGTGTTAGCATCATTACCAGTATATCCAATGGGGATTTTTAAAATTCCAAAAACAGTACTAGATAAATTGGATAAAATATAGCAAAATTTATATGGAATGGGGAATTGGATGCTAGAGGAATTCACTGGAGTTCATGGAAAAATATGTGCTTACCAAAGAATAGAGGTGGTTTAGGTCTTAGATCTGCATATCAGATGAATAAGGCATTAATGGCAAAGCATGCTTGGAAGTTTATACAAGAGGAGGATTCTCTGTTGGTCCAAGTGATGAAGCAAAAGTATTGTAAACACATCTCCTTTAAGGAGGTTAAGGAAAAACCTAATGATTCATGGGGATGGAAAGGAATACTTTGGGGTAGGGACTTTATTAAGTCTAAGTGGAAATGGAGAACAAGTTAGGTTAAAAGATAACTGGATAAATGAAGACTCACCATCTGGGCAGAACATCATACTGGATATTCAACATGAGAATATGATGGTGGCTGAGTTACTGGATAATAACAAACAATGGGATGTGCAGAAACTAAAAAGGATTTTTCCTGATTCTGAAATTAGGAAGATACTCAGAACTTATGTCCCCAAGTATGGAGAGAATGAAGATCAAATTATATGGCCATATAGTACTGATGGGAGGTACACTGTTAAAACAGGATACAGATGTCAGGACTCTAAGATAGAAGAGGAGGCCTCTTCATCTACACAGCCAAAACCAAAGTGGAAAGGGTTCTGGAAAATTAAGGTCCCCATTAAAATCCAGATGTTCTTGTGGAGAGCACTGACTAATGCCTTGCCAACAGCATCAAACCTGGAGAAAAGGAAAATAATAGAAAATGGATGTTGTAATAGATGCAAGGTGGAGTGTCAAGAGAATCTGGAACATGAACTCTTAACTTGTGAAATGTCAAAAAGGATATGGAGAGCTTCATGCCTGGGACTAAATTTTGATGAAGGACAAGAACTCACATTCATGGGATGGTTCTGGAACTGGATGAGTATAGTTCCTGATGAAGAAATACTGTTGATATCTATTGCTTTATTGTGGAATATATGGAAATCAAGAAACTCCTTGGTATTTAGAAATCAGGAAGAGGATATTATGCAGGTATTGCAGAATGCTCAATCAGATCTGCTGACATTTAAACAAGGCACATGGCAGAAGGGGGAACCTGAAATCAAAAGCTTACTTCTTAATGGGGAACATCATATTGACATTGAACCTCAAAGGCAACAACAGAACAGAAATATGGTGGTGCTAAGATTAGATGGTGCATTCTGGAAGCTGAATAGCCATGGATCAGCAGCCTGGAGCATCATCAGAAATGGAGAGGAAGAACATAAAATAACAAGTGCAGTTCACTTTCCCTCACAATCAGCTTTGTTTGCAGAAGCAATGGCCTGCTACAACGGGTTGCTCACAGGGGTAATGCTGGGAATCACTGAACTACAAGTATACACAGATTCCCAAATTCTAGAACAACTTTTGCAGAATGGAAGGATCTTGCCACCTTGGGAATTACAAGGTCTAATTTCAGACATTAGGAAGCTGATACAGATGTTTCCAACTTTCAAGTGTCACAAAGTTTCTAGATCTCTAGTTCAGTATGAGCATGACATAGCTCATGGTCTTAAATGTAATGCCACATGTTTATTACTATAATATACAGAAGTTTGTTGCTCAAAAAAAAAAAAGTGATAGGGTGACATAAATATTTATACCTATAAATTAATAAAAATATCAACTAAAGTTTGGTATTTTCATCAGTTACATAAACACAACCAAGTATTGTTTATAGGAAAGTTATATAATGTTATTAAGATTGATATAATGTTCATGTGATCGATAATAGTTAGTCTTTATATAAAATCAAGTAATTATATCATCTTTGTTAGTTGTACTTGATCAAGTTAGTATAAGTCGAACAATTTTTTTCCTTGGGTACTTTGTTAATTAGTGTTTATAGAAAGTCTAGTAAGTAATACACAACATTTCATATATCATACTCAATTTAATTCGTGTTTATAAAAAATCAAATAATATTCAACCTTCAACTAATTATATTTAATTTAGATACTATATGGCAAAAGTCGAAATGACCTTTGCTTAGTTATATCCATTATAATTAGTGTTTATCAAGTGTCCAATAATGTTTGATTTGTTATACTCACTTTTGTTAGTGTTTTGATTAATTATACTTAGTTTTATCTTCAACTATTGATTAGTTGTACAAGTCAATGTTTATACAAATTCAAGTAATACTATCTTATTGATAAGTTGTACAAGTTAATATTTGTGGAAAAACTACATAAGATTACTTATATTCAAGTTAAATTTTGTGTTTTCACTAATTAAACATATATATTATAATATGTATGTATACATGGATATCCTAAATGATTATCTTAACATATTAGTATTTAGTTGTACTCAATTTAGTTAGAATGTATATAAAGGTGAATAAGTTTAGAATCTATAGATTTCGTTAGCACTTTTAGAATACTAAACTTATTTATTTAATGTATGAGTCTTACTTGACTCAATAAGTCTTTTAAGTATATCTCCAGTAAGAATAAGTTTAGCTATACTCAATAGAGTATATTTCAGATTTGTTAATGGTTAGTTATACTCAATTTAGTTGGTATTTATAGAAAACCGAATAAGTTTTGATCGTAAGTTAGTTATACTCATTTAGCTATTTACCGAAAGTCAAATAATCAAGGTGTCGCCTTTGATTCATTGTGCTCGATTTACCTAGTGTTTACAGAAATTTAAGTAGTGAAGATGTGACTTTTGATTGATTTTAATCAGTTTAGTTTATTTTTATAGAAAAAGTTAAGGTTTGATCTAGTTATAACATTGACGTTTCAAAAGTTTTACTTATCAGTGTTCCTAAAAAGTTAAGGTTTGACTTATGATTGTGATTACTTAAACAAGTTATTCTTCATACAAATTCAAGTAATATCATCTTATTTGATTAGTTATGCAAGTTATTATTTATGGAAAGTTAGATATTATATAGATTCAAGCTAAGAGTTGGTATTTTCATTAATTGAGCTTAAGTTACATAAACTTTATTAAGTAGTGTTAATAGAAAAGTCATGTAACGTTTATATGAGCATTTGAAGTTAGTGTTTATAAAAAGTAAAGTATGTTATTCTCTTTGATTAGTTACACTCAATTTAGTTAGTGATTATAGTTATTTGAGTAATGCCGACTTTCGAAGGCCTTGTTCTTGTGAAATTATTTGTATATTAGTTTCATTACTTTCTTAGAAAACAGTTTAATTGAATATAAATATGATTTGATGAACTATAATTGATTAAGTTATACTACTTTTATTTATTTTGATTAAATTTCATTCAAAATAGCAAACAATAGCTTAAATGGACGTGGTTTAAAATTTTTAACTAAATAACTATTTGGAAATTATTTTTAATTTATTTATTACGAGACTATAATTAATTTATTGATTTAGAAATATTACATCAAATTATGAGGATTCGAGTTCGAAACAGAAGTAAAATAATAATTTATATTCTTTTCGATTTCGAAAAGCATTTTGAATGGAACATTATGAATTCGGAGGAAAAGTAGGAGATATCTAATACATTTGTCGCTCAATATTTTCGAATTCTAAACCAAATCGGTCCATGTTTTTAGAGTCGAACCATGTCTTACTGATATCTTCAAATACATTTTGAAACTAGGTGCACAGTTACCAAAAACAAAGAAAACTAAGAAATGTTTGTTTTAGTTGAAAAACCAAAGACGTGCATATTTTTACCTCAATATGGATTTCTTAGTTTGCATGCAAGATCTATGTGCTGTTAATTACAGGCAAATTGCTGCACCAATCTCTGTAATTAGCAAGACATGGTCATGGAAATTAAAAAAAGACAGAAACATCACGCAAATACCTTTACGGAGACGAAACAAGACAAAGTCATGCTAACTCAATTACTGAAGCATGCATGGTTTCGGATTCGAAAGACGAAATAATTCTTTCAAATAATTCAAACTCTCTTTTAACTCAAAACAACATGCCTTACGACTACGAAACACGGCCATCATACACTGCACTGTTCCTCGGAATTAATGAATATTTAATCAATTGCTCAGCTTTTCAAATTACGAGTTCGAACCATCAGATTCATTAACGTTTCGAAATCGAACCATCAGCTTCGTAAACCTTCCGAGATCGAACCATAATCTTCTCAAAATTTTTGATTTCGGACAAGACTTTTGAACCTTCCGAGTTCGAATTGTCAGTTTTTCAAACTTTCCGAAATCGAACTAGCAGCAGAATTTCTCGTTTCAATCTCGCAAACATATGCATATCATTTTTTACGAGTTTGGACTCATATGTCAATCTCAGTCGAATGATAATCTTGCAAAAAGGAATACGTCCGACCACGAAAATATATATTTCGAATTCGAAAACACATATTTACAGCGTATGCAAAATATACGTCGTTATATTTCTGGAACGATCTACCCGACCAAGTTTCGAAGTCGAAAACTTTTGAGAGCGGCGTTTAGGTACCACCGACGTGCAACGGCGACGTCTCCGAGAAGGTTTCCAGTAGTGACGCAACCGTCAAAAAAGGGTGGAGGTGAGAAGTTCAGCAAGTTGAAGGACACCTCCTTCACCCCGCTGACACAATCACCACGTGAGATCCTCAGCTTGTTAGCTGGCAAGAACCTGCTAGATGCTCCGAGCAGGATGAAGAAGCCAGCCAACATGAGGAACAAGGCATATTACTGTGAATACCACAATGACCATGGACACGACACCAACGATTGTTACCACTTGCGTGCTGCAATTGAGAAGTGTGTGAGATCCGGACAACTAGACCACCTCGCCAAGGAGGCCAGAGCCCACGACAAGGCCACCTGGTCGACCGAAGCATCTGGACGACGGATTTTCTAAGGGATACAAGAGGAAGAGCTCGGACTCCAGAACCCTCTCGTCCCAGCTTCAAGGGGAAGGAGGTGGCACGATTAGAGAGGTATTCGGAAGATGAGGACGAGCATTATGAGAAGCGCCAGCGTGCAGACCGGGAAGACACCCCGGACGACAGCAGAAGGAAGTCAACCATTACCAACATTTACACCATCATAGGTGGAAGTGCAGGCGGCAAGACTGAGGAAGGCTCGGTGTAGGAAGGTGCCAGAACCAACACCGAGAGAAAGGAAGTTGGTGGAGGATGAAGTCATCATTTTCAGCTCAAAAAACCCAATCCCAGATCGTCCTGCTGGAGGTGATGCGGTGGTAATCCAAATCCAGATTGCAGACAAGCTCATTTACCGGGTGTATGTGGATGGGGGCAGCTCAGCCGAGGTGATGTACTGGCACTGTTTCACGCAACTGGGCGAGGACATGAAGAAGAAGCTGAAGCCTACTGCCACCCCGCTCGTGGACTTCGCGGATAGGGAGGTATGGCCAGAAGGTACAATTTACATCCCCATAACTGTTGGTGAATACCCATATAGCAAAACCATCGAGGTGGAGTTCATTGTGGTGAAAGCCAGCAGTCCCTACAACATGATATTTGGGCGTCCTGCGCTAGCACTCATGAAGGGAATAGTGTCGACCTTGCACCTGTTACTCAAGTTTCCAACCAAGGCAGGCATCGCTACGGTTAAAGGAGACCAGCAGAAAGCAAGGGAGTGTCACCGCATTGCTCTTAGCAACAAGAAGAGGAATGTGGATGGCACGAGTGAAGAAGCAGGTCCAGGTTATCGCCGACGTGCTGTTGCCATGGTGACGACTGCAGCACTACGCGAGGTAGAAGACCCGGTAGGCGAGACTGCACCTGTCGAACTGGGTCGTACAGGTTAGAGTGTCTCTACCGGAAGACGTGAAAGAGAGATTTGCCGCAGTGCTAAGGGATTACGCAGACGTGTTCGCTTGGGAGTCCAGCGATATGACAGGGGTGTCGGAGGAGATTGGGTGCCACGCCCTCAAGATCTCACCGGACTTCAAGCCTGTCGTCCAGAAGAAGCGAGCACTCTGCAAGGACAGGAACAAGGCGGTCAACAAGGAAGTGGACGAGTTGATCAAGTCGGGTATTCTGGTCGAGGTGAAGTACCCTACCTGGCTAGCCAACCCCGTCTTGGTTAAGAAACCAAACGGATCGTGGAGGATGTGTATCGACTACACCAACCTCAACAAGGCTTGTCCTAAAGATTGTTACCCACTGCCAATGATTGATCAGAAGGTGGACGCATTAACAGGGTACAAGGTGAAGTGTTTCCTTGATGCGTATAAAGGTTATCACCAAATCCCCATGAAGAAGGAGGATGTGGAGAAGACAGCCTTTATTACGGAGAGATGAGCATTTGGATACCGGATGATGCCGTTCGGACTCAGGAATGCTGGAGCAACATAACAACGTGTGGTCGACAAAATATTCAAGGAGCAGATAGGACGCAACTTGGAGGTCTACGTCGACGACATGGTGATCAGGAGCAGGGACTTCAACACGCTGACTGAAGACGTGAAGGAAACCCTGGAGCGTTTTCAAAGCACAGGTCTAAAACTCAACCCTCTCAAGTGCCAGTTCGGGGTCCAAGAAGGACGATTCTTGGGCCACATGGTCACAAACGAGGGGGTACGAGCAAATCCAGACAAGGTCAAGGCGGTGCTGGACATGAAACCACCAAGGACAGTGAAGGAAGTACAAAGTCTGAACGGCAAGTTGGCGGCATTGAACCGTTTCTTATCAAGAGCAGCTGAACGCGCACTCCCTTTCTTCAAGGCGCTGAAGAACAGTGTCAACAAGAAGGGAGACGTCAGCTGGGGACCTGAACAAGATGAAGCTTTCGACGACTTGAAGAAGCACCTGCATAGCTTGCCCTTGTTGACATCACCTCAACAGGGTGAAACCCTCTACCTGTACGTGTCGGCCGGAGTGGAGACCGTCAGTGCAGCCCTTGTACGAGAAGAAAGTAAGGTACAGAAACCCATATACTTTGTAAGTAGAGCTTTGCAGGGAGCAGAAACAAGGTACACTAGAGAAGAAAAGCTGGCCCTGGCTGTGGTGCATGCAGCCCGACGGCTCATACACTATTTCCAGGCGCATCCTGTGGTGGTGCTAACCAACCACCCCATGAAGGCCATCCTCACCAGACCAGAAGCATCAGGCCGGTTGGCTAAATAGGCGGTGGAACTTGGCGAGCACTCAATCGAATACTCACCAAAAAAGGCCGTCAAGGGTCAAGTTGTCGCTGACTTCCTAGCAGAAATGCCCCCAGAAGTGAAGAAAGCAACACTCCCACCTGAAACCAGCGCAGCTGGAGAAAAGAGAAAGCGAGCTCCAAGTGACGAGTGGCAGCTACATGTAGATGGAGCATCTGGTGTAGAAGGTGTCGGCGCGGGTTTGGTTCTGACCGACCCAAGTGGAGTTGAAGTCACTTATGCATTGCGATTCGAATTTTCCGCATCAAAGAACGAAGCTGAGTACGAAGCCCTGATTGCGGGAATGGAGAAAGCAAAGAAGCTTGGAGCGAGGAAGTTGATGGCACATAGCGACTCAATGCTTGTGGCGAAACAATATGAAGGAGCTTACCTAGCTAAGGACCCTGGCATGATGAAGTACAGGGACAAGGTGAGATTGTTGGCGTCGAAATTCGAGGAATTCGACATCATCAACGTGCCAAGGTCAAAAAACACCAGAGCTGACGCCTTGAGCAAGTTAGCATCCTCAACACGGGCACACTTGAACAAGGCAGTGATGGTGGAAACCCTCACACACAGGTCAACTGACAACAAGACGGTGGGAGCTATTGATGTTGTTGAGGGAACAAGCTGGATGAAATCGATGATGGATTTCCTTGCCAACGGAGTGGTCCCCGAATGCAGAAAGGAAGCCAGAAAGCTGAAACTCAATGCTCCTAACTATGCGTTGAAAGATGGAGTTCTGTACAGACGGGGTTTTCTAGAACCTTGGTTGAGATGTCTCACCCAGTCAGAAGCAATGCGAGTGGTTCGAGAGGTGCATGCAGGATGTTACGGAAGTCATCAAGGCGGCAAAGCACTTGCATTGCGGAACACCAGAGCGGGTTACTGTTGGCCTCGCATGAAGGAAGATATCAACCAGATGACCAAGAGCTGCAAGAAATGTCAAACACATGCAAATGTACCAAGGTTGCAGAGTGAGAAGCTGACGCCCATACAGTCTCCGTGGCCCTTTGCAATGTGGGGAATTGATATCGTTGGCCCTTTCCCAGTCGCAACAGGAAGACGTCGTTTCCTTGTTGTGGCAGTTGATTATTTCACCAAGTGGTCGATGCTGAGGCACTGGTAACCATAACAGGGCGAAGGATGACGAGCTTTGTATGGAAGAACGTGGTCTGCCGTTTCGGGATCCCACAAGTACTAGTCAGTGACAATGGCACTCAATTCGAAGGAGAAGTGTTCAAGGACTGGTGCAGCAACATGGGCATCAAGCAGAAGTTTACATCAGTGGCTCACCCACAAGCCAATGGGCAGGTGGAAGTCACAAACCGAACCATCGTGCAAGGACTGGAGAAGAAACTCGAGCAGCGCAAGGGAGCATGGACAGAGGAGCTTCACAGCGTGTTGTAGTCTTACAGGGTGACTCCAAGAACCAGTACAGGAGAGTCCCCCTACAGACTGTGTTTTGGCACTGAAGCCATCATACCACCTGAGATGCTTGTACCTACCCCGCGAGTGGAAGATCCTCTACCAGTTGCAGGAAACGACGAAGGGTTGAGACAAAACTTGGAGGAGCTAGAATATGAGCGAGAGAAAGCATCGCTCAAAGAAGCAACCTACAAGTCCCGGATGGAGCAAAGATACAACAACAAGCTGCGACCTCGCAACCTGAAGGCTGGTGACCTAGCCTTGAGAAAGAATGAAGCATCAAGAGTGGAAGGACAACTCAAGTTGGATGCCGACTGGGAAAGCCCCTACCGTGTCGTTGAGGCGCTGGGAAAGGGAGCATACAAGCTGGAGCACCTGGATGGAAGACCAGTTCCAAGAACCTGGCACATGAACAACCTCCGCAAGTATTACATGTAAGGCACAACATGGATCTCGTCTCCTTGCCTTACTTGTGATTTCTTCCCTCATTTTCTTCTTTTTCTTTTGATGCAGTGGAGGATCCCAACAGAGGTCAGGCAACTCATTTAGAGTATGCAAGATGATCTTGAGGGAAGCCTCATGAAATGAAAAAAAAAGCCCCCGACAGAGGTCAGGCAGCCTGATATGGTTTGCAAGATGATCTTGAGGGTGGCCTTTGTAGTCCCAGAACTTACAAGATGAATGCAATGAGAAGTATTTTTCAGTATATCTCACCAAGGCACGAACCAGTCATCTGGTAGATGTCTCTTTTCTCATTTTATTCTTTAAATAATGCACTGACACGAACAAGTCAACTTGTAGAGGTCATTTCTACTTGCTATCTTTGTGATAAAAATGCAGTGACAACAAGAGCAAATATGGCTTGAAAAAGAAGTGCAAGAAGATGGAGTTTAAAAAGAACCCAAAATAAGTGCAAAACAGTTTCAGAAAAGAAACTTGCATCTAAAAAAGGGCCTATACCATAAAAAACAAGTTGAAACACTGAATTCAACTTGTTACATGGTGCAAAAGGGCAACATGATGGAGACGTCCATCATGCCCATAAATTTGCAACAAATAAAAGCTTGTTAAAGCAAGAAAAACAGATAAGTAATAAATGCTTGTGCTAATTAAAAAAACAACCCAGATATTCAAAGAGAATGAAAAGATGGCACAAGCGCCATAAGGAAAGAGCATACAAGCTCATCAAAAAGTAAAAATCTTCACTGATTAGCAGGTGAAACCGACAGACTTGGTTGCCACATCATCAACTCCTCAAGAACCACATCAGGGCCAAGGGTGGAGAAGTACTCCTGGAAGTCATACTGTTGGAAAGGAGCATGCACACGTCCAAGCTGAAGCTTCATCTCTGCATCATCTGACACAGTGGCCATGATGTTATCAGCCTCAGTCAGAGCTTCATCAAGAAGACGCTTAGCCACAGGACTCTGATCCACATTGGCCCGGATCCGACTGAAGCCTGCATCCCTAAGCCAGGTCCTTATCCTGAGGTGCTCTCCAATGACAGCATCACGCTGCTCCAAATCTGCACTAAGGACCTTGATCTTGTCCGCCAAATCTTTGTTGGCCATCATCGCCATGCTCAGCTTGTCTACCATCTCTTTGTTCTTACCAGAGAGCCGGCCAACTTCCTCAACAAGAGCCAACTTGGATTCAAGAAGACTCTCCTTGTCAGATTGGAGTTGAGCCAAAGCAAGATCCTTCTCGGCACCTAGCTCGTTGATCCTAACGATGCTAGCGCCAGCCTGATCCAACAGCTCTTTGGCCTTGCGAAAATCTCCACCAAGTTGCTTCTCCCAAGATTGGACAGCAGAAGCCAAACACAAGCCCTACACGTGATAACAATATGAGTCTAATCCAGAAGAACATAATCATCAAAAACAAATAAAAGGTAAATAAAAATACCTCCACAGCTGAGGTAGTCAGCCTATCTCCCAGATTGCTCACCCCAGACAGGTTAGTGAGCGGGTTAGCTAGCCAAGACTCCATGTAGGGTTGCGGGATCGACTGCAATAAGAGGCGACGCAGTTCAGCAGGAGAACAACCCGGTAGATCAGATGCAGGCAGTGAGCTCCCAACTAAAGCAGGGACAGACTTCCGAGCGGCCTTAGTCTCCTCGGGAGGTGCAATACGTTTCGCCATAGCATCAAATATCTTCTCCACCTTAAGACGCGAGCCTTCAGCATCATCAACACCATGGTCAGGAGGAGAAAACTGCCGTTTTCTCCCCTTAGAGGAACCATCTGCAGTAAAATCAATCACCTCGCTGCCACCTGTGGCAGTAGAACCCCCAGATCCCTTCACAGAACCTCGACTCAAACGAGGTGGCCTACGGGAAGACCTCACCACAGAAACAGGTTCAACCATAGGAGAAGCAACTTCAAAACCAAGAAACCAGAAATAAAAAAAAATCCCAAAACAACATGGAAAACAACAAAAGGAGAGACAATCCGAAACACGTACCCACAACAGAAGGCCTTGCCACGCGCACACAACCCATGGGAAGATACGACATCCCAGACCCTTGAAGGTTAGACTCATAAGAGAGCAGATGGAAAGGCGCAGGGCTGGCACTTAACATATCAAAGGCAGCTCGAAGCTGAATCATCTCTCCATCGTCAGGGAACTTGGTGCGGCTGCGAACAGGACCAGAAGGAAATGTAGCTGGGCTATCACCGAATACCAGAGACCTCTTCACAAAGACAAACTTCTGGGCCCATTCAACTCGGGTAGGCAGATCTGTCACCACTTTTATCCCCTCCCAGCTCTTCAGAAAGTACCAACACGGTGGCTCCTTGCATGGATGGAAAAAGGCCTTAAACAGTTGAGGAGTTGGGTCTAGACGATGAATTCGACAAAGCACCTCAAAACCCACCAATTACGAACAGATTTAGGGGTTAACAAGGACACATCTAGTTAAGAAAACCCTAAAACTGACTGGAAGAAAGGCGAAAGGGGAAAACGCAACCCACACCTATCAAACCATTCCAGATAAACCACACATTCATCATCTGGAACCTGATCAGCAGAGACATTGGCAGCAGGAAAGGTTAAAATACCCGATAAATCAACATCCACAGGATCCGCTTCGGCCGGGCCTCGCGCAGTGGCCTGAGCAGAAGCAACCACCTCACAAAGACGCTGAAACAGAGATAACTCCTCCGCAGAAACAGAGCAGAACAGAGTCTCAATGGCCGGTTTCATGATTGAAAGGGGCAAGTAAAGAAAAAGAGCAGAAAAGATGAAGGCAAACGAAGAAGATTAAAAAGAATAGATGGTATAAATAGGCAAGGTAATTTATGCCTTTGTCAGATTGAAAAGAAGCGTCCCATCAATGAGAAATTGATGAAATGACGTATCGCTGACATTCCCAAGAAGAACAGGCGCGGCTCTTCTTAAAATCCCGCCAAACAAAATAATAAATGCAAAAGGGATCAACAAGAGAAGAAGCAAGAACGTTGGCAAGACGACATGACCGTTCAGAAAAGATGAACTGCCAAAAGAAAGAAGTAAAGGAAATCGCCATCAAGATGAAGCACGTCAACATGTCACAGTACTCCAACATATTCAGAAGCTTCATCACGAGTCCCACAAGGCCATAGCCGCCTACCGCATCATACCGACACCCACGAACAATACAACAAATAGTCCTGCACCATGAGAACCATGGACAGGACTAGGGGGACTTGATACGGTATGGGCCATAAAGCCCATATAAGGTCAAGCATACCACATGAGATGAGGACCCCCACCTTGCTTAACAGCTCACACCTAGTACACACGTGAGCCCCCCGTGCACAACTCATGCACAACGCATGGAGGAACACAACAGAATCCATGGAGACGCTCACACCGGATGAGGCTCCCAACAGGTATAAAGGAAGGAGAGCTTCCTCTCTCTTTCCTCAGATTCTCTCAACCTGTTACATAGATTTTCTCTCTCTAAAACACCCCAAATCTTACTTGGGCGTCGGAGTGGGCGACGGTCGAACGCCGCCCGCCTGAGCTCACGTTGCTCATCGTGCAGAAACAGGGAGAAGGTCATCACCTTGCAGGAAGTCCAATCTACACCGTCATTCACCTCTCCATCGTAGTATTCTTGAGTTTGGGGACAAGGGTTGGTGGAGTGGTTAAGAGAACATGTGTCACATGTCAAGACTTGTTGCCTGCTATTTCCTCCCATGTTGTTTCCACCACTTTGAGCCACTACTAAACTCTTTACCGCGGCCGTGAGCTCTCTTATCTCCGCTTGAGTAGTATCATCTCTAGTTACTATGGAAATAATCGGCCTTCCCCTTCTACTTCTTCTAGGTCCTTCCTCACGTGCTAGACGTTCAAACAACTCCATAGCATCGGTGGAACCAATTAAAGAAATGGAACCAAGACAAGCCCTCTTCACTAATCGAGAATCTTGTTCATTAAGACCATTGATAAGTCCATGGTTCGTATTCGAACCTCGTTCATACTCGGGCCAGAGCTCGAGAAGGGTCATGGGCTCGAGATACGCGGAGGATGGGTCCACGGGTCCATCAATCCTAATCCTTATAAGGAATGCGTATATTATGAATGTTGTACAAGGAATATACATCTTCTTAAAGATGGTAATACAGCTATCCTAAACATGGTAACACAACCATGTCCGAAATACACTTCTATTATATATGGTAATACAACCCTATTCCCATAAGAGTTGTATTTATACCATAAATACATATCTTGGTGATCTACGGATTGTAGCCATATAAATACCCTACGAGGTTTGGTAAACCTGTCATCAAATCTCATAATTTATACTTTATGCCTTAAGAAAATATACTGACTTGAGCGTCGGAGTGTCTATCCTCGGGACACCCGGGGCCTTTGTTTTGCAGATCAGTTCGTGAGCCTGGTTCGTCGTCGAAGTGTTGGTGTCCTGCATACATCAATTTGGCACGCCCGGTGGGACACTCCACACCCATTGACGATGTCGCCGAACTTTGCATCTGATCTGATCTTGTGTACCTGTTCAACAAGTTTTTTCACGCCATGTCTGAAGCTGAGCAACCTAGGCGGAGCGCCCGAGTCCAGGGCCAAAACGCGGACGAGGACAACCTAGAGGATCTCAGACATGCTCCATCTCGGAACCACCAGCAAGCTCTACCGTAGGAGCCGAAAACTTCAACGTTCCGACATCTCTCGGTCCAAATCCTGTTATGACGGAAACACCATTCTCCGGTCCAAATCCTACTGCATCCGGAGTGCCACTTTCTGGATCGAACCCTTTGGGATCTGAAGTACCGAACTCGGACCAGAGAATCTCGATCCAGACTCACCTAGTCTAAACCTCTTCGTATCCGGAGCACCATCCTCCAGTCCGGGCCCTACCGCCTTCGGAATCCCACCTTTTGGATCGAATCATGTGGGATCTGAAATACCCAACTCAGTCCAGAGGATCTCGATCCAGACCAACAACTGCATCAACAATCCAGAAGGACTTGACCAAGAGAATGGGATAGGATACAGCGGGTCCGATTCGATCTTTCCTGTGGAAGAAAGAACACAAAGGGATAGACAAATCCTTGCAGACAAACGGAGAGAAGGAGAGTCTGTGATAGAACATTATCATAGGTATATGGATCTAGACACAAAGCGTTATAATCCAGCTGATAATCCTCTTGATAAACCTTTATCGAAGGATGATACTCTGAGGACGAAGCTGACAACGGCGAATCCCGCCACTACTGAGCATCTCCAAACTATCATGGAGGAATTTGACAGCAAAACGGATATAGGGGCATGTACAAGTTCCCGAGACCTTGACAATAAGGTGAAGGAGCCCGAGATGAAAATACCAAAGGTCGAAAATACTGAACGCACTCCTAAACCAACCTTCGAATCCTACACTCCTCTAGTTAGATCTCGGGCTGAGATATTGTCCATTCACAGGCACCTCATAAAGGACCCGCCCGCCATGAAGGACTCAGCTGAGCGTCAAAGGTCTCCGAAATTCTGCCAATATCACCGAGATCGGGGGCATGACACTGAGGAGTGCTATCAGCTCAAGAACGAGATCGAGAAACTGATTCGACAAGGTATTATGCAACAAATTGCACCGTCAATAGCTGGAGACGGCCAAGGTACCCAGAAAAGGTATGGGGGAAAACCTTGGCAGAAAAAGAAGGAAGGTTATCGCAACAACAATAACAACAACAACAACCAAGGGGGCGGAGGCAATAATCAACAAGATCCTCCTCCGCCACCACCTAATGGAGCCAACCGAGTCATCAACGGTATAAACGGCTACACAGGAGAAGAAATTTCCCTTACGAAGCTGAAGGATAGTGTGCGGGCCATACCCCACACCGAGCCAGTTAACAAGAGGTTCGGCCCCGAGGAAACTATCTCCTTGTCGAACGCGGACGCCGTGCCAAACCAGGTGCCCCATTCTGATCCACTTATTATCTCGGCAAACATACAGGATAACCTGGTAAAGAGAGTCTTTGTGGACAATGGGAGCGGGGTAGAAGTGATGTTCCAAGACTGCTTCAACAAGCTAGGATTCACCAAGGAAGACCTCAAACCTACGGGTCCAATCTCGGAGTTCACCGGTAATCCAGTCATACCTCTTGGAGAAATCACACTCCCAGTCACAATAGCAGAAGAAACGAAGAGCATAACCCTATACTGCACCTTTGTGGTGGTCGACACCGTCACACCCTTCAACATTATCCTTGGCAGACCATGGATGTGCCAAGCTAAGGCTGTATGGTCTCCTTACCACCTGATGCTAAAATTCCCAACACAGCAAGGAATAGCTTCCATCAAAGGAGACCAAGGAGTGGCACGTTCGTGCATGATCACGGCCATCCGTGACGCCAGGAAAGTAAGAAACATCTCGGCCGACAGCACCATCCCGGGGGATCTAACACCTGATCGTGATCTCGAACAACCCCTAGTGTTCCACTTCGAGGAAGAGGCCTACAATGAGATGATTTCACTATGGCACAAAAGACGCCATCAAATCTTTCAAGTGGGAGAACTGGTAATGCCAGTAGGCCCGTGGTGTACTAACAAGCTAGAAGGAGCGCTGGAGCCTAGGAGGAAAGAACCATACAAAGTCTCAACAGCACAATCTGGTGGATTCTACCTCTTGCGTGCAAACTCGCGAAGGAGAGCACTTGGACCCTGTCATAATGACGCCCTTCCTACGCAGCAGTCAATAAACCTCTAATACAAAGAGACACTATGAAACCATGAAGGGCGAACCCGTACCACGAAGATGGAACGTGATTAACTTACGAAAGTATCACAGAAGATGAAACTCAAGAAAGAGCCTCATAAAGGTTCGAGAATAACAACCTTGTCTGAGAGCCTCATCAAGGTCCGAGACAATCCTGCTATAGCACAAACGGATACTCAAACTCAAACCTACTATTTCCTTTACTTCTTTTCCTAAAAGTTATAAACTTGGATTGAAGTCATGATATCTTTTACACCTATCTTTTTCACTAAGCAATCTTAAATGTCCTTTTCTAAAAAGAGGATTGTTATCCTAAGTATAACATGGATTTCTATTCAAATCAATATGTTTTAAAAGTGTATGATTGGTTAGCTTATATAAGATAAGCTGTTTGGATCCAAAATTCAACTACCAATCGTTTTGAATAAAAGAGATAGGTTCGAGATAGAAAGTACTTCACAAAAGTACTTGATTGAGGTTTATAGACCAAAAGGGTAGACGTGCTCAGAAATCAATCATCTCGAATAACAAAGAGGAAAAACCTCAAAAACAGAAGTTCAAACTCATATCAAAGATGTTACTACATCAGAATATGATGCTTCTAAAATTTCCCAAAGGGATACATAGAGGAAAAACCTCGAACATATCTAAGGTATTATCACATCAGAATATGATACTTGCCTTTGAGATATACGCTTATAAGCGTGTAATTGATGCTTATCTAATATGGGCTGCTCGAACCAACACAGTCACCTCGGGCTAAAATAAAATAATATACCTACAAAAAGTATATGGTCAAAGACCAACATGATACGAGTCACACAAACTCACAAAGTTTGAAACTCGACTCTCCTCGTGATACTCCTATTAAGGTACACATCACTATTTATTCAGGTTATAAAGGTCTTTATATTGCAATCCTTGAGAAGATTGCAATATAAAGACCTTTATAAAGGCAAAATCAAAAACTGTTATTACACTACGAAACTTCTTACACCTCGTGAAGGTCTTTAAATACAGGGGTACGACCCCGACCACGAGAAGAAGTAGAGGCACGACCTCGAACACTCTGGAGGCCACGGCCCCAATTACTTTCTTCTGCTATCCTCATCAACTGAGAGGACATAGGGGATCCACTTCTATTTTCTATAATCACAGGTCGAGTAGGAGAGTCAATAGAGACACGAGCTCTAGGAGTAGGTGTCACCTCTCTACCCCTTCCACATGGGATCCCTCAAGATACACCACTTTCATATGTCAGCTCGAGCTCGGACGCCTGCCCTTGAGAACGGTTGTACAGTGTCCAAAGGGAGTCGTACATATGCTTCATCTGACCCACAGACTGTAAAAGAAGACAAAGAGAGTTAGCTAATTACACAGCAAATCCTATTAAGAGCTAAACCGAATCATACCTGGCTAATCTCGGGACAGCCTGGTACCACCTCGACCAGAACCTCGGAAGGAGGAGGTGACACGTATTTCTCGAAATCTTCCAATGGTCCGAGTTTGAGCCTTGGCTTCTTTGGAGACCTGTCTACAGAAATCCATGAAGCCTCGAGATCCCTATTCTTCTCATTACTACTCAATAGCCCCCTTGATTCAGCTATCTGAGACAACAAATTGGCTGCCCTGTTCGTCCTAGAAGCACCCACTGCACATACAAGGAATAAAGTTAGCGTAAAAAGCAATGGACTTAAGAAAATACTTTATACTTTATACTTTACGCCTTAAGAAAATATACTTTATACTTTACGCCTTAAGAAAATATACTGACTTGACCGTCGGAGTGTCTATCCCCGGGACACCCGGGGCCTTTATTTTGCAGATCAGTTCGTGAGCCTGGTTCGTCGTCGAAGTGTTGGTGTCCTGTATACATCAACCATTGTAAAAGAAAGCAACCAACTGAGGTTCGGTGTAGCCATGGTAGGGGCAACTTGCCACAAGCATTTGAAATCTCTCCCAATAGTCTTGGAAACTCTCCTCTTCCTCCTTAAGAATGTTACTAATAACTTTGACTATCACCGAAGACTTAGAGGGGAAAAGAATTTATCAAGAAACCTTTCTTTCAATTCCGACCATGAGATGATGGAGTTGGAAAGGAGACGACTCAACCACACCCCTGCTTTATCTTTCAAGGTAAAAGGAAAGGTTTTCATTTTAAAATGATCCTCATCGACTCCAGAGGGTTTCATGCTACTAGTAACTCGAAGGAAGGAATCGAGATGGTAGTTAGGATCGTCGGTGTCTCGACCATAAAAGGATGGAAGTGCATGTATAACCCCCGACTTGATCTCACATTCGGTACCCGTCGGAAAGACGATAATCGATTTTTCTTGATCATAGGCTTGACGCATATATCCCCTCATAGGAATGTTGGTGGGGGGTTGTTGGCACGGTGGAAGGGATTGAAAAAGGTATCCTGGGGTGCTTCTTCTCCCACCATGTTGGAATTGGATGGCTCACTTTCTGAAAAATTGTTGGAAGATATACTCTCTTGTGTACTCCTCCTAAGTTGTCAAAGAGTCCTAGTTAACTCGGAGTCGTAGTTTTCAAAGGGTCTTGGTTCGAGGAACGAGTACGAAGCATGCACCAAGAGCTAGAGCAATATGTCTCCAAGAAAATGAAAAAGAAAACCATAGAAAATAGAGTTAAAGAAAAACTACAATCAACACCTAAAAATATGCCTCTTCCCCGGCAGCGGCGCCAAAATTTGGGAGGTCGTCGTTATACCTCTCCAAGAATACAATTTATATTTGCTCACAAGCTTTACACACAACTAAGCATATAGTGCCAAGTAAGGTTCGTATCCACAGAGAAAAGGAGATTTTCAAGTATTTCAAATAGATTTCCTACTTTAACTACTAGAATACATATAATATAATAATATATAAAAGCGATGTAAATGGGGGGAAATTGGAGTTTGGTTGTAGAAAACACTACAATGTCATGCCAAGCTAGAGTCTAAGATCACAACTAAACTATATAAAAGATAGATTAACAATGAGATTATTAAACTTGGGGCACTCGATGTCAACTTTCGACTAAAGGTTAATCATTGAACTACCACACATTGTACTTGGGGTTTGCGATTAATTATCGACATTAAAGATCTCAAAGCAAGATATTCAATCTATTCTCTCTTCCATAAACAAGAAACAACATAGCATCATTTCAAGGTACTCATCTTTAGATAAAATAAGTGGAAGCACTATATTTCATCTAGTGATGGCATTATACATGAGAATCGGTAGCATGTAAGCAAGGCAATTGAACATTCATGAGGAACAATAGATGAAAGCATACAAAGCACTACTCCTAGTTTCTCTAACCATCACTTAAGGAAATATTAACATTTTACCCATAGATTTAGCAAGCATTCAACACAACCTACAACTAGAAAGAAAGCCCAATCGTTTATTGCATCAAATTCATATGGAAACAACATATTCAATTGCTAATTGAAAAACCCATGAACAAAGCATATCAAGTTCTCAAAACCATGAATCGAAAGTCTACATCGAGGTACCCAAGAGTTGTTTAGCCTACCCAAATCATACTAATCATACAATACAAGTCCATAGATTCAAATAGATAGAAAGATGAAGAAGAAAATGGAACTAGAGAGTTTCTTTTGCTAAGATTCGAACTACTCCAAGAAATGGATGAAAAGTGGCTTTTATACTCTCCAAAAGATAAGAAGAAGTCAACTTGCAGCAGTGCGTGGACTCCGCGCCAGTTGGCGCACTTGTTGTGAAGGGCTGCGCACTAGAGGGTGTGCGGACCGTGCAGCAGTTGGCGCACTTTGTGAAGGGCCGTGCACTACCCCATTGTTGCTTCTTTCGGAGAGTTCCGGTTCTACCTATTCGAAAAGGCCTTCATCTTCATGTTTAATCACAATTATGTCGCTTCAATCTTCAAGTACCTATAGAGTGACGAAACCATGGCATATGGCGTATAACTTCCATACATCACTCTACTCTCAAAATAGCAACAATTATCAACAATTAGGGCTACTTAGCACCATTATAAACCATTTCTAAGTGCAACAAACACGGTATAACTTGAGCTCATCAACAACCTAGCATGAAGTAACATCCATAAGAAAATCCTATATTTTGGCAATACCTTAGAGTGCCAAACAAGTTGTGCCATATGATCAATGTCCACTCTTCCTTTTTTCAAATTATAAGCCCTCCTGATGCTAAACTTTCCTGTTATTGTGATACAGTCAGAAAGTCTATTCAGCATCTGATTTTCTCTATCATCAAAGATTTCCATCCCCAACTGTGACTTGCTATAGCCTTATAGTAATCGATGGCTCTACCTCTCAGATAGTAGGCATGCATCTATTACACCCAAAGCATCTCCATTTTAGTACAAATATCCCATAACAGTCTGGTGATTGAAGCTGCATTCCAAAGTGAAGCATCTCTTACACCCCATCCTTCTGTGTCCATAGAAAAAAACATTGAATCCCATCCAACTGGAGTAAATCCTCTCTCCCCAATATTTTCGTACCAGACATAATTCCTACACAACACCACAATTTTTTGTAACAGATTTTCAGGCAACTTGAAGACACTTATCCAATAACTAGTAATGCTAAGCAACACACTATTGACAAGCTGTACACTACCAGCATAAGTAAGGTGCCTGGCTTGCCATGTTCTTAATCTTCCAGTCATCCTTTTCAAAAACTGCTCACTTGCTCCATGCTCCCATCTACAAGGGCTCAGAGGCAATCCAAGGTAGTGGATTGGGAAGGTTCCTCTGGTTATGTGGAGTGCCAACAGTATTTGATCAGACTCAGACATTTTGGAGAAGTACACTTGGGATTTCAGATCATTGACAACCAGACCTGTTGTGTCTTGGAAAATTGCTAAACTGCTTCTCACATCTTCCATAGACTTTGTAGAGACTTTGCAGAAAATTAGTAGATAATCAGCAAATAACAAGATGTGGATTCCAATCTTCTTGCATCTCTGATGATACTCTATAAGGCCAGTTTTGTTGTGCCAATCTAACAGCCTGCTGAGATATTCCATGCTGATAACAAATAATAAGGGTGAGAGAGGGTCACCCTTTCTTACACCTCTTTTGCCCTAAAATGATCAGTAAGGCATCCATTCAAAGAGATACAATAATTGGATTCAGTAACACACTGTTTGATCCAATGAATGAATAAGGCCGACAATTTCAAACAAGCTAGCCACATGAATAAGAATTCCCATTTAATACTGTTCAAGGTTTTAGAAATGTCAACCTTAATAAAATAGCTTGGTATCAAACCTGGAAGGTTGTACTTGTGCAAGAGTTCCTTAGTTAGCAAAATGTTGTGGCCTATATTCCTTCCTTGGACAAATGCACTCTGATTATTGCCAAGCAGTGATGGGAGGACTGTGCCAAGCCTTTTACATAAAATCTTAGTTGTAACTTTGTAAACCACTGAGCAGCAGGCAATAGGTCATAGTCTGTAGCACTTTGTGGTTGAGCTGTTTTGGGCAACAAAGTTAACACAGTTTTACTAATTCATCTGGTAACTCACCAATGCCAGTAAAGAAAATCTTCAGCTATCCAGTCCCATGTCTTCTTGAAAAACTCACAGGTATATCCATCCTGGCCAGGGCTTTTGCTAGATTTAATCCCCTTTAGAGCTGAGAGGATTCATCTGTAACAATAGGCTTGATAAGTTGGCATTGTTGCTGGACATTGAGAATCCCCCTCTCATCACAATCTGCTGATCAATGCTAGCCAATGTGTCATAGCTCCCCTCCAAGTGCTGCTGGAAAACTTGTGTTAGGTGCTCATCAATTGCTTGTCTCCCGTGTATTTTCTTGCTATCATTCTGTAAACTGACAATGTGGTTGCTATACCTCCTAGTTTATAGAGAAGCATAGAACAAAGCAGTAGGCCTGCCCTCCTTCAACCATTTAATTTTGGCTTCTGTTTCAGGTACTTAAACTCAACCTCTTTTAGCATATCAGCTTCCTTCCTTGCCTTTGTTTCCTCTTCCTGTAGTAGCTGATTCATAGGGTCTTGTGCTAGTGTCAAACTTACTTTCCCATCAACTGTGATGCTCTAGCCCTGGCCTCTATATCTGAAAATTGCCTCTTGTTTAGGGCATATAAAGGCTTCTTTAGTACTTTTAGTTGGTAAAATAGATCAGCCAAGGATCTAACTGAATTCTACTTCCAGTGTTGTTGCATTGTAGGCAAAAAGTTACTAGATAGTGTCCACATGTTATAATATTTAAACAATCTATGCTGTTTTAGGCTGTGTTTCCTGGAGTTGCACTAAAAGTGGATAATGGTCATCTATCATAACCTTACATACTGAATCCAGCTACTTCTCTATCCATAGCTCATTTACCATAGCTCTATCAACCTTGCTGAATATTCTGTCTGCAGCCCTTCTTCTGTTGGACCAAGTAAAAAAAGGCTTTACTGTCTTCAGCACTTGTATCTCTTGGACATCTACACAGTGTTGAAAATTTTCAATTTCCACTAGTTCCACAAGATCAGCACCAATCCTATCTTCCAATGTTAGTGGAGCATTGTAGTCTCCCAGAATGAGCCAAGATTTATCTGTATAGGTGCATCCAAGTAGGTGCTCCTATAAAGGCTTTCTTGTGTCAATTTGGTTCATACCATACACCACTGTGACATAACAGTATAAAACTCTTTGAGATGTATCAGCACTTCCATCCACTGTTCTTCTTTGCTAATGGTCTGCACTGCAAAGTAATCAGATCTCCATGCTATCCAAATTCTCCCAGTATCCACCACTGAGCCATTGGTAATGAAATCTCAATTTAGCCCCATTGACTTCCATATTAAGAAAAGACCTTTTAACACACTAAATACAGTTTTCTTAATCTAATGGATATGTACTATTATTTACTTGCGTAAAGCTCATACAATTCTTAATACATTTAAGTAAAATAAAATGAATCTTATACCATTTTTAATGGTGAGCTGAAAGATATAATTCTTCGTATATAATAGTTTAATGTTGAAAAATAAAATAAAAATAGGTTTTTTATCAAGTAAGGTTATAAAGCTGAGAAATGAACTAATTTCGATAATTAATGAGATGAGAACTGATACAAATATTTATTAAATTGTAATCGAAAGTTTTGTGCGATTGCACGCGCACGCATTACGCTTGTGCATACAATTAAGCTTGTAAAATACATTTCTGCAGATTATATCCTTCGATTCAGTCATGACCAAATTATAGTTGATTTTTTAAATAAAAATAGAACCTTATATTTCTAAATCAATCCTTTTTATCATTGAAGTCCATAAAAATAATTTCTAATTAGTTTTACATCACTCTCGAATCTCAAAAGATAGATAATATCCATATCAGCAAGAAATCCATTAACATCTTATGCTTAATAATTCAAGTGCATAAAATTGAATGACTAAAATCTTTTTCCATTCAGGGGTGTTTTTTTTCGACGTCAAAAAAATGTTATTGTAATTTCAAGGAATTTTCGAATGAGTAAAGTCCCTAGACTACACAAGTTGCTGTATTTTCGATTTCGAAAGATATACAGTATATATGACGAAAAAACGCCCAAAACAGAAACCCCAATTCACAAAAGTCCCAATTCTTAAACCCTAAGCCCCAAATCCCCAAATCACAAAACCCTAAGCCCCATACTCACAGATCTTCGACGTCGGCAAGATGGCACCCAGCGACACAACGGCGGCGAAGGCACGGCCGAAGAATCCGTTCAAAAGGAAGCTCTTGGTTCGCAGAGGCAGAGAAGGGTATGATCCCAAACTTTTTTTTAATAAGGAATGTCATGATAGGTATGTAAAGTATTACCTAGAGGGCAAGTTGTTGGATCCATATGCTGTTGATCCTAGTAAGGTAGAAGAGCTAGGGTTTGGAGAGTTAGTTGGTCTGATGAACATCCAGCAGGTAGGGGAGCTAATGGTGAATGATGCGCCAGCTTACTTGCATGAAAGCTGTCAGTTTTATGCAAATCTAACTGAGGTTGATGGGTCTTTGTATAAAACTATGGTTAATGGGCAAGAATTCCAGGTTAGCTGGTGGATTCTTAATGAGTTGGTAGGCTGCGCTTATAAGACGGCTGAGGATATAGAGAATAGCAGCGGTGATGCTCCTTTGAATGTGTACAATGCAAATGGATGGTTGGGCCCGGGATTTAGCCTGCTTGGTGGTGTAGATAGATGTGCATGTGCGTCTGCCTACTTTGGAAGACCTGTCGGTGATAAAGAGGCCGCACATGTGTACAATCTGAAAAGCATGACGCCGGCACATCGAGTTTTGTATGAGTTCGTTCATAGTATTCTAGTTCCTTCTCCAAAGAATGTGAGCGAGCCAACAAGCACCACTACTATCTTGTTCTACAATGTTGTTCTCGGGCGAAAAATCAACCCAGGCCATACAATAATGAAGCACATGATGAATCAGATGGGAGTGACCAAACAGTATTGGAATATCCCTTACGGCGGTTTGATAACCAAGCTCCTGCTCAAGATGAAGCCGGACTTTAAGTTTCAGAGCCCTCCCGTTCCCTGCAGGATCTACGGGCTTCAGTACTTCCAGAACCGAGGCTATGACTTGGTGGATGGTGCTTGGATCACAAAGGTCATCCTGGTCAAGAACAAGCGTGCAAAAGGTAACGCAGGTAAGACACTTTTTCTGAAGCCTAGTTTTCATGTGATTGAATAGGCTTGATGAGTTTATTACTAACAATTTTGTGTTTAATGTCTCGTCGCAGTGATGACTGATGCTAAACTGTACTCAATGGCTGAGCGGATGTATGACAATGCTAAGGACAAGACTAGTCGTATAATGGCAACGAGGAAGAAGGTCTTCCATGCAAAGAAGAAGATGTCCGCCATGGAAAGGTCGTTGTCAAGTCGCGGGTTTGATCTTGACTTCCCCTGAGGTTGCCGGCTTGGTTCATTCAAGTAATGTGGGCAGTTAGTATTAGTATACAGTTTTGCATGCTTTTGTTTTTGGCCAATTGTAAACTAGTTGTAGTGTCGCTAGGGCTATATCGCAATCTTTTGAAACTCTTGCGATAATTGGCAAAAGTGTGCCAAAACTGTAATTCTGAATCTTTTCTTAATGTTAAGTCATTTAATAGCCAACAATGTCAAACTCTTCCATTTGAATTTTTTTTATCATATTCACACCTAGTTTCGAAATCGTAACCTATAATACAAATCCATGTTTACGATTTCTTAACATATAAAATCTTTATTTTAGAATTCTAAACTTATTAATCTACAGAATTTTGCATATTTCATTGTTCGGGTTCCATATAGGGTATCCTTCTGTTCAATTGACCGTTTAATTAAATTATTCAAAAACAATGTTTTCGATTTCTAAACTTATTACATCTTCATTTTCGAATTCTAAACTTATTAATCTACAAAATTTTGTATATTTCATTGTTCGGGTTCCATATAGGGTATCCTTCTGTTCAATTGACCGTTTAACTAAACTATTCAAAAACTGTGTCAAAAGCTACTTTTCGAATTCGAAAATACCTGGTGTTTTAGTAATTTCGGTTTCTAAAACGGGTGACATATAGGGGAACCTACTGTCTGGCAAAGTACTTCAGTTACATGAATTGCGAAATCGTAAACATTCGGGCGATTATTTTCGGAGTTCGGAAACATAACTACAGTTTTACACACTCATAAAACACTACAAAAATCCACATGCAAACTACCTAGTAGTATTAACACCAAATTTGAAATTACTTGTGCAACTTAAATTCATAATCAAATTAAACTTAACAAAGTTGAACATCATTATTTTACAACATTTTTCTTCCGTTTAACCTTCACCTTTCTTCCTTTACGCGCATTTCCATTAGCATTTATCCAAACACCCTCGTCGTGATCCAACCGGCTTTGATATCTCTTCAAGTTCTTTCTAGTCTCCCGCAGGCTAAATCCCTCACAAACATCTTCTAAAGGTATATCAGTTAAGTCAGCATTTTCTACTTCTTCTTCTGCGTCACCGACATACGTTTTCTTTCCCTTCAAAACTACCTCCAACCTGCGATTAGCTAGATCCGGGACATAAAAAACCTGATCGCCTTGCGTTGCAAGTATGAATGCATCTCCTTTGAACGCAAGTCGTTTCCTGTTCACGAGGGTGATGCAAACTGAATCGTCTTTAGACACCGCATCTGGATGAACCCAGTCACACTTAAACACAACAACTTGTGTAACAACGTAATTTAACTCCCAGATTTCGGTAATGGTCCCATAGTGTCTGCTGTCCTTGTAACAGGCACTCCCTCCTTCGTCATTTTGAAGGAAAATTTCATTTGAAATTACCGAAATTCCACTATTCTGAGAAATTCCCTTGTCATCTTGTGCCTTTGTTCCAAAAGTGTAGCCGTGAACATCGTATCCTGTAAAGGAAACAACTGTTAGGTTCGGCCTACTTGATAGCCACTTCACATTCTCCTCATGTTCACCTGATTGTACATGCTCTTCTAACCAGTCACCGAATGTCCTCACATGTTCCTCTACAACTTGCTCCTCTTTCCAATTACCATGTCGTTTCTGAATTTCATCCATGTGTTTGGCGATATAAGGGGTCACATCAGAGTGATTGCGTAACACATACAAATGAGCGGTACACAAATCAATAGCACTTGGATTTAACAACTTGCCTCTGTTCAAACCGTGACCATCATTTCTATCATTATGCCTCCCCTGCGGAATACCAACCGTCTCTGATTCACTGATGTAAGCCATGCAGAATTCTATCGACTCCTCCGTAACATATCGCTGCACTATGCTAGCGTCTGGTCTGTACCTATTCTTCACAAAACATTTGAATATCTTCATGTACCTTTCAAAAGGATACATCCACCTTAAAAATAAAGGCCCACACAACTTAACCTCTCTTACCAAATGAACAATCAGATGGACCATAATATCGAAAAAAGAGGGAGGAAAATATATCTCAAGCCTGCACAGTACGTCCACCACCATAGCTTGTAGTTTGTCCAGCTTTCTGCGGCTTACTGCCTTGCGACATATGCCTTTAAAAAAATGACATAAGCGATTAATGCAGCTGCGCACATGCGAGGGCAAACTCCCACGGAGTGCGAGAACAATCAACTCTTGCATAAGATTATGACAATCGTGCGATTTCAAACCAGCAATTTTACAATCTTCCACACTCACACATCTGCCTATCTTAGAAGCGTATGTCGTGGGAACTTTCACATCCTTCAAAAACTCACAAAACCTTTTCTTCTCAACTTCAGACATATTGTAGCAAGCTGGTGTAAAAACTCTTTCCCTTCTACTTCTAAAGGTACAATCGACTCCCTTAATCCCATTCTGCTCAAATCCTTTCTACTCTTCAAACCATCTTTTGATTTACTTGGAATATCGAGTAAGGTGCCAATAAGACTATCACAAAAATTCTTTTCAATATGCATAACATCCAGGCAATGTCGCACCCCCAAATACTCCCAATATGGCAACTCAAAAAAGATACTACACTTTTTCCACGGTCCACATACCTTGGCCTTTTTATGGTTTTTGCCAAAGTCATTCTCCATGTCTCTCACTGCTTCTAGAATCTCCGGTCCAGAGATGGGAACAGGTTCATCCCGTTCTTCTACTTTTCCATCAAACCATTTCTTAGCTTTTCTCAACGCATTATCCGTAGGCAAAACCTCCTATGTCCAAGATACACTGTCTTCTTCCCATGACTTAGTTTGCAATAACAGGTGTTTTCCTCACATACCGGACAAGCCAAATGTCCTTTCACTGAGTAGCCAGCAAGATTACCCAGCACGGGATAGTCATTGATAGTGAATAACAACACAGCGTTCAATTTGAACCATTCATTCCGATATCCTTCATATGTCCAATTCTCCCCGTACCACAACTTCTTCAAATCATCGATTAGTGGCGCCAAATATATATCAATATCATTTCCTGGTTGTTTAGGCCCTGAAATCATCAAGGACAGCAACACATACTTTCTTTTCATTGTTAACCAAGAGGGCAAATTGTATATCACCACCATGACTGGCCAAGAACTGTGCATGCTACTCATGTCCCCGTAAGGGTTCATTCCATCGGTCGACAAGCCTAACCTCAAATTCCAATCTTCCTTACTAAACGGAGGATATAACTCATCTATTTTCTTCCACTGATCACCATCATAAGTATGTCTTATCACATCATCCTTGGGACGATTTCTTCTATGATGCCACGTCAAAATTTTTGCATCACGTCTATTTGAAAACAACCGTTCCAACCGAGGAATGATAGGTAAATACCAAACAACTTTAGCAGGTGTTGGTTTCTTCCCTCTATTCGACACCTCTGCGCCCACGTCTAACTTCTCCTTCTTTGTTGTGTACCGCGGCTCATTACAAACTGCACACCTATCCAGTTTTTCATTCTCCTCCCCTCTATACAACATGCAATCATTAGGACATGCATGAATTTTCTCAAGTTCCATTCGCATTGGACACAACACCCGTTTAGCTGCATAACTGCGATTTGGCATCTTGTTGTCAGCAGGGAGTAGTTCTGTCATGAGTCCTAGCAATTCCGTCATCGCATTATCAGAAAGACCGTGTTTAGCTTTCAAATTCATAACTTGCAGAGTCGCACTCAAGATTGTGTGACCCGAGCCCTTATACAACGGAGTTTTCTTATTCATGTACATGGCTTCTAAAGCTTCTGGTTTGCCAACAAAATGCCTAGCCACGTCGTCTGTCAAATCAGTCAACTTATCATCACATTCCATTTCACAACTTTGCCCTCCCTTCTCAGCATTATTTTGTTCTTCCCTAATGCCACCATCGTAATTCTCGCCATGCCATACCCAAATTACATAGCTTTTATCAAAACCATGCATAATCAAGTGACCCCTAACGCCAGCAACACCTAAATTAGCATCATTCATGCAGTTTCTACAAGGACACCTAATTCCAGAACAATTTTCACTTCTCGCATGTTCTGTTGCAACATCAATGAAATGTTCAACCAACCTCCGGTATTCAGGACTGGTACGCGCATCCTCTTCAATTATACGAGCATGATCCATATATATATATATATATGTGTGTGTGTGTGTGTGTGTGTGTGTGTGTGTGTGTCGAACAAGGCACAAGCAATACAATCTAAACAAAACCAAGCAATCCAGTCAAGTACATGCAAAAAATGTGGTTGCACCATGCACGTAACATGCAAATAAGACCTAACCAACAAGTATCTAATAACCCATTATACTACACATCCACAATCTTACAATTACAAAACAAAATCAAGGCAAGTGGCCTCGCATACACCGATGTCATCAAAGATACATACATGTCGATAATTGGGATTTGAGAGGGAATCAAAGACCAAGATTTACACACACATACCTTCACAAATCAGCTCCCAAACTTTGGGGTTGAATCTAGGACCTCCAAAGATTTTAACAAAAGTTGCTAACAGTTCAAAACATTCAGCCCGTCAGACCATTTTAGTAAATCACAAAAGGTTTTCGAATTCGAAAATCCTATGCAGTCAAAACTTTCTACCTACTTTCAGTACAGCATAAACCACTCTTACTAACTTTCGAATTCGTAAACTGTACAACCAACCCTTTACAAATCAAGCATGTGACTTTAATTATAGAAAAACTTATTTGATTCTAATTCCAATAATTACGATTTCGCAAATATAACAATATCAAAGAAAACATCCACGTCATCACAATATGGTACATTACTTTCGATCTCGAATGATTTGTTTTACACTTTTCGATTCCTTAAACATCACACTTTGAAAATGAAAGATGGTACTAGCAAGTGTCTGTCTTTTTACTAATCTTAAACTTGACCTTATTAAGGTTTCGATTTCTAAACTTAATAAGGGTACATTTCTTTCTAATCTTAAACCTTCACCTACACTTAAACACTTCAAATTGATCAACACTCTACTACAATCATCTTCATTTCGAGCTCGAACATTGTGTCAAACGGCGTTTTCAATATTTACGCCGTCTGAAATTTCTAACAACTTACCCGAGGGGTTTTCGAATTCGAAAACCTAGGTCACCGGCGTTTTGATCCGACCGCCGTGCACCGGCGACGTCTCCGGCGACATTTCCAGTAGTGGTAGTGTTTGTTTTGAGTATCTTGGTATCCTCGATACCCTTCACCTTGGTAGCCTTGATACCCCCCATAACCTTGGTAATCTTGGGAGTCTTGAAATCCTTGATCTTGGTAGCCTTGATACCCTTGGTCTTGATAGCCTTGATGCCCCCCATAACCTTGGTTTCTAGGATAGTTTTGTTTGTGAGGAGCCCTATCGTAGGATCGACTACCTTGGCCTTGACTCCTAGGTGGTACTCTATCATAAGATTGACTACCTTGACCTTGGTATGCTTGATTATTGGAAAAGGATTGTTGGCCTTGTTGTTCCTTCGTTTCATCTCTCCACCAAAAATTAGGATGATCCCTAGATCCGAGGTTGTAGTGTTGAGCATAAGGGTCACTTCTATTTTGAAATCCTCTATCACTACCTTGGCTTTGACCACCTTGGTTTCCCCTAGGTCTATCACCTTGATAACCTCTACCACCTTGAAATCCTCTCCCACCTTGGTTTCCACCATAGAACCTGATACAGTATGGGCCATAAAGCCCATACAAGGTCAAGCATACCACACGAGATGAGGACCCCCACCTTGCTTGACAGCTCACACCTAGTACACACACGTGAGCCCCCCGTGCACAGCTCGTGCACAACGCATGGAGGAACACAACAGAATCCATGGAGACGCTCACACCGGATGAGGCTCCCAACAGGTATAAAGGAAGGAGAGCTTCCTCTCTCTTTCCTCAGATTCTCTCAACCTGTTACATAGATTTTCTCTCTCTAAAACACCCCAAATCTTACTTGGGCGTCGGAGCGGGCGACGGCCGAACGCCGTCCGCCTGAGCTCACGTTGCTCATCGTGCAGGTACAGAGAGAAGATCATCACCTTGCTGGAAGTCCAATCTACACCGGAAATCCTGAACCATATCATTAGCGCCGTCTGTGGGGAGCGCTGATCTATCTCGCTCACGCAGCTCGATGGAAGTTCGATGGAGCAGACCCCGATTGCAGAGGGGACCATCCTTGATGTCACGCCGCCGACAAACCCACCCGTGCGGCACACCAATCAAGAGCCCATGACTCCGGAGATGTTTCAGGTCATGATGGCTCCGTTCTTAGCATCCCAGGAGAGGGTGCTGTCAAAATTGAAATCCCTGGAAGAGAAGGAGGAAGCCCGACAGCTCGGCCAGAAGATTGCGCCGACAAAGCTGAATTTCGACGGCGAGGAACAAGAAGCAGTGTCGCACCTCCCGGCGAAGAAGCAAACCCAGAAGAAAGGCAGCAACGACGACGCAGCCAAATCAGATGGGCGCGGATCCTGTCAGCACGGAGGGAGAGGCCAGGATCCAGATCTGAACGACTGGAAATCGGGATATGTTTATTCCAACGCCGGAGAAGTTCACGTGGATGACAGGAGGCGTGGAGATTATGAAGATCACCTTCCGGAGATCGAAAAAGGGTCACCGTGGGTGAAGAAGATCCGGCTCGCTGTGGCCGATCCCAAGACCAAGATCCCCCAGAACCTGGGCACGTATAGCGGTGCTGTCGATCCTGAGGACCACATGCACACGTTCATCACCAACATGTCAACGTACGCCATACCGTAGGCGATCTGGTGCAAGGCGTTTGCTACCACCCTCACTGGAGCAGCGCGTCTGTGGTTCAAGGCTCTGCCAGATGGCAGCATCGCCAGCTTCAAGATGTTGGAGGAGAAGTTCCTGCGCAGGTTCATGCAGAGGAAGCAGTTCACTAAGGAGTGCACCGACATCATTTCAATCCGCCAGAAGAGAGGAGAAAGTTTGTTCGAGTATTGGGAACGGGTCTCGAGTCTGGCCAACCAGGTGAAGAACCTCACCGAGAAGCTGATGATCGACTCTTTTGTGAAGGGGTTGATTCACAAGGAGATGAAGCAGGAGTGCTATCTCTGCAAGGTGAAGACCCTTGAGGAGTTGATGGAACGCATTGAAAGCTTTTCACGTGTTGACGAGATGAACCTGGAAGGGGATGATGGCGGTTATGTCGCACGCAACAAGAACAAGAAGAACGCTGGTTCCAACATGCACTACTGGAGAGTGACATCCCCCACGTCGGTAGATCGTGGGTTATATGGCGGGTTGACCCGCCGTTACTGGAACTGCCGTGCATCGGCGTTCCAGTTTTGCACGGCGGAAGCACCCGCCGTCCAAGGTTTTCGAATTCGAAACCTGTTTGTATATCAAATACGACTCGTAAGATCTGCAGACTCTATCATGTCCCAAAACAAAAACATTCTTACGAAATCGAAACAAAAATATAATGAACGGTCCAAATTTCAAAATCGAAAGTCTATGACATTACTGTTTCAAATTCAACGTATTCTGATATCGAAAAGAAGTAGCATGTACATCAATTTTTCCGAGATCGAAAACTTTTATTTTGGCATAGAGTATTACAACTTACGAGTTCGAAAATTATTCATCGGCTGCCAAACTAATATCCGCCAAATTGGCCGGAAAAATAAGCTTGCCAAATGCTTCCGATATACTCCTTTTGGATCTGTTTTCGCCATATTCACGGAAATGGTCAACCGAGTGACCTATTCTTGCGGCGATGGTCAACCGAAATGCCAACAGTCGGTGCAAGCTTCCTGCGAATTCCAGCTGTCTGTATTACAAAGGATTTAACTGTTAGCTACTCATCAAATGCTCAGAAATCAGAAAGTTAGCTACAATTATTAAAAAGAAATCACCTTGAATTCCTCCAGAGTGAAACCCCTTCCAGCCCTGACCTTCATGTTGTACTTAACGGTCTGGCCACGAACAACAGGGCAAAGAGGTCCAGCAGTAGGCCAAAATTAAGGATCCCTAAGCAGCTGGACCCTAAACTGAACAAAATTAAGGATCCCTAAGCAGCTGGACCAACCAACCATAAAAGACATCTTTTTTAAGAGCTCATCAGCATCACAAACACTATGCAACCGCAACTGGAAGCAAAATCGACCTTTCCATGTAATTAGACAAAAACCCCATCTCGGCGAACTCAGAAACGCGGCTCTCTTTCAGGAGACCCCCGTCTTACATCACGAAGTTCCTGGCCGGGAACCAATAGCTCTGCCCCGTCACGGCGTTGTCATCATCCCAGTCAACACCCAAATTTCCGCCTCGTCGCAATTTTTCAGATCACCACCACGACGTCGCCCGCCTCGCTAAAATCCCCAGCTCATCGACACGATTCCTCCAAGCTCATCACCAAGAACACAGATCGGGTTTGTTCACAGAAGAAAAAGGAGAGAGAGAATACAGATAAGATTTCAGATCGTGGTTAAATAGGCAAAAATATGTGGCTCAGATTTATATGGTTGGGAAGATTAATGGTTCAGATAAATACATGTAATGTTTTAAGCAACTTTTGATTAATTAATATAAGAGGCAATTACATATTGGTTCAAATATCCTGAACAGGGAATTTAGTGATAGGGTGACATCTCATGGATATAGTTCTGGAAGAGGGGTTCAGAAAGTGTCACATCTCATGTATGCTGATGATTGCTTAATCTTTATAGAATGCAAACAAGCTGTGATACAGAAACTGGCAAAAGATATAGAAATGTTTGCAAGATACTCTGGACAGAGAATCAACTTTTCCAAATCAGGTATACTGGTGAGTCCTAATACAGATGCCAATATGGAATTATATATTAGGAACACACTGAACATTCATGAGGTTGGAATTGGAACTAAATACCTGGGAATGGTTATAGACTTCACACAGGGCAAGTGTCAGATATACAGGGAATTATTAGAAAAGTTCAGAAGGAAATTTGACACATGGAAAAATAGATTCCTAAGTCTGTCAGGTAGGATTACCATGGCTAAGCATGTGTTAGCATCATTACCAGTATATCCAATGGGGATTTTTAAAATTCCAAAAACAGTACTAGATAAATTGGATAAAATATAGCAAAATTTATATGGAATGGGGAATTGGATGCTAGAGGAATTCACTGGAGTTCATGGAAAAATATGTGCTTACCAAAGAATAGAGGTGGTTTAGGTCTTAGATCTGCATATCAGATGAATAAGGCATTAATGGCAAAGCATGCTTGGAAGTTTATACAAGAGGAGGATTCTCTGTTGGTCCAAGTGATGAAGCAAAAGTATTGTAAACACATCTCCTTTAAGGAGGTTAAGGAAAAACCTAATGATTCATGGGGATGGAAAGGAATACTTTGGGGTAGGGACTTTATTAAGTCTAAGTGGAAATGGAGAACAAGTTAGGTTAAAAGATAACTGGATAAATGAAGACTCACCATCTGGGCAGAACATCATACTGGATATTCAACATGAGAATATGATGGTGGCTTAGTTACTGGATAATAACAAACAATGGGATGTGCAGAAACTAAAAAGGATTTTTCCTGATTCTGAAATTAGGAAGATACTCAGAACTTATGTCCCCAAGTATGGAGAGAATGAAGATCAAATTATATGGCCATATAGTACTGATGGGAGGTACACTGTTAAAACAGGATACAGATGTCAGGACTCTAAGATAGAAGAGGAGGCCTCTTCATCTACACAGCCAAAACCAAAGTGGAAAGGGTTCTGGAAAATTAAGGTCCCCATTAAAATCCAGATGTTCTTGTGGAGAGCACTGACTAATGCCTTGCCAACAGCATCAAACCTGGTGAAAAGGAAAATAATAGAAAATGGATGTTGTAATAGATGCAAGGTGGAGTGTCAAGAGAATCTGGAACATGAACTCTTAACTTGTGAAATGTCAAAAAGGATATGGAGAGCTTCATGCCTGGG
Organism: Sherardia arvensis; assembly: GCA_948330725.1. Taxonomy (NCBI): domain Eukaryota; kingdom Viridiplantae; phylum Streptophyta; class Magnoliopsida; order Gentianales; family Rubiaceae; genus Sherardia; species Sherardia arvensis. The sequence goes on from OX415237.1 coordinate 10,656,734, forward strand.
ACTAAATTTTGATGAAGGACAAGAACTCACATTCATGGGATGGTTCTGGAACTGGATGAGTATAGTTCCTGATGAAGAAATACTGTTGATATCTATTGCTTTATTGTGGAATATATGGAAATCAAGAAACTCCTTGGTATTTAGAAATCAGGAAGAGGATATTATGCAGGTATTGCAGAATGCTCAATCAGATCTGCTGACATTTAAACAAGGCACATGGCAGAAGGGGGAACCTGAAATCAAAAGCTTACTTCTTAATGGGGAACATCATATTGACATTGAACCTCAAAGGCAACAACAGAACAGAAATATGGTGATGCTAAGATTAGATGGTGCATTCTGGAAGCTGAATAGCCATGGATCAGCAGCCTGGAGCATCATCAGAAATGGAGAGGAAGAACATAAAATAACAAGTGCAGTTCACTTTCCCTCACAATCAGCTTTGTTTGCAGAAGCAATGGCCTGCTACAACGGGTTGCTCACAGGGGTAATGCTGGGAATCACTGAACTACAAGTATACACAGATTCCCAAATTCTAGAACAACTTTTGCAGAATGGAAGGATCTTGCCACCTTGGGAATTACAAGGTCTAATTTCAGACATTAGGAAGCTGATACAGATGTTTCCAACTTTCAAGTGTCACAAAGTTTCTAGATCTCTAGTTCAGTATGAGCATGACATAGCTCATGGTCTTAAATGTAATGCCACATGTTTATTACTATAATATACAGATGTTTGTTGCTCAAAAAAAAAAAGTGATAGGGTGACATAAATATTTATACCTATAAATTAATAAAAATATCAACTAAAGTTTGGTATTTTCATCAGTTACATAAACACAACCAAGTATTGTTTATAGGAAAGTTATATAATGTTATTAAGATTGATATAATGTTCATGTGATCGATAATAGTTAGTCTTTATATAAAATCAAGTAATTATATCATCTTTGTTAGTTGTACTTGATTAAGTTAGTATAAGTCGATTTAATTAGTGTTTATAGAAAGTCTAGTAAGTAATACACAACATTTCATATATCATACTCAATTTAATTCGTGTTTATAAAAAATCAAATAATATTCAACCTTCAACTAATTATATTTAATTTAGATACTATATGGCAAAAGTCGAAATGACCTTTGCTTAGTTATATCCATTATAATTAGTGTTTATCAAGTGTCCAATAATGTTTGATTTGTTATACTCACTTTTGTTAGTGTTTTGATTAATTATACTTAGTTTTATCTTCAACTATTGATTAGTTGTACAAGTCAATGTTTATACAAATTCAAGTAATACTATCTTATTGATAAGTTGTACAAGTTAATATTTGTGGAAAAGCTACATAAGATTACTTATATTCAAGTTAAATTTTGTGTTTTCACTAATTAAACATTTATATGGAATGGGGAATTGGATGCTAGAGGAATTCACTGGAGTTCATGGAAAAATATGTGCTTACCAAAGAATAGAGGTGGTTTAGGTCTTAGATCTGCATATCAGATGAATAAGGCATTAATGGCAAAGCATGCTTGGAAGTTTATACAAGAGGAGGATTCTCTGTTGGTCCAAGTGATGAAGCAAAAGTATTGTAAACACATCTCCTTTAAGGAGGTTAAGGAAAAACCTAATGATTCATGGGGATGGAAAGGAATACTTTGGGGTAGGGACTTTATTAAGTCTAAGTGGAAATGGAGAACAAGTTAGGTTAAAAGATAACTGGATAAATGAAGACTCACCATCTGGGCAGAACATCATACTGGATATTCAACATGAGAATATGATGGTGGCTTAGTTACTGGATAATAACAAACAATGGGATGTGCAGAAACTAAAAAGGATTTTTCCTGATTCTGAAATTAGGAAGATACTCAGAACTTATGTCCCCAAGTATGGAGAGAATGAAGATCAAATTATATGGCCATATAGTACTGATGGGAGGTACACTGTTAAAACAGGATACAGATGTCAGGACTCTAAGATAGAAGAGGAGGCCTCTTCATCTACACAGCCAAAACCAAAGTGGAAAGGGTTCTGGAAAATTAAGGTCCCCATTAAAATCCAGATGTTCTTGTGGAGAGCACTGACTAATGCCTTGCCAACAGCATCAAACCTGGTGAAAAGGAAAATAATAGAAAATGGATGTTGTAATAGATGCAAGGTGGAGTGTCAAGAGAATCTGGAACATGAACTCTTAACTTGTGAAATGTCAAAAAGGATATGGAGAGCTTCATGCCTGGGACTAAATTTTGATGAAGGACAAGAACTCACATTCATGGGATGGTTCTGGAACTGGATGAGTATAGTTCCTGATGAAGAAATACTGTTGATATCTATTGCTTTATTGTGGAATATATGGAAATCAAGAAACTCCTTGGTATTTAGAAATCAGGAAGAGGATATTATGCAGGTATTGCAGAATGCTCAATCAGATCTGCTGACATTTAAACAAGGCACATGGCAGAAGGGGGAACCTGAAATCAAAAGCTTACTTCTTAATGGGGAACATCATATTGACATTGAACCTCAAAGGCAACAACAGAACAGAAATATGGTGATGCTAAGATTAGATGGTGCATTCTGGAAGCTGAATAGCCATGGATCAGCAGCCTGGAGCATCATCAGAAATGGAGAGGAAGAACATAAAATAACAAGTGCAGTTCACTTTCCCTCACAATCAGCTTTGTTTGCAGAAGCAATGGCCTGCTACAACGGGTTGCTCACAGGGGTAATGCTGGGAATCACTGAACTACAAGTATACACAGATTCCCAAATTCTAGAACAACTTTTGCAGAATGGAAGGATCTTGCCACCTTGGGAATTACAAGGTCTAATTTCAGACATTAGGAAGCTGATACAGATGTTTCCAACTTTCAAGTGTCACAAAGTTTCTAGATCTCTAGTTCAGTATGAGCATGACATAGCTCATGGTCTTAAATGTAATGCCACATGTTTATTACTATAATATACAGATGTTTGTTGCTCAAAAAAAAAAAGTGATAGGGTGACATAAATATTTATACCTATAAATTAATAAAAATATCAACTAAAGTTTGGTATTTTCATCAGTTACATAAACACAACCAAGTATTGTTTATAGGAAAGTTATATAATGTTATTAAGATTGATATAATGTTCATGTGATCGATAATAGTTAGTCTTTATATAAAATCAAGTAATTATATCATCTTTGTTAGTTGTACTTGATTAAGTTAGTATAAGTCGATTTAATTAGTGTTTATAGAAAGTCTAGTAAGTAATACACAACATTTCATATATCATACTCAATTTAATTCGTGTTTATAAAAAATCAAATAATATTCAACCTTCAACTAATTATATTTAATTTAGATACTATATGGCAAAAGTCGAAATGACCTTTGCTTAGTTATATCCATTATAATTAGTGTTTATCAAGTGTCCAATAATGTTTGATTTGTTATACTCACTTTTGTTAGTGTTTTGATTAATTATACTTAGTTTTATCTTCAACTATTGATTAGTTGTACAAGTCAATGTTTATACAAATTCAAGTAATACTATCTTATTGATAAGTTGTACAAGTTAATATTTGTGGAAAAGCTACATAAGATTACTTATATTCAAGTTAAATTTTGTGTTTTCACTAATTAAACATATATATTATAATATGTATGTATACATGGATATCCTAAATGATTATCTTAACATATTAGTATTTAGTTGTACTCAATTTAGTTAGAATGTATATAAAGGTGAATAAGTTTAGAATCTATAGATTTCGTTAGCACTTTTAGAATACTAAACTTATTTATTTAATGTATGAGTCTTACTTGACTCAATAAGTCTTTTAAGTATATCTCCAGTAAGAATAAGTTTAGCTATACTCAATAGAGTATATTTCAGATTTGTTAATGGTTAGTTATACTCAATTTAGTTGGTATTTATAGAAAACCGAATAAGTTTTGATCGTAAGTTAGTTATACTCATTTAGCTATTTACCGAAAGTCAAATAATCAAGGTGTCGCCTTTGATTCATTGTGCTCGATTTACCTAGTGTTTACAGAAATTTAAGTAGTGAAGATGTGACTTTTGATTGATTATAATCAGTTTAGTTTATTTTTATAGAAAAAGTTAAGGTTTGATCTAGTTATAACATTGACGTTTCAAAAGTTTTACTTATCAGTGTTCCTAAAAAGTTAAGGTTTGACTTATGATTGTGATTACTTAAACAAGTTATTCTTCATACAAATTCAAGTAATATCATCTTATTTGATTAGTTATGCAAGTTATTATTTATGGAAAGTTAGATATTATATAGATTCAAGCTAAGAGTTGGTATTTTCATTAATTGAGCTTAAGTTACATAAACTTTATTAAGTAGTGTTAATAGAAAAGTCATGTAACGTTTATATGAGCATTTGAAGTTAGTGTTTATAAAAAGTAAAGTATGTTATTCTCTTTGATTAGTTATACTCAATTTAGTTAGTGATTATAGTTATTTGAGTAATGCCGACTTTCGAAGGCCTTGTTCTTGTGAAATTATTTGTATATTAGTTTCATTACTTTCTTAGAAAACAGTTTAATTGAATATAAATATGATTTGATGAACTATAATTGATTAAGTTATACTACTTTTATTTATTTTGATTAAATTTCATTCAAAATAGCAAACAATAGCTTAAAAGGACGTGGTTTAAAATTTTTAACTAAATAACTATTTGGAAATTATTTTTAATTTATTTATTACGAGACTATAATTAATTTATTGATTTAGAAATATTACATCAAATTATGAGGATTCGAGTTCGAAACAGAAGTAAAATAATAATTTATATTCTTTTCGATTTCGAAAAGCATTTTGAATGGAACATTATGAATTCGGAGGAAAAGTAGGAGATATCTAATACATTTGTCGCTCAATATTTTCGAATTCTAAACCAAATCGGTCCATGTTTTTAGAGTCGAACCATGTCTTACTGATATCTTCAAATACATTTTGAAACTAGGTGCACAGTTACCAAAAACAAAGAAAACTAAGAAATGTTTGTTTTAGTTGAAAAACCAAAGACGTGCATATTTTTACCTCAATATGGATTTCTTAGTTTGCATGCAAGATCTATGTGCTGTTAATTACAGGCAACTTGCTGCACCAATCTCTGTAATTAGCAAGACATGGTCATGGAAATTAAAAAAAGACAGAAACATCACGCAAATACCTTTACGGAGACGAAACAAGACAAAGTCATGCTAACTCAATTACTGAAGCATGCATGGTTTCGGATTCGAAAGACGAAATAATTCTTTCAAATAATTCAAACTCTCTTTTAACTCAAAACAACATGCCTTACGACTACGAAACACGGCCATCATACACTGCACTGTTCCTCGGAATTAATGAATATTTAATCAATTGCTCAGCTTTTCAAATTACGAGTTCGAACCATCAGATTCATTAACGTTTCGAAATCGAACCATCAGCTTCGTAAACCTTCCGAGATCGAACCATAATCTTCTCAAAATTTTTGATTTCGGACAAGACTTTTGAACCTTCCGAGTTCGAATTGTCAGTTTTTCAAACTTTCCGAAATCGAACTAGCAGCAGAATTTCTCGTTTCAATCTCGCAAACATTTGCATATCATTTTTTACGAGTTTGGACTCATATGTCAGTCTCAGTCGAATGATAATCTTGCAAAAAGGAATACGTCCGACCACGAAAATATATATTTCGAATTCGAAAACACATATTTACAGCGTATGCAAAATATACGTCGTTATATTTCTGGAACGATCTACCCGACCAAGTTTCGAAGTCGAAAACTTTTGAGAGCGGCGTTTAGGTACCACCGACGTGCAACGGCGACGTCTCCGAGAAGGTTTCCAGTAGTGACGCAACCGTCAAAAAAGGGTGGAGGTGAGAAGTTCAGCAAGTTGAAGGACACCTCCTTCACCCCGCTGACACAATCACCACGTGAGATCCTCAGCTTGTTAGCTGGCAAGAACCTGCTAGATGCTCCGAGCAGGATGAAGAAGCCAGCCAACATGAGGAACAAGGCATATTACTGTGAATACCACAATGACCATGGACACGACACCAACGATTGTTACCACTTGCGTGCTGCAATTGAGAAGTGTGTGAGATCCGGACAACTAGACCACCTCGCCAAGGAGGCCAGAGCCCACGACAAGGCCACCTGGTCGACCGAAGCATCTGGACGACGGATTTTCTAAGGGATACAAGAGGAAGAGCTCGGACTCCAGAACCCTCTCGTCCCAGCTTCAAGGGGAAGGAGGTGGCACGATTAGAGAGGTATTCGGAAGATGAGGACGAGCATTATGAGAAGCGCCAGCGTGCAGACCGGGAAGACACCCCGGACGACAGCAGAAGGAAGTCAACCATTACCAACATTTACACCATCATAGGTGGAAGTGCAGGCGGCAAGACTGAGGAAGGCTCGGTGTAGGAAGGTGCCAGAACCAACACCGAGAGAAAGGAAGTTGGTGGAGGATGAAGTCATCATTTTCAGCTCAAAAAACCCAATCCCAGATCGTCCTGCTGGAGGTGATGCGGTGGTAATCCAAATCCAGATTGCAGACAAGCTCATTTACAGGGTGTATGTGGATGGGGGCAGCTCAGCCGAGGTGATGTACTGGCACTGTTTCACGCAACTGGGCGAGGACATGAAGAAGAAGCTGAAGCCTACTGCCACCCCGCTCGTGGACTTCGCGGATAGGGAGGTATGGCCAGAAGGTACAATTTACATCCCCATAACTGTTGGTGAATACCCATATAGCAAAACCATCGAGGTGGAGTTCATTGTGGTGAAAGCCAGCAGTCCCTACAACATGATATTTGGGCGTCCTGCGCTAGCACTCATGAAGGGAATAGTGTCGACCTTGCACTTGTTACTCAAGTTTCCAACCAAGGCAGGCATCGCTACGGTTAAAGGAGACCAGCAGAAAGCAAGGGAGTGTCACCGCATTGCTCTTAGCAACAAGAAGAGGAATGTGGATGGCACGAGTGAAGAAGCAGGTCCAGGTTATCGCCGACGTGCTGTTGCCATGGTGACGACTGCAGCACTACGCGAGGTAGAAGACCCGGTAGGCGAGACTGCACCTGTCGAACTGGGTCGCAAGGGGAACCAGGTCGTACAGGTTAGAGTGTCTCTACCGGAAGACGTGAAAGAGAGATTTGCCGCAGTGCTAAGGGATTACGCAGACGTGTTCGCTTGGGAGTCCAGCGATATGACAGGGGTGTCGGAGGAGATTGGGTGCCACGCCCTCAAGATCTCACCGGACTGCAAGCCTGTCGTCCAGAAGAAGCGAGCACTCTGCAAGGACAGGAACAAGGCGGTCAACAAGGAAGTGGACGAGTTGATCAAGTCGGGTATTCTGGTCGAGGTGAAGTACCCTACCTGGCTAGCCAACCCCGTCTTGGTTAAGAAACCAAACGGATCGTGGAGGATGTGTATCGACTACACCAACCTCAACAAGGCTTGTCCTAAAGATTGTTACCCACTGCCAATGATTGATCAGAAGGTGGACGCATTAACAGGGTACAAGGTGAAGTGTTTCCTTGATGCGTATAAAGGTTATCACCAAATCCCCATGAAGAAGGAGGATGTGGAGAAGACAGCCTTTATTACGGAGAGATGAGCATTTGGATACCGGATGATGCCGTTCGGACTCAGGAATGCTGGAGCAACATAACAACGTGTGGTCGACAAAATATTCAAGGAGCAGATAGGACGCAACTTGGAGGTCTACGTCGACGACATGGTGATCAGGAGCAGGGACTTCAACACGCTGACTGAAGACGTGAAGGAAACCCTGGAGCGTTTTCAAAGCACAGGTCTAAAACTCAACCCTCTCAAGTGCCAGTTCGGCGTCCAAGAAGGACGATTCTTGGGCCACATGGTCACAAACGAGGGGGTACGAGATAAACCAGACAAGGTCAAGGCGGTGCTGGACATGAAACCACCAAGGACAGTGAAGGAAGTACAAAGTCTGCACGGCAAGTTGGCGGCATTGAACCGTTTCTTATCAAGAGCAGCTGAACGTGCACTCCCTTTCTTCAAGGCGCTGAAGAACAGTGTCAACAAGAAGGGAGACGTCAGCTGGGGACCTGAACAAGATGAAGCTTTCGACGACTTGAAGAAGCACCTGCATAGCTTGCCCTTGTTGACATCACCTCAACAGGGTGAAACCCTCTACCTGTACGTGTCGGCCGGAGTGGAGACCGTCAGTGCAGCCCTTGTACGAGAAGAAAGTAAGGTACAGAAACCCATATACTTTGTAAGTAGAGCTTTGCAGGGAGCAGAAACAAGGTACACTGGAGAAGAAAAGCTGGCCCTGGCTGTGGTGCATGCAGCCCGACGGCTCATACACTATTTCCAGGCGCATCCTGTGGTGGTGCTAACCAACCACCCCATGAAGGCCATCCTCACCAGACCAGAAGCATCAGGCCGGTTGGCTAAATGGGCGGTGGAACTTGGCAAGCACTCAATCGAATACTCACCAAAAAAGGCCGTCAAGGGTCAAGTTGTCGCTGACTTCCTAGCAGAAATGCCCCAAGAAGTGAAGAAAGCAACACTCCCACCTGATCTTGTCCGCCAAATCTTGGTTGGCCATCATCGCCATGCTCAGCTTGTCTACCATCTCTTTGTTCTTACCAGAGAGCCGGCCAACTTCCTCAACAAGAGCCAACTTGGATTCAAGAAGACTCTCCTTGTCAGATTGGAGTTGAGCCAAAGCAAGATCCTTCTCGGCACCTAGCTCGTTGATCCTAACGATGCTAGCGCCAGCCTGATCCAACAGCTCTTTGGCCTTGCGAAAATCTCCACCAAGTTGCTTCTCCCAAGATTGGACAGCAGAAGCCAAACACAAGCCCTACACGTGATAACAATATGAGTCTAATCCAGAAGAACATAATCATCAAAAACAAATAAAAGGTAAATAAAAATACCTCCACAGCTGAGGTAGTCAGCCTATCTCCCAGATTGCTCACCCCAGACAGGTTAGTGAGCGGGTTAGCTAGCCAAGACTCCATGTAGGGTTGCGGGATCGACTGCAACAAGAGGCGACGCAGTTCAGCAGGAGAACAACCCGGTAGATCAGATGCAGGCAGTGAGCTCCCAACTAAAGCAGGGACAGACTTCCGAGCGGCCTTAGTCTCCTCGGGAGGTGCAATACGTTTCGCCATAGCATCAAATATCTTCTCCACCTTAAGACGCGAGCCTTCAGCATCATCAACACCATGGTCAGGAGGAGAAAACTGCCGTTTTCTCCCCTTAGAGGAACCATCTGCAGTAAAATCAATCACCTCGCTGCCACCTGTGGCAGTAGAACCCCCAGATCCCTTCACAGAACCTCGACTCAAACGAGGTGGCCTACGGGAAGACCTCACCACAGAAACAGGTTCAACCATAGGAGAAGCAACTTCAAAACCAAGAAAACCAGAAATAAAAAAAAAATCCCAAAACAACATGGAAAACAACAAAAGGAGAGACAATCCGAAACACGTACCCACAACAGAAGGCCTTGCCACGCGCACACAACCCATGGGAAGATACGACATCCCAGACCCTTGAAGGTTAGACTCATAAGAGAGCAGATGTAAAGGCGCAGGGCTGGCACTTAACATATCAAAGGCAGCTCGAAGCTGAATCATCTCTCCATCGTCAGGGAACTTGGTGCGGCTGCGAACAGGACCAGAAGGAAATGTAGCTGGGCTATCACCGAATACCAGAGACCTCTTCACAAAGACAAACTTCTGGGCCCATTCAACTCGGGTAGGCAGATCTGTCACCACTTTTATCCCCTCCCAGCTCTTCAGAAAGTACCAACACGGTGGCTCCTTGCATGGATGGAAAAAGGCCTTAAACAGTTGAGGAGTTGGGTCTAGGCGATGAATTCGACAAAGCACCTCAAAACCCACCAATTACGAACAGATTTAGGGGTTAACAAGGACACATCTAGTTAAGAAAACCCTAAAACTGACTGGAAGAAAGGCGAAAGGGGAAAACGCAACCCACACCTATCAAACCATTCCAGATAAACCACACATTCATCCTCTGGAACCTGATCAGCAGAGACATTGGCAGCAGGAAAGGTTAAAATACCCGATAAATCAACATCCACAGGATCCGCTTCGGCCGGGCCTCGCGCAGTGGCCTGAGCAGAAGCAACCACCTCACAAAGACGCTGAAACAGAGATAACTCCTCCGCAGAAACAGAGCAGAACAGAGTCTCAATGGCCGGTTTCATGATTGAAAGGGGCAAGTAAAGAAAAAGAGCAGAAAAGATGAAGGCAAACGAAGAAGATTAAAAAGAATAGATGGTATAAATAGGCAAGGTAATTTATGCCTTTGTCAGATTGAAAAGAAGCGTCCCATCAATGAGAAATTGATGAAATGACGTATCGCTGACATTCCCAAGAAGAACAGGCGCGGCTCTTCTTAAAATCCCGCCAAACAAAATAATAAATGCAAAAGGGATCAACAAGAGAAGAAGCAAGAACGTTGGCAAGACGACATGACCGTTCAGAAAAGATGAACTGCCAAAAGAAAGAAGTAAAGGAAATCACCATCAAGATGAAGCACGTCAACATGTCACACTACTCCAACATATTCAGAAGCTTCATCACGAGTCCCACAAGGCCATAGCCGCCTACCGCATCATACCGACACCCACGAACAATACAACAAATAGTCCTGCACCATGAGAACCATGGACAGGACTAAGGGGACTTGATACGGTATGGGCCATAAAGCCCATATAAGGTCAAGCATACCACATGAGATGAGGACCCCCACCTTGCTTAACAGCTCACACCTAGTACACACGTGAGCCCCCCGTGCACAACTCATGCACAACGCATGGAGGAACACAACAGAATCCATGGAGACGCTCACACCGGATGAGGCTCCCAACAGGTATAAAGGAAGGAGAGCTTCCTCTCTCTTTCCTCAGATTCTCTCAACCTGTTACATAGATTTTCTCTCTCTAAAACACCCCAAATCTTACTTGGGCGTCGGAGTGGGCGACGGTCGAACGCCGCCCGCCTGAGCTCACGTTGCTCATCGTGCAAAAACAGGGAGAAGGTCATCACCTTGCAGGAAGTCCAATCTACACCGTCATTCACCTCTCCATCGTAGTATTCTTGAGTTTGGGGACAAGGGTTGGTGGAGTGGTTAAGAGAACATGTGTCACATGTCAAGACTTGTTGCCTGCTATTTCCTCCCATGTTGTTTCCACCACTTTGAGCCACTACTAAACTCTTTACCGCGGCCGTGAGCTCTCTTATCTCCGCTTGAGTAGTATCATCTCTAGTTACTATGGAAATAATCGGCCTTCCCCTTCTACTTCTTCTAGGTCCTTCCTCACGTGCTAGACGTTCAAACAACTCCATAGCATCGGTGGAACCAATTAAAGAAATGGAACCAAGACAAGCCCTCTTCACTAATCGAGAATCTTGTTCATTAAGACCATTGATAAGTCCATGGTTCGTATTCGAACCTCGTTCATACTCGGGCTAGAGCTCGAGAAGGGTCATGGGCTCGAGATACGCGGAGGATGGGTCCACGGGTCCATCAATCCTAATCCTTATAAGGAATGCGTATATTATGAATGTTGTACAAGGAATATACATCTTCTTAAAGATGGTAATACAGCTATCCTAAACATGGTAACACAACCATGTCCGAAATACACTTCTATTATATATGGTAATACAACCCTATTCCCATAAGAGTTGTATTTATACCATAAATACATATCTTGGTGATCTACGGATTGTAGCCATATAAATACCCTACGAGGTTTGGTAAACCTGTCATCAAATCTCATAATTTATACTTTATGCCTTAAGCAAATATACTGACTTGAGCGTCGGAGTGTCTATCCTCGGGACACCCGGGGCCTTTGTTTTGCAGATCAGTTCGTGAGCCTGGTTCGTCGTCGAAGTGTTGGTGTCCTGCATACATCAATTTGGCACGCCCGGTGGGACACTCCACACCCATTGACGATGTCGCCGAACTTTGCATCTGATCTGATCTTGTGTACCTGTTCAACAAGTTTTTTCACGCCATGTCTGAAGCTGAGCAACCTAGGCGGAGCGCCCGAGTCCAGGGCCAAAACGCGGACGAGGACAACCTAGAGGATCTCAGACATGCTCCATCTCGGAACCACCAGCAAGCTCTACCGTAGGAGCTGAAAACTTCAACGTTCCGACATCTCTCGGTCCAAATCCTGTTATGACGGAAACACCATTCTCCGGTCCAAATCCTACTGCATCCGGAGTGCCACTTTCTGGATCGAACCCTTTGGGATCTGAAGTACCGAACTCGGACCAGAGAATCTCGATCCAGACTCTCCTAGTCTAAACCTCTTCGTATCCGGAGCACCATCCTCCAGTCCGGGCCCTACCGCCTTCGGAATCCCACCTTTTGGATCGAATCATGTGGGATCTGAAATACCCAACTCAGTCCAGAGGATCTCGATCCAGACCAACAACTGCATCAACAATCCAGAAGGACTTGACCAAGAGAATGGGATAGGATACAGCGGGTCCGATTCGATCTTTCCTGTGGAAGAAAGAACACAAAGGGATAGACAAATCCTTGCAGACAAACGGAGAGAAGGAGAGTCTGTGATAGAACATTATCATAGGTATATGGATCTAGACACAAAGCGTTATAATCCAGCTGATAATCCTCTTGATAAACCTTTATCGAAGGATGATACTCTGAGGACGAAGCTGACAACGGCGAATCCCGCCACTACTGAGCATCTCCAAACTATCATGGAGGAATTTGACAGCAAAACGGATATAGGGGCATGTACAAGTTCCCGAGACCTTGACAATAAGGTGAAGGAGCCCGAGATGAAAATACCAAAGGTCGAAAATACTGAACGCACTCCTAAACCAACCTTCGAATCCTACACGCCTCTAGTTAGATATCGGGCTGAGATATTGTCCATTCACTGGCACCTCATAAAGGACCCGCCCGCCATGAAGGACTCAGCTGAGCGTCAAAGGTCTCCGAAATTCTGCCAATATCACCGAGATCGGGGGCATGACACTGAGGAGTGCTATCAGCTCAAGAACGAGATCGAGAAACTGATTCGACAAGGTATTATGCAACAAATTGCACCGTCAATAGCTGGAGACGGCCAAGGTACCCAGAAAAGGTATGGGGGAAAACCTTGGCAGAAAAAGAAGGAAGGTTATCGCAACAACAATAACAACAACAACAACCAAGGGGGCGGAGGCAATAATCAACAAGATCCTCCTCCGCCACCACCTAATGGAGCCAACCGAGTCATCAACGGTATAAACGGCTACACAGGAGAAGAAATTTCCCTTACGAAGCTGAAGGATAGTGTGCGGGCCATACCCCACACCGAGCCAGTTAACAAGAGGTTCGGCCCCGAGGAAACTATCTCCTTGTCGAACGCGGACGCCGTGCCAAACCAGGTGCCCCATTCTGATCCACTTATTATCTCGGCAAACATACAGGATAACCTGGTAAAGAGAGTCTTTGTGGACAATGGGAGCGGGGTAGAAGTGATGTTCCAAGACTGCTTCAACAAGCTAGGATTCACCAAGGAAGACCTCAAACCTACGGGTCCAATCTCGGAGTTCACCGGTAATCCAGTCATACCTCTTGGAGAAATCACACTCCCAGTCACAATAGCAGAAGAAACGAAGAGCATAACCCTATACTGCACCTTTGTGGTGGTCGACACCGTCACACCCTTCAACATTATCCTTGGCAGACCATGGATGTGCCAAGCTAAGGCTGTATGGTCTCCTTACCACCTGATGCTAAAATTCCCAACACAGCAAGGAATAGCTTCCATCAAAGGAGACCAAGGAGTGGCACGTTCGTGCATGATCACGGCCATCCGTGACGCCAGGAAAGTAAGAAACATCTCGGCCGACAGCACCATCCCGGGGGATCTAACACCTGATCGTGATCTCGAACAACCCCTAGTGTTCCACTTCGAGGAAGAGGCCTACAATGAGATGATTTCACTATGGCACAAAAGACGCCATCAAATCTTTCAAGTGGGAGAACTGGTAATGCCAGTAGGCCCGTGGTGTACTAACAAGCTAGAAGGAGCGCTGGAGCCTAGGAGGAAAGAACCATACAAAGTCTCAACAGCACAATCTGGTGGATTCTACCTCTTGCGTGCAAACTCGCGAAGGAGAGCACTTGGACCCTGTCATAATGACGCCCTTCCTACGCAGCAGTCAATAAACCTCTAATACAAAGAGACACTATGAAACCATGAAGGGCGAACCCGTACCACGAAGATGGAACGTGATTAACTTACGAAAGTATCACAGAAGATGAAACTCAAGAAAGAGCCTCATAAAGGTTCGAGAATAACAACCTTGTCTGAGAGCCTCATCAAGGTCCGAGACAATCCTGCTATAGCACAAACGGATACTCAAACTCAAACCTACTATTTCCTTTACTTCTTTTCCTAAAAGTTATAAACTTGGATTGAAGTCATGATATCTTTTACACCTATCTTTTTCACTAAGCAATCTTAAATGTCCTTTTCTAAAAAGAGGATTGTTATCCTAAGTATAACATGGATTGCTATTCAAATCAATATGTTTTAAAAGTGTATGATTGGTTAGCTTATATAAGATAAGCTGTTTGGATCCAAAATTCAACTACCAATCGTTTTGAATAAAAGAGATAGGTTCGAGATAGAAAGTACTTCACAAAAGTACTTGATTGAGGTTTATAGACCAAAAGGGTAGACGTGCTCAGAAATCAATCATCTCGAATAACGAAGAGGAAAAACCTCAAAAACAGAAGTTCAAACTCATATCAAAGATGTTACTACATCAGAATATGATGCTTCTAAAATTTCCCAAAGGGATACATAGAGGAAAAACCTCGAACATATCTAAGGTATTATCACATCAGAATATGATACTTGCCTTTGAGATATACGCTTATAAGCGTGTAATTGATGCTTATCTAATATGGGCTGCTCGAACCAACACAGTCACCTTGGGCTAAAATAAAATAATATACCTACAAAAAGTATATGGTCAAAGACCAACATGATACGAGTCACACAAACTCACAAAGTTTGAAACTCGACTCTCCTCGTGATACTCCTATTAAGGTACACATCACTATTTATTCAGGTTATAAAGGTCTTTATATTGCAATCTTCTCAAGGATTGCAATATAAAGACCTTTATAAAGGCAAAATCAAAAACTGTTATTACACTACGAAACTTCTTACACCTCGTGAAGGTCTTTAAATACAGGGGTACGACCCCGACCACGAGAAGAAGTAGAGGCACGACCTCGAACACTCTGGAGGCCACGGCCCCAATTACTTTCTTCTGCTATCCTCATCAACTGAGAGGACATAGGGGATCCACTTCTATTTTCTATAATCACAGGTCGAGTAGGAGAGTCAATAGAGACACGAGCTCTAGGAGTAGGTGTCACCTCTCTGCCCCTTCCACATGGGATCCCTCAAGATACACCACTTTGAACATGAGGCCTTATCAAAGGTCCTGAATATGGGACACCAGAAGGTCCACCTATCTCCCTCCTTGAAGACCCTGAAGGTATGACAAACACACCTTGAGCCTCTAGTTCCTTTATTTGGAACCTGCAAGCGTTAAGCTCGGCCTGGCACATTCTCAACTCATCTATCCTGGAGGTATTCTTGTGATTCACAGTGATAGTGTCATCTCGGAGTCTAGAAATAAGAAGATACTTCTCATGACTTTCACCCTTGACATTCATTAAGTCACTCTTGACTTTCCTCCATTCTTGTTCATACTCTTTATTGGTGGCCACGACCTTGTTGTGAGCATCTTCTATATCTTTATATCTCTTTTGAAGATCACTCAGCTCCTGATTCAACTTAGCTCTTCGCTTCAAAGCCTCTTTGAGCCCACTGTGAAGACTCTCACATTCTTCCCGCACAATGCTGAAACAGCCTTTAGAGTCATCCAGATCTTCCTCCAGTTCCCTGCTCTTCTGAAGGACAGCTTCATACTTGACCTGCATGTCAGCACAAGCGGCAGAGCAACACTGGACATAAAGGAAGATAAAGACCAATCAATTCCAAAGGCAAAGCACATGTTCAGAATACATGGAAAGCCAAAATCTGGCGAAAAGAGAAAAATATTGAAGTAAAAGACAAGGCTCTAAGGAATTACAGTCTTCTCCTGCCCACCAGAAATCTTCGGGTCCTCAAGTAAAATTTCAGGAGCCGGCTTCTCCACAAGGAATGTCAGCTCAGGATACAAACTGGACAGTCTGTCCTGGAACTCCTCCAGAGTTAAAGCCTTCTTCAAAGATTCCAGACTAGACAGTAGACTTTCTCAAACCCCCCAATCTGGCTAAATTTCGCCCGAAACTCCTTCAAATTCTCTGGCACTTCCGGCCAAGTGTAGGCAGGGGCAACACATCCTTTAATCTCTTCATTGAGAAACCCCTTCAGAGGAATCCACATCTTTGAGAGCTCAGATTTATGGTAGAATTCACCATATTCTTGGCGATGAGCCTCCATCTCTGGATAGTTGAGGCAGAAGTCTATTATCAACCGAACTAGCCGCCTCTGGCTAACGGGATTAGCATACCGGTCTCTCTCCGCTTCCACTAAAGCCATGTTCTTTTTCAGTTCTAAGAAGGAACCATCAGACAGCCTTTTTGCCTTCTTCAAGGCTTGATTCTCCTCTTCCAAGGCCTTTATTTTGGCCTTAGCCTGAGCCATCTCATTCTGGAGATGCTTCAGCATATCTGAAGGTTCCTTAGACCTCTTGGACATCTCCTCCTTCATCAGCTCGAGCTCGGACGCCTGCCCTTGAGAACGGTTGTACAGTGTCCAAAGGGAGTCGTACATATGCTTCATCTGACCCACAGACTGTAAAAGAAGACAAAGAGAGTTAGCTAATTACACAGCAAATCCTATTAAGAGCTAAACCGAATCATACCTGGCTAATCTCGGGACAGCCTGGTACCACCTCGACCAGAACCTCGGAAGGAGGAGGTGACACGTATTTCTCGAAATCTTCCAATGGTCCGAGTTTGAGCCTTGGCTTCTTTGGAGACCTGTCTACAGAAATCCATGAAGCCTCGAGATCCCTATTCTTCTCATTACTACTCAATAGCCCCCTTGATTCAGCTATCTGAGACAACAAATTGGCTGCCCTGTTCGTCCTAGAAGCACCCACTGCACATACAAGGAATAAAGTTAGCGTAAGAAGCAATGGACTTAAGAAAATACTTTATACTTTATACTTTACGCCTTAAGAAAATATACTTTATACTTTACGCCTTAAGAAAATATACTGACTTGACCGTCGGAGTGTCTATCCTCGGGACACCCGGGGCCTTTATTTTGCAGATCAGTTCGTGAGCCTGGTTCGTCGTCGAAGTGTTGGTGTCCTGTATACATCAACCATTGTAAAAGAAAGCAACCAACTGAGGTTCGGTGTAGCCATGGTAGGGGCAACTTGCCACAAGCATTTGAAATCTCTCCCAATAGTCTTGGAAACTCTCCTCTTCCTCCTTAAGAATGTTACTAATAGCTTTGACTATCACCGAAGACTTAGAGGGGAAAAGAATTTATCAAGAAACCTTTCTTTCAATTCCGACCATGAGATGATGGAGTTGGAAAGGAGACGACTCAACCACACCCCTGCTTTATCTTTCAAGGTAAAAGGAAAGGTTTTCATTTTAAAATGATCCTCATCGACTCCAGAGGGTTTCATGCTACTAGTAACTCGAAGGAAGGAATCGAGATGGTAGTTAGGATCGTCGGTGTCTCGACCATAAAAGGATGGAAGTGCATGTATAACCCCCGACTTGATCTCACATTCGGTACCCGTCGGAAAGACGATAATCGATTTTTCTTGATCATAGGCTTGACGCATATATCCCCTCATAGGAATGTTGGTGGGGGGTTGTTGGCACGGTGGAAGGGATTGAAAAAGGTATCCTGGGGTGCTTCTTCTCCCACCATGTTGGAATTGGATGGCTCACTTTCTGAAAAATTGTTGGAAGATATACTCTCTTGTGACTCCTCCTAAGTTGTCAAAGAGTCCTAGTTAACTCGGAGTCGTAGTTTTCAAAGGGTCTTGGTTCGAGGAACGAGTACGAAGCATGCACCAAGAGCTAGAGCAATATGTCTCCAAGAAAAAGAAAAAGAAAACCATAGAAAATAGAGTTAAAGAAAAACTACAATCAACACCTAAAAATATGCCTCTTCCCCGGCAGCGGCGCCAAAATTTGGGAGGTCGTCGTTATACCTCTCCAAGAATACAATTTATATTTGCTCACAAGCTTTACACACAACTAAGCATATAGTGCCAAGTAAGGTTCGTATCCACAGAGAAAAGGAGATTTTCAAGTATTTCAAATAGATTTCCTACTTTAACTACTAGAATACATATAATATAATAATATATAAAAGCGATGTAAATGGGGGGAAATTGGAGTTTGGTTGTAGAAAACACTACAATGTCATGCCAAGCTAGAGTCTAAGATCACAACTAAACTATATAAAAGATAGATTAACAATGAGATTATTAAACTTGGGGCACTCGATGTCAACTTTCGACTAAAGGTTAATCATTGAACTACCACACATTGTACTTGGGGTTTGCGATTAATTATCGACATTAAAGATCTCAAAGCAAGATATTCAATCTATTCTCTCTTTCATAAACAAGAAACAACATAGCATCATTTCAAGGTACTCATCTTTAGATAAAATAAGTGGAAGCACTATATTTCATCTAGTGATGGCATTATACATGAGAATCGGTAGCATGTAAGCAAGGCAATTGAACATTCATGAGGAACAATAGATGAAAGCATACAAAGCACTACTCCTAGTTGCTCTAACCATCACTTAAGGAAATATTAACATTTTACCCATAGATTTAGCAAGCATTCAACACAACCTACAACTAGGAAGAAAGCCCAATCGTTTATTGCATCAAATTCATATGGAAACAACATATTCAATTGCTAATTGAAAAACCCATGAACAAAGCATATCAAGTTCTCAAAACCATGAATCGAAAGTCTACATCGAGGTACCCAAGAGTTGTTTAGCCTACCCAAATCATACTAATCATACAATACAAGTCCATAGATTCAAATAGATAGAAAGATGAAGAAGAAAATGGAACTAGAGAGTTTCTTTTGCTAAGATTCGAACTACTCCAAGAAATGGATGAAAAGTGGCTTTTATACTCTCCAAAAGATAAGAAGAAGTCAACTTGCAGCAGTGCGTGGACTCCGCGCCAGTTGGCGCACTTGTTGTGAAGGGCTGCGCACTAGAGGGTGTGCGGACCGTGCAGCAGTTGGCGCACTTTGTGAAGGGCCGTGCACTACCCCATTGTTACTTCTTTCGGAGAGTTCCGGTTCTACCTATTCGAAAAGGCCTTCATCTTCATGTTTAATCACAATTATGTCGCTTCAATCTTCAAGTACCTATAGAGTGACGAAACCATGGCATATGGCGTATAACTTCCATACATCACTCTACTCTCAAAATAGCAACAATTATCAACAATTAGGGCTACTTAGCACCATTATAAACCATTTCTAAGTGCAACAAACACGGTATAACTTGAGCTCATCAACAACCTAGCATGAAGTAACATCCATAAGAAAATCCTATATTTTGGCAATACCTTAGAGTGCCAAACAAGTTGTGCCATATGATCAATGTCCACTATTCCTTTTTTCAAATTATAAGCCCTCCTGATGCTAAACTTTCCTGTTATTGTGATACAGTCAGAAAGTCTATTCAGCATCTGATTTTCTCTATCATCAAAGATTTCCATCCCCAACTGTGACTTGCTATAGCCTTATAGTAATCGATGGCTCTACCTCTCAGATAGTAGGCATGCATCTATTACACCCAAAGCATCTCCATTTTAGTACAAATATCCCATAACAGTCTGGTGATTGAAGCTGCATTCCAAAGTGAAGCATCTCTTACACCCCATCCTTCTGTGTCCATAGAAAAAAACATTGAATCCCATCCAACTGGAGTAAATCCTCTCTCCCCAATATTTTCGTACCAGACATAATTCCTACACAACACCACAATTTTTTGTAACAGATTTTCAGGCAACTTGAAGACACTTATCCAATAACTAGTAATGCTAAGCAACACACTATTGACAAGCTGTACACTACCAGCATAAGTAAGGTGCCTGACTTGCCATGTTCTTAATCTTCCAGTCATCCTTTTCAAAAACTGCTCACTTGCTCCATGCTCCCATCTACAAGGGCTCAGAGGCAATCCAAGGTAGTGGATTGGGAAGGTTCCTCTGGTTATGTGGAGTGCCAACAGTATTTGATCAGACTCAGACATTTTGGAGAAGTACACTTGGGATTTCAGATCATTGACAACCAGACCTGTTGTGTCTTGGAAAATTGCTAAACTGCTTCTCACATCTTCCATAGACTTTGTAGAGACTTTGCAGAAAATTAGTAGATAATCAGCAAATAACAAGATGTGGATTCCAATCTTCTTGCATCTCTGATGATACTCTATAAGGCCAGTTTTGTTGTGCCAATCTAACAGCCTGCTGAGATATTCCATGCTGATAACAAATAATAAGGGTGAGAGAGGGTCACCCTTTCTTACACCTCTTTTGCCCTAAAATGATCAGTAAGGCATCCATTCAAAGAGATACAATAATTGGATTCAGTAACACACTGTTTGATCCAATGAATGAATAAGGCCGACAATTTCAAACAAGCTAGCCACATGAATAAGAATTCCCATTTAATACTGTTCAAGGTTTTAGAAATGTCAACCTTAATAAAATAGCTTGGTATCAAACCTGGAAGGTTGTACTTGTGCAAGAGTTCCTTAGTTAGCAAAATGTTGTGGCCTATATTCCTTCCTTGGACAAATGCACTCTGATTATTGCCAATCAGTGATGGGAGGACTGTGCCAAGCCTTTTACATAAAATCTTAGTTGTAACTTTGTAAACCACTGAGCAGCAGGCAATAGGTCATAGTCTGTAGCACTTTGTGGTTGAGCTGTTTTGGGCAACAAAGTTAACACAGTTTTACTAATTCATCTGGTAACTCACCAATGCCAGTAAAGAAAATCTTCAGCTATCCAGTCCCATGTCTTCTTGAAAAACTCACAGGTATATCCATCCTGGCCAGGGCTTTTGCTAGATTTAATCCCCTTTAGAGCTGAGAGGATTCATCTGTAACAATAGGCTTGATAAGTTGGCATTGTTGCTGGACATTGAGAATCCCCCTCTCATCACAATCTGCTGATCAATGCTAGCCAATGTGTCATAGCTCCCCTCCAAGTGCTGCTGGAAAACTTGTGTTAGGTGCTCATCAATTGCTTGTCTCCCGTGTATTTTCTTGCTATCATTCTGTAAACTGACAATGTGGTTGCTATACCTCCTAGTTTATAGAGAAGCATAGAACAAAGCAGTAGGCCTGCCCTCCTTCAACCATTTAATTTTGGCTTCTGTTTCAGGTACTTAAACTCAACCTCTTTTAGCATATCAACTTCCTTCCTTGCCTTTGTTTCCTCTTCCTGTAGTAGCTGATTCATAGGGTCTTGTGCTAGTGTCAAACTTACTTTCCCATCAACTGTGATGCTCTAGCCCTGGCCTCTATATCTGAAAATTGCCTCTTGTTTAGGGCATATAAAGGCTTCTTTAGTACTTTTAGTTGGTAAAATAGATCAGCCAAGGATCTAACTGAATTCTACTTCCAGTGTTGTTGCATTGTAGGCAAAAAGTTACTAGATAGTGTCCACATGTTATAATATTTAAACAATCTATGTTGTTTTAGGCTGTGTTTCCTGGAGTTGCACTAAAAGTGGATAATGGTCATCTATCATAACCTTACATACTGAATCCAGCTACTTCTCTATCCATAGCTCATTTACCATAGCTCTATCAACCTTGCTGAATATTCTGTCTGCAGCCCTTCTTCTGTTGGACCAAGTAAAAAAAGGCTTTACTGTCTTCAGCACTTGTATCTCTTGGACATCTACACAGTGTTGAAAATTTTCAATTTCCACTAGTTCCACAAGATCAGCACCAATCCTATCTTCCAATGTTAGTGGAGCATTGTAGTCTCCCAGAATGAGCCAAGATTTATCTGTATAGGTGCATCCAAGTAGGTGCTCCTATAAAGGCTTTCTTGTGTCAATTTGGTTCATACCATACACCACTGTGACATAACAGTATAAAACTCTTTGAGATGTATCAGCACTTCCATCCACTGTTCTTCTTTGCTAATGGTCTGCACTGCAAAGTAATCAGATCTCCATGCTATCCAAATTCTCCCAGTATCCACCACTGAGCCATTGGTAATGAAATCTCAATTTAGCCCCATTGACTTCCATATTAAGAAAAGACCTTTTAACACACTAAATACAGTTTTCTTAATCTAATTGATATGTACTATTATTTACTTGCGTAAAGCTCATACAATTCTTAATACATTTAAGTAAAATAAAATGAATCTTATACCATTTTTAATGGTGAGCTGAAAGATATAATTCTTCGTATATAATAGTTTAATGTTGAAAAATAAAATAAAAATAGGTTTTTTATCAAGTAAGGTTATAAAGCTGAGAAATGAACTAATTTCGATAATTAATGAGATGAGAACTGATACAAATATTTATTAAATTGTAATCGAAAGTTAGTAACAGATCATGCTGACCTAATTTGAAATTTATGCAATTTTGACATTATATCAATTTTGCAGAGTTGAATTTGTTTTTATTGGTTACCCGTTAATATTTAGTATTTTAATACTGTTTGCATCTGGGATTCTGCAAACAGTTATATGTGTCGGTATAAGCACCTACCTCAGATCAAGTATAATTAATTAATCAATACTTTTACTGAAAATTGTCTATTACTACATTTTAGGTCTATCCCCAAACTTGCCTCTTTTTAGCTAAAATGTTGTTATAAATACTCCCGCTGAATTGAAGTTAGCATTATATTTTATTGCAGTGCAGTGTCGGTGCGATTGCACGAATTGTGCTTTATATGGGCAACAATAATGTTCATAAATTCTGAGCAATATATATAATTATGTGAAATTTTTATTAGATTTATAATAAATAAATTATGATTGAAAAATTGTTTTTCAAATATATTCAGCTAACATTACCGCAAGAATTGAGGAAATGTTAGAGCAACCAGAAGATTCATGGGAATAATTGATTTCAAAAATGAGTGTTGAAATATTGGGAAAGCTATGAATGTTGAAATACTTTTTGCATCAGGGAAGATAGCGGAACTATATATTAGATAATCTAGTGTATACTCATATTGCATCTTCATTTGGTCTGAGCTCAATGCCCTCAACCAGTAGCCCTCTTTTTCCATAAAGAAGCTCGGTTGATACGGGTAGGAGCAATGAAAATTGATATATTTTCATTATTTTATGGACCTACAAAACAAAAACGAATAAGTGTTATAATTAAAGTTTGAAGAATAACCTTGTTCATTTCTGAACTCCCCCATGAATATAAGCAGCCACACCCTTAGAATAAACCCTAGCAAGTGTGCTAAATGACCCGAATGTCACTACTCAAGTATGGGCCAGATTCCACATTCATTTAGGTTTTAATTTCCACACAAAGGAGGAAATAACCCAACACCGATCTCATCAGCAACTATAATAGGTCTTCAATCATTTATACCGAAATATTATGTTTTTCACATTTAATGGTGAATGTTTGTTAATTTGTTGTGTATGTGATGAATTTTGATTTGAACGCGCACGTCAAATGCATGCACGTCCGTCCAACGTTCCCGTGCACAATATATAGACGCACGCAAAATTATATAGAAATTCAATCGGATAATTAATCATGTTTATTAATTATGGACTACGCAGAGCTCTAGATCTACTTCCTGTTTATAATGTGCATCATTTAGGAAATTTATGACAATGTTAACTGATGCTACCAGCTTCCAGTCCCGGTCCGGATCAATAGTGAGTCTCCGGTCCGGATGAGGCTTTGTCCGTGCTCCGCGCGCTCTCACCTAAAGCCCTGCAAAACAACGCCCCGGAGTATCCCGAGGATAGCTACTCCGGCGTGATGATGAAAGAGGGGCCTTTGAATAGGAGAGAGAATAAGGATATATTGAGAGAGTTTAATCTGATAGCACATACCTTTCTCCACAAGTCCAAAGCTGTATTTATAGGTGTGAGCGGTCAGCCTCAAGCCCAGGACTACTCTCTGGGCCGGAGGCTAGATATGGGCTCTGGCCCATATCACCACTAGCCCCCCGAGACATGGGATTCGTCCGGAAGTGCGATCCGGAGGGGGGGTCCCGTGTCTAATCACGTCTAGTCTAACCGTTGGGATCCGCCCGGAGGCATGCGATCCGACCCGGATCTCTATTTTCGGATCGTGCGTTATGCGTTGGAACACGCGCTCGGCGCTTGAGTTTCTTGCGCGCGTGTTTATAGGCACATTTATGAGGCGTGTTACACCGTCATAAATGAGCTGTCTATTCGAGAAATTCCCTTTTCACCTTTTATTCAAAATGGCAATCATGTTGCCTTGGGACTCGGTCTCCCTTTTATCGTTTGTGTAACTTATCTTCTATAAATACTGAACCATCTCATCCACTCTCATTTTTTTCACTTCTGTTGTTCTTCCTCTTGTATTCTCTCTGTTTTCACTTTGCTGCATTCTCTTTTCTTTTCTTTGTACGAGCACATAAGCGTTTTTCGATCTCACATATAAATATGGCACTGGAAAATGAAGAGAACAAGCAGCTCGCCGGTTTGTCTGGTGGGGATGTGGAGATCGGCCTGAATCCGGAGCCGGAGGTTGGCGATCCTGCCGAGGGTGATGATGTTGATATCTCCCCGGCGGTGAGGGAGTTGGTGGAGGCGATGGTGGTTCCACTCGCCATCGATGCAAAACTGAGCTCGTTTGCTGGTGACGTTACCACTGTTGCAGCCATCCCCCGGAGCCATTTTCTGTATGGGATAACTTTCCCTCTTTCCCCCCTCTACTCCGCCATCTTTCATCATTTCGGCATCTCTCCGGCCCAACTACAACCGAACGGAGTGGCGGTAGTCCGAGCGTTTCTCCTGAACTGTTACAGATGCGGGGTGACGCCATGTTTAGATCTGTTCCGGGCCTTCTACCACTTGGAGGGCACTAAAGATGAGGGGATTTTCACTTTTCAGAGGCGGAAGGGGGTAAAGGACCCGAGCAAGGGTCGGCGCGACAGCTACTCAAACTGGCAGAAACATTACTTCACCTTCGACCTCAACAAGTATGCGTGCCCGGTCTGGGGTCATACTGCCAAGAAGGAGGAAAAGACGACGTTCAGTCCGGAGGGACAGGAGGAGAACATCGCCAAACTGGCCGCCAATCAGATCGATCTAGATCCGTTCTGGAAATGAGGAAAGTACGTTTTTCCATTGAGGGCATACGAGCCGGAGGTGTTCTTGAAGTGTCGCTTCTATGTCCCCCGGGATCCATCCATTAAGTTGTTTTGTTATCCTCCGTTTTACCTAATTCTTTTCTTGCTTTCTTCTAATCCGTTTCGGGTGTTGTCAGTTTATCCGGAAATAGGGAATGGCGTTGATCCGGCCGGACGACAACTCAAGATAACCAACAAGGCGGAAAACCCAACAACCGGTTCGGTAACCGGCATGAAAATACCGACGGAGAAGTCGTCCGAGACGGAGAGGAAGAGGAAGCGCGTCCAAGAGGATGCGCTCATCAAAGAGAAAGAGACCGCGAATAAGAAGGCGGGGGAGGCGTCCGTCAAGGAAAAGGAAGCCTCGGTTCGAAAGGATGAAACCGTGCCCAAGAAGGCGGATAAGAAGGCGGGAGGAGCGACCATTCACACCACCGCGGATTCGGCCGGGAATAGGGCCGAACTCCTTCAAATCCGTGTTCCGTCTTCTTCCGACGAGGAGGGAGGGGAGTCCTCCCATCCCCACAAGCGCGCAAAGCTCCGGATTCCTAAATCTCCTAGAATCCCAGAGCAAAGTGAGCATTCCCGCGCTGGTGATCATCAGGGGGACGCGCAAAGCTCCGGATTCCTAAATCTCCTAGAATCCCAGAGCAAAGTGAGCATTCCCGCGCTGGTGATCATCAGGGGGATGGGAGGAAGCTGGCGATCGATCCCAACAGCACACACCCGGAGCACACTCACAGCAGCAGCCGGGGCGATACTAGCAGGGTAAGTGACATTTCCTTTTCCGTTTCGGCTTTCTCGTTTTGTTCAGAGTCTCATTGTTTTCTTTCTTTAGGACTTCGCCGCTTATTTAATTGCTCAGCCGGGGGTGTCCGAGGCCATCAACAAGGCCTTTCATGTGCAGCAAACAAGGCAAGCTCAGAAGCGGAGCGCACTTGAGAGGGCCAATGGGGTTCTCCGTCGCCAGCTCGAGGCATCGGAGGTCCGAGCTGCCGAGGCGGATGCCCGGATCAAGGAGCTGGAGAGTTTGGTCTCTCCGTCCGCCCAGCGAGAGATGTGTGTTGCCTTCACCGATAAGGTACTCCGGAGCCAGGCTTTTGAGAGCAGCCTGACTGGTCTTCTCCGCTCCTCCAACCAGATTTCCGCCCATCAAGTCTACCAGAGCATGAAGGGTTGGGTCCCGGAGCCTAAGAGGGAGCGGTTCTCCAAGTGCTATTACAAACCAACAGCCGCCCATCAGTATAACTTTGATGTGGATCAATTCTACCGGGGCGGAGTTGAGAAGATGAATCCCTCCGTGCTGGGGATCTTCGAGGAGAATGTTGAAGAGCCGGTGTCGGCTGGGGCCATCCGCGCCTATGGCGAGGGGCTGGTGGATCTAAGTATTGCTGTACCCCCGCCTGAAGAGAGCATCCGTCCGGAATCCCCTGCCAAGCCCAAATATCTTGAGGTCTTGAAGATGTATCCCTCCGTTGACGAAGATACTGATCAGGGCGAAGGTGGAGGAGACGGGGATGGTCGTCAGCCCGGTGGCACGGACAGCGAGGAGACTGATGTAGAATAACTTCCTAGTCTTTCTTTTTCTTTTGTAGTTACCTCCGTCCTAGTTCTAATTTTGCTTTATTTAGTGTAGGAAGGATGGTAGCGACGACTCGGATGGGGATGACAACCCTCCGAACGATGTAATTCTCTTCCATTTATAAAACGAGTTTCCTTCTACTTGTGTGTTTATTCTCTTTATATTGTGTGTCTATTCTTCTTATATCCGTGCTTGTCCGCAGCCCAAAGATTCCGGTCCGGTGCTCCGACGCGGAGATGCGGATGTCCGTACTTCACCTGCCAGTTCTCATTCAACAAGCCCTCCGTGCTCCAGATGCGCGGAGTTGGAGTCTGAACTTTCTGGGTGGACGATGGGTGGAGAGCGGACTCGTGAACTTTTTATTCGCTCCGGAATGGGGCCTCTAATAGAAGAGTTCAAAGACATTCCGTCTCTGGCCGCTTGCCTCCGGGAAATATCGGAGGAGTTCGGCACTCTGTCCCAATGCCGGGATTTTGCTCGCGAGCGGATCAGCGCGACTAGTGATGCGGACGAGACGATCTCCATGCTGCAAGCGGAGCATGAAGACTACAAGGCTAAGCTGAAAACCGAGTTGGATTTAGTCTGGTCCTTGCTTCCGTTCTATGCCGAGAAGTTGAAGTGGCTGGCCAGCCGGACGGATTTTCAACGAGATTATCTGAAGCTGGAAGAAGAAAATCAAGTGCTTGCCGGCCGGGTGATGGTCCTCCGGGAGAATCTGATGACCCTGCAGCTCTCATACCATCTGACCGGACTCCGCCTCGGACTCGTCACTCCGACCATATACCGCAACTTCCCTCGTGACGTCAGTGCTTTGATCGTCCGGATGTTCAAGTTGGGGTGGAACGATCGGGAGTCTCCGTATCGTCCTGCGTTCGAGGAGGCCGTTGAATGGTGGAAGCGGATGCATGCTGGCAGTTCTCTCCCTCCCTCGCTGACCCTGATCCCGAGCCAGGTGGCGATAGACTTCACCTTCGAAAGGTATACTGGCATCCAGGTTTCCGTCGATCCGGAAGAGTCTGCTCGACGCGTAGAGCGGCTCCGTCAAGATGCCTCCATCATCCATCCCTTTATCATTAGGGAACTAGCCGAATTGGCGAGGCGACGTCAAGCTCGTCTCCGGGGGGTCCAGAATACTCGTGTCCGGGCGAGTCAGAATTCTCGTGGCGGGAACAGTCGAGGCCTCAACTGCGTCCTTAACCGAATGGCGAAGCAGGCAGCACGGGGAAGGGGGAGGGGTGCCCAACAGGCGGCCGGGGGAAGGGGAAGGGGAAGAAGTATCCAACCAGCTCGCCGTCCCCAAGTCCCCGTTCGGATTCGCTCTCCTTCCCGATATCCGAGCCAGAATCCCTTCCGTCCGTCTCGAGCTGGGCCTCCGGTCAAGGGCAAAGGGAAAGCCAAAGTCACAAAGGAGACCATGCAGTCCTCCGATTCTGATTCGGACGAGATCTTTGGCTCTGATCCGGATGGAGCTGGTCCATCGGAACTTCCGCCCATCCCTCCCTTTCCGTATCGAGGACCAGTGGCTCAAAGCAGTGAGAATGAGGTCCACGATCTTGAGGACAACACTCCAGAGCAGACTCCTACTGCCTTGAATCAGGAAAGGGTTCAAGACGCAAGGCCTCCATCTCCAGAGAACGGAGCTATGTTACCTCCTACTCCGGAACCTCCTACTCCGGAGCCCACCTCTCCTCCTATCGATTGGGATATACCGTGGCCGAATAGATAGGTTTTATTTTTCTTTTGTTTCTGCGTCCGTCCGGACGTAGCAGATTGTACCAATGTATCATTTATTCAAATGTAATTTCTTTGTATGTCGAGATAGCTTATTCAAGCGCTTTTCCTTGTTGTCTGATCAAACCGTTTTATCCTTTTGTTTTGCTCACCTCCGTTGGTTTATTCAAACACTTCGGAGGACTTTATTTGTTCGACTTTGCTCACTCCGTCCGTTTGTCCAAACGATCCGGAGGATTCTAATTGTGCGGAATTGAAAAATAGTACATAGTAAAATTGAACAAGTATAAAATTGAACAACTCTTCATTCAAATAATCGTACTCCGGCTAGACATACCCTTTGTCTAAATGCGGCCGGAGCCAAGTACATAGTAAATAGGTCGGAACGGAATCCTAGGCTCAACCCTAGCCAGAGGACCCGGAACTACATACTTGTTGAAAAGAAAAGACAGTTTAAAGAACTCTATCGGAAAGCATACCTACTCAGGATGCTCCGTAAAACCTTCGCAAGTTGGTGATGTTCCACCTTCTGGGGATTGCACGTCCGGACTGATCCGCCAGCTCATAACTCCCACCCGGATATGAGGCTGTGACTTGGTACGGACCTTCCCAGTTTGGTGCCAGTTTGCCAGTGGCCTCCTTCAGACTTTTATCATTCCTCCTCATCACCCAATCTCCGGGGACGAATGATTCCTTCCTGACACGCTTGTCGTGGTAACGCTTCATCCGCTCCTTCACCTTGGCCTCATGCAGCGCTGCCTGCTCTCGTTTTTCCTCCAGGAGGTCCAAATCCAGCAGCCTGCTCGATCCGAGCGGAGAACTCCGTCCGGCTTGGTCTTCATCCCAAGTTAGGGTCCGGAGACTGGGGACTCCCACTTCAGCTGGTATAACTGCCTCCGCCCCGTATACCAAACTGTATGGCGACTGGCCCGTCGCGGATCCTTCCGTCGTCCTGTATGCCCAAAGGACGCTTGGCAGCTCATCGACCCAGTTACCTCGTGCCCCCTGCAAGCGAGTCTTCAGCCCATTCACCACTGTCCGGTTGGTAACTTCCACTTGACCGTTGGCCTGCGGGTGGTAAACGGATGTGAGCCGCTGCGTGATTCCGTACTCCTTGCACCAAGATCGAAACGGGTCATTTTCAAACTGAGCTCCGTTATCCGTGACAATGTGCTTCGGGATTCCGTAGCGGCAGATAATGTTCTTCCAACAAAACTTGACGCAAGTGCTGCCACGGATGTTTGTAAGGGGTTCAGCCTCCACCCACTTGCTGAAGTAGTCGATCGCTACTATCAGGTACTTGAATCCTCCCGGGGCGGAGGGGAAAGGCCCGACCAGATCTATGCCCCATCTATCAAAAGGCCACGAGCCGGTGATCCCGACCCTTTCTTCTTGCGGAACATGAATGAGCGGAGCAAACCTTTGGCACTGCACACAGGAGCGGACGTACTTCTGTGCCTCTTCGAACAGGGTCGGCCAGTAGTAGCCTGTGCACATTATCTTTCTCGCTATGGTCCGGGCTCCCTGGTGGCTACCGTTCGGTCCTTCGTGCATCTCCTTCATAATCCGAGCTGCCTCATCCGAGTCTACGCACCTTAACCATGGCTGGAGATATCCTTGTCTGAGCAGGGTTCCATCAACTATGGTGTAGTGCGGTGCCTTCTGTCGGATTTTCCGTGCCAGTGCCTTGTCTTCCGGGAGCTTTCCGTGCTGCAAATAGTCGAAGAAGGGGGCCATCCATGACTCCTTTTGCACCTCCACTGCTGCCACTAGTGGGACGTCGTAACTCCGGGCGGATAGGGTCTCCATCATTAGGTTGCTCTCCGCGTCTGGCTTGATCTCAGAAGAAGCAAGTTTGCTCAAAGCGTCCGCCTTACCGTTGTCCTCGCGAGGGATCTGTGTTATGGTAACGACACGGAACTTGGCCAGTAATGGCTTAACTGCCTCAAGGTACTTCTGCAAACTCCGCTCCTTTGCCTCATATTCTCCATTCACCTGCTGAACCACAATCTGAGAATCACTGTACACCTCAACGTCCGTGACCCCTATCTCCAACGCCAGTCGGAGTCCGGCCAGAAGTGCCTCATACTCTGCCTCATTGTTAGTTGCCCGGAAAGCAAACTGGATAGCATACCTGTACTCCATTCCTTGTGGGCTAGTAAGCAGGACACCAGCCCCGCCCCCGTTAGCATGCGACGATCCGTCCACATGCAACTTCCATTTGTCAGAGGGTGGTTCCGATCCGGACGGCTCTCCTGAAGGTTCAGTCATTTCTACCAAAAAGTCCGCCAGGGCTTGCCCCTTAATAGCCTTCCGGGGATGGTATTTAATCTCGTGCTCTCCAAGCTCAACCGCCCACTTCATCATCCGTCCCGAGGCTTCCGGCTTCAGCATGATCTGTCTCAACGGATGATTCGTCAGTACCGTGATCGGGTGACCTTGGAAGTATGGTCGGAGGCGCCGGGAAGCATGGCCGGGAAGCATGGACCAGTGCCAGTATCAGCCTTTCCAAAGCAGTGTACCTCGTTTCCGGACCTTGGAGTGCCCTGCTCACAAAGTAAACCGGGCGCTGCACCTTACCATCCTCTCGGACCAGAGCAGAGCTTATAGCGTGTTCCGTCGCAGCTATGTAGAGGAAAAACTCTTCTCCGGGCAACGGCTTGGATAGGGTAGGGAGGCTTGCTAGATGAGCCTTGAGATCCGTGAATGCCCGGTCACATGCCTCCGTCCACTCGAATGGCTTGGCTCTGCGAAGTATGTTAAAAAACGGGAGCTGCTTCTCAGCCCCCCGGGCCAGAAACCGGCTCAACGCAGCTAGCGACCCGGTCAGTTTTTGTACGTCCTTCACCCCTCTCGGAGGGGGCATCTCCATAAGGGCCGATATCTTCTCCGGGTTGACGTCGATTCCTCGAGTCGATACCATGTAGCCAAGGAACTTCCCTGCTCCTACTCCGATGGTACTTTTTCCTGGGCTGAGATTGAGATTCGCCGTTCGGAGCACGTCGAACATTTCCCGAAGGTCGGACAAGAAAGACTCATACGTCCGGCTCTTGACCACCATGTCATCCACATAGACCTCCAGGTTTCGTCCCATCTGGTTCCGAAACAGCTTGTCCGCCATCCTCTGGTATGTTGCACCTGCGTTTTTCAGTCCAAAAGGCATTTTTCTGTAACAAAAAGTACCGAAGTCAGTGATAAAAGATGTTTTGGGGCGGTCATCCTTGGCCATCGTAATCTGGTGGTACCCTCGGTGCGCATCAAAGAATGCCAACACTTGGTAACCAGTAATAGCCTCGACCAGCTGATCGATGGAGGGGAGCGGATAGCTATCTTTCGGACAGCATTTGTTTAGATCTGTGAAGTCAATACACATTCTCCACGAGCCATCGTGCTTCTTCACCAGAACTGGGTTTGCTATCCACTCCGGGTATGATATTTCCTCCACGATTCCGGCATTCAACAGTCTACCCACCTCCGCCCGGATCTCCTCCACGCGTTCCGGGGCGAGGGGCCTCTTCTTCTGCCTGATTGGTTTCAGCTCCGGAAAGACATTGAGCTTGTGGACTGCGATCTCCTCCGGAACGCCAGTCAAGTCCTCCGTCCCCCAGGAAAACACATCCTCGTACTCCGCCAACAGGCTTCGCAACTCCATCTTAACGTCATCCGGCATGTTCTTCCCCACACTGACTACCCCCTTCTGTCCGACCATCATATCCTCCACTTCATAAGATGGTGCTTCTCCATGGATAGCTCCTACCAAGTCCGCTTTGGCTTTTCCCTTGTCCGAGGCGGACAGCTTGGGTTGGCCCTCCCCGGATCGGGCATCCTTGATGGCGGTCAGCATGCAACTCCGAGCGGTTTGCTGGTGGCCCCGGACGGATGCGATACCGTTTTCCGTGGGGAACTTCATGATCAAGTGGAAAGGTGAACATATAGCCCGTGCCTGTGACAGCCAAGGTCTTCCGATGATCATGTTGTAAGGGGAAACAACATCAATGACGGCGAAGTTACACTCCACCGTAGCCCGCTTCGTCGGGTCCTCGAAATCTGTCAGGGTGACTTTCAAAGGGATGACTCCGAGCGGATGGACAGTCCGTCCGGTGAACCCTGAAAGGGGGGTCTGACACGGTTTTAGGTTTTGTCGTCCGATCCCGAGCTGATCAAAGCATGCCGCG
Organism: Sherardia arvensis; assembly: GCA_948330725.1. Lineage (NCBI taxonomy): Eukaryota > Viridiplantae > Streptophyta > Magnoliopsida > Gentianales > Rubiaceae > Sherardia > Sherardia arvensis. The sequence goes on from OX415237.1 coordinate 10,689,671, forward strand.
AACATGATCTCCACACTGCTACCGTCATCTACGAACACTCGTTTGATCAGTACTCCTTCGACATCCGCCATTACCACCATCGGATCCGAATGGGGAACCTGTGGGGGTACCGGATCCTCATCCGAGAAGGTGATAGTCTCGCTTGGCTTGAACCTTTTTTCTTGTTTCTCACCCGGAGGCACGTATCTGCTTTTGGCCTTGATCACCGTCATGGAACAAAGTCCGTCGCCGACGATTCCGTTTATCACATTGATCATCCGAGGCTGAGCTGGGGGCGGAGCTGGTGCAGCCTGTCTTGGTGCCGGGTTTGTTGGATTAGCTTGATTCCCCCCTCGGGGGCGATTGTTCCTATTCCTTTTTCGACCCTGTCCGGCTGCAGCTGCCGGGGCTTGGGCCGGGCGTCCGAGTCCTTCTCCCGCCACGCAATCTCTTAGCTGGCCTGCTCCGATTAACCTTTCAATATCCCAACGAAGCGCCCTGCATCCCTCCGTGGTATGTCCATGTGACTTATGAAACTCACACCACTTATCCGCATTTGCTGGTGCCGGCACGCCAACAATGGGCTGCGGATCCGTAAACAAACCTCGGTGAACTGCAAGGATCTCCGTACGGGTCTTTGAGAGAGGGGTGTAGGTCGGACGAACAGCGGCTACTGGTGCTGGTGCGGCTGTCGCCGGTGCGGGTACTCGTCTGACTTGATCCGTCCGGGCCGGAGCCCTTGCAGCAGTGGTTTGGGTCCCTGTCACCGTGAGAGACCTTTGCTCGAAAAAGCCCACTGTTGTCATCCGGACTTGGTTGGCATCATGCACCGTACAATGCATCTCTACTACCAACTGGAGGTGGTAATATGACGTAGGCATATTCTTCATGAGCTCGATGTAGAAAGCGTTGTCCCTCAGTCCGTTGACGAAGTTGTGGATAATGGCCTTCTCCTGCAAATGCCGGTCCACCACCTTCATCGTCGCAGCTATGTACCGGGTGTAGAATTCCCAGGTAGTCTCCGTCTCCAGCTGCCTCATTGCCAGGACCGTGGCGAGGTTTACAAATGTGTGCTTCATAGCGGAATAGCGCCGGACCAGGGCTATGGCGAAATCCCAAAAATGTCGGAGTGTACCGTTCGGCAGACCCTTGAACCATGTTAAGCAGTTGCCCCGTAAGTATGAAGGTACCATCTTACACTGTAGCTCTTCCGGAATATCCCTAGCAATCATGATACTTGCATAAGTATGAACGAACTCCTCCGGATCGCCTTCTCCGTTGTAGGTAGGTAGTCCGTCCGGAGCCTTGGTTCCGGCTGGCCACTTAAAACTTAACACCTCCGGAACCCAAGGTGACTGTGGCCCGATCCCGTTCCGTCCAATTAAGCGATTGAGACGGTCTTCAATGGAATCCGGACAGAAAGGTGTTTGAAAACCAAAACCTCCGGGAAATCCTCCTCCGGCAGGCTGCATCCCATACATCATCTGCTGCTGACCCCCGGGTCCTCCGGCGGGTTGCATCCCGAACATCATCTGTTGTTGTCCTCCGGGTGTACCCATCCCATAGCCCTGCTGGGTACCGTATCCCTGCTGGGTTTGTGCTCCCCAGTAAGGTGGTGCGTTCGGATTCAAACCAGCAGTCTGCCGTTGATGTCCGCCCGGGTATGGGTTTAGGTTTGGTGCTCTCGGTTGATCCGGAGGCGGCTTGTCCGCCTCACCTCGTTGAGCTGCCTTCCACTCCTGGAACTGCTGATACTCCGTCATGTTCGTCCTCAGGATGTTGCCTCGGAGTCCGGAATCATGACGCTTACGCTCCTCCCGTCCGGTCTTCCGCCCAACTCGAGGTCGAATCGACCGGCTCTGAGCATCGCCTTCCGTGCTATACCCTTCCGGAGATTCCTCAGGTTCATAATCCTCGGCTTCCTCGGAACCGGATCCCTCAGGACGATCCGGATCAGGCGTCTCATCCCCTTCCGACGACGCCTGATCATCAGACTGATTCTGATTCCGTGCCTCACGTGCCGCTCGCAGTCGCTCCCTAGCCTCGCGCCGTATATCAGCCAGAGTCCGTTCGGAAGCTGGCTTCTTCCCTTTCGCCTTCTCCGCTGCCAGGCGCTGTCGCCGACGCTCCTCAGCCGCGGCCTTCTTCTCTGCTGCCGCCTGAGCTCTAACTGTAGCGGCTTTTCTGGTTTTTGGCCCTCCTCCCGCTTCCTCCTCAGCTGGGAGAGGGTTCTTTCTTGGTCGTCCACGCGGCGGCATGAACGTAGCTTGTAACTGGAATTTTTAAGGTCCCACTGGGCGTGCCAACTGATGCTACCAGCTTCCAGTCCCGGTCCGGATCAATAGTGAGTCTCCGGTCCGGATGAGGCTTTGTCCGTGCTCCGCGCGCTCTCACCTAAAGCCCTGCAAAACAACGCCCCGGAGTATCCCGAGGATAGCTACTCCGGCGTGATGATGAAAGAGGGGCCTTTGAATAGGAGAGAGAATAAGGATATATTGAGAGAGTTTAATCTGATAGCACATACCTTTCTCCACAAGTCCAAAGCTGTATTTATAGGTGTGAGCGGTCAGCCTCAAGCCCAGGACTACTCTCTGGGCCGGAGGCTAGATATGGACTCTGGCCCATATCACCATTAACATATTAAAAAACATTTATATACTCGGAAGTTATAATATTTCATGCAAGATACAATAACATTTCTCATATATATTTCGCTTTTTAGGGTGTTAATAATGTTATTAAATTATTGTGTATAAACGGTAACTTGATAGGCATGCATGGATTGGATTCAAGTACTCCCTCTGTCCCAGTATATTTTACACATTTTAATTTTTAACACTGTACATTATCGAAGTTTAATTTGACCATGTTGTATTTGAATAGATATATAAGAATCAATATTATGGTGTGTGACATAATTAGAATCATCTCACATATAGTATAAATACCAATTTTTTTATTACCATTAATATACTTATTAAAGACCAATACAAAACTATAACTACAATATTTATATTTAAACTTGTGCTAGAGAGTCTGAAAAAGATCCAGTGCAGATTAAGTTCGGACGAAAAGAGTATTATATATCTATACATACTAGTAAAAGAAAAAGCAGTGTAATCTAAAAAAAAAGAAAAAGCAGTCTTCCATGGAATTTACAAAGGTTGGCGTTGGTCAACGCGATGCGCAAAATCAAGATAAAACAGAAACCCTATAAACATATACTAGTTATACATATATAGTTACACGTTTTAAAATTTTATTTGAAAAAGTTATAGAATATATGTATGTAAGTTAATAAATAAGTTCATGACATATATGCTATTAATTATTATATACTGTGAATTTTTTAGTACTATTTGATGTTTGATGAATTGTATGAATATGTTTTTATCATATATCAGAAAATTCTGAATATGATCATCAACCTAATTCATAACTACTTGTCATTATTAGCCTTTTATGATGAATGATATATAAACACGCATATTCTTGATTATATTAAAGTAAAATCAGGTTCTGTACTGTCTGCATGACTTAAGAAAAAGAGCTAGTTAAGTAGATAATACACAAAAAAGAATAATATATTATGAGTTCTTTTGTTCTAGCAATACTTATTGTGAATCACAGTTATCAAATATAGATTAATAAGAAAATAGAGAAAATAAATTAAGAATATCAACAAGAACTCACTATGCATAATTCCGCGATGAATGATAACTTTACCTATAAATCAATTATTATATACTTTAGTACAACACCAATTCTTGGAATTTTTCCCTAAATGTTTGAAGACTTGTCAACAAAATTGGAAAATAAGAGTCTGGCTTGATTTTGAGTTGATTGATGAAACAGATGGCAAGAAGTTAAGACCCTCTAACACACTAACCTTAATTTTATTGAATTGTACTATTATGTACTTGTGTCCATAACTTACTTTATTAATAAATTTGAAGTATAAATTTGTGTACTTGTTTCACTGCGTTATTTTAAAAGGCTTCATAATTAATGCATGTACTAGATCCGTTAGACAAGGAATTCATGGATAGATTATTAGATTGAGAAGGGCTTATTGAAAGGGCAATGAGTTGATTGAATCAGTAATACAAGACATTTCGATCAGGGCCGGCCCTGAGATTTTTGAGGGTTTGTGTGAAAATAAAATTGTGGCCCTGTATATTACTATTAAATTTGTATACAAATTTATATGACCATATGTGTTCAGTGGTTGTAAATCACTTTTATTTCAATAAATATTATTAAAAGTCAGAAATTTTGAGATAAAACGTATTGTCGTTACAGGATTTTTTAGTTGCTAATTAAAGAGAGTAAGATCTTATTAACACTAAATATGTAATCATTTTCAATTTCAATTTCAATTTTAAGGAGATTTGAACAATAAAATCTCGAATCATTATCAATTAATGAAGGATATTATAATATTAAAATTCACATTCTATTTATATTGATTATATCCGAAATCGTTCAATTAAAAATTGAGAAATGGAATGCAGTTAGACTTGCTATTTATATTTATTTTTTCAGAAAGGAAGACATATTTTTTAGATAATATCATAGTTGTAGACTTGTAGTTGATCTCTTTATGATCCTGTGATCTTTCCTTCCTTATCTAATTTCAATTTAACTTAATCAAAATTTTTATATGATTTGTGATATAAATCACTAAAGATTTCATTTGTTATTAACTCTAATTAAATAAATTTATGAGGCCCTTGGGAATTTGGGGCCCTGTGAGATCGCACTGATCGCACAGCCCTAGGGCCGGTATTGATTTCAGTTCATGAAAGAAACTAAAATGAAATGACATGAACTGATATTAAATAGCTTGTAGTTTGAAGGGAAATAGCTTGTGGTACTGTTTTATTGTGCATTCATTTTATGAAATGACGTGTGGTACCATTTTATTAATTCATGTCAGCATACAAAAAAGGTCATGGAAAAAAGCTCCAATTCTCCTCCCTTTCTCTCTCTTGCTACAGTCCATGATGCTACCAGCTTCCAGTCCCTATCCGGATGCAGCAGGTGTCACCAGTCCGGATAAGACTTTGTCCGTGGTCCGCGCGCTCTCACCTAATAGGCCTGCAAAACAACGCCCCGAAGTATCCCGAAGATAGCTACTCCGGCGTGATGATAAAAGAGGGGCCTTTGAATAGGAGAGAGAATAAGGATATATTGAGAGAGTTTTAGTCTGATAGAACATACCTTTCTCCACAAGTCCAAAGCTGTATTTATAGGTGTGAGGTGGTGAGGACCCAACTCAGAGGCAGTGGTCATGCTTGCTTGTCCTTATCCGGAGACATGTCATATTCATGTCTTTTGTGTCCCCGGATAGCGTCATTCTAGCTGACGTCATATGGACCGGACCACTGTCTGGGCCAGAGCCTAATATGGGCCGAAGCCCATATCACCACTAGCCCCAGTCCCGATGGGATCCGGAGATGTAATGCAAGCATCCGACTCGGACTCCGATGGGATCTTTGGATCTGGCCCGGCGGCGCCAGGCCCCTCCTCAGAGCTTCCATAAATCCCTCCCTTTCCATACTTGGGCTGGATGCTACCAGCTTCCAGTCCCGGTCCGGATGCAGCAGGTGTCACCGGTCCGGATAAGGCTTTGTCTGTGGTCCGACCTCTCTCACCTAATAGGCCTACTAAACAATGCCCCGGAGTATCCCGAGAATAGCTACTCTGACGTAATGATGAAAGAGGGGCCTTTGAATAGGAGAGAGAATAAGGATACATTGAGAGAGTTTTAGTCTGATAGAACATCCCTTTCTCCACAAGTCCAAAGCTATATTTATATGTGTGAGGTGGTGAGGAACGAACTCAGAGGCAGTGGTCCTGGTTGCTTGTCCTTATCCGAGGATAGGTCATAGTCATGTCCTTTGTGTCCCCGGATAGCGCCATTCTAGCTGACGTCATATGGATTGGACCACTGTCTGGGCCGGAGCCTAGATATGGGCCGAAGCCCATATCACTAGTCCAGACCCAAATTTCCTCTTCTGCGGAGGAGGTCGCCGCAGGCAAGCACTCCCTCCTCCCCAAAACCTTAGTTATATTCGTCACCCCCTCTTTAACTCCCAAAACCCGGGTTTCCATTCGACATCGCCCAACAATGATAAGAAAATCGTTGATCTAACTTTCAAACCGTGAGCCTTTTTCGGCAGGCGCCATCCGTCAGTCACAAAACTTCTGGATAGGCCTCACCTGCAAGGTCAGACCTTCGGATACCGGTCAATTTTCCTCTACCACAAAATTTTTTAACTGATCTACACCGATTCTCTCCAATCAGCCAAACTAGATGAAAGTGAGCCTCTATGCGAAACTATCACTCTTTGGACAGAGGAGATCCGCTACACACGTCGGGCACATGTTGGATTTCCTCCTCACATGTGGTCGCCAGCTCCACGCGCGGCCCGCTGCGCCTCCTACCCTGTCGAACCCCTTTTGAGGTTATTGCTTCTTCGAGTGGTTTCCTACTTCTATTTTTATTTTTTAGAAATTTGATAGAGTACTGGAAGGGTTTTGCTATTTTCCAACTGTTAGTTTAGCCAACCAGTCTTTTTGCTTGATTAAACTCTGTTGGTTTCTGATATGACCCATAACATGGATATATAGGAGAAATCAAAGTCGAGGTAGTTTAAATACTCACTCTCTGGTGCCTCTGTCTAATTCAAATTTGTAGACTCTACAGATGGGTGCTATCACTTGATTCATTTGTTTGGTGCTAGTTAGACATCTTAACGACATTTTGACTCTGTAAAATCAACCTGGAATGTCTCTTACAGGTTATGGGAGGGCCATAGGTCATGCAAGAGGCAATGTTAGTTTTAGCGAGATAGACTGGGACGGGACTACAGAATTAGGTTGTCTTCCTTACTGTAGTTAGTATGCAGTTGGCTACTTATAACTGAATTAGTCAGAAGCGTTATTGACTGCGAATATTCCCATATATCCCTTATAAATGTAAATATTCGATATGATATTGCCTGCATTAGAGATAGGGATTACATTGTATTCTACAGTATTTTCTCCGTACTCTTCACTTTGAATCCTTTTATGGAGATATTGTACAATTATTGTCTCTTTTCACGGAGATATTTTAATAAGGTTTGGGCAGTCTAGCAAACATCCCTCTACCACTTGGAATATATTTTAAAATAGGTCAATGATTGTTGTGCGAAATACGAGAAAACAACAAATAAACGTAAAGTGAAAAACAAGAACACAGATATTTACTTGGCTCACCAATGACTGGTTACATCCATGGGAAGGAGACAGATTGCATTAGATAGGTACCCAGATTACAAGATGTTCCTATCGTCTAATGCCCGTAAAACAGAATGAATTAGGTTACAGCAAGAGAAAGAGTCTTATAGAGTCTCTTTTACTAAACCCTAGGTAATGGGCCCGAAAACACACTTTCGACCCAAGTCACCAACACCTCAATAAAGAAGTAACCCAGTATAATTTACTGTGCAAATTTCGTGCCTCTTAACCTATATTGTGTTCGTGCAAACTTCGTGCACTGTATAAATATTTCATGCCATATTAAATCTTGGAATTGAAGGTTTTTTTTGAATGTTAGTAGAATGTATGAAATTAAAATGAAAACATTAAATTCATATGAAATTAAACATATTTTAAGCATTCACTAAAAAATGTTGGATATAGCACAAATACTTGAAGTTGACTAGCTCACCTTCAATACTTTAGTTTAATTTCAATTTTCACAATTTATTTGACCTTATTGATGTGCCTTTTTTGGAATACTAATTGGACAAACGTCTTTTCAATAACCGGTGATGATGGAATTTTCTTGAAATTTTTCAAGCCTGGAAGCCAATTCCATGCTCTTATTTTAAGAACACTCTAATTGGAAGCTCTCAACAAATGGAGTTCGACACATATGCTAAGTTCTCAGGACAAAGAATTAGTTTTGAAAAATACTCTTTTTTCTTCAACACCAATACTGATCAGGGATGGAAATAGTGGGTGGGCCTCGTACTCACTTAATATTCACAGAATGAAGCTACCTAATAGATACTCGAGAATGAACATTTTGCCTCCCAGATGTAAACGTCGGACGTTTGGTAACCTCATCACAAGCCTCAAGAGGAAGATAGGTAAATGGAAGTCTGATGTTATTTTTAAAAATGAAAGGGTGGCCCTTGCTAAATCATCTCTACAGTTGGTGACTAATTATGTCATGTCAATCTACAAGCTACCGAAATCAGTTTGTAATAAACTAGACTCTGTAGTGAGGAATGTTATTTGGAGTGGAGACCAAGAGAAAGCATGTATCCATTGGAAAAGTTGGAATGGTTAATGCAGATCAAAACACGATGGTGGCCTTGGTTTGAAATCTTTGTGTTAGATGAATCCGTCTTTGCTTGCAAAATTAGCTTGGAAAATGTTTAATGATCCAAATTCATTGTCAATTCACTTTTGCTTCCTAAATATGGGTTGGAAAATCTTTTGGAACCTAAAGTGAAGTCTAATGCATCTTAGGGCTGGCGGTCAATCCATTAGGGAGCACAGTTATTGAAGTCTAAGTTGAAGTGGCAGATCAGAAATGGAATAGTGTCAAAATACATCAAGATTGGATCCCAGGCACGAAAAATCCACTTCAAAATTCAAATTTGTGGGCGCAACACTCCTCAATGAGAGTGTCTCATCCTCTGGATGAAAACAGGCAACAGAGACATACTCTTGTTCAGACTATTTTTCCACCGAAAATATCATCCTGGATTTTGCAAATGAGGATTCCTCAATACACAGATACCAGCATTCAGGATGGTATTTTATGGACTGGAACTTCGTCTGGAGTCTATTCAGTCAAATCAGGAAATCAAGAGTGTTAAGTCATGTCTATGGCTCCACAGTCCTCATCTTCGGCGACCTTCTCTAATCACAAGTTGTGGAATGGTTCACTTTCCTAATCTAGAGGATTCTTCAAAACGTGGTTCGAACAATGCAAGCGCTATTGAAGTGTAATTGTGCTGCTAATCCTTTATGTGTTATTTGCTCCTCAAAAGTGGAATCTCTTAATCATCTATTTTCTGGTTGTGATATCATTTTTAGAGCATGGAAAACTTGCAGGCTTGTATTCGGCTTTACAGGAATTGCTTCATTTAGAGAATGGTTGGCCAACTGGATTTTTGGAAGCTCCAAGTGAAGAGGATATAATTATCTCTATATGTATAATCTAGTCCATTTAGAATTACAGAAGGCATTATCTGGAGAGGGCAAGAACCTAAGGCATTGATGGATCCAATTAGGATCAACCAGGTTGCAAATATGTGGCAGTCCCAATTAACAAATTTAAAGGTGATGATGGTATGAATGATATTATGGAGACAAGCAATTGAAACATGGTAAGAAGGGATCATTTTGGAGAGGTTTATGATGTCACGGTCATAGCCCCTCCATTGAGTTGTATTATGGTAGTTACAGATGCATATTTTCAAGCAATTAAACAAGTTTCGGTGGGGGCATGGTTATTTAGGAAGCCTTTAAGTAATGATAAGGTCGTTTCTTATGCGATTTGTCTTGCATCTTCTCCCCTTCAAGCGGAAATTTTGGCAATTCTGCATTATTTGGAGTTTTTGCTTCAACAAGGTGCTAAAACAGTTCAACTTTTAACGAATTCAGCTAAGGCAGTGGCGATACTTACATGCAGGTTGGCTCCTTAGTTGTATCTAGTGAGATACAAGACATCTAGTGTCTTGTGACTAAGTTTAATTTTATTTCTTTTTTAAAAGGATCGAGGCAGGTTGTATCTGAAGCACACAATCTAACCAAATCTGTTCTTTCATCTATGTATGAATAAAATCTGAAGCTTTTTCTGATATAAAAAAAGGAGTTCATGCACTTTGAAAATTATATTAATTACATTAAGGATGAAAACCAAGACTTAAATAACATTAATCATTTTCTTAATTATCTGCTTTGAAATTTGGATTTTTTATATCTACTTAAATGTACGAGACGTTATTTTACCATAATAAATAAGTAATAAGATTCAGAACTATCTAATAGCATCTACATCCACATGCTCACAATATTCTGGGATGAACGTATGCATATATACATATATATAGGAATTAAAATTATTCACGAAAGTAACATGTTGATGCAGCGTGCGTGGGACAAATAACGAACTATATATCAAATCTTCGTTGAATCATCGAACTATCGAAAAATTTACAGATATGGAGGAAAACTCCTCAATTTCATTCAACATCAAAGCCATCTTACAGAATAACCATAAAACTGTTTATATATTAAACTCTAGCTGCTACTGAATAAAATAAATAACAAAAAGGACATCCCCAACTTAAAATATTATTTTAACTATCCAAAAATAATAAAACACAATTTTAACCCTAAAACAAAGGAATTCGCCCAGAAACCAGCAACCCTGATGTAATCATGAGTTCTTATTAGAATGAAGTTTCAAATAAAAATTTTTTTTTTTTTTTGAATTCTGATACTACAACAACAAATATAAGAATCTGCAAAAACTCTTCGGCAGCTCCAACTTCTGCTGGTAAAGTTCATACCACATCATTCTCTCCAGGACAGAAAAGATTTGTCCTCGAATTCAAAGCCATATGTTGTCACAAAGAGAAGAATCTCCAACACAAAGAACAAAACATTCAACACAATACAAGTATGAATGTGACTCAATAACCACATATGCCATACTTAACTTCATATGTTTAGAAGAATTAATCTTCTTGGTAGCAAGCTCAATATAAGTATGAGAAGAAAAAACATCCATGATAAGAATAGTCCAAACAAAATCACTAACCTTGAACTCCACAACACGAAGATTTGAATCACCATGGACTTTATATTACTGACTGCTAGCAATAAGCTCCAACTGACCCTGATGTAGATGCACAAATTCCCTATGCATAGAAGGCCAAACATATGACCCTGAAAGAAGCTGAAAAGTATCACCACGCTCAACATGATCCTTATAATGCTATTCCTGAATCAATTTCAAGTAGCGGTAACAGTTAAGACTAGATAATTGGACACCACGCTTTTGAGCAAGAATTCCACGGCAAAGACTCAAAGTGCCACTCACATGAGGTTTTTATCTGACAATAAAAAAATTCACTTTCCACCAAACAAGAAAGAATACATATTGGGATGACCGTGCATAATCTCATGATCATATTGTCATGTACAACCAAGTATCAGTAAACTGAATTGAGCCAATTCAAAACTCTCTAGCGCACTTTTGGAAACAATAACATCATCGATACCTTTATTAGGCCAAACAAGCTGAAAGGGTTTGGGATGAGCTTCAATATAGAGAAATTTCATGTGTTATTTATTATACAACGAATTTATTTGGTATTTTAGGTGAATTATTAACATAATTATATGCACTAATCGAACTCATTTCATCTGTTTTTGGTTTTGATATTATATGCTATCTCCACTCTCGTGTGATGCATAAACTTCAATTCTGTCATTGATAAAAGAAAAGAGAGTAGATAAAATAATTTAATTTCCTATAAATATCACTATTAATCGGTTTGGTAAATATATAATACATATATCTTATTTCATTCAAAATTTTATAACCCAATATAAGTAGAGGCATGCTAGATGTAGTCCGTATTTAGCTTATTTTGCAGTCCAAAATAAAAATACGTTTTTTATTATATATGCTATGGCCAATAATTATGTATATTGGACATATGCATCATATACATATTACATCTATTGCATGAATTTGCAAATGGTTATATATCATAATCATTGTATATATAATTATATAACAAAAATACGGACTGCAAATAAGTAAAATACGGACTGCATCTAGCAGGAGAGTATAAGTATCACCACCACTTTATGTGTGATGGCGTTGGGTGGCGTGATTTGAAAGTGTCAAACTACATCTGCTTAGAGGAGCAATCTAATCAGATCTTTTCGATCTGGGTGGGGTCAATTTGGGAACTTTTGTTCATTGAGTTTGGTGTTAGGAATTTAATCCCCTTTCTCCAGCACCAATTCCAATCATCAGGAATTAGTACTACCGCAGCGAAACAGGATCAACGAACAATTGACAGCAACGATAAATAAACAAGCATAAAACACCACTTTAACGTGGTTCGACCAAATCCAGTCTACATCAACCAGAGAATCCACTAGTATAATTCTAGAGACTATTACAAAGTAAATCCACTCATCCCAATAACTCTCTATACTAATTATCTTCTCTCCCAAGAACACTCACCAGAAAACACCCTAAACCCTAGCCACACAATCCCGTATGACTACATTGTGCTCTGTATCTTGTTTCTTGTATTTGACCAATAAACAAACCCTAACTATTTATAACAATAGAATGATATTCTATTCTAAATAGAAAATATTGGGTTACCAAGTTTATCTAATTACCAAATCAGAAATATATACTATTTCCGAATTTAGCACTAATTGAAATCTGAGACACACTTCAACAATCTCCACCTTGAATCTGATTTCATATCAGCATGAATTCCTTCAACATCCAAACAGATCGTTATGTCGCCACTTCAATTTGCATGCTCCACCTGTTTGACAAAACCAGACAAACAGAAATACTACGACAACAAGAATTAAACCTCCAGCGTTGTTCCCGAGCTACCCGTCCTTTATGCAAGCCGCTTTATCAAAGAACCCTAACTCCACCACTCTTCACAGTCCTCCCATTCTTCAAACTGTCGTAAAATCATTGACCTCCGTTCCAGCTACACATAAAACCTGAATCAACCAATACCATGACTCCACCCGATCCAAATTTTTCGGCCAATAAACAAGTGTAACCGCGCTCTACCAAATTATCACACTGAGATTAAACCACAATCTCCACAGAGAATTATTGATACTATACTTTCCATATTTATCCACGCCAAGTCAAGAACAGACTGATTACCTTTAGCAATCAATTCCCAAAATTCCTTCAGAAGCTAATAACATAGCATCCATAGGCTACTACCCTGGTCTCAGAGATTGATTTCCATATTTCCAGTCATGCAAATAAACCAATCTGCCCGGGCCAACTACAATAGCCACACTTCCAAATTGATTAATTAACGAAAACCCTATGCACTAAGAAGTAAAGAATGCATGATAAATCAACATATCATACAACGCATCCCGTCTAAAACAAGACCTACATATTAATCAAGTTTCTTCCCAATTAATTGTATCTGCTTTAGCACCTACCACTTGCATGATAAATAAACCAATTAACCAAATTGGTTTAACACTAATCAATTTCACCGTGTCTAGGAATTTTCTTGCCAACATTGATCCTCCGTCTCAAAACCAAGAAACAATCAATTAATCAATCCAAAAAATCTTAATCCGATTGATAATTAATTAATCACAAACCAAGTAAAATACTTGTAGTCATATAAAGGTAAAACCTTTCCAAAACGCATACTGAGAAGCAAACACCCAAAATATCAATCAAATATCCATCTTGATTCAATATGAAAAATTGACAATCAAGAAATTTAGCAGATATTATACTGTGTTTTCGTACTTTAGCGCTCTAATACGTCTACCACCACCTTGGCTCTACCACCTCGGCTCTTGATACCAGTTGTTGGGAATTTAATCCCCTTTCTCCAGCACCAATTCTAATCGTCAGGAATTAGTACTACCGCAGCGGAACAGGATCAACGAACAATTGACATCAATGATAAATAAACAAGCATAAAACAACATTTTAACGTGGTTCGACCAAATCCGGTCTACATCCACCAGAGAATCCACTAGTATAATTCTAGAGACTATTACAGATAAATCCACTCATCCTAATAACTCTCTATACTAATTATCTTCTCTCCCAAGAACACTCACCAGAAAACACCCTAAGCCCTAGCCACACAATCCCGTATGACTACATTGTGCTCTATATCTTGTTTCTTGTATTTGACCGATAAACAAACCCTAACTATTTATAACAATAAAATGCTATTCTATTCTAAATAGAAAATATTGGGTTACCAAGTTTATCTAATTATCAAATCAGAAATATATACTATTTCCAAATTTAGCACTAATAGAATTCGAAAGTTGGTTAGAAAATTAATTTGCATGTCTTTGTAAATTTTCTCATTTATAAATTATTTTATGTAGATTAATTTAAAATGTGCAGACTACTACATTACTCATTCAAACAATCTTTTAATTTTGATTGTATGTTTCAGAAAATGTTGTTTGCTTGTGTGTAGTGTAACAGTATCAATATCACATATAATATCTTTTATGTTAGGGTTGGAAATCCAAAAATACCATGTTACTCTCTCATATATGAATTAATTTATTTTAAATTCTATAGTCATTTAACTTTTTAGTAAAATGACTGTATTAAATATACCTGGAAAATTAGAAGTCATGCGCAAACATAACTTTATGCTGGCATTTCTTGTTACCAAGTTAAAAAACATGTTTATTGTTTAATTGAATTGTGCTATTTTGTAGTTGTGTGTAATCACATATGTTCTTAATAAATTTTAAGTATAAAATTTAATATACTACTTAATTATGAGATGAAAGATATCTAATTCTTCATATAAAGCTAGAAATATATTTATTAAACATAAATATTATTGTAATTATTAAGACCTAATGAATAGGAGGTTTCGTGCGATCGCACGAACTTTGCACGGACAACAATAATGTTTATAATTATGTATATATATACACCTATCTATCAATGCAAACAAACTACTTTGATTAATAATTTTCGTAGGTCTGAGCGATGTATATTATATTATGTGATATTTTATTAGATTTGTAGTAATAAATTATGATTGGAAAATTATTTTTCGAAATTGAAATATATTCAGCTAACATTAACCTATATATATACACTCACTGAAATACAGGGAAAACATACTCACGCAGAGAACTCCCATTTTTCCTCCTGGCGACATGCCCCAGGTAATTATATCTGATATCTTTCTGGGATTGTTGAAGGCCTTACATTGATTCAATGCAGGTTAATTATATCAGCCATCTCTTCCCAGTTGCTTCGGTCTGAAAGATTCTTCTTTTTCCATGGACCTGCGAAACAAATGAAATCATTCATTTATATAAAACATAGATTTCAGAACTAATGTAGAATTAATATTATAGTCAATTAATCATGATCAATAGACTACATATTATTGGATGGATGATACAGTTGAATATGCTATAAACCAATCTCATCACCAACTATAATTGATACGTTTTTATCATTTGTACCTTGCAATTACGCTTTTATAATTAAAATAAAATGAATGTTTATTAATTTGTCGTGCAAGTGATGAACTTTAATTCGAAAGCGCACGTAACATGCATGCAGGAACATATTTGTTGTGTTCATAATAAAAAGCACGCACAATTAATTAAAACTTTAAATAACTACATACTTATGTTATCCATTATAGGCTTCATAAAGATCTACTCCCTATTTTTGAATTCTCTCATCACTTTAATTAGTAAAATCCGCAAAAATGTTTTTTTTAAAGAATCACCCACACAGAATGGGTGGGGATTTATTGGGCACCCCGTACCCATATAAAATGTCAAAATTTGGCCATGTCTGGTTACAAACCGAGCATAGCCAGCAAAAAATAGAGGTGTAACAAACACCCTCATCTCACTAAACTTGAGATAAAAAATACATACGGGAATCATGTTAGTCAACGTCTAGGACGAAGAGCAACTCTGATGCTCCAGGGTCTTGATTCTAGTCAAGTGAGATGGTATTTACAAAAAAAAACAGTAAATTTTAGGGCCAAAGGAGCTATGTCAATGGCATAAACTTGGTGATGGTGATCTAAGCATAGTGAGTTGTGGCTGGATTCCTACCTGGACAGACTTTAGTTTGATAATCTGAGTGATGGAGTATGGCTGGCATCAAGGAGGACCAAACCTTGTATGTTAGAAGGCAGATCAGTCCATGCAAAAGTATGTTGAGTATGATGCTCTCTGCAAAATCTGGCTAGCATATCCGCCGGTTGATTTGCTTCTCTCAGAATGTGAATTATAGTGTGCTGTCCCGGTAGCTGTGATAGGGCATCAACCTAATTGAACAAGGCCCAGTGGCTTCTTTCAGGGTCTTTGAGCCAGCTTGCAGTCAGACTACTCCACCATGAAGGACTGGTTGAGTTGTATGCCCCTTTTGATCCCTACTTCTATAGCTATGTTTTCTGCATGAAGAGGAGAGGCAGATTCTGTGCAAAAACATGAGGCCTCCAAAAAATTCCCTGCTATGTTCCTGATCAAAATAGAGATGCCAGCTTGGTTGGACTTCTAAGAAGCATTAACTTTGAGCTTTATTCCCTGTAAAGGTTTCTGCCAGAAAACTGTAGAAATTAGCGGTTTCGAGGGATTTCTAATAGGGGGGACATATCTAGTGGTTGCAAGCTCATAGTCCACCTCTCTTGAAATGTAAAGAGGTTTAGCCAACAGAGATACAAAAATATGATCTTTAAGGTTTTTTGTCAAAAGGTCAAGGTTTGGTGGGATATTTTCAAACATCATCCTGTTTCTAACTTTCTACAAAAGCCATCATACAAAAATAGGTGCAGTGTGATTTGAATATTTATGCAATTTTAACAACCAGAAAAAGATCAATTTGATGCTAACCTATCCCACGGATTATCACTATCTATGTAGGAAGTAGCACAAATGATGTGCATTTGTTTCCACAGCATTGTAGCAATATAGCAATCATTAAAGTACTGCGGTAGTGAGTGAACCTGGTTACAAAAAAAATATTTTGATGGCAAGTTAAAACCATACTGAACTAACACATCATCAAAGGGGAGAATGACATTTAATAATCTCCACATAAAAACAGATAACTTCTTTTGAATTAAGGGGAACCAGATTTTGGATAGAACTAGGAGGGATTGTTTGGGTGGCTTCGGTGCCAAGTATGCAAAAACGAGCTCTTCTCACTCTCTGTCTTTATATATATATATATATAATTTAAACCACCATTGGTGGGGATTTATTTGGCACCCCAAATCATAAAATCACTAGAGGGCGAGGATGGTGGTATGGTGATCATCAACCATAAATAAATGGAGTCCTTTTACAATCGTTAAGGTAAATGTAACATCTCTATTTTGTGTGTTGACAAGATTTTGACACTTATAATTCATCATTCATCTATTTTTTTCTATTTATCAATGTAGTATAAACACCAACAAAATTGTTAGGTGTGCGGATACTACGTCATATTGTGACTTCCGTTCGACTTAACAATAGTTTTCCGACATAAGACAATATTGTTACTTCACATACACAATCTTTTTGCAAAAAGATTAATATGCTAATGGTTAATGTTAAAATACCAAATGATTCAATACTTTAGTTTGCTTATGTTTATGTCTCCAGTTGATGATACACCCTGCCGCACTTTGCTCGAAACAATCCATTAATTTCAATGATAGAGCTTGATGGCTAAAGTTTTTTTGTTTTTATATCATGAACTAGTGAAGATCTAAGAAATCCGAAAGGAAGAACTTTAAATTAACAGTTTTATGCCTATCCTTTTTTGAATTTCTAACGGTAAGTGCATTTTGCGGTGCCCTTTTGATCCATTTTTCTGAAAAACTAAAGTGGTATGCAAATGTACCTGATTGTTACATATTTTTGATTGATTTTTTTTAATTCTATAAACGAATAAATGCTAGATGATAATTTACTGTGAAGACTCGTCTATTCATCGATACAGTCCACTTGATGTTTGAAGACTTGTCAACCAAATTGGAAAAGAAAAAAGATTCTGGCCTGATAGGAAAGGCCAAATGCATTTTCCTTAATTTCATGGAAATGTATAATTACGTGCTTGTGTAAAAAAATCACCTATCTGACTGAATAGATTTAAATAAAAGATAATCACTTTTATACCATATATATGGGTAGCTTAAAGATATATATAATTCTTAATTTGTATATAATAATTTAATGTTGAAGTACAAAACATTAGGTTTTAACCAAGTTATTATAATGTTTAAAAATGAACTCATATTTGATAATAAGATCTACAGTTTTGTGCGAGAGTGCACGCACTGCACTTGTTTACGGGGTTCGAACTATTCTTTCTCACTGTTAGATTCATTAAATAGCTTATAATCATCATCGTACTTCTACCGGGTTTGATAAAATGTTGTTTCTTTAATCATTTTTATATTTAATATTATTTATGATTTATTAAATTGATATATTTTAATGTGCACATATCGTGCATCTTGACTATTAATTACATCGTATTCATGCAAGTTTCGTGCACTTTATTAAATTATGGGAAAGGTAGTAAAAAGTGAAAATAATTAACTGGAAACTTTTTATATATATGAAATTAAATACAATGAAAGCATTTAATTAAAAATTGCACAATACTTGAATTTGACTAGCTCAGCTTCAATATTATAACTTTCCATTAAATCAGAAACGAATGAATTTCGTCTCGTATTCATCATATATGATTGTTTAAATCTACAATAAAAACCCAATAAATTAAAAAAACAAAATCCGATGCACAATCGACAAATCCAACAAAGATTAACAACTTACCTGATAATGCACACACTTAAATAGCGAACTGAATCGAAAAATTGCGGTCGAGAGTGAGAGCGAAAAAGTTTAGGGATGGAGAGAGAGCCAGTGAAGAAGAAGAAACAATGAGGAGACAGAAATAATTTTTTAATATTTATATTATTGGTTGGTGTAATGAAATTTGTTAAATTTCAAGAAAACTCTGAAATTTGCAATTAAATTCTTTTCTTTTTTCATTGACATTTAAATCCAATTTATAATTTAAACGGTCTCTTTTGTAAATATTTATTTATTAAATTGATATATTTTAATGTGCACATATTATACATCTTGACTATTACATATAATCATGCAAGTTTCGTGCACTTTATTATGAACTTTAAGGTAGTAAAGAGTGACAATAATTAACGGGAAATTTTTAATTCACATGAAATTAAAAACAATCAAATATTTAATTAAAAATTGCACAAATACTTGAATTTGACTAGCTCACCTTCAAATATTATAATTTGATATTAAGTTTCACAACATATCTGACCTTAATTATTTATCTTCTTTTAAATATTAATTGGACAAACGAGGGTGTTATTTTCATAAGTGGTCTAGTGACTGAATTTCCTTGAAAGTTTCCTAAC
Organism: Sherardia arvensis; assembly: GCA_948330725.1. Taxonomy (NCBI): domain Eukaryota; kingdom Viridiplantae; phylum Streptophyta; class Magnoliopsida; order Gentianales; family Rubiaceae; genus Sherardia; species Sherardia arvensis. The sequence continues at coordinate 10,708,879 of OX415237.1, forward strand.
AAAACAAATCAGTTTCATACTGTTATTTTAAGGTGCGTTCAAACCTAAAACACTCTCACTTCAAAGCTCTAAACCTAAAACACTCTCAGTTCAAAGCTCTGGTATGAATATATATTATGATCATACGTAAACTGACTTTTATAAAGGAAGGGGTTTGATAAAAAAAGGTTTACGAATGTGACATGTGTTAATTATTTGCTTACTATGAGTCATTTATTATCCAGCTAATTTAATTGGTCTTTCATGTGAATTATATATTAACGTAATTATGTGCATTAATCTAACTCATATGTTTTCGGTTTTATGATTATATGATATCTCCGATCTTGTATATATGATACAGAAACTTCAATTCCGTCATTGATAAATTAAAAAAGAGTAGATCATAATAATTTATATCACTATTAATGTGTTTGGTATATATATATCATCACATAGAGTTTATTCCATTCAACATATTACCTACATGAGTATCACCACCAGTTTGGGTTTGATGGTGTTGGGTGGCGTAGTTGGAAAGTGACAGACTCTAACGTCCATTTGGGATCTGAAGAAACGACAAGAAGGATTTGAACACGTTAATATTGTTCCCAGAAACTATATACATGAGGAATTCTTTGGTGGATAAGTTTTGGTTGGTAAATATTCCAATTATCTAACTTCTTCTTTTTTTATTTACCAACTTGTTATTGATTGATTATTAGTCTTAATCCAGAGATGGTTGATGTGTAAGAAATGGTGTAACAGTGTGTTTATTATCTTTGTCAAGATTAATATTATATTCTGATTCATCTCAACATACGTATATACAGCTAATTATTCTCAACACTGTCTTTTACTATGTGTAGTCCGTATTTTACTTTTTCGCGATCCGTGTTTTTATTAAGTAATTATATATAAAATAATTTGATATATATTTGATTGCAATGGTATCTAATAGAAATAATATGTATAATGTAAAATGTATGATATATATATTATTATGAATTATAGAGTATATACTGAAAATATATTTTTTAATTTTAGACTGCACATAAACAAAATACGAAATGCAGGAGGAAGCCCCGTTCTCATCACCAATTCATGAAATATTTTCATGTCTCTTAACATGATGTTCTATATAATTAATTGTCTCATAGTGCACCAACAACATTCCTGGAATAGGAATATGAGTATGGGTCTAGAACTCAACTCAACTATGTTAATTGAATGACTAAATTTCAAAAAATGACCCTAACATTGGTAGAAATATCAATTTTAGAACCCAACATTCAAAAGTGTCAATATTTGGTACCCAACATTCTGAGAATGTCAATTTTAGGACCCAACATTCAAAATGGTCAATATTTGGTACCCAACATTCTGAAAATGTCAATTTTTGGACTTTCATAAAATTCACCAATTAGATCTATTAATTTCAAGGGCATTTTGATAATTTTCATAATAAATAAAAGATTAAAATTTATAAATCCACCAAAATCACCCATCTCATCTTCCCCAAAAATCCCAATTGACATTTTCGACTAACTCTCTTTGTAATTCCACCGCTAGCCATGTGCCTGCTGATGCTGCCTGCCTGGTCGGTCCGAATGGTCCCCTTAGTCCCTGATCCGATACCTGGCCCTGCAAGACAGAGCCCCGGGAGGTACCCGAGGGTAGACCCTCCGGCGTGATGATGAAAGACGGATCCCGGGAGAGAAAAGGGGTAATCACTTGAATAGTGAGCAGATACTTACTTGAAATAGTGCTGAGGAGCACTATTTATACAATAACCCATGCTCTCTGAGTGGTCCATGCTCCGAGTGTCTTCTAGTGTGCGTCGCTGTCCGAGTTGTACGAACCCGGATACTGCCAAACTAACTTTACCTTGCAACGGGCCAAGCCCATACTATCCAGGAGTATTTGGGCTTGGGCTCGGTATCACCACTAGCCCCCCGGAAGCCGATTCTCCCGTCCGAGGATGAGAACTCCTCTGATCCGTGGGCGGGAGGATTGGCTTTTTGTATTCACACCCGGGCCGACAATGATGAGACGGGGGCGCTTTTTTCAAGAGCGATTAATGGTTGTCATCATTGTTTTCTCGCGTCCCAAGCCCATTCAATTGTCGCTTTTTCGGCTTCCTTTTCTTGTTTTCTATAAATAGGCCTTTTTCCCCCATCATTTTCACAAATCGCTTTCAACTTTCCAAAGCTTTGCTGCCATTTTCTCCCTCAAACCTTCATATTCTCTCTCCTCTCCCATCACTATGGCATCCAACAACGCCCAACCCGATGCCGTTGTGACATATTCCCTTCAGAGTACCGCTCCTTCAGCCTCGACCTCTGTTGGCTCGTCGGCGTCCTACGAGCCGATCCACCTTTGCCACAACGTGACCCCATCTGGTCCTATCTTCAAACGCTCCAAGAACCGGGAGTAGAGGGAAATAGACGACGCCCGAAAGGCTGAACTGAAGGCTGACGTCTGGACTACCAAGTGCCTTAGCGGCATGGGGGTTCCGATACCCTTGAACGCCCAGATCTCCTCTATTTCAGCCGAGGAGTCCGTGAGGTCTGTCCGGTGCATCCCCCGGATTCAAATTATGTGGGGTTTAAGTCTTCCCTTCCCCCCGTTGTACTCCCGGTTTCTGGAGTTCTATACAATCTCGCCGTGTCAAATGTATCCGAACGTGATTGTTGTGATGATGGGATTTCTGGTCAGGAGCCTCCGATGCAAGATTGACCCTTCTTTCAATCTGTGGAGGTCTTTCTATATGCTTATCAAGTGCCCGGGTAAAGAGATGATCTATACCGTTCAAGCACGGCCCGGCGTCCAGGACTTCATCCTCGGCAAAAAAGACTCGACGAAGAACTGGCAGCATAAGGGGTATGTGAAGGTCAACCCTGAACTCTTACCGGTCCCCGGCTGGAATAACAACGTCGTCGTCGACGCCCGGGAAGCCTTCCTTCCTGATACTCAGCTTGCGCATCATACGACCCTGGCCTCGGACACTCTCAACCTTGACCAGTACTGGCTTGCCGGCAACTCGCTGTATCTCTTCCCCCGCGCTATATACCCGACCAGTGCCTTCCGGGACAGCCGTTGGGTCGTCACTTGGCCTGTTTTGGGTAGATCTCCTAACTTCTACCTTTTTCTTGATTCTTCTTAATTCAAATTCTAATCGACTATCTTCTTCCTTTCAGCTCCTACTTTGGAAAATAACCCTGACGTGCCGATCCCCAAGAAGAAGGGCCGGAAGGTGACCCCAGCAGGAACTGGGGCCAATCCTGAGCCGGCTCAATTGGAGAAGAAGAAGAAGGGTGGCCCGCACAAGCATGCGCAGCCGGATCCTCTGGCCGAAACCAACCCGCAGCCGAAGGGTCGGCAAGTCGAGGATAAGAATAAGGCAGAGGGCGATCAGGATCGCCATGTTGGTCCTGACTCGCAGCAGGGGCGCCAACAAGATAAGAACAAGACGAAAGAGACCGTTCAGACTCCTCCTCTCGGCTCGAGGCCCCCCAACCTTGGTCCTATTACGATTATTGATATCACGTCCGAGTTTGAGGTCGGCCAGGAGCATCAGGAAGTGCACGTGGCCGAAGCGGCAACTCAGCAGGAGTCCATTCGAAATCCTGCCGAAACCAATGCTGCTGTTGTCCCGCCCGAACCCTTAGTTACTCCCGTGCTTACTCCCGGGCCACCTCTTGGCCGAGGGATGCCCCTGTGGCCCCCGGCCAGAGATGGAAGGTCACCTATGTCTAGGTACACTACCATCTCCGCCCCTGAAATCCCTCCTCCTCCCCCCTTCGTTCCCAGCAAGCGTAAGGGGGAAGGCTCCGATCATGGCGGAAAGAAGCATCGGATAAGTGGATCTCCAACTCCATCATCCTCTGCCAATACTCCCCCAATTTCATCTGCCAACCCTAAGGTATCTTTTCTTTACTTTCCTTTTTCTCTTTTTTTTTTTAACTCATCTATTCTGCAGGTTCAACTTCTCAGTTCTGAGTTCGCTAACTCCCCTGCTTTTCAAGCCGCCCTTGCTTCCTTCCTCGGGCGTCATCTCGGAGGCCGGCCAGGCGAACCCGGGGACCGCCGAGACCCCTCTTTCTCCTCCTCTACTTTTCTCCGACGACGATTCGGACAGTGACAGCAGCGATGACGGGGACAACCAAGGGGGAGCAACTCAGAATGTTAGTTAGATTTTTCCCTTTTTCGTTTTCCAGTTTTGTAATTTCCTTCCCAGGTCTTGAACCCCGGACCCTCATTCTAATAATAAAAACTTCCTTTGCAATTTCTGTCAACACTGGCCTTGTTTTTACTATATATTTTTTTTGCTTTTTCTTATATGTTCTGATTCCATCCTGTTGTCACCAGGATCCTTCCCGAGTCCTTAGCCCCCCGGTTCCTTTCCAAGTTTCAGCTGGAGTCGGTTGTCCGAGTCTGACTGACCTTCTGTCCGAAGGGGGCCTCGGTCCCCTGATCTCAGAGTTTCCTGACGCCGATTGCTTGGTCACCTGCCTGCTCCAGATTCAAGAGGACTTCGGTTCCCTACCGAAGTGTTACCGACTCGCTTTTGAGAGCATCGACAAAGTCCTCGAATTCGACCTTGTCCTATCGGAGCAGGAGGCCCAACATCGCAATTTCCAACTTCGGATCCAGAAGGAATTGGATGAGGTATGGCACGACCTCCGGCTGTACTACAGCAAGTGTATGAGGATGCAAAGTACAACCGATCTTCGGAAACACGCGACCAAACTTGAAGTGGAAAACGAGAAGCTCGCAACCAGGAACCGGACTCTCCAGCAGCAACTTGTATTAGTTCACCTATCATACCATCTGCTCGGACTGCGTCAGGGGGCGGTTAGCATTCCCCTCCTGACCGACGTTCCCCGGGTAGTGGACGATCTGATTGCCTGGATGAAGAGCTCTGAACGGACCTCGGGCGTCTGGGCAGCGGCCTATCAAGCCGCAGTTGATTGGAGGAAGAACATCCTGAACCGGATCATAGTACCTCCTTCCGTGTCTCAGATACCTCCTCTTGAAGATATTGACTTGGCTTATGAGCGTTACGAGCATACTCCTGAGCTCTTAGATCTTGAAGCTTCCGAACGACGCTTAGCTAGACTTCGAACCATTGCTGCCCGGTTCCGTGCTCAGTTCCCTACCTCGGAGAGTACTCCGGCTCCTGATCAACCTTCCGGTCCCTCTTCTGCCTCGGGCTCTCATTCGGCTCGAAATGACAAAGGGAAGCAAAAAGCTACCCTAACTGGGAGTAACCCAACCAGGCCGCGAGCGGGGCAGCCTCCAGTTCGAATAGGAGGCCGAGGTGGTCATGCCGGCGTTCCCCAGCCTCCAATCCGAACAGGAGGTCGAGGTGGTCGTGCCGGAACTCCCCACCCTTCAGTCCGAGTTGGAGGTCGAGGTGGTCGTACCCGAGCTTCCATCCCTACATCCAGATCATCCGCTGAGCTGGGGGGTGATGGAAGCGAGAATCCAGATCTTCCCCGGGATCAAGACGAGGAACAACGCATGCTGGAGCAGGTTGTCCAACGGAGCCGACGCGAGACCCGGGGAGGTCCTCCCGGCGAAGCCTCTTCGTCGGGGGCCCGTAGATAGAATCGTAGATAGGATCGGATTTCATGTCCTGTTGTAACCTTTCATTTTATTCCGGACATGTATAATAATTTTCAGTTTATGACATCTCTTTCAGTTTTAAAATTCCAATGCGCGCAGTCATTTTCTTTAAAATCGGTCAAAAGGGACACACCCTTGTTACAAAAAGTCTCTGTTTCCAGGATACTTCCTACCTACCCTTCGGTCATCCGACCTCTAGGCTTCTGTCCCGGGCTCCTGCTGCCGGGGATCTATCCTACCTAGGCATCTAGTGCCAGAGGCTATTCTACCTAGGCATCAAGTGCCAGAGGCTATTCTATCTAGGCAACAAGTGCCAGAGACTATCCATAGAACTGCCTGAGGTTTGCTATGTTCCACCTTCGGGGGACTCCCTTCCCCGCTGGATCTTCCAGCACATAACTCCCGCCCGGGTGGGCTTCTATCACCCGGTACGGTCCCTCCCAGTTGGGCGCCAGCTTGCCTTCCGGCTCCTGGTGACTCTTGTCGTTTCTTCTCATAACTCTGTCTCCTACCTTGAACTGCTCCTTCCTTACCCTCCTGTCATGATACTTCTTAACTTTCTCCTTCACCTTAGCCTCGTGCAAGGCCGCCCTTTCTCTTCTTTCTTCCAGCAGGTCCAGATTCGTTCTGATCTCCTCTTCATTCTTCTCTTCGGGGACCGGCTCGGCTGTCCGGAGACTGGGGATGCCGATCTCAGCTGGGATTACTGCCTCGGATCCATACGTCAGACTGTAGGGGGACTCTCCGGTCACCGAGCTTTCCGTAGTCCGATGAGCCCACAAAACACTCGGGAGCTCATGCATCCAGTTACCCTTCACTCCCTGTAGCCGGGCCTTGACCCCACTCACGATCGTCCGGTTCGTCACCTCCACCTGGCCGTTAGCTTGCGGATGATAAACTGACGTAAGCTTCTGACTTATCCCATATTTCACGCACCAAGACTTGAAAGGATCATTTTCAAACTGCGCTCCATTATCGGTCACTATAGCCCTCGGAACTCCAAACCTGTATACTATGTTCCTCCAACAAAACTTTACGCAAGTTGCCCCCCGGATATTGGTTAAAAGTTCCGCCTCGACCCACTTAGTGAAGTAATCTATGGCTACAATCAGGTACTTCAAGCCGCCCGGAGCAGTGGGAAAAGGTCCGACCAGATCAAGTCCCCATCTGCTGAAAGGCCAAGCCCCTGTTATCCCCATCATCTCTTCCCTGGGTATATGCACTAGCGGTGCGAACTTCTGGCACTGAAGGCATGAGCGAACCCTATCCTGTGAGTCTTCAAACATGGTAGGCCAATAGTATCCCATCCGTAAAATCTTCCTGGCCACAGTTCTTGCTCCTTGATGACTACCGTTCGGGCCTTCATGAACTTCACGGACCAGGTACTTGCCCTCCTGCTGTTCCACGCATTTCAGCAACGGCTGGAGATAGCCTCTCTTGTATAGTGCCCCCTCCTGAAGCGTATACTTCGGCGCCTTGACCCGGATTTTTCTAGCCACCACTCGGTCGGCCGGCACCTCTCCTGTCAGAAGGTACGCCCGGATCGGAGCCATCCAAGAGTCTTCTGGCACCACTTCCACTGCCAGGATCTCATCACCTTGTTCATAACTTCTCCTCTCCAGTGTCTCCCTTCTGAGAGGCGCTTTCTGCCCTGGCTTCAACTTCGAAGATGCCAACTTACTCAAAGCGTCGGCCTTTTCATTCTGTTCTCTCGGCACCTGCTCCAGGCTGAAACTATCGAACTGCCGAATCATGGGTTGGACCAGCTCCAAGTACCTCTGCAAACTCCTCTCCTTTGCTTCGTATTCCCCATTCACCTGCTGAACTACAATCTGGGAGTCGCTGAAGGCCCGGATCTTTCCTATCTTCAATTCCCGAGCCAGTTTGAGTCCTGCTACCAACGCCTCATATTCTGCCTCATTATTTGTGGTTTTAAAATCGAAGTGCAACGCATAGTGGTACTCCTCTCCTTCCGGGGATGTTAACAATACCCCGGCTCCACTGCCTCCTGCATGTGCTGACCCGTCGACATGCAATGTCCATCTCGAGCTTGCTTCAGGCACTTCCTCGGCGACCGTGTCTGACCCGACCATCTCTGTCAGGAAATCCGCCATTGCCTAGCCCTTAATGGCTTTTCTCGGCTGATATGTTATCTCATGTTCCCCCAACTCTATGGCCCACTTCATCAAACGTCCCGACGCCTCTGGCTTGAGCATCACCTGCTTCAGGGGGTGGTTGGTCAGGACCGCAATCGGATGAGCCTGGAAATACGGGCACAATCGCTTTGAGGCGTAAACCAGCGCCAACACCAGCTGTTCCAAACTTGTGTACCGAGTTTCCGGACCCTGTAATGCCCGGCTGACAAAGTATACCGGACACTGCCTCCCGTCTTCCTCTCGGACCAATACCGCACTGACAGCCGATGCGGATGCGGACAAGTATAAGAGCAAATCCTCCCCCTCCTTCGGCTTCGAGAGGGTCGGGAGCCGGCTCAAATGTTCCTTCAGATCCCCGAACGCCTTCTCACACTCCTCCGTCCATTCGAACTTCTTCGCCTTCCTTAATATGTTGAAGAAGGGAAGTTGTCTCTCAGCACCTTTCGACAGAAATCGGCTCAAGGCTGCCAGGGAACCCATCAGCTTTTGCACTTCCTTTACGTTCTTTGGCGACTGCATCCGGCTTATCGCCTCCACCTTCTCCGGATTGACGTCAATCCCCCGGCTAGACACCATATACCCGAGGAACTTCCCAGCCGCTACTCCTACCACACTCTTCTCGGGGTTTAGCTTCAAGTTGACCTTCCTTAGAATGCCGAACATCTCTTCCAAGTCTTCTAAGAAACCTGGGTAGCTTCGGCTCTTCACCACCATGTCGTCGACGTATAGCTCCATGCTTCGGCCCAACTGATTTTGAAATATCGAGTCTGCCATCCGCTGGTACGTCGCCCCTGCATTCTTCAAGCCGAACGGCATCCGCCTATAGCAATAGGTTCCGAACTCTGTGATAAAAGCTGTTTTCGGCTTGTCCTCTCCCGACATTTGAATCTGATGATAGCCCCGGTATGTATCGAAGAAAGCCAGAGCCTCGTACCCGGTGATGGCTTCCACCAACCGGTCGACCGGGGGAAGAGGGTAACTGTCTTTCGGGCAACACTTGTTAAGATCGGTGAAGTCGATACACATTCTCCAGGACCCATTGTGCTTTTTTACTAATACCGGGTTAGCCAACCATTCCGGGTATATAATCTCCTCTACTACCCCGGCTTCCAGCAACTTCAACACCTCCTGTCTCACCACCTCGGCCCTATCCCCTGCCAGGGCCCTTTTCTTCTGTCGGATCGGCTTTAACTCGGGGTATACATTCAGCTTGTGGAGAGCTAACTCCGGAGGTACGCCTGTGAAGTCCTTCTCTTCCCATGCGAACACATCTTCATATTTTGAAAGCAAGGATCGTAACTCTTCCTTCACATCGGTCGGCATTTTTCTCCCGACCTTGATCATGCCTCGGCTCCCAACATGCATATCTTCCACATCCCCCGGACCTACTTCTCCCTGCACTGCTCCAACCGGGGCCTTTCTAGCCTCCTGAAGGGCTGTGAGCATGCAACTTCTGGCCGTGGACTGGCTTCCTCGAACCGTCGCCACCCCCTGACTGGTTGGGAACTTCATGGTTAAATGGTAAGTCGAGCAAATGGCCCTAGCTTGAGCCATCCATGGCCGTCCAATGATGATGTTGTATGGGGACTGAGCGTCTATAACCGCGAAGTTGCACCGGACCGATGTCTTCTTGCTCCTGTCCAGGTCATCGACCACTGTTACTGTTAAGGACACCACCCCCAAGAGATGCTCTGTGCGGCCGGTAAACCCTGACAAGGGAGAGGTGCTCGGGCGAAGGTTGTGGCGGCCTATTCCCAGCTGGTCGAAGCAAGAAGCAAACATGATTTCTACACTGCTTCCGTCATTAATGAACACTCGCTTGACCGTGAATCCTTCTATCTCCGTTGTGATCACCATCGGATCCGTATGGGGCGTTAGACTGGGCACCGGATCCTCATCCGAAAAGGTGATGGCCTCGGTGGGGCGCAGTCTCTTCTCCCTGTCCTCACCAGCCGGCACATACCGGCTACGAGCCTTGGCCGCTGCGTGGGACTGGGGCCCATCACCTACTTCTCCATGTATGACATTTATCATCCGGGGAGGGACCTGATTAACCGGTTCCGGGGCCATAACCAGAGCTGCTACACCCGGCTGGGCAGCCGGTGCAGGAGCCCCTCGCTGGTTATCGTTCCGCGGCCTGTTCCTCCAATTCCTCTTCCTCCCCGCTCCGGCCTGCTGCCCAGCCGCCGGACGCTGGTCCTCTCGATCAACTTCTCAATCTCCACCCTTAGGCTTCGGCAGCCATCTGTTGTGTGTCCATTAGATTTGTGGAAAGCACAATATTTAGCTGCATTCGCTGGAGTCGGATTTCCCGGTATGGGGGCCGGGTCTTGAAACAGGTTTCGATGAATTGTCAGGATTTCCGACCGGGTTTTTGTCAGGGGAGTAAACGTTTTGGCCCGAGGGGGGTCTACCCTCGGCTCACTGGAGCCGGGCCCGCTTCCCTCCTGACAGGATCAGCGACCCGAGCCTTATCACCTTTTCCCATCCCCTTGTCCTCGAAGTACCCTTCCTCCTTCCTCTTCTTGCTCCCTTCGAGAAGCGAACAATACATCTCCACCTCAAGATCCAGCTGATGAAAAGTGGTCGGGATATTCTCCATGAGCTTTGCCCACAACACCTCATCTCTCAACCCTGCAATGAATCCTGCTATCAGGGCCTTCACTTGAGCGTCTCTGTCAATCACCTTCATAGAATCGTCCATGTACCTCCTGTGGAAACCCCGAACTTCCTCCTTTGCCGACTGCCGACTATAAGCCACCTCGGCCAAAGGGAGGTACTTCTTCCTTTTGGTCTCATATCTGTGCATCAGAGCCCTTGAAAAATCATAGTAATTTCTAAAACTTTCCGAGGGTTGTGCCTCAAACCATGACAAACAGCTTCCCCTCAGATACGAGCTCACCAGCTTGCACATAAGCTCCTCCCGGATGTCACGTGTTCCCATGACATTATGGTACCTCCTGACAAATTCCTCCGGATCTGTCTCCCCACTGTAGGTCGGCACCCCCTCCGGGACTCTCATTCCCATCGGCCAAGGGAAAGTTCTGATGTAACCTATCCAGGGGGAGGTAGGCCTTCCTCCGTTCCTTCCAATCAACCGATCCAACCTCTCCTCTACCGAGTTTAGAGCCGCCGGGGCCCGGTCTACAACCACCGGGTATGTGCCATAGGTTCCTGCGACTGGGGCCGGCTGAGCCATGGCATATCCGGCCATCGGTGCTTGGCTCTGCATCCACACCGGTCCTTGAATCCCGGGGGCCCAGCCCCCCGAGGCTCCAGGGGGTTGGGCGTAATACCCTCCTGGTGCCGGGGGGTACCCCTGATATCCGTGTTGAATCATCCCGTATCCTGGAGCTCCATATCCGGGATAGCCCCCGCCTTGGCCATATCCCGGCAACATTCCGGCTGGTTGCCCTACACTCCCAGCCTGCCTTTCCAAGTCTATCACGACCGGAGGCCGAAGACTCTCCTGCCCGGCAACAGGGGGTCCTCGGCTGACCACCTCCGCAGCCAATGGAGGTAAACCCGCAGAAGGTCCCATCGGGGTCGGGTTAGATCCTGACCCGGGCTGAACCGGGGGTACCCGGACCTCAGTCACCGGAGGGTTCGACTGTTCTTCAGTCGGTTTCGTCCCCGATCCCGATCCTTGCTTTGCCGCAAGCCAACGATGGTACTCCTCCTCCTGGGTGGCAGCGAACTCCCTTCTGTCGCGATCGTCCTGCGTCATTTTCGGTTCCCTTTCTCCTTCCGGCTCTGACTCTCCTTCAGAGACGTCTGGATCCGAATGCGCTGGAGCCTTCCCCTTGCGCGCTCGATCCCTCATTTGACGCAAAGTAAGGTCCTCCTCTACTGCTTCCGGTCTTCTTCCTCCTCTACCTCTTCGCGGCGGCCGACCTCGAGGCGGCATCTTAATGCTTTTGTGAACACAGATCGTGTCCCACCGGGCGTGCCAACTTGATGCTACCTGCCTGGTCGGTCCGAATGGTCCCCTTAGTCCCTGATCTGATACCTGGCCCTGCAAGACAGAGCCCCGATAGATCCCCGAGGGTAGACCCTCCGGCGTGATGATGAAAGACGGATCCCGGGAGAGAAAAGGGGTAATCACTTGAATAGTGAGCAGATACTTACTTGGAATAGTGCTGAGGAGAACTATTTATACAATAACCCATGCTCTCCGAGTGGTCCATGCTCCGAGTGTCTTCTAGTGTGCGTCGTTGTCCGAGTTGTACGAACCCGGATACTGCCAAACTAGCTTTACCTTGCAACGGTCCAAGCCCACACTATCCAGGAGTATTTGGGCTTGGGCCCGGTATCACCACCCGCATTACCTCGTCACTACCGGAGCCTAGTAACAATATCATTTTTTTACCCACATCTTTATCCTATCCATCAAGACGAAAATGAAATGTTTCCCATAAATTCAAATCTATGAATTCAAGTCTCGTCTAACTATAAGATGCGCCAATGGTGGTATACATTTTGGACATCGATATACTCCTGGATATTTTAGTAGAGGAAAATGACAAAAATGCCCTTGAAATTAATAGATCTAACATGTGAATTTTATGAAAGTCCAAAAATTGACATTTTCAGAAAGTTGGGTACCAAATATTGACCATTTTGAATGTTGGGTCCTAAAATTGACATTCTCAGAATGTTGGGTACCAAATATTGACACTTTTGAATATTGGGTCCTAAAATTGACATTTCTACCAATGTTAGGGTCATTTTTTGGAATTTAGTCTTAATTGAATCAAAGTCTTTAGCTGAAAAACCACCAAACTAAACCTAAGATATTCTGAGCGGTGAATGTCAAAACTCTAAAAGTCTCTGCCTCTCTGGTTAACGACCAAACACAGATTCTCAATTTTAAGTCTTTTTAAATAATCAGAAATTTAAGTTTGAAATGCGTTGAACTTTCAGATTATTCGAACAACAATAAAAATTAAAACATTTATAAGTACATTAACATACATATCCTTCTCGTCATTTATAAAGGCATGCTATATGCAGTCCGTATTTTACTTATTTTGCAGTTCAAAATAAAAATACGTCTTCGATATATATGATATGGTCAATAATTATGTATATCAGACATATGCATCATATATACTACTTCTATTGCATCCACTTGCAATTCAGTTATATGTTAGAATCATTGTATATATGATTATTTAACAAAAATATGGACTGTTTATAAATTAATATCAGTCAAAATGAAAGCTGAAAAATCATCCTTAATTAATTCCCAGCAAACATTAAAAAACACAAAATTCATAGTCATGGCTCGATCTTAGTCCGTACTCCCTCCGTCCCAACCAAAGTGTCTTAGTTTCTATTTTGGGATGTCCCACCCAAAGAGTCTTACTTTCAATATTTGCTCATTTGGCAAAAAAAAATAGAGTATATTGCCATTTTACCCTTAAAAAATCTCTATACATTTTTTGAATCACATACTTATGGGGATTAAAATAGTTTTTTACCATTCTTTTGGCCACGTGTCTTACTTCCACATCATTTTTCTTAAAAATTGAGTCTCAATCCCCGCAGACACTTTGGTTGGGACGGAGGGAGTATCATTTATCATGTGGCTGCTGTTTCTTTCATTCGCCGCCGCTGCCGGCGGAAATTGGGCGGTGCTCAAACCAAGTATAGCACGTAGCCATGCACATGCAACTCTCCTCACACCGATAAAGTCGTTATATTCGACCGCGCAAAACGATTGCACCGCGCAAAACGATTGCACCGCGCATTCGGTTGAATACGACGTCGTTAAGAACATCGTCCGGCCCCTCCGTGTCCTCACCGAAATGTACGGGGTGTTCCTCCTGCTCAGTTATGGCTGACGGAACCCTAGTCCAGACTGGCTACCATACATAAACCTGTGGAGTGGTAGAGATCTATTCATGGCGAGAGGGGTGACGAAAAGTATCAAGTTGTGGAGAAGGAGATTATCTATGTAATTGGCATTTTCTGCTTAGTTTAAATCTATATATGTTCACGTTCACTATTTATAATGGTCGCTGAGATGTACTATTAAAACATTCACTAGTAATTTATTTGATAACACGTGGTTTTTTAAAACTAAAAATGCAATAAAATCTATGTTTACATACAATCCAACACACTGGAAATAATAAAATGATAAGACTATTATTCTTTCTTCCAGAGAATGAACATGTCATTTTCATTTCCTAATTGATATGGTAGGGAAGGCCGTCCGATGAAACTTCTAAAGCAAAAGGTGAACTCTTTGTAGAGTATTTCTTCAGAGATCACCATTCATAACTAAATGTAATGGAACAATTCTTTTCATTCAAACATATATTTTGAAATCCAGTATTCACAATATCGCCTAAAAACTAATATTCCTAGAATGACAAACAAATATGCTTTCACTCAAAGATATGTTATTAGGAGCAGTGATTATTAAGAGAAAATTTTCATTTTCCTTGAAAACGACATTTGAAAGTGTTTGTCCAACAATGTAGTACTGGAACAATTCGATCAAGTTTTCCACATGCCTAGCCTAACCAAAAATAAAATAAGAGAAATAATTATTTACCTATATATATTGAGTCCCATGAACTTCTCAGAGAAATAAAGGTGACAGTGAAAGCAAATCTCGACATCCATATATGTAACTATAGTTGATGTCATCATTAGTCATGGCTAATTTAGGACCAGTAGAGGAAGAGGGAGACTTTCAATGCCGATGTATCAATTGTGATCGCTTTTTTGTCCATCTGCATTTCAAGCATCCTTCATGATTTTTTGCCCTATGGGCCCTCAAATGCCTATCATGATTTCTGTCACAAAATATATGCGGTTTCTTGCTCTGTAGCAGTACATGACACCAACTAACAAAGAGGCACATGCAAGCGTATTAGTGTCAATCTAGATCAGGTCTAGCAATTCAAATATAATTATAACAAACTTATAACCATATCTTTTTACCACTCTATTTATCCATAAACACTACACATACATCTCACCTAAATGCTATAGAATGATGACGAAGAGAAATCGATGAATGGAGTTCCAATTTGCATGTAGATTTGTCCATGATAGTGGTGAAGACATGTCCACTCCAATATTATGATATTATCCAAGCAAACCAGTTTCAAACATCCTCAGTGTAATAACCTATTACAGTGAATTTGTAGAATAATAACCTATTAATTTTAAATAACCAAACATATATAGCGAAAAGTTTTCCTCCAAACATCATTTCAATTCTAGATTTTGTTTTGCTATAGCCAGAGGAAATTTTCTGTTCACTTTAAGTTTCAAGTTGAGTTAAATTTTCTATTCACTCCAAGAATGAAAATTTTACATGTAGCTGCCAAGTAGTCATATGAATATTTTTTCAACAAATCACTTGAATGTTATGAAATACATATCCCACGCTACTTGAAAGTGAAGTCCTCATCCATGACGTATTTCTCGAAGACCTGAAAGAAACTTTTGATACACTACGGACAGTCGGTGTAAAGTGGAGTCGGTGTCTTTATTATCATCATCACTACTCAGGTCAATAACAGGAATGTTCATGTATGGTTTAGCAATAATAGTGGGCAAGGTGTCAGGTGTCTTCAAGATATCTTGAAAGACTTCATTAACGTCAGTGAACCTTCTGATGGGATAATATCTATGTGATATAAGCAAAATATTCAGATGTTTCCCAATCTCGCACCATAATTTCTAGGAAGAGATTTTACAACAAATTTCCTAGCATAGCGTAGATCCCGCGGGCCTAGAGAAATTCTCAAATCTGACTCAATCCTGAAATGAATGTCCTTTAGGGATATTCTCGATCCGTGCTTACAACTCTTCGATTCATGGTTATTGCAAGTTAGCTTTGAAACTTCTTGATCTGGAAATGGTAAGCCTCAAGCCGGATGATTTCACAGGACACTGAAAAAGAGCTGCAGTTCTTTTCTGAGTTTAAGTCGGAGGGCATATTTCCTGATTGATAACAGGCTTAATTGCAAAAGGAAGGATGTAAGAATCTCAAACATTCTAAGGGAGATCCTCCAAAGCCAATTTGTTCCTAAGGATGACAAAATATCTAAATTCCCAAGGTTCATTCACATGCATACATTGTGTCACTTTGTTCAAAACGATAAATCAGTGATGCCAATAAAATGGTGCAGAAGACTTCTCATGGAAAAGAAATAAAAACAAGAATAGGTAACTCAAAACTCCAAAAGAAAAGATAACATCTGAAACTTGTCATCATCATTAAACATAACATCCAAACTCTAGATTGTTATCATCATTAAACATAGCATCCAAGAAACTTAGGGACTCTCACTTGAATCAAACATAAACCAAACTAGTGGTAGTCACTTAGAGAAACTTAATAAAGAAACCAAACAAGTAGTTGAATCAAGGCATAAATGTCTTCATGAGTTTCTTGTCCCCATTAGCAATGCCGAATGGATCCACAGCAGCCACATGGACGCCATACACACTCCGGTCCTTAACAATAGCAATGTCAGCAATCTCAGCCCCCTCAATGTCGGCAATCTCAGCCCCCTCAATGTCGGCAATCTCAGCCCCCCCCCCCCAATGTCGGCAATGACAACCCCATAGTGGAGTTTGTCCTGCAACGTACAAAAAATCTCAGTTATGAAACAGTTTCATAAACGTCATGAAGAGATTTTACAACAACTTTCCTAGTATAGCGTAGATCCCGCGGGCCTAGAGAAATTCCAAATCTGACTCAATCCTGAAATGAATGTCCTTTAGGGATATTCTCGATTTTTGGTGGATGACTAGGAGCCCAAGTTCATTCTCCACAACACCATCATAATTGGAGCAAGGAGAACAATCATAGGATCATTAGATGCCCAATCAAAATTAACTCTTGGTTCCACCATTTCTTTTCCACGAACTAAAGGAGGAGAATGTCCACGAACTAAAGGAGGAGGAGGAGGAGGAAACACTGAACTATCAAGATAAAACTCAACTATAAATTCATTTACGAACTTCATGGTGCTTTCATCTAAAGGAACAAGATAATCACAATGCATACGAACCCTAACATAATTTTTCCAAGGACTGAAATATCGATTCACTGCCTCAAACAAGTCCTTAGACTCAAAGAGAGTGAATAGCCCATCAAATTCCACAATATCATCTCTCAGTATACTCAGCCATTGTAGATAATTCCTCTACCGATTAAACTCAAAATGAGTAAAAAGGTCAACATAAGAATCCACGTAGCGAACTGATGTCCAGCCTTCAAAGGTAACAAGTGCATTCAAATTTCTATTAAAAACCTTTTTTGCTTTCACTTGTGACAAATCCAAAATCGGGGTAGCCTTTTTTTAAAACGCACTCGATCTTCCTTTACATCCTCCTCAGTGAGTTCTAGAGCATCTTTAAGTATATAAAATAGTGGGATCCATTTATCTGGGTATGGGTTTGAACCTGGACTCAATTTTACAGCATCTCTCACATAACATGGAGCATGACCGCCTGCATACACCCCAATCCATTTTTTATTTTTTGAATGATAGGATGCTGTAGGTTGAAGTGGGTTGTTTGGTTGCGCTGGTTGCTCTCTGATTTTCGCATCAACCTTCCTCATCCCACACCGCTATATTGTGATAATCAGAGTATCATTCATATTGCACGTAATTCAGTGTTTCATGAGCGAACCAAGCACATTGAGATTGACTGCGACTTCACACATCATCATTTGTAGCTTGGTACTATCTCACTGCCCTTTGTTCCCTCTTCCCTTCAGATTGCTGATTTGTTCACGAAAACTAATTCACATGTGCTTCCGTTTCTTATCTTACAAACTCTCAATGCTTCTTGCTGTAATATCGTGAGTTTGAGGGGGGGGGGGGTATTAGCATATATGTTTATTAGTTAGAGGGTAGTTTCGTCATTTCCTATTTCTTATTTATGTGTATACCTTTCACTGGTAAGAATACTTTAGTTCTTCTCATTCTTGGTTTTCATATGTTGGTTTCCAAGACATGGATTTCTCCCAAATCTTCATCGATTCATAGATAAGTTAACATCTGACACGTAGCAATGATACGCGTTGATTATACTTTACATTCTTTTTATATGTAGCAAGACAGTACTGACATGCGTTGAACAGTTCTGAGTCTGATCGTTCAGAACACGTCAATTATACTTTACCTTCTTACATGTAGCGACATAGTACTCACACGCGTTGAACAACTGAGTCATTAGATCGTTCAGGACTCTCCTACCAATACCGCTACGTAATGCTCGACTCCTAAATTACTATTCACTATTTTTGTCACTGTTTGACCAGCTACTTTGTTTTATGTCGTGTTTGACCATCAATAATTTTAGTTTCATAAAATAATAAACAATAAGGTTTTGATATTAAAAAACTACATATTACGGAGAATCCAAAAATATCTCACATGATGGTATTATTATGTATATGCTATGAGAAATTTATGATCAAATATGGAATGAAAAAGTAAAAATATAGCGTCATTATTAGTACATCGAAGTATTTTTTTAAGGTGTACGAATTTCATACCATCTCTTCCTTAATTTTTTTAACTTTTCTTATATAATAATTGTATAGATGATAATTCACTCGTAACAAAGACAATTCAAAAATTTCTAACTTTTCTTATATAATAACTGTATAGAACATAGTTCACTTATAACAAAGTCAATTCAAATAACTCGAAACTCAGAAGTTTAATATGACATTTCGATCCATACACATTAATATTTCTAGCAACAAATTTTATTTAAAGTGTCCAAGTTTTAAATAATATTAAAAAGGTAAAATAAAAAAATCGGTAAGGCGAAAGTACATAAATCTTATGAAGCATTAATGGGTAGTCTTTCTACATCACTTCAAGCATTGTTCTTAGACGCTTTTATGTATGAAATGATTGGGGCTATAAAACTGAGTGTGCATAATGTATCCATAAACGTTGACTGTAACATCATTTAGATGTTTGGATGTTTCATGTTAAACTAGTTTTCATGTTAGTTTGACTTGGGAGTTGGGATATTGTATTTGATTTTGACTTTTTAAAAATTACAATTTGATTTACTAGAATATCAGTTCCCTCTGCCACTTCTGAAACAAGATTAGCTCAGTTACAAGCAACTGGTTGACATCATGCAAAATGGGATGTGGTTCAACATTTCATCGATTTACTACAAACAGCAAGAAGTTTATCAACATCTGCTTTGCTCACCAATCCTTCCTCTACTGCAGGAAATTTTGATGCTTGAGCTTTCTGGAGTTTCCATTGGCTGAGAACCTTGAAAATACCTCTGAGCTGTTGATTTGGTAAAGGAGAAATCACTAATAACTGAAATTATGGAAGTATATTTAAAAGGGAATCAATTTGGCAGGAAAGGATACAATTCTCGAGCTCGCATTGAGATCTTCTGCAATAGATGTAAAGCTTTTGGAATCTTCAGCAGCATCTAGTTGAAGGTTCAACAGCTCCTCCTCAATCATACCAGCATATCGCCCAATGATCGAGATCAACTGACACACACTAGGTGGATTCAATTCACTGATTTTAACACAATTCAACAATCTTGCAAGAATGCTCCAAAGTGCACTTTTTGCTTCTATGTCATCAGAGGCCAACGGAACTATGTCGAATATGCTCTCCAGAAAATCCAAATCTGGCACAATTGAAGTGTAGCAGGTTATTTCTCTGCTACTTTTCCACGTCAAAGCTATAAAAGATCATAAGAAAAAAAAATCCTAATGAAAACACAAAATGTGTACCTTGTGATAGTTTGCCAGCTAGATGCTTTACATCAGTTATGATATTTGCCATCAAAACAGCAGCAGTTACACAGGAATCAGCAACCTGCAAGAGAAGAAAACTAGAACTGGCAAGTTACACTGTCAAGTCTTAAGATTACTTAATAAACATTTCAAAATCATAAACATACATAGGAAGAAGAGGAGGCCTTTTAATCATGCCAACAGATGCTCCAACCCATCATCAGTAAATAATTCTCATTTGACGTCCCAATAGGGCCAATACCAAAGCTCATCAGTGTAGGGTTAAAGAATATATACAATACTGATAAAATAATGAAACTTTGCAGAAAAATGTTCTGATTAAATTTGAAGGCCGGGACCTGGTAGTGCCAATACCAAGTAATAGTCCATAAGAAAGTCATGTATAAAAACTTTTCCTAGTGATAAAAATGTGACTCTGAGAAAAGGATGTCAATAGCATTTGAAACCTCCATATGGCCCATTTGCGCAAGTAAATGTAATACTGTCCCCAAATTACAATATGGTCGATGCAAGGAAGAAACAAGAAAGGGTAAAAAACCCAATCTAAGATAGGCTACTAAGGTTCTATGGTTAGGTGTAAATTAAAAGCGAAGCTGATAGGTCACCCCCCAGGGGTGACACCCTCCTGCCACGTGGCGGGTTTCAATAGGTCAATAAGAATAGTTTCATTCTGTTTTATTTTAATGTTGGGCCAATAGGACCCATGTGGGTCAGATTCATAATTTTTTATAAAATTACTGAAATTGGTAACTTTTCTTAATAATGATTTTGATTAACATTATTCAAAGTTGGTTGGAGTTTAGATCGTCGAATTGTTTCTCCGACATTTTTTCTCCGACTAACTTATATGCCACCGACATCTAATTTAAGAACTTTGTTGCGCAAAATCATTTGGACAGACTCAGCAAAATCCATGGTTGGGACAAAGCCATGGTTCTTAATGTGAAAGACGCAAGCCGACCGGGATCGGTTGTCCGTTGAAGCTGTTTGCCTATCAAGTTTGAAGCTTTTTGCCGATCAAAAGTTTGCCGGTTGCCAGCCCATCAAAGTTTACCGATTGGGATCCTGTTGAAACCCATCAAAGTTTACCGATTGGGATCCTGTTAAGAGGTAATTTGTTTTTTGCTTGTTTTGGTTTGATTTGGGATTCAGTTTAACAGAATTGGCCATGCCCGAACTGAATTGAATCTACTGCAAGAAACCACTGCAAATCCCAAAATTGCCGTTTTGGTTTGATTTTGAACTATTCAAATCCCAAAATACACACACACACGCAGTAGAGCTCATCTTGATAACCTAGTAGAGCTCATCAGAAAGTAGCCCCATTCCATGTGCATAAGGGACTCTGTAGTTTGTTTGCTTCTAGGATGGAATCAAATGTGCAGTATGCAGAGACTGATGCGGATGGGAGTGTTGTTGAGATAATTAATGGTATTCATCGTCGTTATGTTACGCACTTGAATGCTGACGGCGTTGAAGTTACCGATGTTGAAGATGAACCTGTGGTAGATGATGATTTGGAGGTAGGTAACGGGACTGATAATGGCAATGATGATGATAATAGTGTATGTGTCGTGGAGGAAGTTACTGAAGAAGGTGAAATACTGTTGCGGTATCTCCCAGATCAGGATGGAGAAGGGATTGAAGAGAATGTAGGGTTACCTTCAGTTGTGCACAAACCTGAAATGTGCCAGCGCTACACTTCTGGTGGGGAATTCTTAGAGAAGATGAACATGTATGGTTACTCATCCAGCTTCACGATAACCATCAAGGAACCAGTCAGGGACAAAAGTCCGACAGTTTGCAATACTGTGGAAAAGGATGTTGATGATATGTTTGTTTTCGACCTGGTCAGAAAGTATAAGGATCACCGGAAGTTGAGATTGCAATGTAGTAAGGCTGGGGTGCACAAACCACGGAGCTCCGATCCAAACAAAAGTACTACTTCTTGTAAGACCATGTGTCCGTGGAGGGTCAATGCTTGCAGGTCTCCCATTAGCGGGACAAGCTGGAAGATCACGATGGTGAATGATGAGCACAACCACGGTTTAGACCCAACTCTGAGCCGGCTCTTGTGTAAGTACCGCAGGATTTCAGTAGGAGATCAGACTAAAGCTCTAGAACTGCATAGAGGTGGGATTGGGATTTCTAAGATATATGGTTTGTTCGTTACTAGGTATGAGACGATTGACAAAGTACCGTTCTTGGAGAGGGATCTTCGGAACTTTCTGAATTTTACAGCCACGGATCGCTTGAAGGGTAGTGACTTTGCAAAAATGGAGTCTTATTTCAAGAAGATGAGTTTGGAGTGTCCCGGATTTTTTTATGAGTTTGAGACTGATGATCAGAACCAGTTGAAGAGTGTGTTTTGGGCAGATGCTAGGTGCAGAGAAGCCTTTAAAGTTGTAGGAGACACTGTTTCGTTCGACACTACTTTCTTGTGTAACCGGTACAAGTGGCCATTTGCACCATTTTCAGGTGCCGATCACAACGGGAATACTATTTTGCTAGGGTGCGCCCTGTTGTCGAGTGAGCACGAAACCAGCTTCGCATGGCTTTTCCGCACATTTAAAAAGTGCATGGGGAAGCAACCAGACAACATACTTACCGATCAAGACGTCAAAATTGGTTAGTTAGTCCAAACTAATATGTTGAATTTTCATCTTCATTCAATCTGTTAGTTTTAATTTGGGTCTGATTTTTTAGTAGAATTGTTACCCACTGGTAAATTAGTAGAATGACAATATATTTATTTCAGAGGCTAAATGTAGTGATAAATTGAGGGATTGTTTGCTGGAAAAAAATTTGGTGCAGGAACCATAATTAAAGTGAAATTTAATACCCGAACAAGAATGTTGTAAAAAAATGACAATGCAGGATGTCCGTATACGTTTGAAACTCATTCTTAATTGGTATGCCAACTATAGAAATATACTAGGTAAGTTAAAAATAGTAGAAGTAAATGTAAGAACTTAATTTGTCATATTAGATGCAATTAGGTGGTTGGAAACCTGTGAAGATATAAAAATTTGCTTCTCATGTGGACTGGTTGAAAGGAAAAACGAGCATATGTATGGTGATGGTGTATTTGTCGTAGTACCATTTTGTGTGTAGTGAATGTGTGGAGGTGGTGGTATTTTACCTTGTGTATTAATTGTTACTAAAAAGTGTGCACCTGTGAAGATTTTTCACCATGATATGTACATGGATAATGAAAGCCCTTTTATACACGCACACACACACACATTTATATATATGTATACCCGGCAGAGCTCATTGTGAAGTATTTTGATGTATTTAAGAAGAGTTTCTATCAGATTGCTAATGTCAGCAGATGTAGGTAATACTGTACTGAAGGGCTATGTATGTAATGGCTAATGTCAGCAGATGTAGGTAATATGTCAGCAGATGTATTTAAAAATAGTAGAAGTAAATGTAAGAACTTCTTAATGTAAAATTCCATGTCCTATGGTAATCCACATTTATTCCTTTAAGGTGTTTTTGTCCTGGTGCCTAATTCAAAGCATTTTTTTAACTATTGTTGCTTCTGTTCATAGCATTTCATGTAAAATCAAAAATTAAAATGAATATGTATGTAGAATGGTAGGCCTTTTATACATAAAGGAGTCGAAGTTCTACAGTGTAGCAAGGTAAGGGCACTATTAATGTTGCAGCTAGAATTGTATGGTGTGTATCTAGCTGGTATTTTGAGCTGATTGACTTGTGCTCAGTAAAAGTGCAGTCATTTAAAAAACCAAGTGCTTTTTGTTTTATTTTTGTAAACAAGGCTGTTATAACTTTGCTGTGTACGTGAACTGAATTGGATCTATGTAATTGTGAAAATGTAGGTAACGCGATAAAGTTGGAATTTCCTGGGATTAGACACAGATGGTGTTTGTGGCATGTCAAGAAGAATGCAAGGAAGCACCTTGGAATGTTGCGTCAGTGGGGGAAAATTTCTGATAAACTGCAGGAGATTTTACACGATTCATATTCTGTGGAGGAGTTTGAGGCTGAATGGCAAGCCTGGGCAGAAGAGTATGGAGTTGGTGGTAACGATTGGGTGAAGAGGGCGTACACCGATAGGGCAAGGTGGGTGCCTGTCTACTTCAAATCCATATTTTGGGCTGGAATGTCCAGCACTCAGAGGAGTGAAGGTATGAATAGATTTTTGAAATTGTTTGTTAACGTGAATACTACTCTTGGAAAGTTTGTGGAAGAGTATGGCAAGGCCGTCTGTAAAAGAGTGTTTGAAGAGGTGCGCTGTTCAAAGGTTGGGAAGGATCGGTCATCGCGGAAGACTACTAATCATCCATTTGAGGATATATTTGAGAAAGTATATTCGCGCAACCAATTCAAGAAAATACAGGAGCAGATGACTGATATGCGGGACAATTCAGCAACTGTTGAGAAAGTTCTGGAGGATAACACCGTTGAGTACAAAGTAGTGGTGAAAACATTCAGGGAGGGATGGACCAAGCGCAAGTACTTTAGGGTGGTTATCGATCGTAGTTCTGTTGAGATAAAGTGTGATTGCCAGTTGTTTGAGTTTTCTGGTATATTATGTTGTCACATGCTTCGGGTTTTTTGGGAAGAGGACATAGGCACTGTGCCTGAGAGGTACATTTGTAATCGTTGGAGGAAGGATGTCCGACGGGAATACGAAACAATGTCTTATCCAGCGGCTTCGATTATTCCCCCAGTTAATCCTGAAGTTAAACGGTACAATGAAATGCAGCAGGTCTGTGAGAACATCGCTGCAATTGTAATGTACGACGAGGCCAGACACCGTGACACGCTAAATAAATTGCATGCCATACACGCAGAATTGAAAGAAGGCGTGGTTAATGTAGAAGGCGAAGCATCGTTTGGGGCAGGGAGTGTTGGGTCTAGGTACAGGGCAACAGCCAGAGCAAGGGAAGCTCAAGCCCAAGATATTGAAAAGCAAATGCCAGATGTAACTCTAGAACCAACATTTGAGCCGGTGAAGGATCCTGTTGATAAGCGAGGGATGGGACGTGGGGCTGTGAAGAGGAAATTGTCATTCGTAGCGAAGAATAAGGGGAAGTGGTGTAATAGGAAGAGGGGAGCCGATAAGGAGGCCAATAACAACACTCCAACTTGTCCGAATACGCCATTTAAAGATGTGGAGGTATGTTATATCTGTAATGCTATTTGTTCTTGATTCTGTATTAGACAATCAGCAGGCCTCTCTCTGCATTTTTGTAGAGTACTTTTAACCGGCAGTGGCAGCCTAGCTCCGTCGGGGTTAGTTGGAACGCAAGGGTAATACTGTCAGGGGGTGGAAAAATTCAAGTTGCAGCGAATCCGTTTTGCCAAACTTGATGAAGCTGCTAATGTTATTCTAGTAATCTGTGCTGCACTAACTTTGATGCAATGCCTATTAGTTGTTCACCTGTTACTTTTGGTGTCAAAAAAATAGAGATTATGATGTGCTGCTTCTTTCCAGAGTGAATCTAATTTGAACAGAATGTAAGATCAATGTATTCAATTCGAATAATTGGTTTGTGGACTGATTTTGATGCAATGATTTTAGAGATTTTGGTTTGGGCTTGGTGCGTATTTCGGTATATATTGTCAATTTTAGCAATGTTTTTCAGTTGGTTATGTTGGTTGATGAATGGGCTAAGTTATGTTGGGCGAACAACAGGTGATGAAAAAACGGCCCAATTCAAGTAGTACTAATCCTCTGTCTGTAAATGTGGTATGATAGTTATCGAGGGAGTCAATAGCGAGTAATGCGTAATTCGACTAGACTCGAATTCCACAATAATTATGTTCGACAATTCTAGAACAATCGGGAGTTTAATGATACGATATTGAACATGAATTCATTATTATTTATTGATTTTCGACTTGACCCGTTAGTTCAAACTCGAGCTACATGTCGCCACTTACAGATACAGACCGGGATAGACTTATTTTTTTAAAAAATAGCTAATATGAGATTACTCATAAGACTAACCTTCATTGAGGCCGTACATACGAAAACTATTATTATTCTTTTTTAAACCATATGGTTAGGCGGAAATGATGAACTGAAATGTTTTTCATGTATTTGGCATGAATATTTATCAACATATTATAAAAATTGTATCTTGTAAATTATGAGTATATGTATACATGTAGCTTTACAAGGCACATGTACATAATGAAATTATTATTTTAATGAATGGAACTAATTAGTTTGTTCAATATTGAGTGGTAAATGAAAAGTAGCCAGATTAGATAGTTTAATTAACATAGTAGAACCTCAGAAATATTATACAATTACATATAATGTATACCTACGTAGTTATTGTCCTGTTGTTCCAGTTAAGCGAGGCATTGCTATTACTCGAGTCATTAACAAGGCTGTAGGTTGTTCCAGTTAAGCGAGGCATTGCTATTACCGTTCGGGTCTAGTCCTTCTCGAGTCGAGTTATATCGAGTCGAGTTGTGATTGAGTTTTGACCTTGTAGATGTTTAATGAGTCGCGAATAAAAGGACTCAATTAGCACCCCTTAGGTTAAAACCCTTTTACACATACGGTCCATTACTTTATCAAAGTTGTTAACAGTAAGAGAAGTTTGCAATGCAGGTGTATCAAATTGAAACCAGTAACTGATCAGAGAGTCTTGATTAGCAGTAAAACGATATGTAGGGTGTGTTGAGAATAGTAATTTTGTACAATCCCATGTAAGGACACAATTATTACATAACAATATATTCATTTAAGCATAATCACAGATACTCCGGAAGATGCTGTAGCAGTTGTGGTAAATAGTATATTGCCCCTCGGCACAACTCCTGGAGCACCAGATAGAATGCTGCACAATACCATGATACCAAGCCTCAAAATGCGGTCCAGCTCGTCAGTATTCTATGTTCAAAATATGATTAGGAAAATAAACAGTGTTGTCTTTTTATTTGGATACATTAAATGCTAGGAACCCAACGTAGCTTGCTAATGAAATCTGATACTTCCTCCGTTGGAAATATGAGGTTATTGGCTTTCAGTCCAACACATCGGGTAGTTTCTTGTATCAGCCTGGATCTGTGGACGTTGATATTCGCAACAACAATTGTTGCGCAAAAATGGAGACGCCGTCGCACTCGGATGTGCTCCTGTACATGCAGGGTTGACAAATGTAAGAGGTGAAATGATTGGATGCTAGGGTTGGTTCAATCATGAAGGTGGCAGGTTAGCAATTGTTGTCTGAATAATGTGGTGTCGGAGTGAATGTGAAAGACCTCAACCAGGGAGAAATTTGGTGTTGGATTGTTGTAATCAACACTGTATGTTTCCATGGGATGCATACAAGTCACCCCACTATCATTGTCAGTAGTAGTACGGCTCCATGGAGGATTTAGCAGAACAAGCTCAAAATCTAGAAGCCTGTATCTGTGATTATTGCCAAACCTGTCCAGTACTCTTATCAACCAACCCAACTAAGAAAAACACGAACAGGAGAGGGTAAGGTCAATATTATATAGCTACTACAAACAATCACAAGAACTGAGTCATAGTCAATGTAGAAAACGCACTACTTGTTGTTCGAGCTGTTTCCACTCTGACCTATAGTCTCTGTAAATGGTGTCAATGACAGTCATTTTCATTTGCCGAAGGTTGACGACCAGGAGTGTGTAGTGAGACCCAATTAAAGTGTGAATGAATATCTGGCACAATGTGGTTCAAAGTGTCATGCATTATAGAGCCAAAAAAATAATGGAATGTTGTGTATGGAGTCACAGTGAATACCATATCAGGTTTATGAAGATATTCTTGATCGGTAATTGCGCCTATCCAGGAAATCCAATGATCAATCTGATGATCATCTGGGATGAATCCTGCCTGATGAAAAAAAAATGGTTCTTATTGTAAGGTTTGGTTTAAATTAATGTTAGTCTGTATTTTTTACCTAGATTAATAGAGTCAGGTAACTGTTGTTTGTAGGTATAGCTAAAATGTGACAGTGATATTAGTAGCCAATGCACAATGATTGTGGTATGATATGTTATCCATTTGTGTATATAGCAGTCAACATTAGAAAAGAAGTCACAATAATTACTTGTTGTGAATATGATTATAGTGTGGTTGGGGAAGGAGTTACCTTTTCAACAACGTCGAGACACAATTTGTTTGTGCATCCATGGCTGTACCATTTTTCCATTAACACTTTCGACCAGACATTGAGCACACGGGGGGCTATAGGAGAACCAATTTCGAGCGTACTAATATCCTTCCTTATTAACATCAGTCCGTGGGAGTCTTCATACAATGGTTCTCTGTCAAGAATGAAATTAGAAAAGCATAAGAGAGATTATAAGAATTAAGGATATCAAATAGTGCATGTAGTAGTAACCAGTGACAAGGAACATTACCTAGGAGACAGGTTTTTGTGTGATGCTACGCAGTAATCAGCAATTTCAACGAATGGGCGAGGCAAACACTGAGAGGAGCAATGGTAGCGGGAGACTAACTTGGTAAGATACACTCCCGAGTTATTTTGATCCATTGCGTTGAGAAGGGAGTCGTAAACTTGTGAGTTTGAGTGTTGGGATGATTCTGTGACACAGATATGATTAGAGTTTGTGGAGGATTCTGCATACGTCTTAATTGCAATCAACTTGTTAATGACTTCGGTCAATCCTGCAGTAACGGTAAGTGGAGGTCCAAGCCTCGTGAAGTAGGAAGGCAGACTAAATTGCTGCAGCGTATCTGGACTCAAATTCAGTAGGTAGTCTGCTGTTACTACTTGTAGATTGCGGGTTAGTGTCGCAACTGCCCTGTGTTCATTCTGCAAAACAGATGGTAAAAAGGTAGGTCAAAATTTCTATCCATTTACAAGCCTGCGTTTCTGCAAATTCTAAAATACGGCGCATGCCTCAAAATTGTATTTCCCAGTTCCCACTATCTGGTCTATCTGATTGCTTGCTGTACATATGAGAATGTATCAAGAATTTTCTTGCTACTGATTATTTCCTTTTTCACAAGACAGTCAGCACTAATGCAAATATATTGAATATGCCTAAAACCCTAGTATCAAAGCATATTTTCCTGTCGGTAAAGCCTAGGCGTTTTGAATTTTTTCTGTTCAAAATTAGAAACACATATGGTTAAGCATTAATCAGTTTCATAAAAATTCATTTTTCTTAAAATACACAATATAAGAAGGGTAAATTTATGAAGACTGTTTAATGTTACAAATGTAAAAAAATTCTTAACAAATTAATGAATTGTATTCTAGGATACAAGCCCACTTTATTGAGGTTTGATCAAAATCTTCGATCACCTAAATTATGAAAATATAATTTGAACATATAGTAATAATTTGAATGTTTTAATGTTTTAATCAATTACTGACGTTTCATACAAAAATGTCAATTTTAATGTTTTTCATAGTACTGATTAATTGCAACTAAACACTAATACTTATGTTAAAAATCATTAACAATGTTTGATTATACTGATTTCTATTATTAAAATTTATTAATGATTTTGAATCAAAAGATTATCGTATTGGATCGATCCATCAATTACCGGGTGGCAAAAATAATTTTGCCCCGCCACGCCCCGCGGATAATCGAATAACGGGGCGGGGCGGGTAATACAATAAGCACACCCCCTAACCCCAACTATTTAATTTTATTGACCACTAAATACGTGTAACAAGAATCAAAAAATTAGGAAAGGCTGTGTGTGATGGTGACAGTAAATTCCCCAAAATTATACAGACTTCTGAAATGTACATGTGTTTGAAATAATTTTGTCAGAATGTGAGTGTTGCTATCATAGCATTTGGTGTAAATCCACAAATTTGAAGGGTATTTATTGAAATTCAACATCACCCGATTTGTGGAAAAAAAGATCATGTGCCAGACAGTTTGTACATCCCTTGCTGGCAAGTGTTGCAAATATTTGAAGACCGGAGGGATTATTCAATTATATTATTTGCATAAGAAGTGAGAGTAAAATTTGTAAGATTAGTGACAGGGGTGCGGTGAAAACTTACATTCACGAAGATCCTCTCCAACTCTGAGTCTCCTTGAAATGGTCTTTCCACTGAGAACCAGATGACGTCATCACCTTCCGGTATCCCATCCTGGTCCATTTCTGTGCTCAAATTGTCCACCAGATTGAATGTTGGACCTGCACACGGACAGGAGAACTTGCCTAATGGGATCATTGAAGAACAATAAGACAAGCACAAATATTGAACTACAATTTGTAAAAAAAATTGACACAAACATGGGAATCAAAAGTAAATGTAATGTATCACCCTCTGTTGCTGATGCTAAAACTTCTGTCGCCGTTGTTGTTTCACCGGTTTGTGCTGACTCAAGGAGGCTATCAGGACAGTCATTACCAAACTCGACTATGTGGCCCGCGCTGGTTGAGTTGGTATAGTAGCCACTCATCCCACTACTGGGCATGTTTGACGGTGAGATTATTCGGGTTCCGGTTCAGATGAAAGGGATGAGAACTGGGAAATGGAAGAATATGGTAATTGTAAGAAAGGTCCACCCACTTTTTGTTTGGTTGAGACATATATTTTACAAATTGAGGCAAATAGATCGTGATATTACAATTAGGTCCAGAAGATATTGTAATCTTTCTTAGTTCCAAACAACTTATCCCATATTTTGGTTTTTTCATAATTATCAGTTTATAATTATATATTCAGTTGACAATTTTGTTATTGAGTAAGGTAGTTGCATATACATTTTCTAATTTCCTCATTCTTCTTATGATTTTAATTTTTTTAAAAAATCCAATAATAACGATTGCCTAAGTTGGCACAGATGAAATAATGTTTGGCATATGGCTCAGTAGAGTGGTTTGATAATTTTTGAGGTGACTCGTTGACTCCCATGCAAAATAAGATGAATTTATTTCAGTAATACTAGAAATTATTATCATGAGTGAAGATAAATTTTGATGAATTACATACAGTTGCTTCGTTGTAATTATGATACTCAAACTAAAATTTTGTAATCTAACAAGTGTTATAAATTATAATCGTACACAATATTAATCCATACATAGAATACTATGAACTGGAATATTATTTTCTGTGTAAAATGTAGTGAGATGGAGTGGGAAAAAAAGTTTGAAATTACTATATCAGCCCCAAATACAGTGTAATGTACACTAAATTTGGTATTTCGTTTGAAGAAGCTGTTACAAAAAAAACACATGACTGCGATGTTGTTAAAATTAAGTAATATCAATATATAATTTACTTGATTGTTTTAATCATACAAGTCATTATCAGGTGTTAATACAAATATTCAAGAAAAGTGATGTTTTAGCCTTCTAGTATTAATAGGTTTTGGTATGTAACTGTTTGTATTTGTAAAATTACAAAAATATCCATCAATAATGGAAGCTGAAATTCAAGCATCGGATACCTCCTCCAATGTGAACCCACATGACAAAGTTAGTAGGCAAACACAGGCGGCTTCACTTAGGCTACGCCAGAAATATTAAAAATTGCTACAGGAAGACTGTCTCCAAATGACAGTGAGTAATGCAATCACACTCTGTTGACTACACTGACTGAGAGGCACAGTGACATACATTCAGACACGCCACTTGAATGAGTTTCAGTAGCTTTACTCGGACCTCTACTCACTCAGCTAACCATTATTTTTGTTGGGACCGTTAAATCGCTGGTGCTTACTAATGTACTAGTCTAGTTGAAAAATATAGGCTCGCCTTGATAAATGTTACCAGGAAAATAAGTTGTAAAATATTGCAGAAACATATAATGAATAATAAGGAAATATATTGTCATCGCCTTGTGATTGCATTTAGAAACTTAAACAAACTTAATAAATTAGATCGAAATCATTACACACAAAAATTATATTGGTAAAGCAGGCTCGACTAATTCACCGTTAATAACCGGAATCTGAAACATCAACACAGCTAAAACAGTGAAAACAACCGGCCAAGCACACGAGATCTTCTAATCCAGATCCTCGCCTTTGTAGTAGTCACCCAAACTCATGCTGGAGTAGATGACAGTCTGGCCGGAAGACGGCTCACCCTTCTCCATCACCTTAGCTTCAAAATCTTTGTGAGACTTTCTGAAATCCTTCTCCATCAAATTGAGTGCCTGCATCACCCCACGTCTTCCCCGTGCTATCTTAGCCTGGACAATAGAACAGTGAATTCTGAAAAATGAGGTACCGTAATCGTAAAACGGGTCGGATCTTAAACGGATCGGATCAGGGAGGTCATTTGTGCACCTTGTTCTGCTCATAAGCTTCCATGAATTCCTTTTGGCTACGCTTGTCCGGCGTGTTCATTGCCTCGAGAACACTAAACGTACGAATCCATGGGGTTGTTTCAGCTTCAAAATCACGATCTATGTCGTCCAGATCTGGGATCCCAACAAATACATGTGTTAGGTATATGAAGGGATTGGAAAAATTTAATCTTGAAATGGAAAATTACCCACCTTTCATTGTTTCTTCTCTGAATTTGGCAATCGTCTCCTCCATCTTAGCATTTCTATCCGCAATAGGGCAGTTTCTTTCCCCCATGGTTAGCTTTGGAGTTGAATATCCTTTTACAAATGAAGTAATTGTGAAGATAGCAGCTTGTTACTTATACTGCAATAAAATATGATTGGGGTCGTTTCCGGGCCTTAGTTGGACCGAAATCAATTTTTGGGTCAAGGTTTAATGGGTGATTATAGTCCATGTGACATGAAGCATATAATGTTAGGACCTCCATTTAATATATATATATACACATATATACAAGTTAATTAAGACAATTTACTAGTATGCGAGGTTCTTAAAGGTTAAATAATAAAAATTAATAAACTTATATAAAATGTAAGGGACAAGGTATAGGGAAATAAAAATGGATATTAACTAATAAATTGTGTCGAAATGGATAACATAAGTTTAC
Source organism: Sherardia arvensis (assembly GCA_948330725.1). NCBI lineage: Eukaryota > Viridiplantae > Streptophyta > Magnoliopsida > Gentianales > Rubiaceae > Sherardia > Sherardia arvensis. The sequence continues at coordinate 10,741,364 of OX415237.1, forward strand.
TACACTCATAACAAATTTGGGCAAAAAAGAAAGATGATTTTAAAACAACAAAAAAACTATAACATTTAGGCTCAACGAGGACCGACGACGTTAAGCAATTCCTGATCGCAGGTGCATGCATCACAATCAATGTCCGCAGGATCAACCCAGTCCCAGCCATCGTACCTCACGACGCGATTGAGGGCAGCATGTTCCTCGCAGCAGATAGGCCTAGGCATTGGCACTCCATCTACGAGGAACCTGTAGTTGTGCGCCCAACCTCAAGCGTAATTCAAACCGGCTGTAACGCGTACCCGAGCTTCCCGGAGGCCTTTCCTGTCTGTTCTCTTCAAGGTGGTGATCACATTCATGCCTCTCTGAATGTCACCCTCGCAGATTGCTAAAACAGCCAACGCATAGGTCGACGGTGTGTGACCTATTGCAGAAGCTTCAGTGAGCCAGTTTCGAGCCCACTCGGTCGCTCTTCCGCTAACGTAGCGACGAAGAACCCAGTTGAACTCAACACGAATCATGATTAGATTGATCACGTCATCTGGGAGGGCGTTGAAGATAGAAACATCCATGGGAAGAAGAAGGCAAAAAATATGAGAATGGAGAAGGGAATGTGGGAATGAAGGCTCTATTTCGTAATGAGGTTCTAAGGGGAGAAGGGTTGATATTTATAGGGTTGAGGTGCTCCAGTTATCAAAATGATTTTAGAGTTCCTAGTAAGAACTTAAAGGCATTCTCATATTTTCAAGATAGCCTCTTGCACACCCTAAAAAAAAATTAATTCCTTATGGAATTTGAAAGGTTTGCTGATGGAATAAGAATGTTGTGGATGCTTTAATCTGAATTCCGTCAAATGTAATTTCATCAGATCAAACTATAATAAATTGAGATTATTGAAAAATTAGGTTTTTTTTTTTTTTTTTTTTACATTTCGAAAAAAATAGCATGTGATAAATAAAAATCTCGAGTTGATAAGTTGCATCTCTAAAATTTATAATTATTTAAATTTCAACAACACTAATGTTGATACTATAAAATGATTTTAGAGTTCCTAGTAAGAACTTAAAGGCATTCTCACATTTTCAAGATAACCTCTTGCACACCCCAAAAAAAAAATTAATTCCTTATGGAATTTGAAAGGTTTGCTGATGGAATAAGAATGTTGTGGATGCTTTAATCTGAATTCCGTCAAATGTAATTTCATCAAAACACAATATAATAAATTGAGATTATTGAAAAATTAGGGTTTTTTTTTTGTTTTTTTTTTACATTTCGAAAAAAATAGCATGTGATAAATAAAAATCTCGAGTTGATAAGTTGCATCTCTACAATTTATAATTATTCAAATTTCAACAACACTAATGTTGATACTAAAAACTGTTAGAGTTCCTAGTAAGAACTTAAAGGCATTCTCACATTTTAAAGATAACCTCTTCCACAACCCAAAAAAAAATTAATTCCTTATGGAATTTGAAAGGTTTTCTGATGGAATAAGAATGTTGTGGATGCTTTAATCTGAATTCCGTCAAATGTAATTTCATCAGATCAAACTATAATAAATTGAGATTATTGAAAAATTAGGGTTTTTTTTTTTTTTTTTACATTTCGAAAACAAATAGCATGTGATAAATAAAAATCTCGAGTTAAATAAGTTGCATCTCTACAATTTATAATTATTCAAATTTCAGCAACACTAATGTTGATAGTATAAAAAGATTTTAGAGTTCCTAGTAAGAACTTAAAGGCATTCTCACATTTTCAAGATAACCTCTTGCACACCCCAAAAAAAAATTATTTCCTTATGGAATTTGAAAGGTTTGTTGATGGAATAAGAATGTTGTGGATGCTTTAATCTGAATTCCGTCAAATGTAATTTCATCAGATCAAACTATAATAAATTGATATTATTGAAAAATTAGGGTTTTTTTTTTTTAACCTTTCGAAAAAAATAGCATGTGATAAATAATAATCTCGAGTTGATAAGTTGCATCTCTACAATTTATAATTATTTAAATTTCAACAACACTAATGTTGATACTAAAAACTATTAGAGTTCCTACTAAGAACTTAAAGGCATTCTCACATTTTCAAGATAACCACATGCACACCCCAAAAATAATTATCACTTTGTAATATAAATTCTTAGTTTAAAAGTTATGATATTTGGACACATCTATAAAAAGTGATACAAAATAAAATAAAAATTATGAATATTGTGTAAGGGAATTATATACATATTAAATAATAATTATAAGATGGAATTGTATTTTTTTAAAATAAAATCGGTAGAAGACATTAATTAATCTTAGTTCAACTTATTCAAATGTGTATTTTAGAAAGGATTAATTATTCGAAATAAGAAAACATGAAAAAGAAACCATGAAAGCTAAAAAATGTAAAACAAACCTAAAAATACGGACATAAAAGTATTTCAGGAAATAAGAGCAATCAGTTCAAAAATAATGCTCCTATGTCCACCATGAATGACATGAAGAATATAAGTTAATTAAGACAATTTACTAGTATGCGAGGTTCTTAAAGGTTAAATAATAAAAATTAATAAACTTATATAAAATGTAAGGGACAAGGTATCGGCAAATAAAAATGGCTTTTAACTAATAAATTGTGTCAAAATGGATAACAAAAGTTTACTACACTCATAACAAATATGGGAAAAAAAAGAAAGAAAATTTTGAAACAACAAAAAAACTATTAACATTTAGGCTCAACGACGACCGAGAACGTGAAGCAATTCTTGATCGCAGGTGCATGCATCACAATCGATGTCCGCCGGATCAACCCTCTCCCAGCGATCGTACCTCACGACGCGATTGAGGGCAGCATGTTCCTCGCAGCAGATAGGCCTTGACATTGGTACTCCATCTACAAGGAACCTGTAGTAGTGCGCCCAACCCCAAGCGTAATTCAAACCGGCTCTAACGCGTACCCGAGCTTCACGGAGGCCTTTCCTGTCGGTTCTCTTCAAGGTTGTGATGACATTCATGCCTCTCTGAATGTCACCCTCGCAGATTGCTAAATCAGCCAACGCATAGGTCGAGGGTGTGTGACCTATTGCAGAAGCTTCGGTGAGCCAGTTTCGAGCCTACTCGGTCGCTCTTCCGCTAACGTAGCGACGAAGAACCCAGTTGAACTCAGCACGAATCATGATTAGATTGATCATGTCATCTGGGAGGGCGTTGAAGATAGAAACATCCATGGGAACAAGAAGGCAAACAATATGAGTATGGTGAAGGGAATATGGGAATGAAGGCTTTATTTCGTAATGAGGTTCTAAGGGGAGAAGGGATTGATATTTATAGGGGTGAGGTGCTCCAGTTATCAAAATGATTTTAGAGTTCCAAGTAAGAACTTAAAGGCATTCTCACATTTTCAAGATAACCTCTTGCACACCCCAAAAAAAAATTAATTCCTTGTGGAACTTGAAAGGTTTGCTGATGGAAGAAGAATGTTGTGGATGCTTTAATCTTAATTCCGTCAAATGTAATTTCATCAGATCAAACTATAATAAATTGAAATTATTGAAAATTGTGGATTTTTTTTAATTTTTTTTTTTACATTTCGGAAAAAATAGGATGTGATAAATAATTTAAATTTCGAGTTGATAAGTTGCATCTCTACAATTTAAAATTATTTAAATTCAACTACACTAATGTTGATAGTAAAAACTATTAGAGTTCCTAGTAAAAACTTAAAGCCATTCTCACATATTAAAGATAACCACATGCACACCCCAAAAAAAAATTAATTCCTTGTGGAACTTGAAAGGTTTGCTGATGGAAGAAGAATGTTGTGGATGCTTTAATCTGAATTCCGTCAAAAGTAATTTCATCAGATCAAACTATAATAAATTGAGAGTGTTGAAAAATGAGGTTTTTTTTTTTTTTTTTTACATTTCGAAAAAAATAGCATGTGATAAATAATAATCTCGAGTTGATAAGTTGCATCTCTACAATTTATAATTATTTAAATTTCAACTACACTAATGTTGATAGTAAAAACTATTAGAGTTCCTAGTAAAAACTTAAAGGCATTCTCAATTTTTCAAGATAACCACATGCACATCCCAAAAAAAATTAATTCCTTATGGAATTTGAAAGGTGTGCTGATGGAATAAGAATGTTGTGGATGCTTTAATCTGAATTCCGTCAAATGTAATTTCATCAGATCAAACTATAATAAATTGAGATTATTGAGGTTCGCATATGATATGCGGATGGTTTACGAGATCGGAAACGGGAGACACTATAAGAAAGATCACAACTTATGTGCAGTCTTATGTCCCAAATCAGATAAAATCAAAACTCAATCTCCACCTTCAACGCCTATCTAGAGTCACAAGCGCCTTATGCAGCGTCTAAGTATGACTTCGTATTAAGTATCACTTTGTAATATAAATTCTTAGTTTAAAAGTTATGATATTTGGACACCTACTATAAAAAGTGATACAAAATAAAAAAAAAATTATGAATATTGTGTAAGGGAATTATATAAATATTTTATTAAATAATAATTATAAGATGGAATTGTATTTTTTTAAAATAAAATCTGTAGAAGACATTAATTAATCTTAGTTCAACTTATTCAAATGTGTATTTTATAAAGGATTAATTATTCGAAATAAGAAAACATGAAAAAGAAACCATGAAAGCTAAAAAATGTAAAACAAACCTAAAAATACGGACATAAAAGTATTTCAGGAAATAAGAGCAATCAGTTCAGAAATAATGCTCCTATGTCCACCATGAATGACATGAAGAATATAAGTAACACATTTAATAATTAATATCATACATGACATTATGTAGCCACTAGCCAAGCATGTTCATGTCATGTTATTTGAAATAAACATTTAAATACTAAATTCAGAAAAATACAAGAACTTGGCATTTCCTGCCTCCCTTATCCCCTATAAATCTAATGACCAACAAGCCACCCAAAGTATTGTAGTGGTCTCGTTATATTTTATAAACAAAATGCCTCCTAGAAAGTCCAAGAAACAAGCCAGTGAACCCGACCCGGAACTTTCTTCTGCACCGGTCATTCTTCCACAGATTCTGGTGGTAACTGAGGAAGTGCAGATGACCCCGGCTGGAATGACTTATCTTTATCATGGCCTAATCAATCAACATCAGAGGATGAAGATGGAAATCCGAGAATTGTTCCGCCGCTGCTTGAAGAATGGCTCAGGTAATCTCATTAAACAAACTGTTGTTTCTGATCCCCCGCTAGGTATGCTTGCTGATGAGCTGGACGGAGTAATGCTGTTTTGTGCTCTGGAACAAAAAAATTCTGTCCAAACAAACAATGAAGCGACAACCAGTGTGGTTGCAATGGATCCAGTAGCCCCATGAATTGATTCTTGACCGGTTTTATTCTAGTTTGTTTCATGTAATAACTTTTGTGTGCAAGGCTTAGCCAGAATGATTTTGTAATGTTATTATATGGGCGCAATTATGTGTAATGAAATTTATAGACTAGATGGTATTTTGTTGAAAGACATGGTTGTGGCATCAGCCTTTTGAATTAAATGGGATGTAATATTTTCATTTACATAATTGTGTTATTAAGTTAGTTATGTCAGAATCATTTTTTCCATTCACAAATATTGATACTGCACAGATTTGGATACACGATTTACTAATGGCCAATTGTTTTTACCTGAAGAAATAAACCTATATATCAACTATAATAATAGGAATGATCACATTTTTTATTTGTAGTTTGTAAAAATGAAGTTATTAATCATACTCGAGTGCAGACAGTGGATGTACATCAGTTCATGTAACCCTAGTTACTTAGTACATTTATTTTAATTTTAGACTTCAACTTGAACCGCAGCCATACAAATGAAAACAAGGACAAAATATCAAAAGAGGAAAAGCCACACACATAAAAAACAATGCATCCATTCTAAAATAAGAAGACGTAGTTAGGTTGCAGCATATGCAACATACTAGTTGTAATCCCACGTCGTTTGGAAATGCAAAAGATATTGTGTGGTATAAGTACCATACAACAACCCAAACGATGGGCAAAAGTAGCAGGAGCCTAATTCTACTCGGGAGCCATCAGGTCTTGGACGAGCATGGTTCTCTGGAAATTAGGGTAGGTGGGAACCCAAATCCTTTGGTTCAACGCTTCAGTTCTGACTATTGCGTCGTCGGTTACACCAAAATAACGCACAAACGATCCATCCGAGCCGACTTCTAACTTCGACAGCTCACCTTCTTCAACCCATTTGTGCTGAATCTCCTCCTTGAAGATCTGTCTCACAGTAGGTATGGGGTTGTTGATTCCGTCCAGCAGTGAGCGAGCACTTGCCTCCCCCATGGTATTCACAGCAGCTCTGACGAAGATGGTGAACTGATGCAGATCTCTGAGATGCTCGCCGGCGTGGTCATAATTGAGCGGAGCTGGTGGATTAGGGTTGTGTGGGACCCAAGCAGCTACATTTTCCACCGGCGCTGGTGGTGGCGCCTCAGCTTGTTCCTCTTCAATCACAGGTTGAATTATCATCACCTCAGGCTCTTGAGCCGCGATTTCAGATGATGCCTGTACTGGAGTTGGGGATTGTTCTTCAGGGAACAGGCTCGCTCCTCCACGTCTGCAAGTCGGAGTTCGCTTCACAGATCTGAACGTCGTAACAAAGCACGTACTAGCGCGGTTTGGTTTGTGGTTCTGTTTCCGCACAATAGATATGAGAACATCTTTTTTGCGGGGAGAATCAAGAAAGGAAAACAAAGCTTGAGAAGAGGTCCTAGTTTGGACCATTTTTCTGTCTAGGATAAAAACTAAGCCTGCCAAGGATATTCGAGGTTATGGCGCTCAAATCTTGGTTGCTCCTGCCTGGTTTACTTATATAGCCAAAACTACCGCCAAAATATTTATCCAGTCTATAGATTTCCCTCCAAAAGTAAGACAAAGTTTCGTTATTACACGAATAATAGTTTAAAAAATATGGGCTAGGTATTACAATGTCGGCTTAATAGACATTAACATTATACATGACATCGATACTAGTGGAAATATTAAACTTTTATGTTAATATTATATGGTCAATTTCGGTAAGAATTAGACAAACCATATTCATTGAGTTTTTGACTAATTATGCTATCGTTGTCCTTGTGACATATGATCGACCCTAAAAATATATGTAGAATAATGATCATTTAGTAGACAGATCCGCAACCAAATTAGGGCCCCTAAACTTGTATTTGTTGTGAATTCAATCTCGGCCTATTGGTCAATTTATAAAAAAGGGATTGTAGTAGGTAGGTATGACTCTTACAGTTTCAAAATTACACAATCTGATTTTCAATATTTAAATAAATAACCAATAAAATGTGTAGGAACCTCGTAATCATACAAACAATAGATTTGTTTCTTCTTCAATACTGAAATGCATCGTAAATATCATACTCCTTTTACAATAAAACCCATATGCTATTAAAACAAGTTTGGAATTTGGAACTCAGGAACAACAACAAATAACCAACAGAGTATGAAATAAAACAGGGTCTTTAAACATGGGGAGCAAATCAAGTCATCCAAAACCATAAATCTCATATAACATACTAAGGTTGAAGAGTGTCAATATTTGGGGTATAATAATATGAGGAAGGTCGGTAAATTGATTATTTAAAGCAGCTCGACTATGGAAGGGTTTACGATTTAAGTGTTACGGTTGTAGGGTATGGGTTGTGCACCTCAAGGGTTTAGGGTTTCTACTGGAAACCCAACACAATGGGTTTTCTCATTAGGGTTTAGGGTTCTTTTAACCCAAGGGGTAACATTTCACTAAATCCGGGGCAACATTTCCATTAAGTTGAATGTCGTAAATTTGCAGCATTATGAGACACATTCTCATGCCCGACTATTATTGCGACCTTATAAAGTTCATGCTTGTAAAAGCCAGAAAATAGTTTAGACCATATACTCTTTCTTCAAATAATACTCAATTTTAACAGATTTACGGTGTTGGATATGATTTGTTGAAACATAATCCATTATAGGCTCTTATATTATTGAAAGTATACACCAAGCTCCTCAACTATTTCCATCATTTGGGAAACGTGACAAGGTTTAATGTTGACATAGATGTCGATCAGGGTACAAAAACAAGCTACATAAGTCTTCTCAGTTGTTTATCATGTAACATCTGTTTATATGTACGGTGCAGTGTATCAACTTGAATACCAAAAGTCAAATTTTTTAACAACATTACTATTCGTGTGTCTGAGTCAACAAATTATCATATTCAATAGTAGATTCAATAATAATATTTCAAAAGTACATAACATTGAAAGCTAAATGTTGGACTAGCAACATATTCTACTATGAATTTCAATAATACTATGATAATGCTATACCGAAGAATAAACATTGTAGACATAATACCAAATAAACTACAATTATTTTTATGTTATTAAGAACTCTTAATTTTATGAGTATGTTTTTTTTAGTGTCTTGCTATACACATTCCAGTATGTTACTCGTGTAGTCCAACCTACAGTGTAAAAGTACCAAACTTACATTTAAGTTGATCATCGAATAAATATTACACATTTAAGTAGTGGACTTTTATATTTACCAGCATATAATCTTTAAAAAATGTACATTATCAAGAAGAAACCAAGTTTAGTAACAAGTTTGAAAAATCCATTAATATATAATATAGGAACAAATGGTTTTTAATATATTGGAGAAGTGTAGTGCTGTTTTCCAATCCCTTGGCGTTGAGATGGCGACATAAAGTAGACGTCAACTTATTAATTGCTGCTCAGTTTGTGTATAATTTTATCCCATTACATGAACCTGACACCGCCATCTTTACAGACCCGAAACCCTAGAATTCAAAAGCGACGTTATCCATCCGAGAGAGTAGGTTTAGTAATGAGCAACTTTGCCGACATTGACCCAACATTTTGTTACATCAAATCCATGCTGGTACTTAAATACATATTACTTCAATAAGAATTGAATGCAATAACTGTGTCAAGGCTTGTTCTATGAATTTTATTTGTCATTAACTCCACCATTAGTTTTAGGAGTGCCATGTCTATTCATGGCAATTTTTTGTAATTGAATTATATTATAGGTTCAGAATTCTTATGAAGAATTTTATTCCTGTCTTCTTTTAGTTTATTTACGTAAAAAACTAAAAAAATTAATATATAACATTTTCAATACCGTATTCAAAGCTAAGCAAAGGTATGTAATATATTAGCACAAATAATAATTACATGACCACACAAAAGGTAAATGATTCCACAATATGGTTTTAAGATTTTAACATATATTGGAAATTTGACACTAAAAAATCTAGAATATCACAACGTCATGAATCATACAAACAAAAATAGTTTTATTTGTTATATACACTATTCGAAGTTCTCATTATTATACACTTTTTTTTGGGCCTGGATAACTGGATGCTATCCTCAATTTAAGCCCGCCCGCCGCGGCTTGCTGGTAATATTATCCAAGTCGCCCCGTGGATATTTAGAATCAGGGCAGGTCGGGTATATGGCTCGACCCAAGGGTTTGCTAATGTAAGTACGCCCACAATAGAATATGAAAGGGCACCGGTCATCGGCGATGAACAAATAATATATAGTAGTTTTCATATACTTATAAAAAATAAAAATTATTTAGTAATTGTAATGTTCATGACGTCATACTTTACACTAATCTTGAAATCATCAACTCAAGATTAACTCACCAACCATGATGATTATAAATGGTAACACATACTAAAATTATGTGAAAATATTGGTCTTATCTACAATAAAGAGGAAATCATGATTGGGGTGTTGAAAACTACTTCAACAGTAAAAGAACATTTCATTGTTTATGTGTTGCACACTTTGGCATTCGGAAATCCAGTAGAAAAAATCACAAGAAGATTCTCCATGTCTTCACGCCCCTGTACATGTACAGTACACATAGGATTTGACAACACTAACTTTATACTGCACATCTAACCGTTACAGACCACCTACTTCTGATACACACCAACAAATCCTACACAGACAAGCAACACGAAACATCATTCAACCATTTCACATTGCAAAACGTTGTGCGTATACTATACCACCCCGAGTCAAACTATGTCAATCAATTGGGCCGGTCTTAGCGTCCATTTAGGTGGGTTGGAGATCGATGCTGCTAAATCACGGCCCTTTATACAGGCCCACTCCAAATGTGAATCAAATGCATCGTGTACGTGACCTATAATTTTTAGTTTAAAGAAATCATTTCTGAATATGAATGTCAACCACAATACATGACATCAAGGATTTTAATAACAATATAATAATTACTGTCAACCATGCGTGTGACATTGTCATTTTATTTTGCTGAACTCCATCACATGCAATTTGATTTTGGAAATTTAAATATCCAGTAAATGTTTCCAATTAATACAACTGTTTATGAAATATTTCAATCGAATATCAACAAATAGTCCAGACACTATGTATGTCATAGGATATTCATGGGTTTCGATGTGCTTATGTTGTTTTTAAATGACTGTGACTGAATTAAAAGAATTGAAATTCATCCTTGATCAACTAGCTGATACTTAATCTGTAGGTTGAATTTTCAACCGCAACCATTTATTGAAACTAGTTTCATTCGGTCGTGCAATTTTTTAGTCATAATATGACTACCGATCAACTAAACTGATAGTTACATACACAAAAACCTATGTCATATATTTCAAGCATGAAATTATAATCGGGTCAGAATTGACTTGACTTCCTAGCATGTCAAACACATAACCAACCAAGTTCCTGTTAGCGTCTGCAATTTTGCATCACAACACTTTCATATTTGATCTATAATGGCAACCATCGGTGAACTCATGTCAAATTGAATGATTATAGTGACAGATTAAACTACATATATGTTGTTCATGACAAGAACCAATTTAGCTAGAACATCAACACACATGCAATTATTATGCAACACAGCACACTGGTTACAGTGTTAAATTACTAGTCAATATGGTCATAAATCCTTTCAGATTTTACTTGTATCACTACAGCGTATGACTAGTAGTTTCCCAGACTTCTCTGGTATTCCATCGCTTCAATTGATAAATAACGATGGTACCTACCGTCAACTCGTGCATGCAAACATTACTGATGACCATATACACATTTAAAGAATACGTGAGTGAGGATTTCAAAAAAAGTTCGCAAATTGTTGTTATGATGTAATCATAATTATTGAACTACAAGTCACTAAGAAAAATTAATTATGAACACTAGAAACTATTTATAATTTATATTCACAAGCAAATCAGGTCAATGTAAACACTTTTTGAAATAATTAATGTATAACAATAGACGGTTAAGTATGAAACAATATTAGTTTGACTATAAAAACAATGTAAACATAGTTGACATTCAAAACGGGCCTCTGCCTATGGTAGTCCACAATGGTATGTAGTTCATTTGGCCCATTAATTTTCAACTGCTAATTCTTACTGATGAGGCCCACATTCGTGCGAAACATGGATGAAACGGTTCGCCTTCAAAAATTTGAAACAGCAAACAGTTATTAACTCCAGACAATTAAATGGTTGCCGACCTTGTCCGACCAGTAGAATTGCATGCAAAAGTTTGTGACATTTTATATTTGTGTTATTTTTATTCACACTACTAAATTTACACAGTAACCCACAAATCAAAAACCCTTCCACATTCTTTCTTCCGATCAGTGCCTACCCCTGAAAGTCAAATGGCCGGAACTCCGACTCCCTCTAGGATACCTCTTCTCCGTTCAGCCGTGAAAAGGGGGGCACAGCCACAACCACCCCCTCCTGATCAAACAAACAAACGACAGAGACGGCGGTATGTTGTTTCTTCCACCGAATCGGAGGAAAGTAATCAGCCGGAAATTCGCCCGCCGGAACAACCAGGAACCAATGGTGACGAGGATGACTGCCACATCATTGGCGAATCAAGCGCAAACCACAACGACAAACCAAGCAGGCAACCGGATGACGGTGATTTCAACCCCGAACCCAAGGGTAAAGGTACAAATTTGTATACATGAAGTTGGTTATCAATTAAGTCTTCCATTGCTGCAACTATTAATTTGCGGATATTATGAATTCATCTGCTTAATTGATAAATATCAATATACTTACAGTACTCCCATGCGTTTTCATATTTTTACAATCAGAAAAGATAAATTGCTTTAACTGAATCCTTTCCTGTGTTTCACATAGGTTAAATTCATATAATTTTGACATGGCTTCATTTCCGTACTTATGAATTTTGTTATTGTGCTGTATCTGAAACTATTCCAGTCTAACACCCGATCTTTTACATACCCACAACCCAATTTTTACTAACCCCTGCCTAATGGTTGTTGGGATTCACCTAGTATGATGATTCACAGTGATTTTTAGATGCTTACTTGCCTCAATTATTGACATTTGCTATAATTGCTGCAACAAATACACAATTTTGTTAGACTATTATTTCATCATCCATTATTTCTTCAATTTTTTCATTAAACGGGAACTTGAACTTCAGGAGTGATTGCCTTTATACATTACCTAAAAGTTACTACTATTTAACCCTCAGATTCACATGTCTAACAATACATAAGAACATATTTTTCCAATTACAATACCTCCTAAACTAAAATGGATGCTAATATCTAAATTAGCATTCCTTCAGACTTAATTACCATCCACAAACAACTACAACTACTTCCACTTATCTGTCTCAAATCACTAATTTCCTTCCTAATTGTATTAACACATTTCATAATGTCATTTTATCACTACGCCTTCCAGGGAAGAAGGTAGCTGCTACAAGAGAAAAAAAACAGTTGATGGCATCGAAGCCGGGAAAACTTCATTCTCTATGTTGTGAGTTGAACGACCAGCAGCGATTGGCCATTGTTCAGGCGGGCTTTGGGGGTCTATTAGAGGTACAGATATCTACCATCCCCTCGGACTTCACAGACTGGCTTCTGAAGGCTTTCAACCCGGCAACGATGGAGGTTTCACACGGAGGCCGTGTATTGTTCACTCTAACCCCAGCCGCCGTCTGTGACGCATTCATGCTTCCTTGGTGCCCTTCTAAACCTGTCCAGTTCGACCGGACACCTGCCTACTCATCTCTCAGAAGTAGATGGGAAAAAGAGTTCAATTTTCCAGCTGTTCCACTTAATTTCACCACACTCATAACCAGTATGGAGCATAGAATGATGAAACTTGAAGATGGAAATCAAGACTTCTTAAGGATGTTCGTTGTTTATGCATTTTCTGTGTTCCTGGATCCAGTCCCGAGCAACAAAGCAGACTTCAGACCACTGATGTGTGCGGTCGATGTAGATCAAATAAATACGTATGACTGGTGCAGCTACGTATTAGATCGTTTCTGCGAGGCTGCGACTCGGTATAATGGAGGGACAGATCAGAGGACATTTTCAGGTTGCTTGCTGCTGCTAGTTGTGACATACTTTCATAGGATGGGTGGAAAGTGCGTTACTATTCCAGATAGATCAGTCCCCCTTGTCAAGAATTGGAAACTTTGGTCACTCCAGCGTCGGATTTCCGAGGAAAGGGCCAGAGGATACGGCAACGGGAGACCTGACCAGGTCAGCTACCCCATAAACAGGATTCAAGGACAACCCCCCAGCGAGAACACACAGAGCCTTATATCATTCAGAGTTCCATCCGGTTATCATACGGACTTGCAGCTGAGTACACTACTCCCTAATGTGAGTTATACGTACATGGTATTTTATGCTTCATTTGTTTATAATAGCTCCACTTACAGTTCTATTTATTACACATGATTATAGCTCAACTTTAAGCTAAATAGGATGTTTTGACTGCTGGTATCATATTCAACTTATGCCATTTACAGAAAATATTTATAGACTCTCAACTGTCAGGGCATTCATCTCTGATTGTTCATACTAGAATCAATCAAGTTGTGTCCATTTAATTTCAAGGAACTGTAAACACTATGTATTAACCCTGCTTCATTTTTTATTGAAACAGCCTTACCAGCGCGATGTGGCCACATTGGCACAGAATCTGAACATTGTACTCGGTGGTGACTTGTACAAACTCGAGCATATGGATGATGTAGACGTTACCGAGCGATATCCCAGATGTGTCGAGGGATTCACGCCGTCCACTATTGACAAGGCTAAAAGGGCAATCAAGCTTCAGCAGCAATCTGTCACCCTGATTGAGCGACAGCTACAGCACAAGAGGTACTCGGATGGTGCAACAACATCACAGGAAAAGGTAGACCTGAATGATGACGGACATGGACCACCGCATGACACGCGTGACAAGATGAATGATGAGGCTGGGTTAGAGGATCAGAATACAAGCGCTGATGGAAAGAGCAAGCCGGATACAAAATCCAGTGCAACGGTAGATGTGGACCTCCACATCGATCCGAGCGATGGTATGATGGCGGGTCAGTTTGAGGCCGGATCACAAACCACCACAACTTGTGCTGGACAGGAGGTCGTGCCCGAGAACAGGAATGAGTCGACAACTGCAACTTTGAACTCCACTAATCAAGACTCAGCCATTCCTGATGTGCCCGTGATGAAACCTCAACCAGAAACACAAATGGTATACACTGATATCCATTTTATGCTATTCTACAATTGATTTCACTCACTACACTAGCATCATCAACCAATATTTATCATCCTATTCAGCATGACCATGGGGCTGCAACAATACTCGGAGAAGGGGAAATACCGAGCAAAGTTCATGACAATGCTACATCTTATGAACATCATAATTCTCAATCAGGTTTATCTGATGAAAACAAAGATGTCGACGCTCGATCAAAAGTTGCAAATGTTCAGGTCAGGGTTATATCATAGTCATTTCAAATAAATATGTGGTAGTCTTTTTATTTTTCCAATAACGACCAAATTGCCTTTTTTATCTTATTACGCATATAATAGGACGGAGGAGCTACATCATCTAAGGGTGTTAAACTACACGACGTGAACGTAGATGGTCAGAGTCAATCCCCAGCCAAACACACTGACCCAGATGAAGAGGTATCATACAAGCATTCACTATATCTAAGTAATTTTGACATAACATTGGTGCTTCCTAGATATTGGCTACAATTATTCCTAACTTAAGGGCATTGTCTTGTGTATAGCAGGGTCCATTACCGGATGTGCGTAAACCCGCCATGATTTTGGTTGACACTCAGGGGTGCTGCTATATACATGAGACTGAGGTAAGTTACAACATTATACCTTCCCCAATTACACAATTTCAAACAATTCCTTGCCTGTTAAGATGCTAGTTATTCATAATTTAGTAGACCGCCCGACAACATGCTACTGAACTTCCGGGATTCCCATCTACTCATTATATACTGTCACAGTAATTTATTTTAACTACCTCGACTGTAATTATGTGAATATGGTCATCTGAATTCGTTTCACTTTGTTTCCACAACAGCCTGTTCAAGTGGAAGACATTACACAGGCAGGGCGTGGAGAGCGTAGACATGGAGACATTATTGTGGAGGTTGAAGAAATTTCTTTAGATGGAACAGTTCAATGGTTCACCCTAAATCCATTCCAGTGAAGGGGCGGTTGTGGTCATCTATTAAACATGTGGTCAAGCTTCGGCTTTTTTCAACACAACTTAAACTGATTGGATACTAAGTACGATTTTGTTTCGTTATCACCTTCAACACTCTGCATTTTTTGTTCGATATTATAAAGAATAAATGGAATCCGCGAATTATGTTTGAAGGGGGCCAATTGTTCAAATTTTAATATTCATTATAAGACTTCAACATTAATTTTTGTTACACATACCTTCACTTCATTTTTGAATAGCGATAGTTTGTAGTAGAATCGGTTACGACCTAAATAATACTTTTCATACAAATTAATATTTACTTAAAAAACAGCTTCAAAAACTTTAACTTGGGCAGCAAAGTAACATAAATCTTAGGCCATGTTTGGCCGAGTTCATTTCATGCTGCTCTGAAATGGAGTGAACTGAATAAATTAAAAAATGACTCAAATAATCTGAAAATTATTTAAAAACACTGAACTGAAATGAAAAAATATACAAATGTTGAACTGAACTTAAAAAATTAATGAATACTGAACTTAATTAAGAACATTACAAAATACTTACCTGAACTGAAAAATATTTACAAATACTAAACTAAACAAAAAATATATAAAAATACTAAACTTAACTGGATTGAAAATAAAAAAAATACTAAACTGAACTGCTATACTTTACATAAAAATTCTGGCAAACAGGCCCTAAATAACACTTACAGGTACTTACATAGAATTTTAATACCGAAAATACATTTGTTAAATCTAAGGGTCTCACCAAAAAAAAATTTACTATGACAAACCAATGAAAGTGAAGGTCAAGGAATAATTTTTATTCAATGACCATAATTATATATACAACATTATACAACTAATAAATGTGGCCCATTGAACAACATCTTCCTCATCTTATTGTATAATCGTCGGAAAAGTTCACCTAACTACATTCATATCGAATTTCCCACATTTGTAGACGGATTTTCATTCAAAAGGCCTATCCGCGTCAGGCACCCATTCTTCCGCCCCAGCGTGCATCGATTACTTATAACTAGCAAATCTCATTCCGATGGGTACAGTTCGACTGCAACATATGAGTTTTCCTTTGCATTCGGTTATAGTCACCCTAACGTTTTGCTTAATTGCAAAAAAATTAAGTACTCTACCTGTTACGAACTCGATGACATGATCCCATCCAACTACATATCACTCTATTTAATGTTTACTCCGTGCACAAATTTATTCTTTCACAATTTAGAAAAATAACTATACATTTACATGTCAAGCAACTACCTGATACAACATCAACCATTTCACATTGAAGTTCACAAATATATGGCTGCTTTTTCCACCTTTTATTTAATTTTAATTTACTTACATGCTATTTTTATAACGTATTAAATGGCCTTCATTTGCTAAATTATCCAATACAAGAACACACCAAACAATTCTTACACTTTTGGGCTTAGCCTTGAAACGGCCCGTTACAATATACCTGATCATCACACCAGAAATCCATTTTATTTCAACCCTTGCATTACAAGCCCTTGTTACAAGCCCATGATACATATTACCTCTCTCCGACAATTGTTTGGTTGGCGGCCCTAGCCAACCAATAGGATTGGAACCAAATAAAATGTTCATGGTACATTCAAATCAAAATCAGATCAGATTTAACCACCCACAAAACTAACCCTTCACCTTCACTACCCTCTAACAGTCCAACTACCCCCTAAATCATGGCCGGAAATACTGTCGGCCGGGTCAAACCCCATTTCAGATCGGCGTCAAAAAGAGAAGCCGACGCCATTGCTGAAACTGAAGCCCCATCAAAGCGGCAGTGCAATAGGGAAAACGATAATTACGACCGGGAGATGGATCACAACCACCGGAATTCAAACTGCTCTACAACCACGCCCGACGACCATACAACGGATGAGGGAACGAAGATAGAGTCAAGCGAGGGAGCAAGCATGACTCAAACTCCACACCTAGCCAGTGGGTCAAAAACGGTAAAGGTAAAATCCTGTTTTGAAATGCTCTTGGAATGTAATTATGTCAATACTACATCAACTATACATTTATGTGCCTCAATCTCGACTTTTGTTTGTCTTATGCTGATTTGGGGCAACTTCACTTTCCTTCATTTATACAACATCCTGTACCACATATACAGTAGCTCAGACATCAGTGACTATGTTAGAAATTGGTTAAGTTTTTAGCTTCCTGTCCACAGTCTTTGATGCCGGGTACAGAGTTGCCTATATTTTGAAATGGAAGTGCAAATTTTACCAAATATTGTAGTGGCATTTCAAAACCTATTTTCTAGAACTATAAATACATACAAACAATAACATACTTGGTTGTCTCTTTGGAGTTTTGTAGCACTACATTATGAAAAATTAACTCTTGTAACCCTTTGCTAAAACTATACCATCCTGCCTAAATTTCCAGAAAAATTCTGTAGGGAGACTATGTCAAACAACTGTTCTGTATTATATAACATTACTTCTACTTAACTTCAAGAATTTAGTGCATAAAATTGTTCTATGCGGCATAACTTATTTCCGTTTGCATTCAATTTTATTTGCCCCTTGGTTAGCACTTGCAGGGAATATTAGTGCAACACCGTCCAAAGACAACATCATCATTTCATCGAGACCAGGTAAATTATTTGCATTGTGCTGTGAACTAAATGCACAACAGAGGTCAGACATCATACAGGCTGGCTTTGGGGGACTTCTGGAAGTCCAAAACCAGACAATCCCTTCTGACATGACTGAGTGGCTCCTGAAGTCTTTCCGTCCGGCAACACGAGAGGTTAGGCACCATGGAAGAGTATTGTTGACCTTAACCCCGGCAGATGTTCGCGACACGTTCATGCTACCCTGGTGCCCGTCCAATCCGGTCCGATGCGAAAAATCAGCTGCATTCAATGACCTGAGAAAAAGATGGCAAACTGAGTACGGTTTCAAAGCCCAACCAACTAACTTCTCCACACTACTAACTCAGATTGAGCCCACAATGAAGGAGCTCGACGAAGGCCAGCCTGACTTCATACGCTTGTTCGTGGTGTTTGCTTTTTCAGTCTTCTTGGATCCAGTGGCCAGCTACCGGGCAGATTTCCGCCCTTTGATGTGTGCTGTTGATGTGGAGCTGATAAAAACCTACGACTGGTGTGGTTACGTGTTGGATCGCTTCTGTGAGGCTGCGACAAGGTTCAAAAGAGACCGTTATCAAAAAACATTTTCGGGTTGCCTTATGCTACTGTTGGTCACATACTTGCAAAGGATGGGTGGCCCAGGGGTATCAATTCCAAGCATATCAGCCCCTCTGGTCAAGAATTGGAGCTTGTGGGCACTGGAGAGGAGGATGGCTGAGGAACTGGCTAGGGGCTTCGGTGCAGGCACACTCGACACCACAAACTACCCGATAAACAAGATTGTCCAAGACAAGCCCCCGGTAGGCCAGAAAGGTCACATTACCTTCTCCTTGCCTCATGATTTTCACACAGACAACCAACTTCAAACACTCATCCAAAACGTAAGCATATCATCTATTATCAAATTATGTTGTGTTCTTTTATCACCATTCCTATATCGTGATATAAATTAACTTTCCAAAATTTGGGTCTACATTACCTTTCTCAGCTATGTACATTTATTCACCTGCCCTGTTTCTGTTTGACTACAAGATTATCATTACGTCACTTCTATCAACATTTTTATTGTGAATCTTTTTACAAGTTTCTACACAATTATTACTAAATCTTTAACTACCTCCTTTCATGCTCTTGCAGCCGTTCCAACAAGTTGTAGCTACTTTGTCAAGGAATCTTAACATTGCCATTGGTGACGATTTATACACCCTCGAACGGAAGGCCGAAATCCATCATACTGATCTGTTTCCCAGATGTCTGGAACAATTCATGCCTTCTTTACTTGACAGCACAAAGCGTTCTATCAGACATCTTCAGAAGTCAGTTTGCCTCCTTGAGGGCCAGTTGCATGCAAGCCTGCACTACGACTCGTCAAAATCCGAAGATTCCATGTCTGACAGTGAAGGTTCAGGCCCATCTACCGAGATACCACCACACTGTGACACTGATCCAGACGACTCCACACCTTGCATGAACCATGTGGCATCAGCAAATGAAACTGTCATGGAGGAAAATCAAACTCCTGCTGGTGGAAAAGCAACCATTACGGAGGAAGAGATTGAGGACCAACTGTTCTCACACACAATAGATGACGTGGTACGCAACATGGGAGGTCGTCAGTTATTCAACACAAATGATATCATGCCAGAGCATGGCCTATCCATTCCTCTGGTAGCTGTCAACAACAACTTACCAACCAAACACATCATACAAGTTATAGTAATCACTTACTCTATTAAATACAATCTTACTCTTTAACATTCTATCCAGCAGGATGAAGTTGAGCGGGTTATTGTGGATCAGCGCAACCAATCGCAAGCGACGCCACCACAGAAATCTGTTTGCAAGCCTCAACAAGATGATTACATGATCACTTTAAATACGTACGAGGTATTTTACTCAACGTACATTCCTTTCAATTTAATACATCCATTACCTACACTCATCTTTCTTACTGATATACAGATCAAGAAAATAGTCAACACTTTGCTCCCCCATGATCCCGAAAACAGCCATCAATCAAGTCCTCCAAATGAGCCTGCCTCTTCTTACGTCGATCTTCAATTTGAATCTGAATTCGATGAAGAGTTGAGGGCTATTTTTGAAGAGATTGATGCAACCCCCGTTGACGACATATCACTGCTTGCTTACGATGATCTCCACAAACAACATTGGCAGATTGTTCCCTACGTTACTGTGAGTTTTTTTATCACGTTAATGTTCAACTATGATAGCCATATATTACAAGTATCACATACTACAAGTATCACATACTAACTGCTATGATAACACAAACTTAGGGTGGTGGTGCTGCAATTCAACCTGCAAAAACAGGATCGCCGGTGCTCGGAGTTCAGGAAACTCTACCTACTGTGATCTCGCCTGTGTCCTCGCTGAAGGTGACAAACATGACAATGATTCCATCCACACAAATTTATCTTCATATTCTAAGTATCATATATTACAGTATCATTTCATTTCATAATAACTGTTGTTTTTCCCCTCTGCAGGGTCATTCTGAGTTTCATCACAAACCTGGTACTGGTACGACTGACAAAACTGAAAGAAATATTCAGGTATGTTCCATCATATAAGCAACTAATCAGACACACTTCATTTAATTATAACACAAGATTGGTTTCGTATATTGTAATATTATCATCTCCACAACCTCAACAGAAGAGTATTTATATGCTCTTCAGGTACAAACGTCGGATCATGGAGGTATTCAGATAATACAGAATTTCTAATTCTGTCAAATGTTCTAGAGCACTAACTACCTTTTACATAATTTTTTTATTTTAATTTATTTTTTTCTTTAACATAGTCACAACTAAATCATACTTTGTGACGCAAATTCTATTTTGTTCATCATCTACGCCTTGAACAGACCATCAATTTTCATAATTGTGAGGCTCGAGAGACCGCGTCAACCAGCAACATAGCTCCTGCACAGGTATTATACAACACCATACACCTTTTGTATAGATCAACTCGATGTTTTCTGATTCATTTTCTTTTATTTCTCCCTTTATTTACAGACCAACGTTTCGACATCAGATATGGCTGAGGCTATGGGTCATGAACCAGTGATAGGATATGATGTCGAAGTGGAATATGACAGCGACTCACCTGATTCTCAACCATGGTATCGACATTGCCCTTTTTGATGGCTGGAGCCATACTGTCACTCCGAACTTCGTGATTTATATTATAAGCCTTATCTGCCTTTTTTGTTACTACAACTATGATCGTAAACAGTTAGACCACCGTCCTGTCTTCGTCTTGTTCTAAAATAGACACTGCGGCATTTATTTATTTTGCAAAGCTGCTAAATACATTACCATGTTGTGTACAATTATGTAATGGCATACCTGTTTTGCATAACAACATTTAAATCATGTTCCTACAACTTGCATTCCAGCACCTACCTAACATCAATTACATTCATTTTCAGTAAATTACAACTACGACACTGATCTAGAGTATGGGTGAAATTAGTATGTGGGGATGTGGGGCTAATTGTTGCAACACAAACTGTTGCATCATCTTAAAAACTAACTTGATTCCAAGTACCAGTTTTCCCAGTTCTCTACATTACTATATTCATAATTTAGACTTATGTACTAGCTTTCATCTAACTTTTTTAGCCCGACCCAATTCACCAATTACAATGGGATTCGAGAATCACATTCTGGGCTGTACTCATTTTAAGCCACATGTAATTATACATAATTTAACCCACATTCTAGATCGCATTATGCCATTACTCAACTCTGCAACACTCAGCTCTGCAACACCGCAACCGACGTACCGGAAATTTGTCTAGCACCGAGATCAGCCTGGATACACTTACAGATCCATCACCGAAATGGCCTTCTTATTCGGTTCTGACTAAACCAATCAAATCTAGCCCAATAGATTTCTCGAAATCTACAATTCACCCACATGTCGGCACCGGTATGGGATCCTTCGCAACGCAACCGCCGACTGAACTGGGATCCTTCGCAACCGCCGACTGAACTGGGATCCTTCGCAACGCAACCGCCGACTGAAAAGTCAACTCTCCGGCGTAGTTGGCAAACTCTATCCACACCGGAATCCCCTACGGAATTTTTTAATGTGTCTTAATCAATACCACGGTGTCGTTTTCATAACACCCTAAATTTGTTGCTAACCTTATTCATAATTACCTCGCCTTTTTTACATACATGGTAAATCTCCTAATCACTGGCCCCAATCCCTTGCGTCAGGCCCGCAAATAGTCCCCTCCCATGTGGGACCTAGCAAGAAGGGCGTCGCCCTCCAGAGGGCATTGTAGACTTTACCAATTTAAAGAGCCTGGTCAAACTGAAATCCGTTCCAAATACTCAAACATTCTCAAACATTAATGAACTAAATCAATTACAGCAACCAAATCTTGCTTTTACAGCTGCAACCATGCCTAATCGTTGCAATCAAAACACATTATTCTCATATTCAAACATCATGTCTATGCTGTAGTTTTTATCAGTTTTTTTCTGTCCAATTTTTGTCCAGTTTATTTGCTATTATTTGTCCAATTTATTTGTCCACTTAATTTGCAAATCTCATATTATTCTCATATTCAAACAGTTTATTTTTGTTCCTACATATTTTTTGTCTGTCCACCCTATTCTTACTCTGTTTTCAATACATTCCAGTAACATGTAAGCCATGCTGCAGTGCTGCTCAATATCTATAAACTATAGCAACAACTAATGATGCGAAATGCACATCAAGTCAAGTTACATCCATCCTATATATCTATGTACTGGAAATAGACATTAAACGTGCTTAATTGTGCAACACTTTAAATTTTAGGTAACTGACAATTATTCCCTCATGGGTGTTTTGGACACCAAAATTATTTTAACAGCGTTCAAACAAATATTCTCACCCTTGACTTGCAACTGATTTCAATACACCCTAATGAGTTTCATTTGAGGACTGACTTCGACCACTCCAGATCTAGCTCAGTCTTTGCCACTGCCACGTTGTTCATTCATATGTTGTGAATAGTTTAGAGAATTTTTTCTTAATCTCTAGTTGGCTAATTTTTGCAATTAACAAGTAACGGGAAATTCTCAACAACACGCATTGAAGTTCATCCTGTAAGATCGTAGCTCTTTAGTTCAAGTGAATTTCAAGGAAACCAAAATAACTAGTTAGTATTTAGCACGATGAAAGGCGGGTGCGCAATTCATTGTGAATACGTACCATATAAACAAAAAATAAAAACCTAAGCACTAACACTATGCCTAGTACAATTTCCATCAGTCTAGGCTCAACTTTCAAGAGTAAAGCTTCTACACTCATGCAGCATACTACATTTACACGAGAGAGAGGGAGGGGGGAGGGAGGGAGAGGGAGCACAGCTACTAACCTCAATTTTATCAGGGATTTTGATCAGGTCAACAAGAAGTGCAACGATATTGAAGAGGAGAAACAATAAGTTGAGAATATTGAAGAACTGAATTGAAGACATTGAAAAATTTCAGCTCAATTTATTTGGGTTGAATTATTGCTAGTTGTTATTATTATTATTAGTTGGTCTCTTGAGTGACGGTCACTATATAGTGACGAAGGACTATGTTGGAATATGGAAGGAAGGAGATCCTTATTTGCAATTTTGACAAAAATGCACTATTCACTCACGCGCAATGTTCACTCAGTCAAAAAAACAAGCATTTTAGTCTAAAAATAGACGTTAGCAAACATATCCACACAGTCTAAAAAACAAGCATTTTATTTTAAAAAACAACCCGTTAAGCCTGAAATACAAACATGTTCTAAAAAACTACCTGTTTGGTCTAAAAAACAAGCATTCAAGGGTGAAATTCAAGCATGCTCTATAAAACCATCTTTTTTTGCTTCAAAATACATGAACTCTAAAAAGCAACCTGTTAACTGTAAAATGCAAGCATTCACTAAAAAATAATCTGTTAAGTGACGGTCACTATATAGTGACGGGGTTTATATGCAAAGAAGTTTGGGACGGGGGTTTTTCTGCAATTTATGTAAATTGCATTCAGCACGCTTGAATTTCACACTTGAATGCTTGTTTTTTAGACCAAACAGGTTGTTTTTTAGAACATGTTTGCACTTAACATGTTGTTTTTTAGAGAATGCTTGTATTTCATAGTTAATAGGTTACTTTTAAGAGTTCATGTATTTTGAAGCAAAAAAAAGATGGTTTTATAGAGCATGCTTGATTTTCTTCCTTGAATGCTTGTTTTTAGACCAAATAGGTAGTTTTTAAGAACATGCTTGTATTTCACGCTTAACGGGATGTTTTTTAGAATAAAATGCATGTTTTTTAGGCTGTGTGGATATGTTTGCTAACGTCTATTTTTAAACTAAAATGCTTGTTTTTTAGAACATGCTTGTATTTCACGCTTAACGGGTTGTTTTTTAGAATAAAATGCTTGTTTTTTAGACTGTGTGGATATGTTTGCTAACGTCTATTTTTAGACTAAAATAGTTGTTTTTTAGACTGAGTGAACAGTGTGCGTGAATGAATAGTGCATTTTTTGTCAAAATTGTAAATAAGAACCTCCTTCCTTCCATATTCCAATATAATCCTTCGTCACTATATAGTGACCGTCACTATATAGTGACCGTCACTCAAGAGACCAACTCAATTAGGTACGAGGTTTTAGGATTATTACAATAAATAATTAGATTAGGGTTTTTTATCATTGTGGAGATCGGCAGCCACGGCCAAGGATTTAATTCGAAGTTTGATCGTTCGGCCAATGCATTCTGGTTTCATTTCTTATTTATTATATTATATTATTATGTTAACTAATCGTTTGTTCGGCGTAGATTATGAATTGCTAGTTTTATAATTTGTGAGATCTAAATGCATTTATAATGATATCCATGAGTTCTTGATTGTTCTTGTATGAATTTATACCTGATGTTTTGAGTTTGATCAACTTGAATACTATCAGGTTAAAGCTAATTAAAGTAGCAAAATTCCTGTCTATACAATAGATAACTGATACAGACTATATAATAACAGAAATGTGGAACAATTAAGTGAACAAGGCATTACTTGTGAATACTTGGGTGATTGTTTATATTGGGTCCTTTTAGTGCTTCATGCTGTTGAGATGTGTATCTGGTTTAGCGAATACTTTCTGGGGACATCTTGATAAGAGAAATAGTGGGTTCAGCAAATACTTGCCTACTATCGAGAATGTAAGGAAGGATTGGGATGGTTTAGCAAATACTTGTTGTCCTATAACTGATAGATTCACGGGTGTTAATTTATTTCTGAATCAATGATCGATCATAATAACTAGTGAGGAATTATTCGAAGCCGAACGTCTTTCATGTGGTTGTTTGATATTTTATTTTAGTAGTTAATTTAGTTTCTTTTATTTGATTCTATTTAGTAGTTAATATAATTTATTTGTTTTCTTAGTTGTTAGATAATTAATCTTCAAACAATTATAAAGTGTGGTGACTACACCAATTTGATCTTAGGAAATTGAATTTGATAACTCCGTTCTCTGTGGGATTCGACCCTGCTTACCATTGTGCTAGTTTATTATATATTCTTAGCGCGTTGCAGGAATTATTTATGTGAGTTAAACGACGATCACCAAATTGGCGCCGCTGCCGGGGAACGGTTAGTGATTTAAATTTCTTTTTCCTATTGATCTCGGTTACCTTTGTTTTGGTGTGAACAGATTCTGCAGACCCTCCGTTTTCCCAAATCGAGCCTGTCGTCTGTGTAGAATATTTTGAGGAAGTCTCACTTGATCAAGTTGTTATGGCGAGCTATTGGGAATGTTATGGAACACCTCCATCTCGAAGGTTCTGCAATACTTGCCATTACTATGGGCATTAGAGCTATGAATGTAATTATTCTCCTCAATACCCCACTACACCATACTCACAGTGGGAAGATCCAAATTACTTTCGTGGTTACGCGGAAAATCGAGGAGCAGCTTATGGCCAAAATTTCCAGGATTTGGAGTTTCACCAATCTTCTCAGAATCCACATGTGCAAGATGAGAACTCAATGCATGAGAAATTGAATGAGATGCTTGCTTTACTGGAAAGCATGAATGAGAGGAAGCAAGAAGGTAATCAAAGGCAAGAAGAACAAAAGGAGTTGTTGAATCCGCCAGAGCCTCTATATATGCACCCATTGAGGAGATCGAAAATTATGAAGATAGGTTGGGATCACCAGCTCATCACAGTAGCAGCAGACTTGAGGAAGTCTGTTTGGTTGAACGTGGCCTTGTAGTGGATGAGCATAACTTGGAGCCTGATGCAGATAGCCTCTGTTTGCCCAAACAGAGTCCTGTTCCTGAACCATTGACACCAATCTATACGGAGTTGGACTATGCTCTTGAGTTTGATGATTTTTCCAAGGATGAAGAGAATGATGAGATTGATTTGGTTGCCTTAGAGCACATAGAGGCTGATTCGGGTCAAACCTACATGGAGTTGGATGAAGAAAGTGATCTCAATGACTTTGATGGAGTGGAGACAAGCAAAGAGGAAATCAAAGAAGACACGCTCTATTTTCAGTCCATGGTGGAAATTTCGAGCATAGAGCCGACGATGGAATTGTTCAGCCAAGGTTAGCTTGATATAACACTCTCTCAGCCTACATGTGGATTCATGTTGCCTAAAACCTCTGAGCTTCATAACTTGTGGCATCAAAATATTGTGACCCCTTCGAGAAAGGAGTGGGATACAAGGTTGGATTGTGCTTTATTTATAATGTATAATGCCATTGGAGAGCTACTTGGTTATTCTTCTCGTGGAGCTGTGCATTGGGAATTTTATCACTTGCCTTTCAAGTTGATGGATGCAACCTGTTGGTTTAGAGAAAATATGGTTATAGAATCAGCCAAGTGTGAGGAGGTTGGGAAGTTTCAACTTCAAGAATTGAAGGAATTTCACTTGGAAGCTTTCGATCTAGATTTGTGGTACAAAGAGCAAACAAAAATGTGGCATGAAAAGAATCTGAGGTCCAAGGAGTTCAGAGTGGATCAGAAAGTGTTGTTCTTTATATCTAATTCTTGGTTAAGGCCTGGAAAGCTCGAGTCGGAATGGACTGATTCATCCGAGGTGGTCTCTGTTTGGCCAAATGGAGCTTCAGAGATCAAAAGCACAGACTTTGAGCAAGCATTTACTTCCTTACCGTCATCATTCCAGACCATATTATGGTGCAGATCAGATTGCAGTAGTGAAGGATATTTCTTCATGCAAGTGTGAGGAGAAGAAGTTGTGTTTTGAAGATGATCGGAGGGATGTTCCCGATATCATCAATTGGTATAAAGATAGGGAAAAATGTTCTCCTCAAGGTCTCCAATGATCAAAGCTGAAAGTCTAGCCAAAGGCTATAAAGAAAAGCGCTACTTGGGAGGCAACCCAGTTTCTTTCCCTTTTCTCTTGATTTTTATTATTAAAACCAAAAACAAATTTGAAAAAAAAAACGTTTCTTGATTTTGTTTTATTTTCTTATGGTTTTATTCCTTGATATTACATGTAATTGTACTAATTAACACCCGCTCGGAAGGAGTGGTGGACCTGTACAGGCTCTATTTGGCCAAACTGAGGCATCCTGGCAGCAGATCGATACATCCTCGTGCTCGCTCAGCTAATAGCTATACTGCATACCCTGGACATATATGATCCAGGATGATCCTCAATAAGTCCCTCCCTCCCTCCCTTGTTTTATTTGTTTGTAGTTGCTACTTGTTTTGTGTCCTCCTTATTTTTGCTAAACTTGCTTGAGGTCAAGCAAGGTTTAAGTGTGAGGAGATTTGTGTTATTTGAATCTATTTTTAATCAAAAACAAAAAAAAAATTATGAAAATACAAAAATATTTTGTTTCTTGAATCGAGTTTGTCAAATTTTCAGCATGATAATCAGTAATGGAATTGGCTTTGAGATGGATGAATTTTGCATGTTGAGAGAATCTGATTAGTAACCTTAGTTGTTTGATATCTCCCTAAGAGTCTTAAAAGAGAAACCCTTGAAACCATCTTCACTTTGTGTAAATGATATTGGGATGACGAAAAGGCCTGTTAAGAACAAAGTCAAGTATATAGTGAGGTATGGGCCTAAAGTAGAGCACTCTCTACATCAATGTTTTTTTTTTCTGAGTGTTGTGTCAGTTGAAATTGATGCATGTTAAAATGATGAAAGGCAAAACATAGGTTTAACCATACATCGTATATAGCCTACCCCTTTATATCCCTAGTAAGCCCTTTTGAGCCTTGACCTTTTTCTTTGTTTAATCTACACAAAATAAATAACCAAAACTTGTTTATACCATTCTCTTAACCCTATTTAGGGGGATGACACCAGCTTTGTTTATGAAAGGAAACTTGATATCATGTTTGGGGAGTTTGTTGATTAGCCGAGGAAGAGAAAGTTTGAAATGCTGATATTTTTACCAAAGTCCGGGTAGTAGAGTCTTTAGTTTCGTATTTTTGTTTGTTTGTTTAATTTCTTTTGATTTATTTTCTATTGAGTCAGTTGAGGGGGATGGAAACTTAAATAAACAACTGTGCTTGGAATGTGTTCATATCATACTTGAGGGCAAGTATGACTCAAGTGTGAGGATATTTGATGTGATGATTATATGTTGTTTATTTCAGGGTTTTGCATTGTGCTTTTACGAGATTAATGTGCACTTTAGGTGTGTTTTCTATGCAGATCCGATTGATGGAAGAGATTGGAGCTAAATGCACAAAGGATGCGGTTTTGATGATAATGGGGCAATTTGGAAGCCGAATGGATGCTGATCCAGTTGACACTTATTCCAAAATCCTTCATTTGGTAGAGTTGTGCTTCGTGTAACGATCACTAAATTGCTCGTTGAAGTCGACCCGGACTGAGGTGAAACTGGTGGAGGATTTTAGAGCCTAAAAGAAGTGGATCCGTTATACTCTTTTTTCCCACCGTGTTTTTAATGAGGTGGAGATCCAATATACTCAAAGAGGAGAAATAATAAGTTGACAATATTGAAGAACTGAAGTGAAGACATTGAAGAATTTCAGCTCAATTTATTTGGGTTGAATTATTGATAGTTATTATTATTATTATTATTATTATTATTATTATTATTATTATTATTAAATAATAAAGCCCAAGATTGGGTTTAAAGTGGACCTTGTGTGCGTGTGTTTTAATCAGGTCCATATAAGGTTTTGGATTTGGATAGCCTGGTAATATATATATCCCTTGTTCGGCCGAAATTAGGTATGAGGTTTTAGGATTATTACAATAAATAATTAGATTAGGGTTTCTTATCATTGTGGAGATCGGCAGCCACGGCCAAAGATTTAATTCGAAGTTTGATCGTTCGGCCAATGCATTATGGTTTCATTTCTTATTTATTTTATTATATTATTATGTTTAGCTAATTGTTTGTTCGGCGTAGATTAATGAATTGCTAATTTTATGATTTGTGAGATCTAAATGCATTTATAATGATATCCATGAGTTCTTGATAGTTCTTGTATGAATTTATACCTGATGTTTTGAGTTTGATCAACTTGAATACTATCAGGTTAAAGCTAATAAAAGTAGCAAAATTCCTGTCTATACAATAGATAACTGATACAGACTATATAATAACAGGGATGTGGAACAATTAAGTGAACAAGGCATTACTTGCGAATACTTGAGTGATTGTTTATATTGGGTCCTTTAGTGCTTCATACTGTTGAGATTTGTATCTGGTTTAGCGAATACTTTATGGGGACATCTTGATAAGAGAAATAGTGGGTTTAGCAAATACTAAAGTAAAGATTGGAGAATCATGCCAAGCTCGAAGCAAATATTGAAGTCAATGAAGACATGAAGAAGGGTTCTCGCAGCATGTCTAGGTACAAGCAGATGTCGGGCTCCTCTGGTGCAGTAAACTTCTTAGATACGGCTTCTACGAGTGTTCAACTAGACCAAAAAGGAAAACCATAATCCAGAAACCGCCTATCCCACCACTTGAATTAAACTTGGTAGATCCTACCAATTTAGGTCAAAAAACGTTCTACAAATTTCAGATTTTTGATCTTAGTACTTTAGAAGATTGTGGAAATATGGATCCAGGGTTGCTTGATGCTCCAATTGATTTTTTTGCCCACGGCCTATTTGGGAAAGACGGAAAGCAATTTGCTAAAGAGGAGGCTGAGGCGGTTGGGATCTTATTCTTTAACTATAAGAATGACCTGATTCAAGCAGCGTTGATTGATGGCAATATGAGGGGTATCCCAAGGATACATAGGATAATGCCAGTGAAGCTATCAAACGATAATGATAACAATCAGCTCAAGTCATATATCAAGCATGGACCTGAAATGGGGTGCAATACTCCAAAGCAATACCTTGATAAGATTACAGAAGTATTTGACCTTGTTGTACTTCTAATTCGGCAAGCTTATCAAGCTATTGGGAGAGGAAATGACACTACTCCAATTGATCTCGAGCGTGAAATGTCCGGACTACCGCTATGTCTTGTTTCTCGAATGGATAGCCGTTTGAATCGCCGGAATGACCGGCGAATTAGGGCATTCAACGTCATTTTAACATTGGATTTGGAGGTCGTGGATTGTTTAAGATGCCGAATGTGCCAATGATCAAGGAATATAGAGGTGGAAACTTACTTGACTACAGTATATTCCGCATTTAATGCATTGTTCTTGTTTTTATTTTCTATGTAACCTTTTGCGTGTTTAGTAGTATTTTGTGTGACATTGCGTACAATCCTAAATTTTATTAATATTAAGTCATTCTCTAAAAATAATATAATGATATACTTAACGACATGGTTTACAATATCATTGACTTTATTGTCTAATTATCTACGATTAACAATGTAATGAGAGACCACTAAAACAATCATGATCTCACATGAAAATCAAATTCCGAAGATAATACATTTAAATAGTGCACCGAAAATCTTTCGTCATATCTACTTAAATAGTACACCAAATTACAACTTTATGCGAGATCATGAAAAAAAATCTCACCTCACACGAGATTTTTTTTTTTTAATATGGTAACAAACATCTTTGGTGAAGTCTATGGATTCATTCAGTGAAATTATAGATATATAATATGTGGCAAATCACCTTAAATAGTCTGATTTGGCAACCACTTGGAATAGTTTAAGTATTGCCTCACAAAATAGTAATGTCTCTGTCCCATCCTAACATGTACAATTGACTTTTCACACCATGCAACATACATCTTTAACCAACGGTATATTTAATGACTTATATCATCAAAAAATTAAAATTTGATATATGAATACTATTTGTTGCGATTAATCTAACGATATCAAATATGATCATTTTTATGAGTAGATGTCTATTGAGTTTTTTTTTTAAGTTAAAACCATCCAAGTGGACGGGAGGATTATTCACGGCTCCTCAACCCTAATAAAAGCAATAGAATTACATGATCAGGTTTGAAACCCAATATTACACATGAAACCCTTTTGGGGTAACTATGGCAATTTGTTGCCCGAATGCTATATTCCAACCTAATATCAGAAGCAAAGTGAGATATCAGAGATTTGTCTAAAAATATTACAAGAAAACTAAGTCATCTCTGTATCGATGCCGGTCACAGCATAGCTAAAACCAAACTTCCCTCCTTCTGCCGCGTATAGACATCATCAAGTACAACATTCTAGAGCTCGTTAGAATTCACCATCCCACTTTCTCACAGTCAAAACAGAAAACTCGGTTCTATTATAACAAATACTCTCTACATGAACCTCAACCGACAACCCATTGAGCCCGGTGGCCTCTTGACCACCGGAAGATAGCAACTTTTCACAAGGTTGGACGGCAGAGTAGTATGTAAAGCATACCGAGTGTTTCTATCTAGCCATAATACTAATAGGAAAGCTTCATCAAGAGCCTAACTAGAGATTGCTATAAAGATTTCTCTTATAAGGTGATATTCCACAGCGCAACATTAAGAAGAAAATCACAAAAATCTAAAAATGGATATATATAAATAAATATCAGTATTAAAGCAATCCCAACCAATCCTGGTCTTATTGGCTGGTGGCTAAATACTGGATAGAACAAAAGTAATCTAACTCGATATAAGCTTAAAGCCTAATCGGTATACAAATCTAGTATCAGTATCGCCAGCAATAGTGTTTCAAAAATATTGTGACTTGGATTTCTCCTAACTGTACTAACTAGATCAGAAGCTAATCAAAGTTTAACTGAGCAAAATGACCCGTCAGAAAACTAAGATTAGCAGATCACATTCAATCCAATACTTAAGTACAAACATCAATAAATATATATCCAAAAAAAACTGAAAATAAATTTTAAAAAGGGGGAAAAAAGAAATAAAACCACCTTCTCAATCTAACTGTGTCAATTCCAGTATAAACTGTCCAATTCTGCCCGGCCCGACCGACCCGGCCCGACCCGACCGAGCCGACAGACCCGAGCCGACCGGGCCGACCCGAGCCAACCGAGCGGACCAGACCGTTGACCTGCTGAGTCTCCCACGGATCCTCGATCGAGCAGCCCAGATCTGCTCTCCGCATCGTCAACGTGGGCTCGTCGTCGCGTCTCTGGTCGGCCGGGTCCGGCCGACCCTCGTAGAAGTGGCCTCCTCCTGAGAAGCGGTCTCTCGTCCGGTTCGAGAAGTTCCGGCTGCCCAGGTCTGTCAGAATCCCGGGTCGCGATCTCCTTGGTCCGCTGTTTGCTCCGGGCAACATCGTTCGTCGGCTTCGGGCAGCGTCGGAAGCCGTGCGTCCTCCGGGTGGCGGCTTGGGAGCGGTGGTGACCCGCTCCCTCCGACGACTCGTACCAGCCCGGATATCTGCTTCTGTCCGGCAGCCTGTGGGCAACTCCGGCCGGTGTGGCCGTTGACTAGATCTAAATCTGAAACTGTTGATTGTCGAGTGAGAGAGATGGTTTTGGGTAGAGAGGGGTGGTTTGAATTTTATTGGTAAGGGGGGGAGGTCACCTCCGGCCCGGCGAGAGGCGCCGGCCGGAGCTTCCCCGACGGCGAAATCTGTGCAAGAGGGGGGTGGGGGTGGGGGTGAGAGCTTTCTGATCATCGAAATCTATTGCGTCAAGTTCATAATTGATCATCAAACTTTGCTAAAATTTCACTTTTGATCATTGAACTATTTTTTGCCCAATTTTGATCATCGAACTTTACAAATATTTCAAATTTGATCACTTCAGTTAAGTTGGGTGTTAAGTATCTAACAGTGCAATTTTTCACAGGGGTAAATTGGTCTTTTCAATAATAGGATGTATGTTACATATTCAAAATTATTTTAAAATTATATGTAATATGAAAAACACATCAACTCCTTGCATTTTTTTTTGAAATGAAACATCCACAACCTAATACCCATAAAAATTTTCAAGTTGAATATTTTAGAAAACATTAGTTTTTATTTACCCCTGTGAATAGTTACACCGTTAGATACTTGACACCAAACTTAATGGAAGTGATCAAATTTGGAACATTTATAAAGTTCGATGATCAAAATTGAGCAAAAAATAGTTCAATGATCAAAAGTGAAATTTTAGCAAAGTTCGATGATCAATTATAGACTTTACTCATGTTTATTTAAATATGCGGTCAAAGTTTAAACATAAATAGTGTCAAAAAATTAGAATGCTAATTCAAAATTTACGGATTTAGTACACAAAAATAGTGTAAAAGATCCTTATTCTAATCAAACAGACTAACATAATTCTTTGGTCAAATCTACAAATACTTAATATAATAAAATAGTACACACAATCATTGACTTTTGTGTTTATAATTATCTATTATCTTTAATATGAAATCATGAAATAATTATGATTCTTTAATATGGGATCATGGAAAATAAGATATTATATTTATTAAGTTTATAAGGAACAACTTGTTGCACTATATAAACATGTTATTTGTGATACAATTTATATTCCCTTCAACGATGAAGTATTTTCTTCCTGTTCTCACCCTCACTTTCCTTCTATTCCAAGTTTTATCTTCAACCTATGCCGTTCCGGTATCAAGTAAGCTGATAAATTACTTTTTCTACATCCAAAGTTCATTTTCAAGGTTTACTTTAATCTATTTCAAGGTTTAGTTTAATTTTAATTGTTCACTGATTAGTTATCTTATCACCAACAGGAAGTTTGGTCTCTACTACATTAGAGAACAATATTGGAACGAGTTTTTTCACGGTATATATTCCATTATATTTGAAAAAATTATAGAAATCAAGTTTGAAATATTTTTCTTTCAAAAATCATTGCTAATGTGTTTTTTTGTTTGTTTGTTTGCTTTACAGAGCAACTCGAATGTAATGAGATCAATTGATAGGAATTCTGAAGATAAGGTTATAATGGATTATGATTACCCTGGTCCGAATCCTGGTCATGATCCACCACCACCACCGAAATACTAGAATATTTTAATTTATGATGTTAAACAATCATATAAACAAGATGATATTTATTCAATTTTATAACATTGAAATCTGTATTTTTTAACCAAAAAAAAAGTAGAGCATGTGGATCACCGTCGTATACATTTTAGGTAATATCTGTAAAATTATTTGGTGTGAAAAGATAATTGGGTCATAACAATAATTTAAAAGAAAATTGGATAAAATTTGACAAATCAATAAGCATATAAAAATTATATTTTAGGTGATATGATTAGGAATCACTTGTCCAGATGTCTCAAGTAAATAAAAAGTATTACTCTTCATTTTAACTCAATCCGCTCAAATTTCTATTCATTTAGTTAAAATTGAGTATTTTTAATTTGACTATCACCATTTCACTTGAATGTGCGTTTTGACTTTTTGATACCATTTATTATTAAACTTTGACCAAATATTTAAATAAATATATAATCATTAATATTATCATTTTTGGTATTGTTAAATTAATCGCAACATATAATATTCAAATATCAAATTCTAATTTTTTGATAATATAAATAATAAAAATATTATTGGTTAAAAAAGTATGTTAGATAGTGTAAAAAATCTAACTATAAAGATTATGTTGATTAAGAGGGAGTACGTGTAATAAGAATGTAATTTTAATTAAATTTTATGTTGAGATTAATGTCCCATAACTTTTTAGAAAAGTTGTACTTTGAAAGTAAGAAATATTATTCTTTATAAAAAAAAATTTATTCATTGCCAACAGACTTTATCATATTTATTATCATAGCACTATTTAAATTTATTTCCGATAAAAACTTACTCTAAATGTGAAGGGATTGATAATATTAATAATCATCATCCTTATTGTAAAGGTGAACAATTTTGTTGATGTTTCAAGATTTTAGTGTTGGGTTGTTGTGGATTGAATGTTAGTCTAGTAAGTGCCGCCACAAATATTTTAGGGGTGGAAGCGATTTTTTAAAAAAATCTCTCAATATTCAAAAATATAATTAAATCCGACAAATAAAAAAACACTTATATTTATTATTTGGCAGAATTATTTTCTATCAAACAAAATTGACAATAAATGAATAAATAAGTCCGACAAAGGGAGGGATAATAGTTGAATAAAGGGAACTTCCGTGAGTACGGATTGAAAACACTTTTCTTTCCCTTAATTTTTTTTAACAATTAAATTCAATTTTATAACAAAAGAGTTTTGAAAGGCTATTTTTAGTTTTTAAATTGGCCCAAAAAACTTGGATTATAAATCAAATAGGCTCAAAATACTGAGTTTTTAATATATAATTAGTTATGATTTTTTAAAAATTTGGGACTCTAAAATTAGTAAAGATTTTGGACCTGAGACAAGAGCCACATCGACCTCACTATTGGGCCGCCCCCGAGTCTAACAATTTAATTTGTTTGTAGTACTACTATCATGAGATCATATGTTCAAACCATACCAAAGGAAAGAGAAGTGGTGAGATATATATTGAAAACTCATTTGAGTTATTAAATTTGTTTAACAAAATAGAGTTGGCGTTATTTGATAGATTTATCATGTACTTTAGTTCATGTTATCCCTATGTTAATATTAAACTGAATATTAAATAGTTATTTTCTCTCTTTTTTTGTTCAATGTTTCGTCCAATATTTTTCATTTTTACCCTTGTTTTTCCCTTTTCACCCCTTTTTTGGTTTAACTTGATTTTGATTATGATTCTACTTCTCTCATTTTCTATTTCGATTCTCATTTGGTTTCTTCTTAAGGTTATAATCGAACTAAACGTAAATAGGGGCATAAACTCATGCATATTCGTCAAGGTACGTCGTCATCATTTAGAACTCTCCGGTCAACGACAAAATTTTAAGGTAATTGATAGGTGAATTAAATGGTGATCATCGGAATCAAATAATATAATCGGTCATATATTACAGCTTCATATTAATAACCTCAAATTTCTGCTTGTCTTTGCTCCGTTTGGCTTCAGAACAGAAGAACTTTTTGTACACTCTACATGTTTGATTTATGCTTTAGAGGAGAAAAAAAACGAAGAAACAAACCTTATAAATTACGTTAGGCGCTGATTATTTAGAATGTACCATTGATATTTTCTTGTTGATTCCCACCTATCCGTTACAGTTCTTGCTGCTTGAGAATTTGGTTCCTCACGTTTATTGATCTTATTAGTCTGGATTTTTTGCACTTATACACCGCGCATTAAATTGTGACTCGTGTATGGTGAATAGAAGCATGTCATTTGAATAAAATCTGCAATATTACTATTACACCAGAACTCTATGTTTTTATGCATGTCTATTGATACTATATGTTAAATATATGTATTTTGGTTAGTTTGTTTAAACAATATCATAATCACATTTTCGCGAATGGCGTGAATAACACTCTAACTGTTTTTAATTGTTGATTTTATCTTAAAGGGAATTAGAAGAGTTATTGTTCCGGTAAATATATAAATTAATAAAAAGCATTAAATTACGTAGTTTTGATTAAAACCACCACATAACCACCACAAGATCACCATATTCCGGCGCCTACAATTTTCATATATTCCTTTTTGGTTTCTTTCATTCAATAAATAGATATGATTGTTTTCCTTGGAGATTCCTTTTATACATATTGTATGAAAATAAATATTTAATTTTTTTTTCTTCATTGCACGTATATATAAAATTTCATATTGTTTCTCTTTCTTTTTGTTTTATTTATTTATGGCATGGTAATATAGATTTATGTTTTTTCTTCACTGTATGTTTGCTGTATATAATTGGACTTGACATATCTTCCTTTATTTATCAAAATATATATTGTATCAAAATATTTAATTGAAATGTCAAAACCACAGTTTGGAAAAGTATATAACCATTGCACTTCTGATATAGTGCATGTTCAAGAACTATATATATCCCTTCTTTGACCCTAAACCAGATCTGATACAAAACCAAACCAAGAAACCAGATCCGATGACTACCTTGGTCATCGGAGGAGGAGTTGCCTTATTTTCCGAGAACAAGTATTATGATGGACTCTTTGTGGATTGAGAGTGTGGTAGATTTTAGAGTAATGAAGAGGTGCTGCTGACTCTAAGCTTTCTGATTCTAAATTACCAAGTGCTCATTGTGAAAAGCAGTTTAGGATTTATTTATCACAGAACAAGCAGCGACGAGTTAATAATTTTGTTTGGTGATGTTCCTCGTCATCGCCAGCGTCTAACGGACAGAGGCGGGAGGTTATGTTTCGAAATCCAGCCCGATAGCGTTTAAATCGACTGCAATGAAGCCGCATATTCCGTGAATCCACTCATTAATTAGGTTAGTTTTTAGGGGAGACTTTAGATTTATAGTTGTACAATGTATTTTAAATTGAGATTTTTTATATTATGTATGCTCATAATTGAGATGCGTGAAGCCACTCATATGTATGCTCCAACCTTTGATCTCACTCATTAGGAGAACGATGTTATGGTCGTTTTTTGACCGATTATTATAGATTGCTCTAGATTTTGTAGACTGTTTTCTAGCTGCTGCCTAAGTTAAACAAAACTAGCTATAGAAATTAGGGCGAAAATGCTGCATTTGGTGTATTAGGGTCCTAAAAGGAGAGAACAAAGAAATTTTGAACATATATCAATGTACAAATTAACTACTTCAACTCCAAATATTTTATATTAGTGATAAAAAGACGTTGAAGGTTATTTTTAGTTTAATCTGCAACATATATGAGGATGAGATTTTTGGTTAATGCTCCAAGTATATACAACGATTTGTTGTCAAACTTATGATAGTTAATTAGTTGTGCCTACTAAAATTCAGGGTAGTATAGGTTTGCCTTCATGATGAGTGATGACAATATTATTTGAACATTATACCCTTTCTTTATTAACATTACAAAGAGAATATATTGTACTTTAAAATAAACGAATTTAATATTTCCTTTCTTTTAACATTTATAATTTATTTGGTAATAAAATATTTAATTTCAGAATTTTTTGGCATATGTGAACTGTGAAGGCTTCTTAATAGATCCCATGTGTATTTATGAGAAATGAACCTCTTTATCAATCTATTTTGATAGATTAAAATATAGAGTGCTCGATTTGGGAACTTTTGTTTACTGAGTTTGGAATCTCTAAAAGGATGAGTTTGCTTGCCCATTTGTCTAGTTTTACATTATTGGACGCGTCGGAGCTCGGGCGTGATTAGATGAATTCAATTTGATCAGAGTAGCTAGCTAGATAAAATTCGAAAGTTGGCTAGATAATGATTTTGCATCTCTTTCTAAATTTTCTCATTTAGAAATTATTCTATATAGATTTGAGATGTGCAGGCTACTACATTACTCATTTAAAAAATGTTGTATATTTCAGAAAATATTGTTTAGTCATGTGTGTCGTAACAGTATCAATATCATCACATATAATATTTTTTTTAAAAAAACACTAATATCAATTAAAAGTACGATTAAAAGGATTGCTCCTACTGAACTTTATTACATCAGATTTAGGGAATGAAATACGAAGAAAACATGACATGCATGTTCTCCTCCTCTCTCTTGGCACTAACTCTCAAAAATTTAGTGCCGCAGTGAATCGGACAAAGCCGTGAGCAAGCATATTTTCCAGGATGAGACCCATATTTGCTGCTTTGATGATTCTCCTGCAAGGCTTTCGTGATACCTGCTGCGGAGTGGTGCAGGTGGAGGGATATAGTCCCACTTTCTGTAGAATCGATTGGCGGTGGTGACACTCCACATGTATTATCTGCATTCGTCTCTCGTGCAGATATAATCAACTTATAAGAAACGTTGAAATTCCATATCTTGTTCCAAAGCTTACGTCTCCGATGGTCTACATAACAAAATACCAAGAATGGCATGTGTTCAAGTTCCCCAAGATGTCTCACCTCCTCATCTGAACTCTAAAATAGTTCGGTTGATCCCACGAGGTTTGATGACAAACTGATTAGAAGCATTACACATAGTAACACTAAAGTTGCGGGAACAGAATCAACACTTGGTTTTTTGTGGAAGCCCTCTATTGATAGATAGCCCTTAATGAATCCACGGAGACTTAAATCTAGCTGATCGCCCTTATCCGCCATGTGCTGATTCTTCTGGACGCCTTGCATTTCCTCGTAAAGAGGGGCAGCCACCGAGAGTACTTCGAAAAAAAATGGTGATCCTTTTAGTATTGCAGCTTGAAGTCGTTGTGATCCCTCATGGAGTAGGACTGTTGCCGAGTATATCTTTACATAATTTGATATTTCTTCAGATGGTGGGAAAGTTTCCTTAGAAGTTTCCAAAGTAGGCACCACAGCTTCATCACTTGGAACTTGTGTTCTGAGCCTTTCCAGGTACAACTCATCCACCGCCATCACCTTATTATTTGCAACTTCAAAATGGACCATTGAGCTCGGGAGAATTCTCGATTGCTATTTCAGTGTACATGAAATCTTCTTCTTCATAACTGATCTGATTCGCTTTCCAACTCCGTAAACAAAGTCAGTATCTCTCTCTACCG
Source organism: Sherardia arvensis (assembly GCA_948330725.1). Taxonomy (NCBI): domain Eukaryota; kingdom Viridiplantae; phylum Streptophyta; class Magnoliopsida; order Gentianales; family Rubiaceae; genus Sherardia; species Sherardia arvensis. Next base: position 10,781,616 of record OX415237.1, read on the forward strand.
AATGGAATAACAGAATTCTTTGGAAGAGAGGTGCTTTGACGCTGAAAATTTTCTCCTTTTGACCTTCACCAGACTCAAACTATACCTGCAGATCTTCTTGTTTGGTCTTGAGCAGAAATCCTCTGATATACACTGGACTTTTCTTTTCTTCAAAAAAATAAGACTTTGATTATTAAACTATGAGACTATGTCCTCTCTAGGGATGCATTGCTTCTTTGATTATGAGCATCTTGTCCAAGGTAACCCTTTCCTCTTCTCTTATAGATGAGTTCCTTTTATAGATTCCATCAGCACTTCTCAACACAAAATGTTTCATCATTGATTGATTAACAAACTCCTCCCCTGTTTCATCACCCATCATGTTACACCTTGAATTGGGATGACCAATAATTCCACACCTCGAGCAGAATTTCAGGAGACGTTCATAAACAGAAGAAATCCAAATATGATGAGCACCTCCATTCACAAGAAAAAATATGGGTGCCAAGGATTATGAGGAGTAATCCACACTTTTTACTTTCAAACAAGTAGTCCCTGTCTCTATCCCATAACACAAACCAATGTTTTCGACATCCCAATCAAGTGAGCTAGCCTCTTACCATCTACCAGGTTGCATAGCTCAGAGGGTACATTGAACAAACATAATTTAACTAGAATTTTTGAGAACTGCACACTTTGAAGGTTTTTTTATGGAGAATCCATCTTTCCATTTCTTTAAGCAAAATAGCCCCCCTTCAAGCATATAAGGCCCATTCTGCAAAATCAAAAACATCTTTACTTCATATTCAAACCTAATAACCATAAATTGTGTTGTCTATGAACTATCAAAGTTGTAATCCCCCAAATCTCTCTAAAAATTCGTTCAAAGCGATTGTTGTTGAACTTTCTATCATCAAACCAACAACTCAAGTGATTGAAGTAATTTATTACCTGATTTCGTGAACTTATCCTGCTCTATAAAACTGGGGCCTTGTATCAAAGCTTGGGATGAGCAATTCATGTGCCTCTTAGTCTTCACCGATGGATCCATCTATCTGCTTGTATGTGGGTGTTGACCCATATATCTTCTAAATCGGAACTTCAATTTTTGATATCAATTATGCAGAGAAGCAAAAGATCTTTTAAAGAACACTAAATAGCCAAGTCCGATCGACCACCCATGAACAATATAAAACTTAGATCTTGCATGCAAGAGCTAGAAAATTGATTTTGAGGAACCTAATCATTTCCCTTCTGTAGCTTTCGGCTATCCCAACGCCCTAAGGCAAGCTTTTTTGAATGGCCTCCTAAAATTGGGGAAGCGACCCTCTCGGCCAGAGATGAGCTTTCTGGCATATTTTCTGCCTTTTCCCTTTTCTTTTCCTTAAGAAAAACATGTTTTTTTTTTTGTTTTTGGAAAAAACACAAGATTTGGAAGGTTGAACTAATTAAAACTCAAGAAAAATCTGATAAAAAGTTTTTTGTTATTTTTATTTTCTATAACCAAAACAGAAATTCTAGATCCGGTAAAGAAAAACGATAAGATTTGTGGGTTTAAAACTCGAATGATCAATGGACTTGAAAAGGAAACATCTTGGATTAAAGATAAAATTAAGGAATATAATAGATGAAGACAAGTAAAGATAAAAGGAAGAGTTTTGAAGAAGGTATAAATTAGAAGAGAGCGAATAAGGTAAGAGATAAGACCGAGAAAGAGAGGAACTCTCTAATAGAGAGAAAGTCTTCCATCCAGCGAATTAATGGACATATAATTGCTTTTAGGTAAGGGTTGGGAATCCACAACTAGCATGTCACTCTATCACATATGAATTAATTAAATTTAAAAAATCTATTGCAATATAACTTTTTTGTAAAGTAACTGTATTAATTAATATACCCCGGAAAATTAGAAGTCATGCGCAAACATGACATTGTGTATGCCGGCATTTTTTTTTTTGACAAAATAAGATTATCATTTCATTCTCCTGGAAAACGTCCAGAATCGTTTGATACAAAAATGGTGGGGGAAGATCCCAAGAAGTTGAAGAAACTGCACAATATTTAGCAAAACGAGCAACCATGTGTGCTTGAACATTTTCAGATCGAGAAACCCAAAAAGGCATCTGTAAATCACCATGGAATAATAACTCCTTAATATCTTCAACAATTGCAGATATCTCCATCGAGCAAGGTACATCACCCCGGATCATTTGTATAAGGCTCAAAGAGTCACCCACCAAAATTGGACGTATTGGAAGGGTTTGAGCGAGTATAACTGCTTCCCTTGCTGCCCATGCTTCCGCCATCAAAGGATCTGTAACACCGTTCATTTTCCTAGCCAGCGGTTTGATAAAAACTCCACCATCATCCAGAGCCACCACTCCCAATCCAGCACTACTCAACATGATACCTGCATCAAAGTACACTGTAGGAGTATGCAATGGTGGCCTCAACAGTGAGGATGTTGCCAATGAATCTGATAGCCGCTCAGGCCACAAATTTGCCCTGTGGAAGCTTTGCAAGGAGTCAGCCACCGACCCAACAAGAATCCTCCCATTCAGGTGCTCATGGTCAAACAATTCTTTGTTCCGCTGGTGCCAAATAGCCTCACATAACATTAGCATGAACTCCGAGGTAGCTGAGTCATTATCCAACAATAATTGTCGGAACCATAGCTCACCCTGAGACTGCTCCGAGGCTTCAACTTGATCCCATAAGCCAGCAGTGGTGTAGACTTGCTTAGCATACGAGCATCGGAAGAACAAGTGTGCTGTAAGGCCATCATCCTCTCCACACAACGGACAAGTATCAGATGCCTGAAGAGTTCGCTTCCTAAGATTTTCCACCGATGGTAAAGAATCAGTAGCAAACCGCCATGCAAAATGTAGTACTCGATTGGGAACCTTGAGCTTCCATAACATCTTCCAAAAACTCGTATCACCAGGCAAAGTAGGAGGTACATGATGTTGCAATAAGTACTGCGGTTGCTCAACTAAAACATGATACAGTGATCTAACCGTAAACTTCCCAGATTAGTAAAATGCCAACGCCATCTATCCACACCACCAGAAGAGTGCAAAGGAATTTTCCGAATTGTATCCACATCAGCAGGGTCAAAATAGGATTAAAGCAAATCCACACGCCACATTCCTGTATCGGAATCAATCAAATCTCTCACAACCCGTAAATGGCTTGGAATGAGCATGGGGTCAAGGATATAAAAGCCTTGATTATCAGGGAGCAAAGGGTCATGACAGATACTAATGTTGGAGCCGGAACCAACATGTTTCCTGCAACCCAGTTTCAGGGCCTGGATCCCTTTGTGAATGCTTCTCCACGCCCAAGACGGTCTGCTTCCCACGTCAGCTGTAAAAACTGAACCATTGGAGAAATACTTATCCCTGTAGACTCTAGCAAGGAGAGTAGATGGACAAGTAAGCATCCTCCACCCCTGCTTAGCAAGCATTGATAAATTAAAAGCCTTTAAATCCTTAAACCCAAGACCTCCGTTACACTTAGCACGCGCCATCTTAGCCCAGGATGCCCAGTGAATCTTCCGCTTCTCATCAGTGTCTCCCCACCAAAATTCACCAATCATGGATCTGACATCATCAATGATATATTCCGGGATAAAGAAACAACTCATCGAATAGGTTGGAATTTCTTGAAGAACAGACTTTATCAATACCTCTTTGCCTGCTTTGGAAAGACATCTCTCATTCCACCCGTCCAGTCTCTGACGAATTCGATCCTTCAGATTCTGGAAGACTTCGGCTTTGCTTCTTCCAATTTTAGAGGGTAGGCCTAGATACTTCCCATGAGACCCCACTTCTGGGATACTGAGAATGTCACACACCTTCTGTCGGATAGAGGCATTAGTGTTAGGACTGAAAAGCACACCTGATTTGTCATAATTAATCCTCTGACCCGAGATGTTCTCAAATAAAGAGATAGCCCACTTAAAGTGAGTGGCTTCCTGCTCCGTTGCCTCCCTAAAAAGAAGAGTATCATCAGCAAAGAACAAGTGAGATAGCTTTGGTCCATGTCTGGAGGCACCAATTCCTCTTAGCTTTCCCGCCCTCATCAAATCAGTCAGAATACAAGAAAATACCTCCGAACATATGATAAATAAATATGGCGAGAGGGGATCACCTTGCCTAAGGCCTCTCATAGGCTTCAAATATCCCAGTTCCCCACCATTAAGGACAAAAGAGAAAGCCACACTGTAGACAAACACTGCTCCACCAGTTGCACGAAACTAGAAGGGAAGCCCATCTGAGATAAGGTACTAGTGACAAATTTCCATTCAACCCTGTCAAAAGCATTACTCATATCCAACTTGATACTCATGTGTCCCAGCTTTGGTGCAGTTCTCTTCCTCATAGTGTGATGAAATTCATGCGCAATCAACACATTATCAGTAATAAGTCGACCGGGAACAAAAGCAGACTGTGAATCCGAGATGATGCTCGGAATTATCAGTTTAAGACGGTTAGAGACCACCTTAGATGCAAGCCTGTAAATAACATTACAAAGGCTAATAGGGCGAAATTGAGTGATACGTTCCGGTTGTTCCACCTTGGGGATCAGCACAATATGGGTGTAATTAACCTTAGGCTCCAGGACTCCGTTGTTCAAAAAATTCAGAACAAAAGAGGTGACATCTTGCCCAACAATCCGCCAAAACTTCTGGTAGAAGACAGGACTCATGCCATCCGGGCCAGGAGACTTAAAAGGATGCATCTGCTTGACTGCTCTCGTCACCTCTGATGGGGAATAAGGTTGGACCAGATCATTCCCCGTGTTAGGATCAAGTCGCCTATGAACACGATGAATAATCTGCTCCGATGAATAATCTGCTCCATAAGCTCCGGAGGAGGATTAGAGGAAGAAAACAAGCCACCATAATAATCCAAAATAATCTTCTGGATACTCTCTTCGTCTGTATGAAGCACATTCTGGTCATCCTTCAACCCCTCAATGAGATTCTTATTTCGTCGATTAGTAGCAAACCGATGAAAAAACCTCGTGTTCCGGTCACCTTCCTTGTACCAATGCTGCTTTGCCCGCTGTTTCCAACGGATACTATTCGCCTCCTGCAGCATCTCATATTCACGCCTAAGGGCAAGAATTCGATCCTGGACTGCAGCTGTTATAACACCAGACTGGAGTCTATGCAGTTCTTTCTTCAGTTCCTCTAGTCTTTTTGGAATAAGTGGGAAAGCTGTCTTACTCCAATTTAGAAGCCCCACTGAGCAAGTTTTCAGCTTATCCAAGAAAGGTACATCATCTTCTCTCCAACTCTGTTCAATCATCTTCTCACAATCAGTTGACTTGATCCAATGAGTTTCAAAGCGAAAGCCACGCTTCTTCCTCCGCCGATGTGCTTGAGGATCACGACTTCTCTAAAGAACATGGACCGCCATATGGTCCGAGCAAACCATAGGTATGTTTGTCACAGTAGACCACGGGAGTAAGTCCAAAAAACCTTGGTTACAGACGGCTCTATCAAGTCTCCCTCTTTGGGTGCTCGGATCACGAATCAACCTATGCCAAGTGAAAAAAGGGCCAGAACTCCCCATATCAAAAAGACCACAGTGATCAAGGGCATCCCGAAAGGTAGTTATTTGCTATTCAGCTCTAGGACGTGCTCCCTGAAATTCATCCTGTGAGAGTACCTCATTAAAATCCCCAAGGCAAATCCAAGGAATATTAGAGGGCGGAGCTAAAAGCTTAAATTTCTCCCAAGTACGGCGACGCAGAGAGACAGTAGGTTCACCATAAACACCAGTTAGGCGAATAACACTACCAAGCAAGGTTGCATGAACATCAGTATAGCGAGCAGAAAAAGATTTCAATATAACGGAACATTGTTTATGCCATAACAAAGCAAGGCCATCAGATTGACCTTGAGAAGCCACAACCACACCAAAATAATTCAACTCTGACTTCAACTTATCAATAAAAGAAACAGTAGACTTAGTTTCACACAAGAATATAACCAACGGGGACTTCAAACGCACCATAGTGCGCAATTCCTGAACTGCCTGAGGTCTGCCCAACACCCGACAGTTCCAACTTAAGAGACTCATAGTTCCGGGCAGGACTGGTCTTCCTCGCCAGTCTCTGCCTGAGTTTGTGGGTCACTCGAACCATGATCAGCAGCAGAAGAAGTCTCTCCCCTCACCTTTGATCTTTTGTTTCCAAGAGCAGAACAATCCAGTAAAGCCAAAGAATCATCAACTCGTTGCTTTCTTTTTCCCGGAGCAGAAACATCAAACACATCATGAGCATGTCTCCCTCCACCTCTCCTGCCCCTTCCACGAGTTACACCAACGCCTCCACGGTCAGAGGGTCTTGACCTTCCTCTAGGAGCAGCTCGCGGTCGACCGGAGATAGCATCTACCTGGGCATTAAAAACTACGGGCACGGGGACCAAAAAGGGGTCTTCCTCCATGAAACCATTCCCTGAAACAGCAGTGATAACCGGGTTTACTACATCACCTGTAGTAATTTCTTCAATATTAAGAGCCTGCACCTCCTGTAGCTGTGTTGAAGACTGGTACATGCTGCTAGTTCCACCGTGAGTCAGTGGTAGTGAATCTGGTCCACCAGTTGAAACAACAGTAGTCTGATTTGAATTTGACTCCAAAATATCTATCGAGGCGTCCCGAGAATGAGACCCAACGGGCAGCAGTCCCGTAGTGAACCCAGAAACAGCAACAGCTTCAGGACATGACCTGTAACGGGCAGAAGCTTGCTGTTGGGGCTGGGCATGACATGCAGACGAGACAGGAACATGGACCTGGGCGACATCGTGAGGACTGGGCATGACCTGGTCCGAATCTTGAGCGGGGTGAGGCTGGATGTCGTCGTGAGGAAGCAGCGGCAAAGTTGGGCGACATCGTGGAGGTGGTGAAGCTGGACGTCGCCCTGGAGGTGGTGAAACCCGACGGGCCCCTGGAGGTGAAGCTGGCCGTCGCCCTGGAGGTGGTGAAGCCACACGGGCCCCTGGAGGTGAACCTGGACGGCGTCCTGGAGGTGGTGAGGCATGACGGCGTCTTGAGGGTGAAGCCTGGGGGCGGGTTAACGGCGGTGCATTGCGGCGGAGTGGTGGAGAAGCATGGCGGCGGAAAGGTGGTGAATTCTGGCGGCGTAACGGTGGTGAAGGCTGGCGACGATGAGGAGGTGAAGGTTGGCGACCATGAGGCCCAGATTCCACAAAAGGAGAAGAGTTAAAGTCCGCCCTCATCCAGCCTGGATACTTGATTCGAATACGGTCAACAGCAGTAGCTAATCTCCGAGATTCGCAATCATTGTGAATATGACCTATAAGGCCACAAAAGGAACAAAAGACCAAGGGAAGCTTCTCATATTGAAAAGCTAGGTTTTTTAGAGGACCAAACTTATGTGTTTCCAAAAAACGAAGCAGTGGCTGAGTAATATCAATCTCACATCGGATTCTCATAAATTTCCCCACAGCAGATCCATCCGCATCAGTCTGCACATCCAAGAACTTTCCAAGGCCATTACCCACCCATTCTGCAGTCTCAACGCTCATGAAAAAAGGTGGAACACCATGGACAAGCACCCAAAAAGGGATCGTGTTAAACTCCATACACGAGGGATCCATCCCCGGAAAGGGCTCACGGAGGACCAACAAATACTTATCAAACAACCAAGGTGCTCGTTCAAAGACCCAAGCTTTCTCCGCCTCAGAATTAAACTGGAAAAGAAAGGTATTCTCAGCTAGGGTTTTAGTACGCAAACCTGACCTGATATTCCAAAGGCCTTGAAACAAATTTTTTGCATCAGATCGTGGGATACTCCTTGGAGCAAGGATCTTCCCAACGAGAGAACAACAGAAATCGGCATCCGATCGCTGAGGGCTACCCGGAACAACAGCCCTTTCACGATCGGTAAGTGTAAGTTTCGCGCACAAACTAGCAATGTCTTCCATCGGCTCAAAGGTGCTACCACACAATAAGATCAGGCCGCCTAAGACTCCCAGTTATCCTCCTCGCGACATGCACCAGCAGGTAATTAATCAATGATCTTCAATTAAATTTGATTTCGGCAGTCTGTTTTTGTTTAAGTCTGAAAGATTCTTCATTCTTCTTCCCAGCTTCAGTCTGAAAGATTCTTCTTCTTCCATATACCTACGAAATGAATTGAAAACATTCATTTATATAAAACATAGATATCAGAATTAATGTAGAATTAATATTATAGTCAATTAATCATGATCAATAGACTACATATTATTGGATAGATGATACAGTTGAATATGCTATAAACCAATCTCATACGTTTTCTATCATTTGTACCATCCAATTACTTACGCTTTAATGATTAAAATAAAATGAATATTTATTAATTTGTCGTGCATGTGATGATCTTTAATTCGAAAGCGCACGTAACATGCATGCACATATTTATAACGTTCACGCGTGCATAAAAGACACGCAAAGTTAACTAAAATTTTAAATACATGAATACTTAATCATGTTATCAATTATGGCCTACGCAAAGCTTTGCTCACTGTTTCTGAATTCTCTCCTCACTCTAATTAGTAAAATCAGCAAAACAGAGTTCTTTACTGGTAGAGACGGTTCCGTCCAAGTCACAAATTTAATGCGTTTAAAATGCATGATCGATTATCCGCCTTTAAACATAGTTACGAACTCGTAACTTCATTCAATTCTTTTTAAGAAAAAATTTACGGCATTTCTTAAAGGAATTCAAGGCGTTTAAAAAATTCGCCTTATATAAGAGTCACTTCTCATTAGCTGTTTCTCACATATATACTTTATAAGATGAAAATTATAAAGAGTTTGGTACTAAAACATCTTCTTTTCCTAATTAGGAACGGTACTCTAGGATTTTGATAAAAATCATTAGTAGTGGATTTCACTACTTGACGACAATATGGCTTAAATATATTACAGATTTTGTTATGTGGCGTGCCACATTAGTGAGTAGCTTACTCCTAATGTAAATTCATATATTTCCGGCAGCTGCAGGCTCATTGGCAGTCGAATCCACCAAAAGTGATGAGAATTATTTTGAGAATATTCTTACCACCTACCCATATGTTTCCGAATTTTCCCCACTCCTCTCATCAATGGACAAATAATACTCTCCGACCATTTATACTATGGTTTTTTTCCTAGTTTTTTTTAATATATATATATTTGGCATATATGCTGTTATATTCATTATGATTTGATTTTGTAATCTAATTAAAAATACTTACTACATATTTTAATGATAAACTATTTAATTTAAGTTTCCGTCTTATATCAAGTTTGTTTCATGCAATGCTGGAAAACTCTAACGATATTAATTAGGCCAAATTTGGTCGAGAATTGCTCTATACGGTGGTTACTGAATATTATAGGTTCCAATCGGTGATATGGGCCCTGGTCCATATCTAAGCTCCAGCCCAGAGAGTAGTCCGGTCCATGTGACGTCAGCTAGAATGGCGCTATCCGAGGATAGAGAGGACATGAATATGACACGTCCCTGGGTAAGGACAAAGAGGCATGACCACTGCCTCTGGGCTGGAGGCTGACCACTCACACCTATAAATACAGCCTTGGACTTGTGGAGAAAGGTATGTTCTATCAGATTAAACTCTCTCAATATATCCTTATTCTCTCTCCTATTCAAAGGCCCCCCTTTCATCATCACGCCGGAGTAGCTATCCTCGGGATACTCCGGGGCGTTGTTTTGTAGGTCTATTAGGTGAGAGCGTGCGAAGCACGGACGAAACCTCATCCGGACCGGAGACCATCCTTGTAGCCGGACCGGGACTGGAAGCTGGTAGTATCAGTTGGCACACCCGGTGGGACCTCACATTCCCAGTCAGAAGTTACGTCCATGCCGCGCGGACGACCAAGGAAGAACCCTCCTCCGCCGGAGGACTAAGCGGATGGAGGGCCAAAGACTAGAAGGGCAGCCGCAACGAATAGGGCTCAAAAGCTAGCGGCTGAGAAGGAACGAGTTCTCCGAGCCAAGGAGGTAGCAGCGGAAGCAAAGGCTGCAGCTGAGGAACATCGACGATAGCGCTTGGCAGCGGAGAAGGCTAAAGGAAAGAAGGCAACTACGGAACGGATGCTGGCTGAAATACAGCATGAGAACAGGAAGAGACTGCGGGCTGCGAGGGAGGTGGAGAAGCAACAGCAGTTCGGAGACCGTGCGGAGTCGGAAGGAGACATTGATGATTTGGAAGGAACGGAGGACATGGGGAATCCGGAGGAGTACGACACGGAGGAAGAGTACGACGCGGAGGGAAAGGACGCTCAGAGTCGATCGGGGAAGGGTCGATCAGGGCGGAGGGCCGGCACGGAGGAACGTGAGCGCCATAACTCTAAGATTGGAGGCAGTATCCTGAGAACAAACGTGGCAGAGTATCAATAGTTTCAAGCGTGGAAAGCGGCTCGTCAGGCCACAGCTTGACTAGATATGCCTCCTCCGGGAAAACAGGGTCAAGGACCAAATTCGTTTCCGGGCCAACCACAAGCAAACAACAGTAGACCACCGGCCTGAACCCGAATGCACCACCATACTGGGGAGCGCAAGCTCAACAAGCCTATGGGATGCGTGCTCCCGGAGGACCTCAGCAGATGATAGTCGGAATTCAACCTTCCGGAGGGGGATTTCCCGGAGGTTTTGGATTTCAGACGCCTTTCTGTCCGGACTCCATTGAAGACCGTCTGAATCACCTCATCGAACGGAATGGAGTCGGACCACAATCACCTTGGATTCCGGAAGTGCTGAGCTTCAAATGGCCATCTGGAACCAAGGCTCCGGACGAGTTTGTCCATACTTATTCAATGGGGAGGGAGACCCAGAGGAGTTTGTCCATACTTATTCAAGTATCATGTATGCGAGGGACATCCCCGAGGAGCTGCAGTGTAAGATGTTACCCTCATATCTAAGAGGGAACTATTTAGCATTGTTCAAAGGTCTGCCAAACGGCACCCTCCGGCATTTTTGGGACTTCGCCATTGCTTTGGTACGGCGCTACTAGGCTATGAAGCACACATTCGTAAACTTGGCCACAATTTTAGAAATGAGGCAGCTAGAGACGGAGACGGCTTGGGAGTTCTACACCCGATACATAGCAGCATCGATGAAGGTGGTCGACCGACACTTGCAGGAGAAGGCTATCATCCATAACTTTGTGAACGGTTGAGAGACAACACCTTCTACATCAAGCTCATGAAGAACATGCCGACATAGTATTATCACCTCCAGTTGGTGGTGGAGATGCATTGTACGGTGCATGATGCCAACTAGGTCCGGATGACCACTGTGGGTTTCTTCGAGCAGAGGACCCTCACGATTACAGGAACCCAGACCGCGGCTGCCCGGACTCCGGCCCGGAATGATCAGGTCAGGCGCTTACCTGCTCCAGCAGCAGCGGTCCAGGCTTCGGCAGCAGTTGCTCGGCCTACTTACACTCCCCTCTCCAAAACCCGTACAGAGATCCTCGCTGTCCATCGAGGTCTGTTTACGGATCCGCAACTTATCGTTGGTGTACCAGCACCGGCGAACGCGGACAAGTGGTGCGAGTTTCATAAGTCACATGGCCATCACACGGAAGGGTATAGGGCGCTCCGTTTGGATATCGAAAGGTTGATTGGCGCAAGCCAGTTGAGGGACTGTGTAGCGGGCAATGCACGGCAAGCAGCGGCTCCGGCCGCCGCAGCTGGACAGGGAAGAAAGAGAAATTGGAGGAACAACCGTCCTTGGGGCGGAAACCAAGCCAACCCTGCCAACCCGGCTCCGTGTCAAGCCGCACCAGCGCAGGCACCCGCTCTGCCCCGGATGATTAATGTGATCAACGGCATAGTTGGGGACGGACTCAACCTATATGACAGCGATCAAGGCTAAAAGCAGATATGTGCCTCCGGGCGAGATACAAGAGAAGAGGTTCAAGGCAAGTGAAACCATCACCTTTTCGGACGAGGACCCGGTGCCTCCCCGGGTTCCTCACTCCGATCCGATGGTGGTGGTTGCAGACGTGGAAGGGGTGCTGATTAAGCTAGTGTTCATAGACGATGGGAGCAGCGTGGAGATCATGTTCGTAGGATGCTTTGATCAACTCGGGATTTGGCGACAAAACTTGAAACCGTGTCATTCGCCTCTATCAGGGTTCACCGGACGGACCGTCCACCCACTCGGTGTCATCCCTTTGAAAGTTACTTTGACGGATTTCCAAGATCCGACGAAGCGGACAACGGTGGAATGCAATTTCGCCATCGCTGACGCGGTGTCTCCTTACAACATGATAATTGGAAGACCATGGCTGTCACAGGCGCGGGCCATCTGCTTGCCATTCCATCTGATTATGAAGTTTCCCACGGAGAACGGCATTGCATCTGTCCGGGGACACCAATAGACCGCCCGGAGTTGCATGATCACCGCCGTCAAGGATGCACGATCCGGAGAGGGCCAGTTGAAGCTGTCCGACCCAGATAAGGGAAAAGCCAGTGCGAGCCTGGTAGGAGCAATTCATGGAGAGTCACCATCAGACGAAATGGAGAACATGATGGTCGGTCAGAAAGGAGTAGTAAGTGTGGGAAAGAACCTCTCGGATGACGTGAAGGAAGAGTTGCGTCACTTAGGGCTGTACAACCGGGTCAACCCGGGCCGGCCCGGCCCGGACCCGGAATATCTAAAAATTTTGGACCGGGGCCCGGCCCGGTTGGACTGTTTCTTGAACCGGACCCGGTCCGGAATTTTTCCGGGTTTGACCCGGATCGGCCCGGTTACAACCTCTATTACACTTTTTTTATTATTATAAAAAGAGAATGTTTCCATCAGGAATCGAACTATGGACCATTATGTAACAATCTCCTTACCACTAGACCACATTTCTTTTTGTTATTAAATTGTGTGATTAATAAATATATACGGATATTAAATTTATTTTAAAATTAAAACACTAACATAATGCTTTTGGTGAGATTTGAACTCTGGTTGTTTAATACAAAATGACAAGTTTTACCATTAGAACAAGATTAATTATGTGTAGTAACTGCATATCTATAATATATATAACCGGGCTCCCGGGTTGACCCGGAAAAATCCAGGTTTGACCCGGATCGGCCCGGAATCCGGAATGGACAAAAATGGTGACCCGGGGCCCGGCCCGGAATGCAAAAAATCCGGGTCCAGGTCACCAATTCCGGTCCCGGGCCGGGCCATTTTTCCGGGTTGACCCGGTTCATGTACAGCCCTAGCGTCACTTGCTGGCGGAATATGAGAATGTATTTCCATGGGGAACGGAGGACTTGACTGGTGTTCTGGAGGAAATCACCGTTCACTGGCTCAATGTCTTCCCGAAACTGAAACCCATACGGCAGAAGAAGAGACCTCTTGCTCCGGAGCACGTGGAGGAAGTCCGAGCGGAGGTGGGAAGATTGCTGAGTGCCGGAATCGTGGAGGAGATATCCTATCCGGGTGGATAGCAAACCCAGTTATGGTGAAGAAGCACGATGGCTCATGGAGAATGTGTATTGACTTCATAGATCTGAACAAGTGCTGCTCGAAAGACAGCTATCCGCTCCCCTCCATTGATCAGCTGGTCAAGGCCATTACTGGTTACCAAGTGTTGGCATTCTTCGATGCGCACCGAGGGTATCACCAGATCATGATGACCAAGGATGACCGTCCCAAAACATCTTTTATTACTGACTTCAGTACTTTCTGTTACAGGAAAATGCCTTTCGGACTGAAAAACGCAGGTGCAACATACCAGAAGATGACAAGCTTTTCTGAAACCAGATGAGACGGAACCTGGAGGTTTACGTGGACGACATGGTGGTTAAGAGCCGGAGTTATGAGTCTTTCCTGTCGAATCTTCGGGAGATGTTCGACGTGCTCCAGACGGTGAACCTCAAGCTCAGTCCCGGAAAGAGTACCATTAGAGTCGGAGCAGGGAAATTCCTCGGTTTCATGGTGTCAGCTCGTGGAATCGATGTAAATCCGGAAAAGATATCGGCGCTCATGGAGATGCCACCTCCGAGAGGGGTGAAGAACGTGCAGAAGTTAACCGGATCGCTGGCCGCTCTGAGCCGATTCCTTGCTCGGGGGGTAGAGAAGCAGCTCTTGTTCTTCAACATACTTCGTAGGGCCAAACCATTTGAGTGACGGAGGCATGTGATCAAGAATTCACAGATCTAAAGGCCCATCTGGCAAGCCTCCCTACCCTATCCAAACCACTGCCCAGAGAGGAACTCTTTATGTACATAGCTGCAACGGAGCATGCTATCAGTTCTGCCTTAGTCCGGGAGGATGGTAAGGTTCAGCGTCCGGTATACTTTGTGAGCAGGGCGCTCCAAGGCCCGGAAAAAACGTACACCGCTTTGGAGAGGTTGATACTAGCCCTGGTTCACGCCTCTCGGCGCCTCTGGCCGTATTTCCAAGGACATCCGATCACGGTTCTGACAAACCATCCATTAAGACAGATCACGCTGAAACCGGAAGCCTCCGGTAGGATGATGAAATGGGCAGTGGAGCTCGGAGAGCATGAGATCAAGTATCAGCCCCTGAAGGCCATCAAAGGACAAGCCTTGGCGGATTTCTTGGTGAAAATGACTAAGCCGTCGGGAGATCCGTTCGGATCGGAACCACCCTCCGACAGATGGAAGTTGCATGTGGATGGATCGTCTCATGCAAGTCGTGGTGGGGCAGGGGTATTGCTCACCTGTCCAAAGGGAACAGAACACAGATATGCCATTCAGTTCAGCTTTCGAGCGACAAACAACGAGGCAGAGTACGAAGCGCTCTTAGCCGGACTCCGACTGGCGTTGGAGGTAGGAGTCACGGATGTAGAAGTCTACAGCGATTCTCATATAGTGGTTCAGCAAGTGAACGGAGAATACGAGATGAAGGAGCAGAGCTTGCAAAGGTACCTCAAGGCGGTCAAACCATTACTGGCTAAGTTCCGCAGCATTACTGTGACGCAGATCCCCCGTGAAGATAACGGTAAGGCGGACGCTTTGAGCAAGCTTGCTTCCTCGGAAATCAAGCCAGATCCGGAGAGCAACTTGATGATGGAGACCCTGTCAGCTCGGAGCTACGATACCCCTCAGATTACAGCAGTAGAAATGTCGAAAGAGTCATGGATGATGCCTCTGTTTGAATATCTGCAGCACGGCAAGCTCTTGGAGGACAAGGCATTGGCGGAAGGCACCACGATACACCGTTTTGGACTGATCCTTGCTCAGACGGGGATACCTCTAACCATAATTAAGATGCGTGGACTCGGACGAGGCAGATCGGTTGGTAAGGGAGATGCATGGGGACCAAACGGCAGCCACCAGGGTGCACAGACCATCGCGAGGAAGATAATGTGTACGGGTTATTACTGGCAGACCCTGTTTGAGGATGCACAAAAGTATGTCTGCTCCTGTGTGCAGTGCCAGAGGTTTGCTCCGCTCATCCACGTGCCTCAGGAAGAAAGATTCGGGATCACCGGCTCGTGGCCCTTTGACCGATGGGGCATTGATCTGGTGGGGCCCTTCCCCTCCGCTCCGGGAGGATTCAAGTACTTGATAGTAGCGATCGATTACTTCAGCAAATGGGTGGAGGCGGAACCCCTCACAAACATCCGTGGCAACACTTGCGTCAAGTTTTGTTGGAAGAACATCATTTGCCGTTACGGAATTCCCAAGTATATTGTCACGGACAACGGAGCTCAGTTTGAAAACGACCCGTTTCTGTCCTGGTGCAAGGAGTATGGAATTACGCAGCGGCTCACCTCCGTCTACCATCCACAGGCCAACAACCAAGTTGAAGTTACGAACCGAGCAGTGGTGAATGAATTGAAGACCCGTCTGCAGGGGGCACGAGGAAATTGGGTGAATGAACTGCCCAGTGTCCTTTGGGCATACAGGACGACTGAAGGATCCGCCACGGGCGAATCACCCTATAGCCTGGTATACGGAGCGGAGGTAGTCATACCAGCCGAAGTGGGAGTCACCAGTCTCCGGACCCTCGCTTGGGATGAAGATTAAGCCGGGCGGAGCTCTCCACTCGGATCAAGCAGGCTATTAGACTTGGATCTTTTGGAAGAAAAGCGGGAACAAGCAGCGCTGCATGAGGCCAAGGTAAAGGAACGAGTGAAGCGTTATCACGAAAGACGCGTCAGGAAGGAGTCATTCGTCCCCGGAGATTGGGTGATGCGGAGGAACGACAAGAGTTTGCAAGAGGCTACCGGCAAGATGGCACCAAACTGGGAAGGGCCATATCAAGTCACAACTTCATTTCTGGGCGGGAGTTATGAGCTGGCAGACTAGTCCGGACGGGCTATCCCCAGAAGGTGGAACATCACCAACCTTCGGAGGTTTTACGGAACTTCCTGAATAGGTATGCTTTCCGGTAAAGTTTATAGCTCCGAGTCCTCTGGTTAGGGTTGAGCCTAGGGCCCCATTTTGTTTTATTCACCATGTACCTTACTTCGGCTCCCAGAGGCAAAGGGTATGTCCGGCCGGAGTCCACTTGGTTTAATGAATGAAGAGCTTGCAGATTTTATACTTGTTTATTTTTAATTCCGAACGATTAAATTCCTCCGTATCGTTTGAATAAACTGACGAGGGTAAGCAAAGTAAAAACGAATAAATTTCTCCGTATCGTTTGAATAAACTGACGGGGGTAAGCAAAGTAAAAATGAATAAATTCCTCCGGATTGTTTGAATAAACTAACGATGGTAAGCAAAGTAAAAACGAATAAACAGTTTGATCAAACAACAAGATGAAGCGCTTGAACAAGCTAAATCTTAAAAGGAAAGAGAAAACACATTTGGATAAATGATACATTTGAATAAATAAAATACGCCACGGTCCGGATGGACTAAGTGTATAGACTAGGCCCGAACGGACCGGTATACAAATACAACAAATACAATGGTACAATCTATTAAGTCCGGACAGACTAAGATACAAAGAAAAGAACCTATTAATACTTGGGTCAATCTATGTCCCAATTGATAGGAGAAGACGTAGGCTCCGGAGTAGGAGGCTCCGGAGAGGGTATCATGGCACCATTTTCCGGAGAAAGAGGTTCCGAACCTTGAGGACCTTCGCCATGATTTTCGGCGGCAGGATTCCGCTCTGAATTTTCAGGATCAAGATCGTGGACCTTGGCACCGCAGGTCTGACCCGCCTGGCCCAGGTACGGAAAGGGAGGGATTGGCGGAAGTTCTGATGGACCTGCTGCATCCGGGTCGGATCCGAATATACCATCAGAGTCCGAGTCGGAGGATTGCACCGCTTCCTTAGTGACTTTAGCTTTTCAATTGCCTTTAGTAGAGGGTCCGGCCCTCGACTGGTGCAACGGGTTCCTGCTGGGATACCGTGACGGAGAATGAATCCGGACGGGAACCTGGGGACGGTGCGCTTGTTGGGTACCTCTTCCCCTCGTCATTCTATTAAGGAGACAGTTGAGGTTCCGACTATTTCCGCGACGGGCACCTTGGAGATTCCCCCGGAGTCCCCGCCTCCCTTTGCCTTGACCCCGGCCCCGGGTGTGAGCCTGCCGGTGCCTCGCTAATTCAGCTAACTCCCTAATGATAAAGGGACAGATGATAGAAGTATCTTGCCGAAACTGCTCCACACGACGAGCAGACTCTTCCGGATCGACAGATACCTGGATACCAGCATACCTCTCGAAAGTGAAGTCCAATGCCACTTGACTCGGAATGAGTACAAGTGAAGGAGGGAGAGTACTGCTGGCATGCATCCATTTCCACCATTCGATAGCCTCCTCGAACGCTGGACGGTAGCGGGATTCCCGGTCATTCTATCCAAACCTGAACATCCGGACGATCAACGCACTTACATCACGAGGGAAGTCGCGGTATATGGTCGGAGAAACAAGTCCGAGTCGTAGTCCGGTAAGATGGTATGACAACTGCAAAGTCATCAGATTATCCCTAAGGACCATCACTCGGCCGGCCAGCGCACGATTCTCTTCCTCCAACTTCAGATAATCTCGCTAGAAATCCGTCCGGCTAGCCAACAATTTCAACTTCTCGCTGTAGAAGGGGAGCACGGACCACACCAGATCCAACTCGGTTTTCAGCTTGGCCTTAAAGTCTTCATGTTCAGCTTGTAACATGGAGATCGTCTCATCCGCGTCAAGGGTTGCACTGATCCGTTCGCGAGCAAACTCTTGGCACTGAGACAAGGTACCAAACTCTTCAGATATTTCTCTGAGGCAAGCGGCCAAAGATGGAATATCCGGAAACTCTTCTATTAGAGGCTACATTCGGGATCGGATGAGAAGTTTGCGAGTCTGTTCCCCTTCCATAGTCCATCCGGAGAGTTCCGCCTCCAGCTCCACGCATCTGGGGCACGGAGGGCTCGTCGAATGAGAACTAGCCGGCAAAGAACACTCATCCGCACCTCCGGTTCGGAGCACAGGACCCTGACCTCTCGGCTACGGTCATAAAACAGAGTTATGAATAAAAAGACGACACGAGACGGAAGTAGAAAAAATTCGTTTTATAAGAAAAAAAACAGTTACATTATCCGGAGGGTTGTCATCCCCATTCGAGTCGTTGCTACCGTCATTCCTACACTAAACAAAAGAAGATCAGATCTAGTTGGACGGAAGCAACTACAAAAGATTACAAAATAAAAGCTAAGGAGTATGATCTACATCTGTCTCCTCGCTATCCGAGCCGATATCCTAATTGGCACCAGCACCACCTCCATCCCCGCCACCATTATCCTCATCCGCTTCATCTTCATTGGCATCCGGAGGAGGAAACATATTCAAAACGTCCAGATACTTGGCCCTGACGGGTGATTCATGGGCAGTCCTTTTTGTGGAGGGATGCACCTCGACACTCAGGTTCACCAGCCTTTCGTCGAAAGCACGGATGGCTTCAACGGACACCGTCTTCGGACTCCCCTCAGGATCCGCCTCGAACATCTCAAGCACGGAAGACTTCATCCTCTCAACGTAGCCTCGGTAGAACTGGTCCACATCGTAGTTATACTGATCAGCAGCTCTCGGAAGATAGTAGCTCTCGGTGAAGATAGTAGTTAAACGGACCCCGCTTACTCTCCGGAACCCAACCCCTCATTTTCTGATAAACTTGGCAGGCGGAGAGCTTGTTTGAGGAGCGAAGCAGTCCTATCAGACCTCAAACGCCTTTCTCCGGTGCACTTTATCGGCAATGGCAACGCACAACTCCCGCTGCGCAGACGGAGAGGCAAGAGTCTCCAGCTCCTTGATCCGAGCATCCGCCTCGGTGGCCCGGATCTTCGCCGCTGCAAGGTCGCGGGTGAGGTTCCCATTGCTCATCTCAAGCGAGCTGATCTTTTGAGAGAGCCTCGTATTCTGGACATGGTAGGCCTGGTTAATGGCCTCGGAGACTCCAGGAGAGGAGATCAAATAAGCAGCAAAATCCTAAAAAATATAACACATGAGAAATACAATCAATTAATTCCATACCGGGGAATGAAACATAACTCACCCGGCCAGTCTGGCTCCGACCGCTGCTCTGAGTGGTCTCCTTGCCCGCTTCACTAGCCGGATCGACCACTCGCCTATCCGTAACCTTCTTCTTCTCTCCGTGAGGATCACCCGCGCGAGAGTTCTGGCTGCCCTCCGGCTTCCGGGGCGTCGGAGGTTTCTTGAGTTTTAAACACTTTTGGAGGGGATTAGGATCCTCTTCATCTTCGGACGACTGGGGACCCTGAACAACAAGGGCTACAGCCCTATTTCCAGCCAATTCCGTAGCCGCATCCAAATTCTCCTTGGCCGGATGTTGCTCACCTCCAACGGTACCAGCCTTGATTGCGGTCTCCTTCGCCTTCTTGACCGCGACCTCCTTCTCCTTCTTTGTTTTCTCCTCATTCGAAGCCTGCACACGCTTCCTCTTCTTCTCAGCTTCTGCTGCATTTTCTTGTGGGGTTTTCGTGCCGGTCCCCGAACCGGTTGGTGGCTTATCTGTCTTTTTTCATCCTGCCCGGTCCTGTCGGAGGATCGGCGCTGTTTTCTACCACAGGATACACTGCAAACATCCGGAACGGATGAGACACAAAAACATACCAATAAAAATGAAAAGAAGGGTGGGAAGCAAAGATCGACTTACGGGCCGGATCCCTGCTAACGTAAAAGCGGCACTTGGTGAACACCTCCGGTTCATACGCCCTTAGAGGGAAGACGTACTTCCCTTTCCAGAAGCTATTTAGATCAAGCTGATTAAAGCTCAGCTTCGCGATGTTCTCCTCTTGTCCCTCCGGACTGAACACCGTCTTCTCCTCCTTCTTGGCATCGTGGTTCCAGCTAGGACACGGATATTTGTCGGTGTCAAAGGTGAAGTAGCACTTCTGCCAGTTGGAGTAGTTGTCGCGCCGACCCCTGCAACAGTCCTTCACCCCCTTCCGTCTCTGAAAGGTAAAGATCCCTTCATCCTTAGTGTCATCCAAGTGATAGAAGGCCCGGAACAGTTCCAGAGACGGCGTCACCCGCAACGGTAACAGTTGAGAAGAAACGCCCGGACTATGGAAACTTTGTTAGGCTGCAGCTGAGCCGGAGAAATGTTGAAGTGGTCAAAGATGGAGGTGAAGAGAGGGGAGAGGGGGAAAGTGATTCCGTACAGGAAGTGACTCCGAGGGATAGCTGCCACTGTAGTATGATCCCCCTCGAATAGGCTCAACCCGGAATCGATAACAAGCGGAACCACCATTGCCTGAACTAGCTCTCTTACGGCCTGACTGATGTCCATGTCATCGCCCTCGACTGGATCATCCTTCTCTGGCACTGGGTTTACACCCACCTGCACTTCTCCGCTGGACAAACCGGCGCGGCACTCATTCTCTTCATTTTCTTTAGCCATGATATGAGTGGTAGAAATATGAAGAGGAAAGAGAATATGAAGATGAGAACATTGGAAAACGGGAGAAGAAAACAAGGGAATGAAAAGTGAAAATGATTGGAAGGGTACACTATTTATAGAAGCAAAGTTAGCAGAAAAGAAGGGCCGGGTCCCAAGGCGACATGATTGCTATCTTGAAAATATAAACAAAATTTCTTGAATAGACAACTCATTTATGACGCAGCAGAACGCCTCATAAATGCGCTTGCAAACACGCGCACAGGAAGGCTAAGCGCCCAACGCGTACCCAGACGCATAACCCAGGAACAAGGCTCCGGGTCGGATTGCATGCCTCGGGGCGGATCCCATTAATAAACCTAGACGTGATGAGACACGGGATCCCTCCTCCGGATCGGTTACCTCTGGACGGATCCAATGTCTTGGGGGGCTAGGGGTGATATGGGCCCTGGCCCATATCTAGGCTCCGGCCTAGAGAGTAGTCCGGTCCATGTGACGTCAGCTAGAATGGCGCTATCCGGAGACAAAGAGTACATGAATATGACATGTCCCCGGGTAAGGACAAAGAGGCAGGACCACTGGTTCTGAGCTGGAGGCTGACCACTCACACCTATAAATACAGTTTTGGACTTGTGGAGAAAGGTATGTTCTATCAGATTAAACTCTCTCAATATATCCTTATTCTCTCTCCTATTCAAAGGCCCCTCTTTCATCATCACGCCGGAGTAGCTATCCTCGGGATACTCCGGGGCGTTGTTTTACAGGTCTATTAGTGAGAGCGTGCGGAGCACGGACAAAGCCTCATCCGGACCAGGACTGGAAGCTGGTAGCATCACCAATAACATGATATCTTTTTGTTGGTTGCTTTTTTCCCTAGTTTCATACAATTTTGAAGAATCGGATGTCATTAGATGAATTCAGTTTGATCATACTAGTTAGACGGAGTTCGACAAATTGGCTAGATAAATAATTTGCATATTTTTGCAAATTTTTCTCATTCAAGAAGTATTCTACTAGATTCGAGACATGCAGACTACTACTTCACATATTGGTTTTATAGCTTGCTTATGAGTTATAACTTGAACTTGCAATTGGGAAACAATGCAACTTTCCATATACATAAAATCTTTTAATGCAACTGTGTATTTCATTAAATGTTTTTTGTGTATTGTAATAGTATCAATATCACATATAATTGATATGATCGTTTGTGTAAGCTGGCATTTCTTGTAGTATGATCAAACTTACAAATTCTGTGCCGCTCACTCACATACGATTTAATTATAAAAATACACTGGCCGTTTAACTTTTGTCTAAAAGTAACTGTGTTAAATGGACCTTGGAGTTAGAAGCCATGCACACAAACATGACATTTTGTAAGCTGGCATTTCTTGTAGGCTACTCACTCTGACCAAAAGATATTGGCACTTCTCTTTGTGAACAAGAATTAAGGAGATATTAAAAAAGGAATTGGAATTCGTGCTGGTGTGCTTTCTCTCTCTAGCGGCGATAAAAAGCCCTAGGGCTTAGAGATCGAATCGGTCGGATGAAACTTTGGACAAGCGCACGGAAAATCGCACGGACAGATATCCACACACAGACAGGCCATCAAACAGGTACACATCAAACTGCGTTGGAACCAATACGGAGTTAAAGCTGCTCTCTCCCTCCCTGGCAGTGACCTAAGCCTAGGGTTTAGGGAGTTTCAATCAGACGGAAAGATACACAGATTGTCAACGATCAATATCAACAATCGGAGACATGGACGGCACTGCGGACATAGCACAACTGTACCAGAACCTCAAGCTAACAGCTGAGGAGGATGAGCCGCTGGAGATCGTAGGAGATGGAGGGTTTACGGAGGGTTTTCACCAAATCCTTGTGGGGAAACTCATTACTCCTAGAAGGATTCTGCACGAGACAATCTAAACCATATTCTCAGGAGTATGGGATATGAGACAATCTTTGAAGGTTAGAACACTACATGATAATGTTTATCAATTCGAGTTTCCGAATATTGCTGAAAGGGAAAGGGTTTTCAAACTCCAACCATGATTTATGGATCGGAACTTGTTGCTACTCAAGAAGCCGATTGAGGGTATATGGTCGCTTCGGAGATGGCTTTTGACAATGCACAATTATGGGTACATGCTTATAGGGTTCCGACAGGTTTTTTCACTGTCTCGGTGGCGGAATCAGTTGGGAACCGGATTGGGAAGTTTATAGAAAGGGGAAAAAAGCCAACACAAAGAAGCCGAGAAAAAGTGCAAAGAACAGTGCCAATGGATGAAACACCACTGATGGATTATGGTTCGGGGATGGAGGGCACGGAGAAGGTCACACGACCAATAGAGAATGCGAAACATGTATAACAGAGGAGGAGATGAATGGAACACATGAAGCAGCCGGTAGGATGGGTGTCTCCTACGAACAAACAGAAAGAATATGGCAAGAGCAAGAGGACAAACGAAAACATAAGAGATATGCTGAATATTTGGCAAGAAGGAAGTGGTTCCAAGAATGAAATTTGGGAAAGAAAACTTCATATGAATAACAGCAGAAAATGATACATCGGGTTGTATGAACGAACACCCCCACCGGCGACTTCTCGATGCTCTCTCAACAATTGGAACCTACTGATAAAATAATGGCAGCCAGAAGGAAATTTTTTCATGAAAAATCGGTTTTGCGGGAGTGCGGATAAACCGAGAGGACCCAAGGAAGAGAGCTATAGAGGATGGATTAAATCATATCAAGGTTATATCCGGTATGGATTCAAACGCATTCCTCAAGCAAGACGATATCCATGATACTGCAACTCAAAAGATCTCGGCGGAAGCAAGGAAGCAGAAGGAAATAATAGATATGGATGAGCCCGATAAAAATAAAGATGAGGTGCTAGTGAAGTAACAAGGATAAGGAGGATGAAGAAAATATTGTTGTCACTTGGAAGCAGGATCAGTCTATGTAATTACCAGAAAGGAGAATGCACAGGAAGGGGAACAGTCGTAGCATGGGAGTATGACCAAGAATGTTGTGGCAATGCATGAAGGGACACGTAAGGACAACTCCAAGCAATTGGGAATCAGAAAAGAGGTGAGGGAAGAGAAACAACATGAGAATGGTGGGGATAGCTCCAAACATGTGGAAAGCCGACAAGTGACAGAAGTTCCTATTGCAGGGGACAACTACAGGCCACTGAAGTGTTAGGCCAAGGGAAGGATGATGGTTTGCAAGGGGGCTCTCTTGCATGTACTGGTGGAGATAATCCCATGTATATGCTAGTGGAGACCGCACACAACAAGACATAGATCAACGAAATGGAGGGACCATGAAGATGGACGGGACGCCAGGAAGGGTGGGCCGTGATATTCAAGTGATCCAGCAGGGCAAGTTGCATGAGATGTACCACGCCACTGGACTGATTGGTCAGGAGGAGCAGTAAAGGAATTTGCACCCAGTAAGAGAGCAGATACCAATGAGCCAATTTTTAGAAGATGTTACTGTGGAGTTTGATACACCAGCCAGGGATATAGCTAAGCGGATTGCAAAGACGAAACGATCTAAGAAAAAAGGGCAGAAGGATAGCACACGCCAGAAAGTATGCTCCTTGGAAGGCAGAAAGGTAGTTACTAAAGGTTCAGACGTGATCGTACAACCAACAGGAGCAGGGGTTCCAAAGACAGGAAAGTTTCTTAATAAGAGAGCACGTACAATGGGGTTAGCCGTGGAACGTGAGACAATCGAAATTGACAGTGAAGAAGACTTCCACCCTATGGTAGTTCAGCTAGACAGGTCGCCTATTTGCGGGAGAGGAGATAGAGAATTCGAATGGGAAGGGAAAGCAGATAGTGGAGAGTACACCAGATAGAGCAACCTCAACCGTGGTAGGTTCAGGCAAAGAACAGGTAGAGACTGGTTTCCAGTCCTGCCAAGGCCAATGAATATTCTAAGTTGGAACTGCCGAAATTTGTCAGGCTCTGGTCCGGTAGCTCAGGCAATTCGGAAATTGCATACCATGGTACGCTTGAAATCATCTTTTACAGTTTTTCTTTGTGAAAAAAAGTGTTTGGATACGGATATAGAAAAAATAAAAATTTTGTTTGGGTACAATTGTATTTCAGTAGAGTCGCGAAGCTAATCTGGTGGTTTAGCATTGTTATGGAGAAAAAATGTTTCTGTTAATTTGATATCAAGATCATTGCGCTATATTGATGTTCATGTTACTATGCTGGAACAAGATTTCAGGGTAAATGGAATCTGTGGCGAGCCATGTCTGGCGAGAAGAAGGAATTGGTTGGAGGTGTTCAAAAGATTGGGGAATTAATCCAACACCCCTTGGATTTGTCTAGGGAATTTCAACGAGGTCCTAACCCAAGCTGAAGCGGTGGGATCAGGACCTAGACAAGAGTGGCAGATGGTCTGCTTCAGGGATGTGCTTGACCATTGCGGGCTATTTGATATGGGATACAGTGGTCCAAAATTTACCCGGAGCAGATGCACGGAGAAGCTAGACACGAAAAGGAGCCGCTTGGACAAAGCCATAGGGAACTAAGAGCTACATGATTTGTTCCCTTGGTCGGATGTTAGTATTATTCCTATGGTTCACTCAGACCACATGTTCATCTTTGCCCAGCTTAGGGTTCAAGATCCGATGGCAGGCAGGCACAAAAAACGAAAGGGATTCAGGTTTGAGGCCAAATGGATCAAGTCCGTGGAGTTTGACAAGATAATCTAAAAGAGTTGGGATTCTCAAAATGCACTTTTGAACGTGAAATTGGAGAACTGCGCCATGGGGCTAGTGAGATGGAGTAAAGAGGCTACATCCAAAAGAATGAAAGACATCAGGAACGAGCTACATCAGATTCAGAGCGATGACATTGATGAAGTAGCGCAGACAAAATCAAGGAGCTGAAGCAAGAGTATGGCTTTCTTCAGGAAGCGGAGGCAATACAATGGAAGCAGCGGGTAAAACAGCATTGGCACAAGGAGGGAGACAAGAATACCAAATTCTTCCACAGATGGGCTACCAAGAGAAGAAAGGCAAATCAAATACATGGATTACGGGATGCAAACCAGGAACCGAAGCAAGATGAAGACAGTATAGAAAGGATAATCCTTGACTACTATGGGGGCCTTTTCTCTACATCAAATCTTTCACCGGAACAAATGGGGAATGTGCTAAGCAGGTTGCAGGTGAAAATTAGCCCGAACATGGCTAACAGCCTCACGAGACCATACACGGCAGTGGAGATAGAGAAGGCGGTGAAACAGATGCACCTGTACAAATCACCGGGACCTGATGGGATGAGCCTGATGATAACCAAAAATTATGGAAAATAGTTAAACGAGATGTAATCACTTCTGTTCTAGGGTGGTTCTTGAATGAGGGATCATTCTAGAAGAAAATGAACTTCACACACATAGTGATGTTTCCAAAGATGGAGAAACCAGAGCTGATCACACAGTTTCGACCCATCAGCCTCCAGCCTCTGTAATGTCATCCATAGGATTGCTTTGAAGGTGATGGATAACAGAATGCGACCAATCATCCCCAGAATCATCTCGGAATCACAATCAGCGTTCATCCCAGGGAGGCTCATCACAATGCATCACACTGTGAAAGGAAGAAAAAAAGGTAAACTTGGTCATATGAGCGTCAAACTGGATATGAGTAACGCGTTTGACAGGGTGGAGTGGAGCTTTGTACTAGCAGTATTGCAAAGGATGGGATTCCCAAAGCAGTTCGTACAACTGATCAGAACTTGCTCGACTACGGTAGCATTCTCCTTCATACTAAATGGAAACGAGTTGGGGCATCTTCAACCTCCGAGGGGAATTCTCCAAGGTGACGCAATCTCACCATATCTATTTATTATATGTTCGAAGGTGTTCTCTATACTTTTGAGCGACCTTCAAGCAGTAGGGAGAATACTTGGAATTGGAGCCTCGAGATACGATCCAAGATAAACCACCTATTCTTCGTTGATGATACTTTACTATTCGGAGAGGCTACAGAACAGGAAGCACGCCATCTACAATGGGTGATTGCATTTTTCGAGGAAGTCACATGTCAAAGAATCAACTCAGACAAGTCTGGTGTATTGTTTAGCCCTAATACTGATGAGGCAGAACGGAGAAAGATCTGTGAGGTGCTTGAAATCCCCCGGGGTGGATTCCCATGGCAAGTATCTAGGACTCCCATCAGAAATTGGCTAGAAAAAGATGCATATCTTCAAGTACATCAAAGAGAATATAAGGGTGAGGCTTGATGGGTGGAGTGAGAAGCATCTGTCCAAAGCAGGCAAGGAGATATTGATCAAATCGGTTCTATAGGCTAATCCAAGCTATGCAATGAGCTGTTTTAGTCTACCCGGGGAGCTGCTGGAGGAAATCAGGATCATGATATGCAAATTTTGGTGGGGTGGTGACCAAGATTCAAAGGGCAAGATACAATGACTCTCTTGGTCTATGCTTACGAGATCTAAAAGGAAGGGTGGCCTCGACTTAAGAGACTTAAAAGCAGAAAACATGACTTTACTTAGCAAGCATGCATGGAGAATCCTCACAAACCCGGGGTCTCTAATAGCGAGGGTATTCAAAGACCGTTACTTCTTAAAAAGCTCTATTTTAGAGGCAGATCCAGGTAACAGGTCATCGAATGCATGGAGAGGGATATTGAAGGGGGCTAAGTTGCTTGAACTGGGCATTCGAAAACATGTGAAGAGGGGCCCCATAAGCATAACACAGGACCCATGGTTTCCGACGACAGAGAACTTTAAGATCAGAGAGCCCAATGTTGTGCCAGGAATCCTAACCAAGGTCTCGGACCTAATTGATCCTGACACGGGAACCTGGAAGGCTGATATTATCAACCAGAGCCTCGGCTGGGAGGACACGCATGAAATATTTGCTATCCAACTCAACAACCAAAGAGGCAATGACATCTGGGTATGGCATAATGGACCAAATGGTAAGTTCACCGTCAAATCTATGTACTACACACTGAAAGAAAATGAAAGGTCCGAGTTCTTTCACAATCAACAAGGTGGAGCAATTGTAGATGATGGCATCTGGCCGAAACTCTGGAAGCTCCGTATTCCGGCACTGGCAAAGCATTGCATTTACAGACTGTGTAAGGCTTCTCTACCGACCTCAGAGAACTTAAGGAGAAGGACAATCCAACTTTGCGATGTTGAGGATGAAACTACAAGATATCTCTTCTTTGAATGTGACTATGCTAGCCGAGTTTGGAGAGTTTTGGGTCTTCACCATAAAATCATAGAGAGTGAACGAGCCAGAGGAGACGGATGGTTCAGACAGCTATTGATCGACAACGATGAAAAAATCAAAGAGCTGATTGCTATGGTTTGTGATGGATTTTGGTTCCAGAAAAACAAGAAGCTTTTTCAAGACAATAATATATCAGCGACCCTGTTGGCTGCATCAATTTGAACCACCCTGATCTCATTCGAAGAAGAAAACAAATGGCCGGAGCGAATTTCAGCGGTTCTGGAGGTCGGAAATTTACTGAGACCGCCAGAAGAAGGCAAGAGAATCATGTTTGGTGCAGGCCTGAGTAATGGAGGACTGGGATCAGAGTTGTAGCGGTAGAAGAAGACGGCACATTTGCTAGAGCTGTGGCTAAAGGAATGGAAGAAATTCTGGATCCTTTGTTCGCAGAAGCCCTAGCGTTGAAGGAAGCACTCGTGGCAGAGAAACTGGAGTGGAAAGATGTTGCAATCACAGGCGACTCGCTCAGTTTGGTACATATTATTCATGGTAAAGTAGAGCGTCCAGAGTTATGCAGAGACCTAGTGGCATGCATAAAATCGGAACTCATGAGACTAGAGATAAAGTGGCCCTGGTGGTTACCAAGGAACAATAACACAGATGCGCATTTGGTAGCTAGTTTTGCAAAACATAGTGATTTGATTTTATAGAGTGGGAATCCACACCAGAATTCCTTTTGTCAAACATTGTTGGACGTTTCTCCAGTATTTTGAGATGATATAAATATTTTCTTTCTTAAAAATAAAATAATTCAGGAGATATTAAATGATGGTTGGGATTGGATGAATTGGGTGTTTAATAAAAGTAATGGAGAATAACAATGTCAATCATACCACTTTTGGAAAGTGTCATTTAAATTTGAATGTATCATTAAAGCAAGCTTGGCATTAAATAAAAATCGGAGAGATTAGTAAAAATATATGTTTGTAGTTTTAATTGAATTGTAATATTATGTAGTGGTGTATGAATCACCTATATTCTTAATATTATTTGAGTATAAAAAAATCAATTAGAAACTCGCATGCAAGCCGGACTTAATATAGTAAAGCAATTACCTAATTTTTCATGTTCTGAACCCAAATTATAATTAGATTTATTTTAAATACAAAACAAGTCATGTCTTATTATAAGACCGTCTTATTTATTTGTTTGTCGAATTCAATATGCTACGTAATGAGATGAAAATATCAAATTCTTCGTACAAAACTAGGAATATAATTATTAAATAAAAATTTATTAGTATTTTTATGAGCCAAACAATCGAGGTTCCTGTGCGATCGCACTAATTGAGCTTTTCTATGGACCACAATAAATAAATATGTATATATATATATATACATATACATACATTTATGCGGAATAATTACTTAGATTCAAGACTAATATATATAACTCCAAACACTATATATTATTATGTAAAATTTTATTAAATTTATAATAAAATGAATTATGATTTGAGTATTATATTTTAAAATTTAAATATATTATGTTAATGTTGCCGTAGCAACTGAAAGAACATCAAAGCGACCAGGAGATCCATGGGAACATCCATTCCGACAATGAGTGTTGAGACATATGAAATGTACTGGCCATTGACACGTGTAGGAGTAATGCACCGTGTAACTATTCCAACGTCTGAAAGGTTTTTCTTCTTCCATGAACCTACAAAAAAAAGATTGAAATCTTTTATTTATGTAGCTAGCATATATAAAAAAGAAGTATTTGCAGAATTAAAGTTTCAAGAATAAAAAGAAGTTTCAAGTATCATACCATATATACATATAAATTTTATTCATGATCAAATAGTATACACATTTTTTGATAGATTATGATAATGTGCACATTTGAAATGAAATTTTGTTAATTTGTTGTGCATATAATGAATTTTAATTCGAGGTGCACGTCATATGCATGAACATATTTGTAACGTCATATGCATGCCTACAACATGCACACTCAAAATTAAATAGTAATTCAAATGGATACTTTATTTTGTTACCAGATCATGTTTTCATAACATTCCAGAAATCCATGACGATTAGTAGATTTCAATGTTTTCTTACTCATGTTTCTCTACGTATATAAAACAGGACGGTACTACCACACGCAGTTCCGATTTTGAAAGAACAATTGACGGATGTCGAAATTTAATGGTGTTTCTTCCCATCGGAATGGATACAATGATGTGCCCATAGGGATGAAGAAAAAAAAAGATTCCTTGCGTTATATCATGCACTTGTGATAATGGTATTGCATTAAATTCCGTAACATAACGGAAAATTTGAACATTTAGATAAAATTAATTTCTTTACTCGAATGACAATAAAGTTTGTGATTTCTGTTTACTATAAAAATGTCGATTTAATATGTTCATGTAATGCTGCAACTTGAAAATGACCCGTACAAATGTTTCACACTCTCTCTCATGTAAGATTTTTATCATTTGTGGCTCAGATAGAATATGTTATTTCAACAAATAAATGTACTGATTTTTTTATAAATATGGATACATAAATCCTCATATGCATGCAAAGTGTCTGCGAGCATATGAAGAAGTGAAATTAACATTCTTTCAAAATAATTTTGTTATTTTTTTTCCATATATTAAAAAACATGTAGCCTAAACTACAAGAATCATTTAGCTGGGTGTTCAGCATCCAGGCTAGACATAGCCCTCCGCTTAATCTCACGGAATCTACTACATCCCAAAACAATGAAAATGTGTAAGACTTTCCTATGCACTTAGTTAACTTTAGTATGGTGGCATTAGTTTTCATATGGAACAAGATGTAACAGTTATATTGGTACTGTCAGAGGATGCGTCGGTCCTTTGCAGTCTCATCTAAGTAGATTCATGTACCTCTAGGTGGTTGTTCTGGACCAACTACCGAAGTACCACATAGTGTAGCGATTGTCTCCATATTTTCATGATTCTTCATCGACTTCATGAATATCTCCATAGTGCTCTCGTAAATCTGCACCCCTGCAATAGATAGCTCCCCCTGCTCTATGCCCTCTACCCGGTCGATCTCTGGGAATATATTTGATGTTCCCTAATTATACTCTAGTTATCATCGCATTTGAGACTTGCCTTGAGCATATAGGATTTTAGAGTCAATTACTTGTCCAATACTTTATAGTTAGAACTTGTAAATCCTATGTTAAAGAGTATATTTTGGAGTTGCTTAATGGAATGAGAGGTGAAGAAAGCATTTTGCAACAAAGGTAGAACTCGTACTCTTTGGAGAAAGTAAGATCTTTAAATTGTCCGGCCTTCATAAGCTGCACCAACTAGCGCCTGGTCCGGACAATGTCCGACCCTTCATAAACTGCACCAAGTGCGTTCGGTCATGACGCTGATTTCTAAAAATCCCTCCTTAATTTTCTTCTTCCCAAGAACGATTTTCCCCAATTCAAATCCCATTCTCTTCTTATTTCTTTCATCTTTTTTATAATTTCTTCTTTTATATTTATTATATAGAACCATGATTAATAGATTAGTTTAGTTTGATCCTTTGAAGCACTTGAATTCACGTCTCCTTTGAAACTTTGAGGGATTTGTATGCTTGATCTTGTACTTATGTTTCTCACTTGATGAACTTGAATTATTATGCATGAATGTTGGTCAATCTTTCTTAATTTGTCACGGATTTTGTGTTTTATTCATTTGCATGCTTCATAGTCATTAATTAGAGTAGATTAGTTCCTAGGGTTAGAGTAATTTAGATTGGCGATGAAATGTAGTGTAGTTGTAGTGTATTCTAATCTCTAGTTGGTAGATTAGTGACTATGCAATGGGGTTGAGTAATAACAAATTCTTCCCCTTTGTTTAGGAATGCCATGGTGAATATAAGTTGTTAGAGTTAGAATTCTCATTAATATGAATGGTGAATCAATTTTGTGTGTAGGTTAGGGTTTATTGCTATCATTGATCCCCTTATATGTGATTGTGTTATAAAGTCGAGAATCCTTTCGTAAACAACAGCTGCTAGATTCGTGGGTTGAACGCTATTGTTCACTCAAATATCAAGAGTAGCAAAGTTGAATTGAGATTTATATGCTATCACCGTGTTAGTTCTTAAAATTTATCAAATATCTTGTTTTCATGTTCTCGCTATCGCGAGTATATGAGTAAGTTTATCGATTCTCCATTCTTATCACCATCATTGACTTATCTAGATACTATCATCTAGGTGATTCGATAATGAGAGATTATGAGTGATGCTATCATCCTCTCTAGTTATAATTAAGATAATATGATGTTTCATCCACGACAGTCCATTGTAATGTATCTTTCCGGTGATAAGTAGATAGTTGAAAGTGATGTCATTTTCTTCCCAAGGCCTTATTATCTTAGTGTTTTCTTTAACTTAGATAATGATAGTTTAGCTTGTCTTAGTGTAATCAAAATTAACATCAAAACCCCCTTGTTTACATTTCTTTCTATATAATACATAAGTATGTTTATTATCTATTTTAAAGCACTCTTTCAAATCTCTTCTCCTTGTGGTTCGGCCCCTTCTTTCCACTATCTACTCTCTAAGAGTTAGAAGTTTTAGTTATTTACAAATATTATTTTGATCTCGCGAAATCTTCATTTACGACGTGGGAAAATCGCTTGTCAATATTTAAAGGTGTCGTGATCGTGTAGGGGTGTAAATGCACCAGTATTATTTTCAAAACATTATTTATTGTACATATCAATGAATGATACATATCGGGGTGTTTGGGAAATTTTTATTTCCAAGAAATGAGTGTTTGAGAATTAGCTGTTACTTGCTATCTACTTGTTTTTGCTGATTTGACTAACCGATATTAATGAATGATTATAATATAAGACTTGCTGATGAGATTCATAGAGAGACAGATCAGATACAGATCATCCATTCCCTTAGAGAAGGAAATCAAGCTGCTGATGCACTATCCAAATGGTCTCTGTCTCACAAGCTTTCATCTGTTTTCAACTGGGATATCCTTCCAAACACTATTAGAGCCGTGGTTCTTTTGGATCAGTCCAGACTCCCATCACTGAGACTTTAGTTTGTTTTTCTACTTTTCTATGTTTCTAACTAGTTCCAATTTCATTGCTTATCTTTGTAACAAGATCTCAAACTCCTTCTAATGTCGCTTTGTGTTTTGCCTCGACAATTCGCTAACAGACTTTGGAATAGTTTGATGTTTTGGTTTTGACAGATAGCATTTTTTAGATGGCTAGATTATAGGAACAAAGGTGCATTTTAAGCACTCATGCTTTTTTTTCGCTATTTATGGCTATTTAGGTTTGGGAGTCTTATAACAATCCTTCCCCACCATTGGTGGTTTTATCTTTAAAAATATATATATAAAACAGTTGGTAAAATTAGCCAATAATCGATAGACGTTTGATTAGTCCACGTAGTAAAGTGACATCTAAGGAATTGAGAATATTTTTTAAAACAATTAAACCATTATTGGTGGGGATATTTATTTGGCATCTCAAACCAAAAAAGAGCACAAATAGGGCATAAGAGTAACATTACAAGCCAAAACGGAAAAAGTTTCAAATCTATGCAAAATAATAAAAGAATGGCCTAAAAAATGCCTCTTCTCTATGATCTAAGCGAATGGAATGTATCAAGTTTAAGCATCAAACCACTTCAACGGGGAGCAATATAATGATCAAACCAAAAAATTAAACACCGAATCACAATTTAGTCACACAGGATTAATAGCTAAAACTAAATTTCTTTGTTACAGTGTTAACAAAACTTAGCTTTTAATCTCTTGAGAGTAGCCACCCGTAAGGAATTGAGAATAGTATATTTTTGAATCTCTTGATAAATAATAGTATTGATTCACGACAAACAATTGGATACGGCAGCCTTTTGATAATTCATGGTTTATTGTGTATTTTAAAATGAGCATAATTACTAATTTGGGCCCAAAACATAAAAAATTAAATATTTTTCTTACCGTAAGTCCACATTACACAAGTGTTTCTCGCTAATTCACATAATGTATAGTTAAGTAATAATTATTAAAATTTATTATTATAATAATAATAAATAATGAATAGTTAAAAATATTAATTGTTTGCTAAAAATAAATAAATTAACTAACTCAAACCTCTTAATTTTAGAGAAATCAACGACAGTCCCACATAGTCCCACGACAGGATCCAACGATTAGTTGGACACGGGCTTATTTCATACACTGACACACCCATAGGAAAGGAAATCAATCTTTTGATCTGCTTGAAATACAATTTCCTGTACTGAAAAAATATTCACATAAAATATATCAAACCGACCCTTAATATTTAGGAGCATGGTAATTTGTGCTCTTGTATGCTCATTAATTTGTGCATAAGGAGTTTAATATGAATAGGGTGAATTTAAATTTTTTCCCAAGTTACTTTCTTAGGTCATTGAATGTTTTGTTTTTTACCACATATTCTTTGCACGTGAATACTTTAATTTCACTATCTCGACCATGAATACTTATTCTTGAGATACTCTCTAATAAGGCAGACTTATGGTTAGTCAAAAGGACCTCATATGGTTCATATAAAACTTTTGGGGTCAAATTGTAATCATTATGTTTTCGTTACCTTCAAATCAATTGATTATATCAACTACAAATTATCTTCCTATTCATCAAATCATCGTTGCTCAACATCAAATCATCGATGTTCATCATTAAATTTTCGTCGTTCATCATCAAATCATCGATGTTTATCATCAAATCTTCGGTGTTCATCATCAAATCATCAAATTTTCGTCGTTCATCGTCAAATCATCGTTGTTAATCATCAAATCATCGTCATTCATCATCAAATCATCAAATCTTCGTCATTCATAATCAAATCTTCGTTGTTCATTATTAAATTATCAAATTTTCGTCGTTCATTGTTAAATCATGGTTGTTGATCGTCAAATCTTCATCGTTCATCATCAAATTTTCGTCGTCCATCGTCAAATCATCAAATTTTCGTCGTCCATCGTCAAATCATCGTTGTTCATCGTCAAATCTTCGTCGTTTATCGTCAAATCTTCGTCGTTCGATCATATATCCGTTCGATTATCGATTAAAAAATCATCAATCATAAACATAAAATTATCAATTAAAATATACATACTTTCAAATCGATAAAAAATCGTGATATTAGATTCTCGTATAAACGTAGTTCGGATCATAAAATTGACCTCCTTTTCATCATATATATATATATACATATACACGATCACTAACATTAATCATCGTCATCATCAATACGATCGTCAAATTCTTTCAATTATTGTCAATCATCAAATCATCATCGCTGAAATTAATCATCAAGTTAAGTGGGAATCCGATTGATTTCTTCGTCACTCCCATATACCCACAGCAATTCACAACTTTAAATCGAACTTTTGCTATTTCAAAACCAAATTTTTTTGAGATTTAAAAACAAACAACAGTGGAAGAAGGGTCAGAAGTAGCTGGTAAAGTAATCACATGAAATTCAGTGGAAATCCGATTGATTTCTTCGACACTCCAGCCGATGTTTGAATTGAACAAAAAAAGGGAGTGTATCTACCTTGTCACTAGGAAATCCCGACAGAGGAATAATCCGCAGCTAAGGCAACATATCTCCATGATGAGAAAATATGCATCTAATTTGAAAAAAATTAGAATCAATTTCGCCTAATGATTGATCGGAGCAAACGGCCGTACAATTACCATCATCATCAAATTTTCCCACCCTCCAGCTCGTCGTTCGTCGCGTCGTCGGCCGGTGGTGGTGGGGCGTGGTCGGCTGGTGGTGGGGCGTGGTCGGCCGGTGGTGGTGGGGCGTCATCGTCGCTCAGACTGGAATGAAACATTCAGATCGAAATCAGATACAATTGGGGGATTTTGGGGGTAAAATTTTAGATTTTGCAATGTAGTCCTTGGACTTACGCGCGTTTTATACTATGACGCCGAGAAAATAATATTAAGTTTTTGACCCCAAAATTTATTAAAGATGGTTTCCCAGACCCCTTGCCTTCCCATAAGTCTGCCTTATCTAATTGTTTGTGCTTCTTCTTCAATAAATATATTTATAGTTTTATTCATGCACAAAATGCACATTAACTAAATTTACAAAGAAGGTAAAATCTTATAAATTGTTAATAAAATGCACTTTTAATTCTTGATACAATTTTGCAATCCACCACTCCATTTAACAATTATTTTATCATTGACATGCATCATTAGAGCACATATCGTGCGACTCTACTGTTTTCATATTACACGCACGCATCTTTAACATCGCATCAATTTGAAATATTATTATGTTAATAATTAAATCTAGCTAGCTAGTTGTATGTGAATGACCATGCACAATTTTTTTGTTTTGAAGAAGTTTCCTTTCTCATTTAAAACTTGTTGAGCTTGAAGATTGGTCTTTTTTCGAGGCATCATCTTCGATTTTTCACGTTATTTCTTGTTATTTTCTCATTCACCGGCTAACCATCTTCTTGAACCCGTCTCTTAATTTAATTGCCTTTCCTTGATGATATAAACATTAACAGGAGATTCATTATTAGAATTGAGAGGATTAATACGATATCGTTAGAGAAGCGCGAATTACCTCGAGAATGTAACGAACTTACATGATCGGCAATCGAGATTCCAACGCTTGGTCCAACTTGAAACTCCCACGGCAAATTCACAAAAAAGACTATTATTTCCAGGATAAAGTATTAAAGGGAACAACTTTCTAGTGCTAGAGTAAACATTGAGATGTTGGACCTCCGATGTAATTAAGTAACTCCCAAGGTCCTGTTTCAATAGGGCACAGTTTAAATACAGTGCCTATGTTGTACTCTATCAAGAATATATATACATTGTGTTCGTATTTCATGCATTAAAAACATTATATTTATCACTCGCACGCGAATGCCCTTGCATTGCACGCAAATGAAAAAGTATGTTGGAATTTTAAATCACCAAAATTAAATGTTCTTTAACAGCGGAATTATCAATACATGTCCGTTGTGTGGAGAGGATGATGGCCTTACAGCACACCTGTTCTTCCGATGCCCGTATGCTAAGCAGGTTTTTACCACTGCTGGCTGATCGAGGCCTCAGAGCAGATTTGTGGTGAGATCTGGTTTCGACAATTATTGTTGGATAATGACTCAGCTATCTCGGAGTTCTTGTTAATGTTATGTGAGACTATTTGGCATCAGCGGAATAAAGAACTGTTTGACCATGAACACCTGGATGGTAGGATTCTTGTTGGGTCGGTGGCTGATACCTTGCACAGTTTTCACAGGGCAAATTCGTGGCCTGAGCGACTCTTGAGGCCACCATTGCATGCTCCTACTGTACACTTTGACGCGGGTATCATGTTGAGTGGTGCTGGATTAGGAGTGGTGGCTCTGGACGATGGTGGAGGTTTTATCAAAGCGCTGGGTAGGAGAATGAACGGCGTTACAGATCCTTTGATAGCGGAAGCATGGGCAGAAGGGAAGTAGTTATACTCGCTCAAACCCTTCCAATACGGCCAATTTTGGTGGGTGACTCTTTGAGCCTAATACAAATGATCCGAGGTGATAGTACTTACTCGATGGAGATATTGTAAACTGTATCTGATTGCTTGATTAGAATAAGGCAGAATCATGCCTATATATAGTTACATACAAGGGCCTAAAACTAAATACTGAAGCTAGCTAAACCCTAGGCACATAAGTGCAATATACAAAGTACATACATAATTAATAAATCAGTCCTCCAATTCTTCTTGTATTGTCACATCCCCCTTCAAGCGAAGCGTCGGATTGACTGAGACGCGAAGCTTGGACCGAAAGAAGTCAAGCAACTGACGATTGAGCCCCTTGGTGAAGATATCCGCAACTTGTAAGGATGTCGGAACATGACCAACTCGTAGTTTGCCAGCACTAACTAGCTCCCTCACAAAGTGATAGTCGATGTCGATGTGCTGAGCTCTCTTGTGAGCAACTGGATTCTCCGCAAGAAAGATAGCACTGTTATTGTCACAAAGAAGCACCGGAGATCCCTGAAGTGGGAAGCGAAGATCCCGAAGAATATGTAACAGCCATACTACCTCCGAAGCAGTGTTCGCAAGAGCTCTGTACTCCGATTCAGAGCTTGACCGAGAGACTGTGGGTTGCTTCTTCGCACTCCATGAGACCAAGTTACCACCAAGGAAAACTGCATATCCATAAGTAGAGCGACGTGTCTCCAAGCAGCGCGCCCAATCAGCATCAGAGTAGGCCAGTATCTCCGAAACACCATCGGCAGTGAAGGTCAATCCACAATGTTGCGTGCCTCGAACATATCTTAGAATTCGAGTGACTGCAGCAAAATGATCATCCCGTGGATCCTGAAGGTATTGACTCACAGAGTTGACAGCAAAGGATAGGTCAGGACGAGTGATGGTGAGATACTGAAGTGCACCTACAAGAGAACGATACAACTTCGGATTGTGAAATGGTCCACTGGTACTGCTGTGTAACTGAGATAACGGAAGAAACGGTGTAGAAACCGGCGTAGCATCCAACATCCCAGCTCTCTGAAGAATATCCCCAGCATACTTAGCTTGACCCAAGAACAGCCCGGTGGAGGTGGGTGTAACCTCCAAGCCAAGGAAGTAGTTGAGGTATCCAAGATCCTTGACAGAGAATTCCCGGTCAACCCGAGCTATGAAACTCTGAATAGCAACCTTATCATTCCCGGTAAGAATGATATCATCGACATAGATGAGAAGGTAAAGGATGACTGAGCCACGGGTAAACACGAACAGAGATGGATCCGATAGACTGCCAACAAAGCCAAGACTCTTAACAAAGGCACTGAAGCGATCAAACCATGCCCTAGGAGCTTGCTTAAGACCAAAGATGGCCTTTCTCAAAAGACATACATGATTAGGACGTGCAGGATCCTGATATCCAGCCGGTTGAGCCATGTAAACTGGACCGTCAAGAACACCATTCAGAAAAGCATTCTTTACATCGAGCTGATGAAGCGGCCATTTCCTCATTGTAGCAATAGCAACCACTGTACGGACAGTGGCAGCCTTGATAACTGGACTGAAGGTATGATCAAAATCAAACCCCGGAACCTGTGAGAATCCTTGAGCTACTAGACGTGCTTTGTACCTCTCAATAGAGCCATCCTGTTTGTACTTCAATCGATAGACCCACTTGGAACCAACTACATTAACATGTGGAGGGCAAGGCACCAACTGCCATGTCTGTTGCCTCTGTAGTGCATCAATCTCCTCATTCATAGCAGTAACCCATCGGGAGTCCTTGACTGCAGCCTTGAAGTTTCTCGGTTCCTTCTGTACCAGTAACTCAGCAACTAAACCTGTGGCCACAAAATCAGGTCCAAGACTGCGAGCTACTCTTGTTCCATCTTGATGACGAGTGACCATCGAGTGAGCTCTAGGAGCAGGTGGGGCTGCTGGAACTCGTAGAGCTGTGGAAGCAGGAGGAGTCAAAGTAACACTTCCAGACGAGACTGAGTCACTAGGTGAATTGGAGGAACTCGAGAATACTGGAGAAGCCTCTGGAGTGACTGGTTCAGGTTCATCGGCGAGTGCTACTGATGTAGATGAAGAAGGCTCATGACATGCCGTACAAGGCTGCTGTGGTGGAAGGGTCTCAACAGAAGATGTCTCTACATCAGGATCAGTGGGGTCAACAAAGGACGAGACATCCAAAGAGGAGAAATGAGCCTCTGTGGATGCTCTCGAGAATGGAAAGTAGCCCTCATCGAAGCGAGCGTGACGAGTCATATAAATACGACCAGAAGCAGGATCCAAGCACTTAAATCCTTTGTAGTGTGCACTGTAGCCCAAAAAGATACATGGCAGACTGCGAGGGGCTAATTTATGTTCAGATGTAGGCCGAACATAGGGAAACACACGGCAACCAAAAGGATGAAAGTTCGAGTAGTCTGGCGAACGTCCAAAAAGTACTTCAAAAATAGACTTGTTATCAATCACTGGTGTTGGCAACCTGTTGATCGTGAAGACAGCAGCACTAAATGCATCATCCCAGTGAGATAGCGGTAGGTGTGAATGGAACAACATGGAGAGGCCCATCTCCGTGATGTGTCTGTGCTTGCATTCAGCTCTACCATTCTGCTCCGGTGTATATGGGCATGAAACTTGATGATGAATGCCACGAGTTCCAAAGTGAGACTGCAACCTGTTGTTGATGAATTCAGTCCCTCCATCACTCTGGAAAACTTTGATTCGAGATGAGAATTGGTTCTCCACAAATGCTTCAAACTGGAAGTATACATCGACGAAATCTGATTTGCGACGAAGAGGGTAGAACCACGAAAAACGCGAATAATCATCCACAAACAAAGCATAATAAGAGAAACCATTTCCCGAAACAACTGGAGATGGCCCCCACAAATCACAATGAATCAAATCCAAAACATTCTTAGCTCGTCTGGGGTTCTCAACAAAAGACAGTTTGTGGCCTTTAGCCATAGCACACGGTTCACAAATACCAGGTTTTGGAAGTACAGAAGTAAAAGACAAAAGTCCATGTTTGTTCAACAAAGATAGAGTAGCAGAGGACACATGTCCTAAACGAGCATGCCAAACTTCAAAAGATGCTCTGTTATTGTTCTTCTTCACCACTGAAATAAGTGCTGTCACACCACTGAAATAAGTGCTCTGATACCATGTAAACTGTATGTGATTGCTTGATTAGAATAAGGCAGTAGCATGCCTATATATAGTTACATACAAGGGCCTAAAGCTAAATACTGAAGCTAGCTAAACCCTAGGCACATAAGTGCAATATACAAAGAGAGAGGGAGCATTTTAGTGATCTGCTCAACAAAGAGAGAAGCACAATTCTGCCACCCCAATTCCTAAAACAGAGCAATATCCATGATTATGCCATATTTACAAATAACCAGCAGTGCTGTTGCTTTGAGTTCGATTTGGACTGGTGAAGAGCCTCTAGTGATTGTGCTTCCACATGATTCTGCAGTCAGAAGTTTGAAGTTCCTTGCTCCTTGTTATGTGCTCCCATACACCCGAAAAAGAAGTAAAATAGCAGCAGTGTGTCTGTTCACAGAGAGAATATGATACTTGGCATTTCAAGTCTGTCAAGTAGGAGCATGCCTTTCAGTTTTGAGGGAAGTTGTTGCATATCAAGTATGTTGAAGACTGAGTTTCTGAGCTCAGTTTGGCTAAAAAATCAGCCACCATATTACCTTCCCTCAAAGTATGAAATACTGAGTACTTAGCAATATGAAGATTGATGTCATGGCAAATGGAGTACAGTTTCCAGTCAATGTGACCTGGATCTAGGACACCTCTGACAGCCAAGAGGCAGTCAGACTCAACCAGAAGTTACTTAACTTCAGTTGCAGACCTAATTTCATTCCCATTTGTATGGCAATTACTTCAACCTGAAGTGATGAAGCACATGTGATATATCTCATTTCCAGTCTAGATGCAACACCTAAATTGTTTCTAATGACCATACCAATGCCTGTGCTACCATTTAACTGAT
The DNA here is from genome assembly GCA_948330725.1 of Sherardia arvensis. Lineage (NCBI taxonomy): Eukaryota > Viridiplantae > Streptophyta > Magnoliopsida > Gentianales > Rubiaceae > Sherardia > Sherardia arvensis. Next base: position 10,823,266 of record OX415237.1, read on the forward strand.
AAGATGCATCAACATTTATTTTTAGCCCAGAATCAGGAGGGTTCCACTTTACCAGTTTGATTGGTCTAGGTCTCCTTCTCTTAATAAAAGGAATGAGGCCATTTTCAATTATAAACATATTCCTCTCCATATTACCAGATAAAGGATTGGCAGTAAAAATACTACAAGTATACTTGGTAATGTCAGACACCAATACAACACTTCTATTCAATTTAATTTAATTCAAATATTTTTATAGACCGTAAGATGTATATAGGTTCAATACTTTTTCTCTGGTTGGATGTAATGTTAAATTTTATCCACATTATATATTGCTTCTTTGTATAAGCTCATGAACATGTTTTGAGATCATTCAATGATCCGAACCAAAACAGTTGAGTCAATTAAAATTCAGAATTTTAAACCATGATCCGCACATGACCCATACCTATGAATCTCAGCCGTATAGATTCGTAGAGAAAACACAATTTGTGCCTCTCAAAACCGTCCGATACTTATGAGCATTATGAAAGCATTACTTCACCTATCGGTTGGCCATTTGATCCACATAATTCTTTTATAAATAATCTAAATTTGACACCCATTCATCCTAAGAAGAAGTCACCACAACACATGAAAATCCCTCCTCTTCTTCTCACTCTAGCCATCCTCTTTCTTGTGAATTCAGCTGAAGCTCTACACAATGCAAATAACCAAACATCCAACCAAACCATCACAAAACGGACTCAGGTGAACCAAGTTCCAAAGTCCGTTACACCACCACCACAACCATCACCACCACATAGCCTTCCCACTCTCATGTACCATCCCAACAAAGCGACACCAAAACCAGCACCACTTAAACCTACCCAAACCGTCACCAAATTTTGCAGCCATCTTGATAGTATCCACACGGACCCAAATTTCTGCATGAAAGTGCTGAAATCTGATCCCAAAGTGTAAGGAAAAGATTTGTTAAGTCCCCAGGTTGGACAAAACTCCCAACGTGGCTTAATCGGAGCGGTCAAATACAAAATAAAATTAAGATTAAAAATTAAAACATATATGAAAGTTGTCGGTAATACCCTGAATTAGTAAATCCTAACCCTATGTTGGCCTCATTGCATGTTATGGTTTGTTGGTGGGTCCTAATTTTTAATTTATGGAATGTTAAATACATAATAACATATTATGCCCTTAGCATGAAGAGGGATCAACCAAGGTGATCCACTCTCCCCTTACCTGTACAATCTCATAACTAAGGCCTTTTCAAGAGGGTTAAGAAAGTTAGTTGAGATTCAATACTTAGAACCTTTCAGCATGCCTAGGGGAGTCTCTTGTATCACACATCTTATGTATGCAGATGATACAGCCATATTTAGTACATCAAACAAAAGGAATCTCAGAAGGCTGAAAGCATTTCTGGAAGCATATGAGATTACATCAGGTCAGAAGGTCAACTATACAAAATCTGATTTTTTCAGCTCTTCATGCTCAACCCCCAGAAGAATATCTATCACAAAGAAAATACTTGGCATGATGCAAGGCCAGATGCCTTTCAAGTATTTAGGGGTTCCCATTTTTAGGGGTAGAAACAAGAGCATTTACTACCAGCCAGTCCTAAAAAGAATGGAAAGGACAACACAAAACTAGAAGAACCAGTGGTTGTCAAATGCTGGGAAGATTATACTCATTAAGCATGTCTTGTTAGCAATCCCAGTACATATTTTTGCCCATCTGAAACCACCCAAGGAGGTGATAAGGAAAATGGAGAAAATCGCAACCAGGTTTTTTTGGGGTGAATCTGAAACAGGCAAGAAGAAAATTTGGAGGAAGTGGTCCAGATTAGCCACCCCAACAGTAGAAAATGGTCTAGGTCTGAGGGATTTAACTGCATTCATAGATTCTTTTTCCTGTAAATTATGGTGGAAATTGCAGGTGAATAAAACAATCTGGACAAACTTCATGAGGACACTCCCAGCAACATACAAGTCATCCCAGACATGGAAGAGGATCTGCAGCATCACCAGAATATGCAATGACAACTCCTTTGTTTGCTTTGGGAAGGGACACATTCCATTTTGGGATGCAAACTGGACAGGGAAGGGTGCCCTAATTTATGAATGGCTTAAAAATATCTCAGTCCCATTCCCTGACATTTCACTGTCCACTTTTATAGCCAACAAAATTTTTTATATGACTCATATTGAGCCCCATCTGGCTACAAGTACTCTGCTTGTTTTGCAGGAAGCAACCTTGGATCAGTCACATGATGACAGACTAATCTGGAGGCCTTCAACTAACGGCAATTTTACTGTGCAATCAGCATATCAGTGCCTCAGGAGCAGGACCAAAAATCTCAGATTTTGTCTGAACTATGGCTTAAACCAATCCCAAGTAAGATATCAGTACTGGTATGGAGAACAAGGAATAGATTACTTCTTTTTGATGATATCTTGATTAAATGTGGTTTTAATTTTGCATCAAAATGCCCATTGTGTTGCCATGAGGATAGCCTTGAACATTATTTTAATGCATGCCCTAACAATATGGCTGTCTGGAATGATACACATAAGATTCTTGCAATTAGGACCCCACATTTCAGGAACTTAAACTCTAGAGTGATGTTTTACATGTCATGTAAGGGTTTTTCTAAAATCCACACTAAAGTTATTAGAGTGACCACCATGGTTACTCTCTGGACTTTATGGAGGAGAAGAAACTCTCTTCTATATGATGATAAAAATATCTCATGCATTAGTGTTGTTTCTGACATTACCAAGTATACTTGTAGTATTTTTACTGCCAATCCTTTATCTGGTAATATGGAGAGGAATATGTTTATAATTGAAAATGGCCTCATTCCTTTTATTAAGAGAAGGAGACCTAGACCAATCAAACTGGTAAAGTGGAACCCTCCTGATTCTGGGCTAAAAATAAATGTTGATGCATCTTATCAGTTAAATGGTAGCACATGCATTGGTATGGTCATTAGAAACAATTTAGGTGTTGCATCTAGAATGGAAATGAGATATATCACATGTGCTTCATCACTTCAGGCTGAAGTAATTGCCATACAAATGGGAATGAAATTAGGTCTGCAACTGAAGTTAAGTAACTTCTGTGTTGAGTCTGACTGCCTCTTGGCTGTCAGAGGTGTCCTAGATCCAGGTCACATTGACCGGAAACTGTACGCCATTTGCCATGACATCAATCTTCATATTGCTAAGTACTCAGTATTTCATACTTTGAGGGAAGGTAATATGGTGGCTGATTTTTTAGCCAAACTGAGCTCAGAAACTCAGTCTTCAACTATACTTGATATGCAACAACTTCCCTCAAAACTGAAAGGCATGCTCCTACTTGACAGACTTGAAATGCCAAGTATCAGATTCTCTCTGTGAACAGACACACTGCTGCCATTTTACTTCTTTTTCAGGTGTATGGGAGCACATAACAAGGAGCAAGGAACTTCAAACTTCTGACTGCAGAATCATGTGGAAGCACAATCACTAGAGGCTCTTCACCAGTCCAAATCGAACTCAAAGCAACAGCACTGCTGGTTTTTTGTAAATATGGCATAATCATGGATATTGCTCTGTTTTAGGAATTGGGGTGGCAGAATTGTGCTTCTCTCTTTGTTGAGCAGATCACTAAAATGCTCCCTCTCTCATCCTGACACAGAGTATTCTATGCTACCATGATATATGCCTCAATAGAATAGGCAATCAATTAGGTTAGCCATTCATTAATTTTGCTGAAGCTTTTGGCTTCAGGAGCACTTGTCTGCTCTTTTTGTAATGACTCTGGCTTTGGCCCAAAGCTGAATTGGAGCTTTTCAAAGGTTTGGGGTGCTAGTAAATACCCCCACCAATGGTGGTTTTAAAATTGAAAAAAAATAAAAAATAACATATTATGCCATGCATAAGTTACCATGCACTAACCCAACATGCTAATATTGAGATTATAAAAGGGACATATATGACATATTACATTACAAGTGGGGTATCGTTAGACTTAATTTAGAGTTAATTTAGATCTTAGTTAAATTTTCAAAGTCAATCTAGCCCGATTTTGACCATAAATATCTTCATTTGTAGTTCGCATTAAAAAATTAATATTATGAAAATATATGATATATTGAATTTAAAATTATGTATAATGTATTCCCAAGTCCCTTTCCCCTACATCTGAAGTTGTTCAAGTTTTTGTATTTCGACTTGAAAATCACCTCAAGGTTAATAAGTGCTTTAACACCACAAATGGTACAACAGTTATTGTATATATACTGGTCTTAGAATTGTACAGCAGTAGGAAAATTGATCAGAGGAGTTTGTAAAGTTGTAGCTGGGGAATGGCAGCTCCGATAACGTCTGTTCTCCTCCTACTCCTCCTACTCCTCCTTGCAATGGCAGCTTTCCTGGCCATCTCCGAAGCCATAAGCGAGCCTGCTCCGAGGACGTCCAGCTTCGAACCGCCTCCACTGGATCAGGTGATGAATGGAGAGTTCGTCTCCGACTACATCGTGCCTCTAGACTGGGGGCCCATGCTCCGACATGCATGGGTCGCCGCTTTTCATCTCCGACACGCATGGGTCCCCGGCTTTCGTCTCCGACACACAAGGGCCGTCGGCTTTCGTCTCCGACACACATTGTCCTCCGACTTCCATGTCCGACTATGTGGAACCACCAAAGCTGGTATCAGAGCCTAAGTCTACTCAAACCGTCACCAAATTATGCAGCCAAATGAGCCAACTTGAAGGTACCCGAACAAACCCAAATTTTTGCATGAAAGTGCTAAAATCTGATCACAAAAGTGTGTCGGCAAAACATAATGTTGATTTTCTATTGATAGCAAATCGTCTGACGATCAAGCGGCTAGAAAAAACCATGGCTTATTCCTGAAAATATGAAAAGTTGAAGGGGTGTGTTGTCGCCTACCAAGAGGGGATCGAAGAACTTAAGTCCATACCAGAAGGGATCAAGGGTCCTATGCCGTGGGATACTGCTAGCTATAATACTTTTCTAGCTGAAGATTTCATTAATAGATGTAAGCTCTCCCTCGTCAATAATAAAGTGAAGGATGCATACATTTGGAATAGCTAGAAAAATGATGCTAATTATGTTCGACAATGCTTCGACATAACATCGACAATTGGCTAGCTATAGGAGCGTGTATGGTTTCTATTCTCAAATCAATTTGAAATAATTTTAATTCCCCAATTGCTACGCGTTTTTGTATAGTGTTGAGTAGCATCTTTTTTTCCACTTATTCTAAGGACGATGCATAACACTAAGAAAATCATGATGCTTAATTAATAATCTCAACAACAGTATATTAAGAGAGGAGCACGATAATTAAATCAGGACTAATTCACTAGCTCAACTTATGTTTCTATATATATGCATGCACTGATGAACATGAACAGTCTTTAACCAAGTCATGTCGTTTATCTTACAACGATCAGTGAACATTAACATCATGAAGATTTTCATTAGGCATAAAAATGTTATTCAAACACAAAATCTGCAACGATGAGACGGAATTAGCTAGTGTTGTTAATTTAGACTGATTCAATTTAAAAGAAGTAACATCTCTTTCTGTTTACATAAAATTCGCGTGTCATAATCAATTTGAATATCTGCTGCATAAAAACCATGCCCACATACACAACTTTTACCTCTACTAATTAACGTTTACGGTAGCTCTAGTCTAGATCCGCCATTGTGTGAGTCTTGCCTTTGTGAAAACAACCTGAAAAGTATCATACTAGTCATAGGGACCCAAACAACATACAATGAGTCAGTCGGGAAGGGGCTACAAATATGTTAAGATGTCCTCAATATCCCACATCCACAAATCTGACCTCTACTAATCAACGTTTATGGTAGCTCTGGTCTAAATCCGCCATTGTGTGAGTCTTGCCTTTGTGAAACAACCTGAAAAGTATCATATTAGTCATAGGGACCCAAACAACATACAATGAGACGGTCGGGAAGGGGCTACAAAAATGTTAAGATCTCCTCAATATTGTAGCCAATTATTACATGATTTAGGGGTTTGGGGAGTCTAGTAAAGAAAAACAACAATAGCACAATTCTCTAACTATTTTTGTACTGAAATATTAATAAGGTAATAGAGGAATAATTAAATTAAAAAATGTCATACTATTAAGGTATAATAATAATTTACTGAGTTAAACAAGATTGAATTTAAAAATATCGAGTTGCATGTAGTTGCATATTTTAATTTACATTCAGATTAATAGTTTGATCGGATCAATGTAATATTCTACATGGAATAAGAATGTTGGGGTGTGTTTGGTTGGGCAAGTTTTTGCAAAACTTGGACTATCCAAGTCCAGTTTTGTAAAATCTTGTTTGGTTCACCAAGTTTCCCAAAATCCAGACTTGCAAAATCCTAAAAACCAATCAAAGATTTTGTTTCAAACTCACAAAATCCAACCCAACCAAACAAGGATTTTTCAAAACCAGACTCTCAAAATCCCAAACAAAAACCTAAACTCCCAAAAACCAAAAACAAAAACCAGACTCTCAAAAACCCGACGAACCAAACACACCCTAAATTTATTAAGCCAAGAAGGTTGGAGACTGCATGTGCTATATCTAACAAATATCAAATTTTGGTAAACAATTTTGATAATGTATTTAAGATGTTTGGAATGAGAACGATTCAGGTAAAGTGTGTAGTACCATTTTAAGATGGAGTGTAAAAATTACATTGATCAGGGCCTGTTCCTTTAGCTCAAAAACTTGTGTGTCGTCATAGAGTTGAAAGAATGGAGATACTGACATATGACCATAATGTATCCTGCATTTGGCTATTATATGTCCTGCATTTGACAATCGAACACAGACATCTAAGCACGAACCACATTTGCATTACATGCGGTGCAGTAAAAGCATTTTGTCAAACTTTTCATTCTTTTCCGCCTATCTTCATCAACCTAACGCATTATTATTATTGCTTGCTTACTATAGGAATAGGCCAGGTAAGCTTATCCTTTTTATTGTCTTCTCGGTTCGAACGACAAAATATCCATATGTTTTACTATAATTCAAAATTATTTATTGATGGTAGTTAGGCAACTGGTTCGATACGGAGAATTGACATGAACGATAGAAAATTAAGAAATTATGTTCTATAATTACGCTAATCAATGCAATTTGTATGCATTAGTAATAATTAATTAATTTACAATGCAATTGACAACGAAATATGTAACTGTAACATTTCACTAGAAATTTGACCATTTAATATTGACTATGAAAATATTAAAATAATTTTAGTTCCAGTCTCGAGTACATTAATATGTTCTTATCAATAAATTGTGAAAAGTAGTACAGAATGGAAAGAGTGTGTATTTTTTATTATTTAAACCAACCATTGGTAGGTGGTTTATTTGGCACCTCAAACCAATCAAAAGTCCCAACTAGAACCTTATCAGTTTATACAAATTAGAACAATGCTCGCGAAACTATGAAGCTTCCAAAAGAATGAATGATTATGCTAGTGTTGTCTATTAACTATATATGACCGAATCAAATGGGCAAAAGGAATATTCTTGCAACAAATCACGAACGAGCAGCAATTTAGTGATCGAGTCAACAAAAACCTGCCACAACTTAACCACCCGAAAGTTTGTTGCAAGAATAAGCTTCAATGATTAAGCATATATAGGTATGCATGTTGTCATGTTCATGAGACATCGGCAACTAACCACTTAGGCCATATAAAGAAAAACCTTTTACCTTCACCTAACCTCATGACTGGTGGTTCTTTAACCGGTAAAAACGCATTTGTGTTGAACACTTCAATAATATCAATCTTAACAAATCCTATAATGCATTACCGTTAGCAACATGTCGCGGTGCAATCTTGGTGCCAAGATCAACAAATATTTGCATTTGGGCTTCAAGTCAAACATAAAACATCAATGGATCCGTGCATTATAGAAATTATGTATGAAACGAAGGATGTAATAGTTTGGATACTAATTACCTTTGCCACATTGTTTGATGGTGCCACATCCCAGTCTTCCACATTTGGTTGTTGTGGAGGAGCTTTGTTGGGTATTGATTTCGACATTGTCTTCCACCCCCTCCATGTTTCTAGGGGAAGGTTTTGATCCTCTATAAGAAGGTATCCTATATGTATCGACATCTCTAAACTTGTCATGTAGGAAATGATGCAGGACGGATAGCGCTGGTTTTATGTAACGGATTTTAGGGTTCGAACATGGTGAATAAATGGCTAAATGGTAGTTGATGGATGTAGAAAAAATGTATAATTGTCTGGAAACTTGTAAAGTAACGATATTGTAAAGTAACATGTATGTGCCATCTTGTCTTACCCGCGCCATACAAAACATTGTATCCCTACTATAATCTTTGGGGTCTTTAAGGTATGCCGCTACTTCTCGCTTGCTCGGGATCAATTCCACCATCAATCAATGCTTTGACATCCTGATAAGTCCATGGTTCACACCCGTGGGTTTCGTCCGGACCCGGCTCAAGGGCCGAAAGGGCTGAAAGGTTCTTCTGTGCTCGGTATGTGTGGAAGGTGGGCTTACGGGTCCACCGACCTAGTCTAAATATGGCTTATGTCTATTCCAAATTAAATATATGGAATAGACTTATAAATTTAATTATGGGAATACAACTGTTATTACCATAAGAGTTATAATCATATTTGAAATACAAACCCTGCTAATCTAAGGATTAAGATGCTATAAATATAAAGGTTTGGTATGCCTCTCTATATATATTACACATATTACGCTTTTATACTTACTGCTTCCTAAATCTACCCCCGTCCACCCCGAGGTCTGTTTTGCAGATCAGTTCATGATTTCGGTCGAGATCAACCGCAAGTCCTAGACATCCATCAATTTGGCACGCCCAGTGGGACTTGTGTGTCTTGTTGATCAATCGAGTCATGTCTGATGCTAGTGACAACCCTTGCATGAACCACCAAATCCGTTCTCGGGCCCCAACCAGAGGCGGGAACACCAAGACTAGGTCTCTCGCACGCAATGCTAGGACCGCTTGAGCTACTTCCGTTCCTCCTCGGACCTCCACCGTAAACTTTTGTAGTGTTAACGCACGCCGAGCCGGCACCTCGACAGCTGGCCCTTCTCGAACCTCACCAGACCTTTCTATAGGCCAACACGGCGAGTCGAGATTCAATCTAATTTTACCTACTCTGACCAACAAAATCAACAAGACGGGCAATTTACTTACATAGACAATGATGAGAGGGAGCCACTCAGCCGTCACCCTCCCACTTTCCTATTGATCCGGAAGTAAGACAGATTGCCGACAATGCCTATCTGTGAGCTGCAGAACCTACCAATAATGCTTATGTGGAATTTTCAGAACCTCTGGAGTTCCTCGGCCCGAGATTGAATAATCCAGTTCAAGGGACTCAAGCCCCGATGCAGCCGGCTGCAGGAACCCAAACTCCGATCTGGCCAGTTTCGGGAACTCGAACCTAAACTCCATCGGGTGTGAGGACCCAAGCCCCGACTCGGCCCTTTTCAGTAGTTCAAACCTCGAATCAGCAAGCTGGAACAAATCCCGGTTCGAGTGGACATGCCTAGCATTGGGGGGTCATTCAACAGGCTTTAAGCTTGATAAACTCTCTTCAATCTATTATTGGAGGCTAGCAAGCCAACCTGCCTCTTAGCTCTCTAGTTATTGTCCATATGACGCCCACTCACCTGAGTGTACCTAACGCAGGAATACCTATGTATGATCATGTGATTCCTACCCATCTACAGGGAAACCTCCCTACTACGGGAATAAATCTGACAGCTAGTCAACCATATGGGATCGCACCTGCATACGAAGCAAAGCTTGGTGCATAACCAGGGTAGCTATCGACTTGGCACTGTTCCCCACGTGGAACAAAGGATCAGAGCAGCGTCAGGATACCCGTCTCAAGGCTATAGCCAACCTGCATCTTATACTAGGGAACCACCCCAGAGTCAGAAACTCTTGAATCTTGGGGACACTATCCCAAATTTGCAACAACCGCCGCCATAAGAGCAACAGGCGGGACCTACAGTTAGAAAAATCCCTGACATATCAGTGTGGGGGATGGCCACGGACAACTAATACAATATAATGAGAATCTATTGATACTACAGTAGAGGACCAAGCAAGCTCGAAAGTAGGAAAACCCTAAAACTTACCAACTTAAGCATCATGCTGGATATAAGAAGATCCATGCGATATGTGTGCGGGTCTCACAGTCCTATGAATAACTTTGACTCCATCTACCATATTGGGCTGAAGTTGAATATAAAATATTAGATAGCAACATTCTAAATAATCTAATGTATCAATATTAGTTGGTGATGGAATTACATAAGATGTATCAAAATTTTGGTATTGTACTAAATTGATGCATGCACATTTGTTGTCCGAGAAGTCCATAGTACTAAGGCTCCGACCCCAGGGTGCTGTTTGATGAGCAATTATTCAATGGATTTATTTTTAAACTATATACTTCGCCATATCCTATTTAGAATGTCTTGATTCAAAACAGTTAGTCAAATTTTGGATTAAAACAAAACAGATGAGAAAACTTCAATGAACATGACATGACACATACTCTGATGAATTAAAATACCAAGAGATGGAGGACAAGATTGTAATTACTGGGCTGTTAGATGCAGTTCGTATTTTGTTTATTTACAGTTTGTATATTTGTTATCTAATACATATACAAATATTTTGATATACACTAATTTTGATTTGCAATTATATGAAACAGAATTAATATATGATGCATATGTCTGGTGTATATATATATATATATATATATATATATATATATATATATATATATATATATATAAGACTAAATTCCAAAAAATGACCCTAACATTGGTAGAAATGTCAATTTTAGGACCCAACATTCAAAAGTGTCAATATTTGGTACCCAACATTCTGAGAATGTCAATTTTAGGACCCAACATTCAAAATGGTCAATATTTGGTACCCAACATTCTGAAAATGTACAATTTTTGGACTTTCATAAAATTCAATTGTTAGATCTATTAATTTCAAGGGCATTTGGTAATTTTCATAATAAATAAAAGATTAAAATTTATAAATCCACCAAAATCACCCATCTCATCTTCCCCAAAAATCCCAATTGATTGACATTTTCGGCTAACTCTCTTTGTAACTCCACCGCTAGCCATGTGCATGCATTACCTCGTCACTACCGGAGCCTATTAACAGTACCATTTTTTACCCACATCTTTATCATATTCATCAAGACGAAAATGAAATGTTTGCCATAAATTCAAATCTATGAATTCAGGTCTCGTCTGACTATAAAATGCGCCAATGGTGGTGTACATTTTTGACATTGATATACTCCTGGATATTCTGTAGAGGAAAATGACAAAAATGCCCTTGAAATTAATAGATCTAACATGTGAATTTTATGAAAGTCCAAAAATTGTACATTTTCAGAATGTTGGGTACCAAATATTGAACATTTTGAATGTTGGGTCCTAAAATTGGCATTCTCAGAATGTTGGGTACCAAATATAGACACTTTTGAATGTTGGGTCCTAAAATTGGCATTCTCAGAATGTTGGTTACCAAATATTGACACTTTTGAATGTTGAGTCCTAAAATTGACATTTCTACCAATGTTAGGGTCATTTTTTGGAATTTAGTCGAAGAATTGCATAACATAAAATATATATTTATTTTGAATTGCAAATAAGTAAAATACGACCTACATCTAACGTGTCCTATAATTATGGCATAAAAAAAGTAGCGAACTAAGAATAAAAATGCGTGGCTAAAATATGAGGTCAATTGCTGTTTATTCAGAGTTTTTTGCTTTTGTATGTAATGCCGTCTTCCAATCAACATTCTTAGTCCAAGTGTATAATTTTACAATGATTCGATCAAACTAAAATGTGAAAATAAATTAAGATAAAACACTAAAAATCATTACAAGGACAACTCCATATGAGTTTTGGGCCAACAAAAAAGGCAGCAACGGTCAACGGTCAAACAACATCTCACACATGGAACAGATATGCCAAGCCACAACACACGCAAATACAAATTCCAGGATATTGATTGGTTCTGGATAAATCCAATAATATACATGAATCTTTTTGAAAATTTTTGTGTCAATTTTATTAAGGTGTACAATGATTCCAGTATAACTGTGACATATATACAGACTAGATAAATAAATATAAGACTGCATCTAACAATCCCCTTATAATATCAACCAAAGGGTTTTTGTGTTTACATTTTTCTGCTGTGCTATATAGTTGCTATTGGGTGACAAGTACTTTTTTTGGTGACAAGTACTTTTTACTCCTATATATGATGATGTAATGAGATTTCCGTACCCATGAAATCAAATACTACCTCCGTCTCACCCCATATCAGTTAGCACAGTTGACTTTTCTATACAATACAACACACATCTTTGATCAACTCCATCTTTATTTACTTATATTATCGAAAAATAAAAATTTAATATTTTGAATACTCTATATTTCGATTAATCTAACGATATCATATATGATAATATTCATGATTATATATCTATTTAAATAAGCAGTTAAAGTTTAAAAGCAAATAATGTCAAAAAGTCAGAGTGCACATTAGGTTGAGACGGAAGGAGTATCTAAAATGTAACGAAAATGTACATCAGGATGAGGTCATAAGTATTGGGCCGTATCTTATTCCCCGGAGAAGCTGATTCCGATGAAGATAACGGCGTTGATTGGTCCGACTCCGACAACACATTTATACAACAATAGCGACATGAGTTACTGTATCAGCACCAACGGCACCCTCAGCGTCAACTTCTAGTAGATTTTTATAAAATTGGGATGATTTCAGACAGAACATGCATAAATTACTTTTTACATCAACATTGAATGTTAACGTTGCTAATATAGTACTACTAAAGAAACTTTTTATACATCATGTTCTTTCGATTATTATTAGCCTAGTGCTATGCTACCCAAAACCCAGGGAACTTCAAAGAATCTATACTATACTTTAAAATGGAATGAATCCTAATTTTCTTAGAATTTTGATTTTTTTTTAAAGACTCTAACGAACAGATTGACACGTGAATTTTCTTTTTCTTTTCCTTTTGTTTTATTCCTTTGATCTTACCACACCCCTTTCTTCCGTTGTTTGCTTCCTAATTAATCCTTTATTACATTAACTTGCCACTTTTTCCTCCGTTATTTTCTTTTCAATTAGTCCTTCATTATGTTAATTTTGCACACCTATTTCTTCAACTTAAAAAATATTTTCACAAACTAAAAATCTATAATCTAGAATAACTTCCTTTAAAACAAAATGTTTTTTACTTATGTGTCAATTTTTTCAGATTATAGAATTAATTTTCATTGTTAATGAGAAATTGACACATCATCATATTATTTTCCCTTTTTTGTTTTTAGTTAGATTATTATTATTATTATTTGTTTTAAGTCACACACGCATCTGCCGTTCATTGAATTTCAATTAAACATGTGTTACTTTAAAAACGGAATGCAGAAAAGGGAAATTTATTCAATGCTTAAAAACGGAAATTTATACCCTAATTATCCCCGCAGGCACTAACGCAGAACGATTTTTATAACCCCTCGACCTCTACGGTTTCAACCTCAATCCTATTAATTCCTAAACTTTATTTTACCTTAATCATGTTCAGGTTTTTAACTCTTTAATTCCTTCAGTTTCGTCAGTTTCATCGAAACTTAATCATGTGTGTAATCTCTCCATCGATTCTTCTTATACTCCTTCAATTTATATTTAATGGTCCTCATGCTCCTAAACCCTAGAAGAGGGTGGTTCTGGTGAAGCATGGGCAGAGCACATGGAATGCCGAGGGTCGGATTAATCAGCTCCGAATTTTCTATTCTGACCCAGAATGGAAGGAGAAGGTCAAGCGCAGACTTCCCGGCCGCTTGCTGAACCCTAATGCCTCGAAGAACAATGTTGCAAAACGCTGCAGAGATTCCGACCTCGACATGTGAGACTGCAGGCTAGGCTGTGAAACCTCTATCGACGAGTTGCTGAGGAAAAGAATGGAATTAAGGTGTGCCATTTTATTTTCCTCATTCATTGTAAATTCACTTAAATTATTTACATACATTTATAGGTGTATATATGATTTATGTGTGTGTATGTTGTATTCGTGAAAATTGTGTACCATGATGAATGGGAAATTACATTTTATACCCTAAACCTATTTTTAAAACCCTGCTATTGCAAGCCGAATGTAAGATCTAATTAAATTGATTTTCAGACTGAATTGTTTTCTTTATACTATTGATTAAATTGGCATTGTCATAGTTTAATCACATTTATGTTTGAAAATACTGCTAGATCTAAAACGTACGGCTTCAAGTGGATACACAAATTGTTAACTTTTGCTATATACTTTTCAAATATGTTTTTATTGGGAAAATAACTAAGCATGGGATTTGATGTTGAGTTTGTTGCTAAAGCAACAAAAGCTGATGGATCCATTCATAAACGTTTGGTCAATCAAACCAAGGAGGTGATTAATTTTAAGTGGAGGTCAAAAGCAAAGGTATTGATTTTTATAATGCTTCTTTTGGATTCAAAATTCATTTATTTAATCATAATTTTCTCATCAGATGACTAGGTTGATGTGTTTTCAGTAGTTTTTCTGCTAAAACATCTAAGGTAGTAATTTTGACCATAATGATGCTCTTCCAGGCATAGTTTCAAGAACTATATAAGTGAGTTTTATCTTGCTGTTTGGCTTAGAAATAGCAAATTGTAAGATGCAAATCGTAAGATGTTGGCTTAAGATTATAGATACTTCATATGATAAGAAGCACAATTTGAGTTTCACATCATAGTTGTTTGTTTGCCGTCATTCATATACTTATTTGATAATCACATATGCCCGTTGGAAATCATGTCGTTTGTTCATCATATATTACTCACATGTTCCTCTACCAATGCATTCACTGCAGAAGGATATCATGTTAAAGAAGGTTGCTAAACAAGGTTGCATGAGAATATTTTTGTTAATGGTTCTCTGACTTACTGTTGCAGATGAACCACAAATCAGCCGCTCAACAGCTGTTACAAAATGGACTAATGCATTAGTTATATATAGTTTCTGCCTAATTTGTGAAGTTATATATCAGATTTGTTTATGTTTTTAATTTAGTCTACCATTATGTACTAATAATCAAACTATATTCATTTCTAAATCCAAGTATCACACATGTGTATGTGACGGAAAATAGAATATTGTTATTGAGTTTTTTTTTCTCTTTCCGTTTCATGTTAGTTGAAATGCAAGGATTCAATTATTGTTTATCCGCCATCCGTAATGGATTGCTTTGAATTTTAAAAAAATGATGTATCGTAATAAAAACTATAAATGTATACCGTAAATTTTTGTTTTTGCCCTTTAAAGGATAAGTATTGTATTTAAATAGATTAATTAAATCCGGGCATTGACCCGGATAATATACTAGTTCTATTTTCTACACATAAAAAAAATTCTAAGAAGCTGATTACTGAATCATAAGTAAAGCACAATTTAACTGCTCACTTAAGAAAAATCAAACAGAGCCATATTTACATATATATAGGAATTTCTAGCCTGTACAAAAGGATAAAAATAACTTTTTAGCACCGATAAAAATTTGAGTGGAGAGAGCTAAATCAAACAAGAGAACTAGAAATTGACAAACATCAAATACTTAGAGAATATAATTATTATTCAATAAATAGAAATAAAGAGTAATTGCATATTTCAGTAGAATTTATTTTTATTTAGTAAAACATGTATATGTCAAAATTAACAGCAAAACCATTAAACAAATTAAGTTCGAAACGTCAATTGTGTTTGCGGATTGATCTTCCATCCAGCCCTAGTTGTTATAATTTATTTTTTCATTTATTAATTAGGATCTGGAGCTGAATTAAAGTTCCATATCCCAAGAGCAATACTACAGAGGAGCAATATTTAAAAGGCTAGCTATCCCGTACTCATTTTATTTTTAGTAAAATGTTTAAAATATCATAAGATTCTTATACACGGGGATGATGATTTAAGTATATGGATAGTTTGACGATTAAAATTAACAATTTTTATTTGAAAATTCTTTAACATTCTTAATGTTAACAAATCTTAGATACTCCATCACAAAATCATTATTATACCGAACTTTATTTATATACTTGATTTGTTTTGATTTTACAATTATGATTTAAAAATAAAATACTCAATGAAAAACTATATAAATAAAGGGTGTGAGTTAATTCAACATGATCTATATAAATTTACTACATACGTATAAATAGTCATGAAGTTAACATTGGCTAAAAGGTAGAATCAAAGAAAATGGATATGTCATAATGTTTAGAAATCAAAATAGATATATTAAAGATTTGATTAAAACTATAAGGTATCGACACACATCATGTCACATTTTTATCGGCTCATGTTTATGATTAATCATCAACTTATGTTTTAACTGAACCATCTATTTATAGATATGAATCATAAATTTTCACGCGATCAAGATAAAAGCCTAACAGTAAACGAAACCATTACAAAATTACGTTGTTCAAATTAAAATTATTACCGGGTTCAGAATTTTATATATTAATAATTTTTTAAGTCATTTAATGATAAGAATTTTAGATCAACGCAACAGTCAGCCACTGGAGGAAAGTACAATATTATATATTCATGATGATTTAAGTTTTAAGATGTACGAAGCAACAGTTATATGCGATTTAATTCATTCTTACTGTACGCACAATACATGCACGGATCATGCACATTTTCTAGTAAAATATGATATGCATGATGGTTGATGGGTATATTTTCTAATAAAGCCATAGAAGAAATTTTAGCAACAATTTATGAAGCCTAACGGACACATCAATTAAGCAAGATCTCTCTCATTAAAATTCTTACATATATATATATATATATATATATATATAATTTTACTTTCAAAAAATATATAAAAATATTTAAATAGATTTTCCACCTAAACGAGCGGAGCAAAGCATCAGAATTAACATTCGGGAAATTTGAAGCCACCAAATCCTTGAGTTCTTGAGTACTTCGAATTGGTTTAATCACTTGACGAAGCCGATGGGGAATTTCCAAATATCTATCTTTGTAAAATCCAGTAGAACATAATATCCTCACACCAATCTTCCACGTCTGGCCAGTTCTTGATAGTTTATGGAAATCCTATCTCGAGCTTTGGCCTACCTCGAGCTTTGGCCTACGCGACCATCTTTAGTTTCAGCAATCGGCAATATACTACCTCGCATATTGGGTTAGCTAGTGCATGTGTTTTCTTCCTACATTTAATTTATCTTAATCAAGAAGATTAGATTAATCCCACCGGTCATTAATTTAGATACAACAATCGAACGAGTTAATTTTGTAAACTGATTAAAAGTCATGTTTTATTGTGTGCATATTTCGTGCACTTTTAATTTTATATACTATAGTCATATACCCGTGTGCTTCTGACCTTAATGTATTTATTCTATTCAAATATAATATTATAATGACATTCCTTTAGTCTAATAGATAAAATATTCAATACATGATATCTGAACATATAATAATAAATGCACAAAATTTACATTATATAGGAATTTCTAGCCTGTGCAAAAGAAAAATTTAAATCACTTCTTAGCACCGACAAAAAATTGAGTAGAGAGAGCTAGATCAAACATGAGAACTAGATATTGACAGACATCAAATACTTAGAGAAGAGAATTATGAAATGACAGACAAGATCACCATGATGGGATGGCTTAAGTGAGATTCATTAAGCAACAAAATAGCTCTACTTTCAGGGATAACCTATCCAACTTTATGTCGCATTGGTGGAGAGACTACGTACTTTGCTAAAGTATTTACATATATAGTTTCCCTTAAATATATTATTTTGACAAATTTGGTTATATATAAATGCTAAAATAAATGTAAACTTTATGTTGACAAGAATATACATACATAAATAAAGGACCTAAATTGAAGTGTACTGGTACATATATTGAGCAGGTCATAGTTTTTGCTGATATTATATAAAATCCACACTAATGGTGGCACTATATATTAATATTTATAACAATGTATAAGGGTAAATCAGGAATATAATTACAGTTATAAAAGGATATATATTAATGTTTCCTCAATAACTATATCACCCCCTGAAGTAAAACATAAGATCGCTAACAACGTAAAATTTTGACTGGAGAAACTGAAAACGAGGATCATGAAGACCCTTAGTAAAAACTTTTCCAACCTGAAGATCGGTGGGAATATGACAAGGCTTCCATCTCTCCCATCTCGGTCGGAAAATCCTTGTATCTTAAGGCCTCTTGTAAGCAACACTGAATTTTTGGAAAGTTCTTATATGCCTTGTTGCATTGCAGAAACTCCCTTTCGGGGCAGTTTCCTTCAAAATCAGCTGCCAAAATGTCATATTTGTGTTGAAACTGCTCCAGCTGAAACTTAAGTTTATTCCTCCTCTCCTTATCAAACAGGATCCGAGTAATGCACTCACTCCTATCTATCCTCAGCAGATGAATTGCATCGGGAAGGGTCTCATTATACTCCTCGAAATAAAAATCCTTGCTAGATTTAAAAGTGTTACACTCCATCGAGAGGGCACGTTCCCAACACTGCCAGCAGAAAGAATCCTCTTTCCACTAGTCTACTTCACTCGTTGTTTCTTGAAAACCAAGATTGACTTCTTTACAACAAAGATGAAGTTTCAGCGCAAAGGGGTTGTTGGAGGAAGAATAAACATTTGCCAAAGCAGCACACTAAAAGTAATGAAAGAAAACAGTCAATACATGGAATGTTGGAGGTTTAAAGCCACTCACCGGCGGTTGGTTGACAAGTTATTTAAATCCCAGATCGGGCAAAATATGGAGACATATGTCGACGAAAGGGTGGCGAAGAGCCGTAGCTATGATGTATTCCTTGAAGACTTGAAAAAAACTTTTGACACACTCAGGACATCCAATTTAAAGTTGAATCCTACCAAGTGCACCATTGGTGTCGGAGTCGGAAAATTCCAAGGATACATGGTATCCAATCGGGGAATTGAATTAAACCCCGAGAAGGCAGAAGCCTTGTAGAATATGCAACCCTTCAGAACATTGAAAGGTGTACATAAAATACCAGGGTCCCGTGAGAAGCTAAGCCGTTTCCTTTCAAAAGGAGCAGAGAAGCGCATTTACCTTCCTTCAATATATTGAAGAAGGCCAACAAATTTGAGTGGTCCCGTGAGTGGGAAGGGGCTTTTCAAGATTTAAAAAGACATCTCAAGTGCCTACCTACGTAGTTGAAGCCCGGTAAGGGGGAACTTCTCAACTCATACATATCTACCTTGCATTTAGCCATTAGCGTTGTGATAGTGATAGAGAAAAATGGTTCTCAACAACCAATTAACTATGTGAGTAGGGCCCTATAAGGTCCCGAGAAAAGATATGCCACCTAGAACGGCTAATATTAGCTATGGTGCATGCCTCGAGACGCTGGTGCCATTATTTTCAAGCGCATACCATAGTGCTTCTAACCAATTACCAGATAAGTGCAAAATCTCGCCTCCGGAAGGATGATGAAGTGTGCGATCGAATCGGAGATCACGATATTAAATATAAGCCTTGAACAACTATCAAAGGACAAGTCCTAGCGGATTTCATAATGGATTCAGTAGAGCCCTTGGAGCTTGATCGGCTTATACCCTCGCAAAACCACGGAAAAAAATGGTTGCCTATTCGTAGACTTGTCCTCCAACTCGGGGGGTTTGTGGCGCTAGTATTCTTCTCATTAGCCCCGAGGGAAAGGACCATCCATACGTAATTCACTTCAACTTTCAGACAACCAACAACGAAGCTGAATATCAAGCCCTGATCACACGATTAAAGTTAGCAAGAGACCTTCAAGTTTAAAACTTGGAAATATTCAGTGACTCGTAAATCGTAGTACAACAAGCATGAGGTGAGTATGAAAGTCGAGAGTATAGTCTCCAAAGATATCTCGAGATAATCAAACCCCATCTAAGCCAATTCCGACTTTACAAGTTAGATCATATACCCAGAGAAGGCAAACACAAAGCCGATGCCCTGAGCAAGCCCGCCTCGTCGGACCTTAACATCCGTTCTTCTCAAGAATTGCTGATTGAGACGTTAGAGAAGCAAAGTTATGAAGAAAATAACATAATTTTTGTTGATATTTTAGACACTTTGATGAGTCCCCTCACCGGCTATCTACAAAATGGAACCCTTCTCGAGGAGAAAACCTTAGCTCGCAAAATTCGAGTGAAGGCCCCAAAATATGAAATACATAAGGGAAGCTTATACAAGATAGAATATCTAAAACTCTTACTCTAATGTGTCGGACCATCCGATGCAGAATATCTTGTTCGAGAAGTAAATGAGGGTGTTTGCGGAAGCCATTGAGGACCGCGGATGGTGTTCAGAAATATTCTACAAATAGGGTATTACTGGCCCATCCTGCTTGAGGTCTCCTTGTAGTACATTCAAGCTTGTCACAAGTGCCAGACGTATGATAAAATGATTCAAGTCCCACGAGAATACATGATAACAATTCAAGAATTTTGGCCTTTCATTAGATGCGGAATAGATCTTGTCGGACCTTTCCCTAAGGCCTCGGGAAACTTCAAGTACATTATTGTGGCCATTGAATAATTTTGAAAGTGAGTGGAGACAGAAGCCCTGACAAACATGACTAGTAAAACGATCATCAACTTTTGCTAGAGGAATATCGTATGTCACTATGAAATCTCCAGGTACAGAGTCACAGAAAACAGACCCCAGTTCGCCAATAACCCCTTCAAGCAGTGGTGTGAAGACGATGGAATTCAACAAAAGTTAATCTCGGTGTATCATCCTCAAGGCAATGGCCCAGTAGAGGTTACCAACCGCATAATTTTAAGTGAAATCTAGGGAAGACTGCAAGGGACAAAGGGAAATTTGATCCACGAGCTCCCGAATGTCATATGAAACCATAGATTAACACCGGCAACTGCTATCTATCATTATTTATCATCCCTATCCATCACCCCATCCATTCCAAATTTTAAATTTTAAAAATAAATATTAAAAAAGGTACAGGAAATTTAGTACTATATGGAATTCTCGTCAGCACGTGCATGCAATTCTTAAGTGCAATCCAAAAATTGACATTGCTTACATAATTTCACCACCAACCAATCGTAATTCAGTAGATTAGAATAGTGTTCTATCTAATATTTTATATTCATCATCAACCCAATATAGTAGGTGCATTTAAAGTATATGTAGATAAATTAATTTTATGAAGTAACATACCTACAAAAGCTGGTTGCAAAATATATAACCTAATTTTGCATGCGTTTGATTTTTAAACTTCGTGAAATGCTGTATTTTCATAAGATATATATTGAACTTATTATATATAATCTTCTTAATTAGATTTAAATTTTTTTGTAATTAACCCCATAGGTATACATTTTGAAAAATACATCAACCCTAGCATTAGTTAAGATTCGATTTTCTACATTTTATCTGAATGCTTCCGTTTAGATATTTTTAATTTAATATTATTTCATTTCATTTCGGTTAATTTAGTTCAACAAAAATAAGTCGTAGAGAATATGCCCAAGTTTGGTGATGTAAATGTTAGATATTAAACAGATTTGAGAAAATCATGTTGGTCTACAATAAAATTGATGTTCTTGTTTGTGCGTGCATGCATGCACGCTTCATGTGTAAAATAAATTAATTTGACATAAATAAAATGTGGTTAAATATTATGAGTGAATCTAGAAGTTTTTGCCCTGAAATGTATATTTAAATAAATACAAGGACATATTATTTTTCTTGATTAATGTAAATATACTATAGATTAAAATAGACATGTAAGATAAGTCAAATGATCATAAAGTGAACATATCGCTATGAGTTATGTGAGAAAGTAAATTGAACCTGGGAATTGAACATGATTTTAAGAGTGGTGTAAGGTTTCAAAGCCATGTCGTGCTGCTGTGGCACATTTGTGAAGTTTTTTGGCAGATTACTAAATCTGCCATATATGCACGTACGTTGCACACGAAAATTTATCTGTTTATGTATAAATAATTTCAATTTGATGATATTTTTATTGCAGATAAATTATAGTTTGCACGCAATACTGATTGATTTGTGCGGCACTAAAAATGCACATTAATTATATGGACTCAAGGTACTGGAATATGAGTTGCGAATTTAGTGTAAAACCCTAAAAATTTACTTGTAATTTTTTCATAGTTGGTTTATTATGTGTAACTTTACTATGCTTGAAATTAATTTGATGATCAAAGCTTATCTGATTCATGAATAGTTTTTAAATTTTATGCGTGCTAAACATTATTTGCTCTATATGTAGTATTTTGTTTGAGGAACCATTTTTTTCATTTAAATCAACAAAACAAAAGTTACAAAATTTAGCAGCCTTTACTCTAGCTACCTGACTATTTCACTTTGCTAACACAGAAAATAAACTATGAAAAGCAACCAAGTCTATCTATCAAACTTTAGCAGCCCTTTTCCATTCAAGTCTACCCAGATGCTCTTTTTCAATCTTCCCTGCCATCTCTTGTATTCCCATCCTTCTTTTTGAAATAACCTCAGATTTCTCTCTCCAGATTGCACAAACAGTTGCTACTAATAGATCTTTTTGTGTAGCAAACCTTTTCCCTCTCCACTTCTGAAGCAATTTCTTATAACCTCTCAATGATTGCATACCAACCATATTCAGGGCACCATATAAAGATTGAGTATATTCACACTGACAGAACAAATGCTGAATTGTCTCCACACATTTACCACATAAGGCACATGGACTGGAGCTAGGAATAACTCCCAGTGCAAGTAGCCTTTCTATAGTTGACAACTTTGCTTTAAGCAACATCCATAAAAAGATAGAATACTTGGGGACTAAACCAGAATCCCAAATCACAGAAGCCCAATTATCAAGACTGTGTGTACCTTTCAAGATATTATAAGCTAAGGTGGCCTTAAAATTCCCCTTGTTATCAATGCATTGGGGCAAGTGTAGTAACATCCTCTCCTTCACTATGTTAATCCTCTTCCAGTTCCAACTTTGACCATCTGTAGTAGTATAATTGAAAAAATCCTGATTTTTTAAATAGTACTCATTGAGCCACTTGATCCACAACACATCCTTTTTCCTCACAATATCCCATATATGCTTACTCATCACTGCAATATTCCAAATAGTTGAGTCTCTCATCCCCCACCCTCAAAACTTCTTTGCTCTGGTCATTGCATCCCAGGCAACATGGTAAAACTTTCTCTGACCTTCCACTTCCCCCCATATATAGTCTCTACACATTTTTTTAATTTCAGCATGAACTCCTTGAGGTATCTGGAATACAGATGCCCAATAGTTAGTGATACTGAGCAACACAGAATTCACCAACTGCACCCTCCCGGCATAGGACAAACTCCTAGAACTCCATATGGTCAGTCTACCAGCAATCTTTCCCAGCAATGCTTCACAAGATACCTTATCCCACCTAACACCAGAAATAGGTAATCCAAGATATTTCAGTGTCAATGAACCCCGAGTCACTTGCAAAATATCAGCCAAGAAAGTCTTTTCTCCTGCATCCATAGCTGAGAAAAACACCTTTGATTTTTTCACATTTATGGCCAGACCTGTGGTTCTCTGAAAATCATGTAGCACTGTCTTGACCCCTCCCATAGACTTTGCATCTGCTTTACCAAAAACCAGCAAATCATCAGCAAACAAGAGACTGTGGATCCCAACTCTTCTGCATCTCTGATGCAATCCAATTTTTTTATCCTTGAAAGCCAATTGCATCATCCTAGTGAAATATTCCATGCACACCATAAAGAGAAGTGGTGATAGAGGATCACCCTGCTTGACACCACTTTTACCTGCAAAACTCTTGGTATGACTCTCATTTAGAGAGAGACAAAACAGTGAGTTTGTTAGACACCTTGTTACCCAACCAATAAAGGCATCTAGAAAGTGCAATGCTCTGAGCCAGCCAAACAAAAAATCCCAATTAACACTATCAAAAGCCCTCTGAACATCCACTTGGACTACACAACTTGGAGACATTTGCTTATGTTTATACCTGTGCAATAATTCCTGAGCCAATAGTATATTGTGAGCAATCATCCTCCCCTGAATGAATGCACTCTGATTAGTCTGAATGATAACAGGTAATAAACTTCCCAATCTTACACATAACATTTTAGTAACCACTTTGTAAAGCACAAAACAACATGATATAGGTCTATAGTCTCCAGCTGTCTGTGGGTGCTGAACTTTAGGGATTAGGGTCAATACTGCCATATTAAACTCTTCAGGAAGCTCTCCTCCTTCAAAGAAAATCTGGACTGCTCTCTTAAAATCTTCTCCAACTGTCCCCCAACTTGCTTTGAAGAATTGACTTGAGAAACCATCAGCACCTGGACTTTTATCTCCTTTAATACCTTTCAAAGCCTGCTGTATCTCCTCATCACTAAAAGGTTTCACCAAACCTAGCTGCTGCTCCACTGTTAAGACCTTTCCTCTCTTTGTAACTTCAGGATCTATTGGTATCTCAGAAAACCCTCTGACCCCAAACTGATTCCTAAAGTGATCCACCAGATGCTGTTCTAACTCAACTCTCCCATAAATTAACCTGTCTCCCTTCTTCAACCCCACAATATGATTCTGATACCGTCTCCCCTTCATTACAACATAGAAAATCTTTGTTGGTTTATCTCCCTCATTCAGCCAAGCCATCTTAGTTTTTTACTGTAAAAATAACATTTTTGAGTCTGTTAAATCCTCAACTGTCTTCCTCAACTCTTGCTCTCTTCTTTGCTTCACAGTATTCATGGAATCACTATTCAGATCTATCTGTGCAGCCTCCCAACTTTCTTTGGCTCTAATCACTGCTTCTTGGATATGATCAAACTCCCTCTTATTTAGTTCCCTCAATGGAGATTGCAATCTTCTGAGTTCCTCATACAACTCAGTCAGAGTTACAATATTTCCTTTTCTCCATACTTGGTTCACCAAATTCTGAAACTGAGGTGACACACACCACATGTTATAGAATTTAAATGGTTTCCTTCCCTCTTGATCACTCTTCTCTATCATGATCACCAATGGCAAATGGTCTGAGGCAGTATGCAAGTTAACAAAACATTTAGAGTATCTGAACCTCTTTTTCCACTCTTCATTCATCATCACCCTATCAATCTTACTATTAATCCTCTCCTCTCCCAACCTTCTATTACTCCAGGTATATATGGGTCCATAGGTTTTCATGTCCTGCAGCCCCAACTGTGTTGTAACAGCACCAAAATCCCTAATTTCCTCCACACTCACAGGAATCCCCCCTTCCCTGTCCTCCAGATAAAGTGGGGAATTGAAATCACCACATACTAGCCAAGGGCAATCTTGGTGATCTATAAATTTCAGATTTTCCCATAATGTCTCCCTTACATCCCGTTGATAACTTCCATAAACAATAGTAATGTAGCATTTGCACTTGAATTCCTTCAAAATACACTCCACATCTACCCATTGCTCCCCCATACTTAACACCTTTACTTCATAGTAATCTGGTCTCCAGGCCACCCAGATTCTTGCTGCATCTACCATTGAGGCATTAGTAATAAGTTCCCATTTCAGTCCCAACTGTCTCCATGCTTGTTCTATTTTTTGTTTTTAATATTTGTCTCAACCATTCCCAAAAAACCAACTTTCTGTGCAATGCAGAACTCCCTAACCTGTCTCTGCCTTACACTTTTATTCAACCCCCTCACATTCCATACTAAAAGTTTACTGCCCATCAGAAGGTTCAGTTAGTACTGAATAATAGCTGCTCCTCCTAATTAGCTCTCCCCCTGTATCACCTGCCAAATTTTTTTCACCTGTAATGCCACTACTCCCTACATCTCCTTTAGTTTTACTTCTTACCACTGTAAATTCCACCCCTTCACTAGCTGGAATTACCTTCCTTGATGCATCCACCACTTCCACTGGTCTTGAAGGTCTAGCAACCACATCACTGACATGCTGATGTTCCTTAGCCTTCTCTTCTACTACTACTGCTTGTCCCTGCACCTTCTTTGGCATATATACCTGTTTAACAGGTTGTGTTTTTCTTTGTCTCAGTCTCCTCCTACAATGCTCCAATTTATGGCCATACATCTTACACTCAGAGCACAATGTTGGTAGCCACTCATAATGGATATCATGCTGAGTCAATATACCATCTTCATTTAGATAAGTCACTTTCTGTGGCTTCTCACTCCCAATTTCCACCTCAACCAACACTCTAGCAAAGCCTATCCTCTCCATATTCTTTGTTGCATCATCCATTTTAATTGGCCTACCAACAGGATTTGTGATTCTACTAAGTAGCCCACTGGTCCAGTATATTACACTCAAACCATTTAGCCTAATCCACACAGGGACTGATTTAGGGATTTCAAGATCAAGAGTTTTAGACCATTTTTGCACTATGACAGGCTTACTGTCAAACAAAATCACCCCCATTATCTACTACAACATCTCTATCAGCTCCACAGCCAAACTTGACAAGAAAAATTCCAGGTTTGAGCATCCATACCTTTCTTAGTGAATAGCTGTGCCAGATTCGAAGAAGAAACGCCTCCACCATAGGAAAAGGAGGTCTCCTCCTAGAATTTTGCAGACTGCTACATTCTCCCTATCCTTCAAGCTGGCCTCGATCTCTTTTTTCGGAAGAACTGCAACTTTGACTCCTTCTATCTCTTCAGGAGGATAATACTTCATCTCCTCCACATCAAATAGCTGCTTCCAGCATCCTTCACTATCATCCCCTTCTTTTTTAAGCTGCATATCTGACTCTTCACCCCAACTCAACCCTTTGGCAGACTTAACTGGAAAGCCCTTTCTTCCTTTCCCAGCTGAAACTTCATCCCGACCCATCTCACTGCTTCCAATTTTTACCACCAATTTTACTGTTAGCGGGAGTAATTGGTGTAAAATCAGATAACCCAGCTTCAAAATCCTCACTTTCCACCTCCGATTGTCCATCCATAACCTCCCGATCTTCTTGAATCACTCTCAACAGCGTCTTCTTACTCTTAGTACTTCCTATCTCCCTGGTGCCCTTACTCGCCATCTGAGAACCCCAACTTCTCTCTCTCTCTAGACTTGATGCTATGCCTTCTCTCTAAAAATTTCCCCAATTTCTTCCCGTTATTTCTGTTGATCTGACAGATAACCGTTCAACGGTCACAAAACGGCTAATTCGATGCCGGAACCGCTGCTTCTCCGCGGCGGTGCCACCGCTCCCCTAAACTTTTTACAAGCACTGAATGCTAAACCTCCACCCCTATACCCCTCACTCCCTTCCAATACTTCCATCCACCCAATCCCAGAACACAAGGGTAAGATTGCGTGCATCCTCTCGCCAGAAGATGTCGCAGCATTATCGGAGCACTACACCAATGCTTTAATTGGCAAATTCAGTCGCATCAAGCCGTCAATGGAGTTTCTGAAAGAGGCTTTTAAATCAATTGGTTTCAACGACAAGTACCAACTAGGCTCAATCGACTATAAGCATGTTCTAATCAGGTTTGATGATGCAGAGGACTTCCAGAGGTGCTGGATGAAGTCACTTTGGTCCTTCAAAGGAGCTATCATGAAGGTATTTAAATGGACCCCGGATTTTACCCCTGAATCTGAGACTTCTATCTTGCCAATGTGGATAACTTTGCATAATTTGCCTATCTTCTGGTATAATGTTGCTATGTTAGAGTCTATAGGCTATAGGATAGGGAAGTTCATAAAAATGGATTTGGCCACAACTTCTTTGTCTAGACCTTCTGCAGTTAAGTTATGTGTGGAGATAGATCTCTTAGCTAAACCTCACAATTCAGTCACCCTAACCCTTAATATGCAAGGAGAAGTGGCAGACTTTCCCATAGAATATGAGCAGCTGCCTTTCTACTGCAAGCACTGCAAGAAACTTGGACATGAGGTACAAGAATGTAGGGTTCTGAATCCATATTTGAGGCCTATCATCACCAGGAACCATCAGCCTAAATTTCCCACTCCCCCCCAATGCCGATAAGGATTTCCCATCTACCAAGCAAAGATAGCAGACTGCAAATCATGGAAAAATCCATATTGCTAGCACCTCTAGACACCAGCAAGGTGAAGCTCCTCAAATTTACACTTATGTCCAAAAATCAGATGGTCTGAACCCACTCAGAAAGGATAAGCAAGTACCATCTCCTCCAACCATCAATGTGGATGAGAACATACATAAGCTAGCTTCACAGATCCTCCCTATAACATCCATTTCTCCTATAGTCTCTGATCCAATCCCAGTAAACCATCTGACTGTGATTAGAGAGGAATCCCCCTCTCAGTCCCAGACAGCAGACACTCCAATAAAGCCTCCACTCAGCCCAATCAGAATTATGGAAAGTCAATCTCCAAAAAGTAGGACTAACTATGCCTCTGATGACATAAATATACACTCAGGTAAGCTTCCGTATCTCCTGATATCTCTTTTAATACTGACAGTTTCACTTTTTACTCCCAGCCAAGAAACACAGGTAACAGATTCCTCCCCCTGATAGAAGAACCAAATGAGGATCTTGTGCTAATGGATACCTCCATTGAAGTAATGGACACTCCAATCTCTGAGCCCCCTGATACTAGTAAAGATTACACAAGAGGACCAGACACAAACTGCACAAAATTTGGATCCCTCACCCTCCCAGGTTAGTAGTAATTCCACTCAAATGCCACCTGCTGTGATTGACTCTATAGACTCTGAAAAAGATACATACTTTACTCAGATAAATAAAGTCATTACAGGAACAACAACTAAGAGTATTAAATCTCGTAAAAAATGATTAATAAGACCCTAGGAATCAATGTGCTAGTATGGAATATAAGAGGAATGGAAACATCTATGATGAGAATCAAAAAACTGATCAGAATCCACAAGTTGGACATGGTCTATTTTATAGAACCTCAGCACGCCTAACCTACTGTCAAAAGCTTAATTTTAAACATTGCTTATACTCATCTCTATGCAATATATGGCTAATGTGGAATGCGTATTTAGATGTAGTTTTAAAATCTGACAATAATCAATTCATCTCAGTACAGGTCACAAGTCATATACTCAATGAAGTCACTGATTTTATTGTAGTATATGGTTTGAGATCGAGGAAAGGAAGAAAAGAATTACGGCTAGATCTTAAAAACTATCAATCTTCCAGAAGCTATCTATATTAGTGACTTTAATGCCATGATTTCTATTAATGAATATCAGGGACACTCTTCCCCTCCTCTAGGCAGCATGCTAGATTTTAATCATTTCATAGATGACACAGCTCTACAGAATTTTAATGCAGTAGGTAATTTTTTCACATGGTCAAATGGTAGACTAAGGAATAGTGGAGAAAATCTGACACTGGAATGATTAGATAGAGCTGAGTTCAGGTTCTTAATAGGTTATCCTCAGACCACAGTCCTCTGCTACTTAGAATAGCTAGTAACATACCCTCAGTCCCAAGACCCTTTATACTCATTAATACATGGTTTAAAAGACATGATTTCATGGACCTCATTAGGTCTCACTAGAACCAATCACAGGAAGGGCAGGGCATGCTAAAACTTTTCTTAAAACTAAATAATATCAAAAAACATTTGAAAAAATGGAACAAAGAGGTTTTTGGTAATTTAGGAGAAAATGTTAAAAAGGCTGAGGAACATCTCAGAATCCAATTTTTGAATCTAATAGCTCAACCGATGAGCTAATTAAATTCAATAAGGCAAAAGCTCTTTTACAGAAAGCACTAAAAGAGGAACAAAATTTCCGGAAACATAAAGCTAAAGTTAAATGGCTAAAAGAGAGAGATGAAAATACTAAATTTTTCCATCAATCAGTTTTGGAAAAAAGAGGTAGACTAAAAATCACAAAAATAAAAAGCTCCACAGGTTCATGGCTTTCAGAAAAAATTGATATTGAGAATGAAGCTATTTCTTTCTATCAAGATTTACTCACTGATCAACCACACCCTGACCAGGAGATTTTTTCCTCTCATTTTTTGTCAAAAATTCCCTCTGTAATTACAAAGGAGGACAATGACAGTCTGATTAAGCCAGTAACTTTGACAGAAATAAAGCAAATAGTGTGTGGCCTTAATCAGTCTAGCAGTCCAGGGCCTGATGGCTATACTGCAAAATTTTTCATTAAGGCATGGGACATAATTTGCTTAGATTTACTTGAGGCATCAAATGATTTTCTAGCTAGATCTCATATACATAGGGGTATATCCAGCACCTAGATTACAATAATCCCTAAAAAAGAGACTCCAATCACTTTTAGTGATTACAGGCCAATAAGTCTTTCCAATGTTACAAATAAGATTTTTTCTAAACTGCTAATGGAAAGGCTTAAGCCATTGATATCCCCACAACAGACAACATTTTTAAAAAATAGGGACATATCAAATAATGTCATCTATCTTTGATGGATGTCTACGACCCGCACTTGATCACAAACCCCGCTAACGAACTGATCTGCAAAACAAAGCCCCGGGTGTCCCGAGGGTAGACACTACGACGCTCAAGTCTGTATATTGCTTAAGGCATAATGTATGAAGTATTAGATAGAGAGGTCTACCAAACCTTTGGGTACTTATGTGGCTACAATCCGTAGATCACCAAGATATGTATTTATGGTAGTAATACAACTCTTATGGGAATAGTAGTTGTACTACTATGTATAGAAGAATTATATTTCTGTCATGGTTGTTGTTAGGGTCGGGCATCTCACCATCCCGTATGGTTCATCCCGACCCCTCATCTTGCATGACGATCGGGCCAGACCCGACAGCAGATGGCAGCTTTACCAAACCTGGCAGGGGAATCTTCCCAGACCACCTAACGGCGTGGTCTGATGAGACCAGGTCAACTTTTAGTACTATATATATATATATATCTCTATCTCACAAGAGAGAGGTAAGTTAACTAAACACAATCAATCACATCCCAACTCTCCGAACAGTCTACTGACTTTAGCATCGGAGCGGGAACGGCAATTAGCCGCCCCGCCCTGATTGAGAGTTCCTTGATTCTTAGCAGGTTCACCTCATCGTGCCATCGCGACGGATCATCAAGACGCACATCGCGACCGTAACATTGGCGCAGTCTGTTGGGATATAACCGAGTATCTTCACAGCCCACGTACTGCAAATGAGCAGAGAAGGACAAGACCACGCCACCCTCATCAATGAGGTAGTGGTCACAGATCTGGGCGACGAGGGGGCTGGAATCCCGTTCACCCCTTCAAAACCTGCAGCCACGCCGATCTCGGCGACGCCTGAGCAGGCTCGGCACCCGGGCGCGTCCCCATCTTTCATGACTGAGGACGGTGACGTGCTCCGCCAGATCCTGGAGTCACAGGCTACCATCAACAAGCAGCTGCAGGAGCTGCGAGGTACGCCGCCGAAAGCGCGGCGTCTTGAAAGTTTGGCAAAAATGGTCACACCGACGAAGCTCTTTGCCGAGCCTACACGAGCCAAGCGAAAAGCTCCTATCCTCATAGAGCTGGATGATGACGGGAACGAGATCCTGGAGGATTCAGACGAGGAATGGGAAGATCCGGGCGAGAAAGAGGCCAACCCTAGATCCCAGCCTGGAGAATGGAGAATGGGCCATGACGTACGTTCACAAGCCCAGCGTCAAGCCAAGGGTGCCGGCGAAGCAGATGTTGTCGGTGTTTTACGAGGCCCCAGATTGCCAAAAAAGAGGAAGCCCTTTTTCAGCGGCAGTCACGGAGTTTGTCGCCAACCCCCGCCTTCGGATCCCACCAAATCTGGGTACGTATGATGGTTTGTCGGATCCAGCAGATCATCTGCATATGTTTACAACTAACATGTCAACGTACGCTACGCCCGAGCCCGTGTGGTGCAATGTATTCGCCACCACGCTCAAGGAGGCAGCAAGGGTGTGGTTCTCCAACCTGGACAATGGAAGCATATCCAGCTTCGCGCAGCTCGAGGAACTCTTCCTCACCAGGTTCATGCAGAAAAGGAAGTTCACCAACACGACGCAGGACCTGATGAAGATACGCCACAGGGCGTCATCCAACGAGAGCCTGATGGAGTATTATGAGCGCTTCATCGAGGAAAGCAACAGGGTGGTGCACCGTGGCGAGCCGCGGTGGTTGATCGAAATTTTCATGCAAGGTCTGGATCACGAGGCTCTGGATTCAGAACTCACCCTTCAAGCAGTATATACGTTGGATGAGTTGCATATGGTGGTGGAGATGTTTCACCGGGCAGACGAGAACGCCAAGAAGAAGAAGTTGGCAATGCAGAAGGAGGCCAGACCTTATTGGCCCAAGCAGAAGCTC
Organism: Sherardia arvensis; assembly: GCA_948330725.1. Lineage (NCBI taxonomy): Eukaryota > Viridiplantae > Streptophyta > Magnoliopsida > Gentianales > Rubiaceae > Sherardia > Sherardia arvensis. Next base: position 10,855,778 of record OX415237.1, read on the forward strand.
ATCCAGGATGGGCAACCAGCCAAAGCGGAGAAGACGTCATCGGTAAAGGATAGGCTAGGACCTCGAGTTGCTCAAGAAAGAGTCTTCACCCCGTTGACGAAGACGCCCAGAGAAGTTTCTTGGCAAACCGCGACGTCATCCCACCCCCGCGCGCCATGAAGATGCCCCCCAACAAGCGAAACTTGAACAAGTTTTGCGAGTACCATGACGACCACGGCCATGACACAGAGGATTGCATCCACTTGAAGAAGGCCATCGAGTCATTCCTGCGCAAAGGGCAGTTGAAGCAATTTGCTGCCACCGCCAAAGCCCACAACAAGGCGACATATGCCAACAATAATGGTGGCAAGGATCAAGGTGCCAACAGGGCGCGTGGCAAAGGGAAGGAGGTGGCTCGTGCTGAGCGACCAGATGAAAAAAGAGCCAAGTATGAGGAGGAGTCGTCACCAGAATGAGAACCAGCGAGGCGCGCGAGCAATGATATACTCACTATCATAGGCGGAAATGCCGGAGGAATCTAGGATTCACAAAGAAAGGATAGATGCAGGATAGCCCCAGAACACACTCCGACGAATAGGAGGCTGGGCAGAGACGAGTTGATCACATTCGGCGCCGACGATCCCATCTCGGATCGCCCGGCCGGATGCGATGCGGTCATCATCACGGTTCAGATAATGGATAAGATGGTTCATCGAGCATACGTGTATAGCGACAACTCAGCAGAAATAATGTATTGGCATTGTTTCGAGAAGCTGGACGACAACACCAAGGCCAAGTTGGTCCCAACAAGCACACCGTTGGTGGATTTCGCGGACAGAACGGTGTGGCCAGAAGGAACAATCACACTTCCAGTTGGGGTCGGAGAGAGGCCGACCAGGAAAGAGGTGGACATGGAGTTCATCGTGATCAAGGCTCATAGCCCATACAACCTAATACTGGGAAGGCCAGCGTTAGCCCAGTTCAAAGGTATCGTTTCAACCCTCCATCTCTTTTTGAAGTTTCCGACCAAAGGAGGGATAGCGACCGTTCGAGGCGATCAGCAAAAGGCGAGAGAGTGCCACAGACATTGTGTTATTTTGTGTTAAAATTTATGTTTGGATTTATATTTGCAATTGCATTCGTTATTGGTTGCATTGATATATTTTTTTATGAACTTAGGGCCTTTTTTGCATGAGCTTATTTCTTACTGAACTCAATTGAACTAAACTGAATTTAACTGAATTGAATTGAATTGAAGTGAAAATTAATGTATTTAAAATAGAATCAGTATGTTTATCTGAATTTGATCAAATTATATTTTGCTGAATTAAACTGAATTGAACTGCTCTATTTATAAATCTGTAGTCATATGTGAATATGTTAAATTAACTATTTTCCGATTATTATGCAGAATGGGTGATCCAATTCTCCAGCTTGCACTTTTAATGGTGTTAGAAGAATTGCACATGTCAATGCAGGAGACAGCTGAACTTGATTTAGAAGAATTTGATTCAGACGAGGAAACTGAACCATTGCCACGCAAAGAAGCAGCATCATCTTCTATGGGTTCAGTCCGAAGAGGTGAAAGTGGTGCCGAGTATGTTTATAGACTGCTAACTGCGACTGATGACTCATGCCATGTGGAATTCCAACTTGAGCGTCACATGTTCATACACCTAGTTCAATTGATGAGAATGCGAGACCTATTGAAAGATGGAAGGTTTGTGAAGGTACCCCAACAGGTAGCAATCTGTTTATTTATTCTGTCTAAGGGTGTAAGGTATCGTGATGCTGCCTTGAGATTTAGATGTTCTAGAACCACAATAGGAAAATGTTTTCTACAAGTGTTGGATGCTTTGAGGATATTGTCTTTCGATATTGTTAGACCTCATCGTGATTTGAATGAGACCCCGCCTGAGGTAACAAATGACACAAGATATTCGCCTTCTTTTGTGGTAAGGTTTTCTACTTTATTCCCACAAATGATAAATTGATGTTAGTCTTATTTTGACGCATTTTATTGAATTATTATTGTCCAGAATGCAATTGGAGCTTTAGATGGAACTCTTATAGATGCAGTTATTGGTGAAGAACAAGCTACACCATTCTTTACTCGCAAGGGTCGTAAGAGTTGGAATGTCCTTGCTTGTTGTTCATTTGATAAAATTTTCACATTCATTCAAGTGGGATGGGAAGGGAGTGCACATGACACAAGAGTTTGGAGACATGCGTTGGGTAATCCTGAATTTGGTTTTCCTCATCCGCCACAAGGTAGTATTTGAAATTTACATTATAATATTGTTTGTTAAATTATAGTATCGTTTATTAAATTGTAATGTCGTTTGTATTGTTCAATGTATGTAGGGAAATATTATTTGGTTGATTCCGGGTATCCAAACACTCTTGGATACATGACTCCATTTTCTGGTACAAGAGTAAGAAAACATGTACCATCGTTTAGACGTGAGCCACCTAGAGGTAAGGTTGAGCATTTTAACAAACGATATTCTTCATTGAGGATGAAAATCGAAGGTGCATTTGGACAGTTGAAGAGTACTTGGAAAGTGCTAACAAGAATGCCTCAAATTAAAGATTGTCATCAAATGTCAATTATTTTTGCATGTTTCACGCTTCATAACTTCATTCGAATGCAAGAGGTTGGCATTCCTATTGTAGATCACGAGCCTACACAAGGAACTAGTGATTTCACTATGTTTGATGAACATCGGAAAATTGCCATGGCAGAAGTTCGTGAAGGTATAGCCGAACAGATTTGGAATTCGGTTGGTGGTGATGCTAGTGAAATTGAATCATCAGATGATAGCGATTAATTGTGGATGTAATCGATATACATTTTGGGATTATATGGACACATTCGTAATTATTGTTGTTTTTTTAATTCCGAGTATAAATTAGAACCATTAAAAGTAACTTTATTTGATAAATTAAAACAAAATATATTGAAGAAAATTGGTTCACTGCCAATTTCAAATTGTAGGAAATTTTATTTAAAAACAATTTTTTGAAAATATGAATTTTTTTTTGAAGTCTGCTGAAGCCAGCTGAAGCCTGCTGAAGTCAGCTGAAGCCTGCTGAAATTCGCTGAAGTCTGCTGAAGTCTGCTGAAATCCGCTGAAGCCAGCTGAAGTCTGCTGAAGTCCGCTGAAGTCAGCTTAACTTAACTGAAATGTGCAGAATTTAAGCTGAACTTGACAGGGCCTAAAGAAGCGGAAACGTCCAGATGACGAATCGCCACCCCGACGTCCGGTCCACATGGTCCGGTCAGGAAGCCCAGATCCCAAAACCTTGTCAGCACCGTGCTTTCCCATGTTCCTTGACCAAGGCGGACGCCGAGGAGTCCAAGTGGGATCCGACTTGCCCGACGCAAGTCGTCAGGAGGTTCTCGAGGTCCTGATCAAGCATCAGAAGGTCTTTGCATGGAAGGCGACAGACATGACGGGAGTATCACCCGATCTCGGTCAGCACGCCCTCAGAGTGGATCCTTCACACCCACCGGTCATGCAAACGAGATGGCCGCTATGCCCAGAAAGGAATGACGCGGTAAACAAACAGGTAACCGAGTTGGTGAACGCAGGTATCCTATGGGAAGTGCCATACCCTACGTGGTTAGCCAACCCGGACCTGGTCAAAAAGTCAGATGGGAGCTGGCGAATGTGCATCGATTACAAGGCGCTGAACAGGGAATGCCCCAAGGATTGCTACCCGACACCCATCATCGACTAGAAGGTGGACGCGTTGGCCCCTTTCCCGATCAAATGCTTTCTGGATGCATACAAGAAGTACCACCAAATCCCGATGAAGGATGACGACGTCGACAAAAATGCCTTCATCACGGAGAGGGGAGCCTTCGCGTACCGGATGATGCCGTTTGGCTTACGCAACACCGGTGCCACTTACCAAAGGGTGGTGGACAAGATTTTCAAAGCACAGATCGGCCGCAACATGGAGATTTATGTCAAAGAAGTAAAGAGCTTGAATGGAAAACTGGCGGCTATGTACAGGTTCCTGTCACGAGCCGCAGAGAAGTCACTCCCATTCTTGAGGATCTTCAAGGGTAGCATCGGGCCAAAAGGAGCAATCCAATGGGGCCAAGCCGAGGATGAAGCGTTCCTCAAGCTGAAAAATCATTTAAAAGACCTACCAGCCATGTCCCCTCCCGAGCAAGGTGAGACGCTATACTTGTACCTTGCCGCTGGGATAGAAGTAGTGAGTGGTGCACTGGTTAGGGAAGTGAGCAAGATCCAGCGTCCGGTCTATTATGTCAGCCGAACGCTGCAGGGGCTGAGTTGAGATATAGCGCTCAGGAGAAGCTGGCCATGGCATTGGTCCATGCGGCGAGACGCCTCAGGTCATACATCCAAGCACACCCCATCGTGGTTCTCACAAACGAGCCGCTCAAAGCAATTCTGACCAGGCCGGAAATGTCAGGAAGGTTGGCCAAGTGGGCAATAGAGCTAGGCGAACATGCCATTGAGTTCGCCCCGAGGAAAGCCATCAAAGGGCAAGTAATGGCTGATTTCTTGGCAGAGTTGCCATCCGGGATCGAGGAGAAGGATGAAGTCACCATCGACGCGCCAAGCGAGCCAGCCGACAAAAAGCAACGACACGTCGACATGAAAGGATGGTGGAAGCTGCATGTGGATGACGCATCCGGCGTGGAGGGATCAGGAGCCGGGTTGATAGTGACAGACCCCGATGGCATGGAGACGACGTACGCGTTGAGATTCCAGTTCCCGGCCACGAACAACGAAGCCGAATATGAAGCATTGATTGCAGGTATGGAGTTAGCAAAAGCGTTGGGCGCAACCAAGTTGGATGCATACGGCGACTCGGCCTTGGTAGAAAACCAGTTCAACGGGTCATACGCAGCCAAGGAGCCATCAATGCAGAAATACTTGGCGAAGGTAAAGATTCTGGCCACACAGTTCGAAGGATTTGAGGTGACCCGAGTCCCTAGATCCGAGAATGCAAGGGCAGATGCCCTCAGCAAACTGGCCTCCACGGCAAGCAGTCATCTGTCCAAGGGAGTTCTAGTGGAAACATTGCCGACAAGATCAACTGACGGCATGACGTTCGCCGCCATTGAGGCCGAGCCGCCATGTTGGTTGACACCAATGCGGAACTACTTGCTCAGTGGAGCGTTACCACCCGACCAAAAAGAGGCGAAAGCTTTAGAGAGGAAGGCGCTGAATTTTGCGCTCAGGAATGGGGTGGTATACAAGAGGGGATACTTGCAGCCGTGGTTGCGATGTTTAACGCCCAAGCAAGCAGAAAGGATCCTGAATGAACTCCACGAGGGAAGCGGCGGCAGCCACCAGGGAGCCCGGACACTGGCACTGAGGGCAACACGAGCAGGTTATTACTGGCCCAATATGAGGGTCGACGCCGATCATGTGGTTAAGACGTGCCATCAGTGCCATGTACATGATCGGGTGTCATCTCAACCCGGCCAGCCCATGAAGAGCATCACAGGCCCATGGCCATTTGCAAAATGGGGCATCGACATAGTCGGCCCTTTCCCCCAAGCGACCGTCAAGAGAAGATTTTTGGTGGTGGCCGTTGATTATTTCACCAAGTGGGTTGAGGTGGAGCCATTGGCAACCATCACGGGCAAGAGGATGACCAGTTTCGTGTGGAGGAACATTGTCTGCAGATTCGGCCTGCCCAAGACAATCATCAGCGACAACGGATGCCAGTTTGAAGGAGGAGTCTTCAGAGACTGGTGCAACCAGATGGGCATCGAGCAGAGCTTCACATCAGTAGCCCATCCGCAAGCCAACGGTCTCACCGAGCGAACCAAAGGAACGATTGTGCAAGGGCTAAAGAGAATGTTGGACGGCGCGAAAGGGAACTGGGTAGACGAGCTCCCATCGGTGTTGTGGGCATACAGGACAACGCCGCGAACTGCCACAGGTGAATCACCTTATTTTCTTTGTTTCGGCAGTGAGGCCATCATCCCGCCTGAGCTCATCATCCCATCAACGCGATCCGCCATCCCGGACTCCGAAGAGGACAATGAACAGCGTTTGAGAGAAAGCCTGGAGGACTTGGAGAGAGCCAGAGAGCAGGCCACAATCAAGGAGGCAGCCTACAAGTCATATGTGGAACAACGCTATAATGCCTGGGTCCGTATAAGGAATCTTAAGCAAGGTGAATTGGCCCTCCGAAAGAATGAGGCCAGTCGAGTTGAAGGCTTGAAGAAGCTGGATGTCACGTGGGTAGGGCCATACGTGGTCGCAGAAGTGCTGGGGAACGCCGCATACAGGCTGCAGACCATGTCAGGCGAAGCGGTGCCAAGGACGTGGAACATGGAGAACCTCCGCCGTTATTACGGTTGAGCGGCATCAGACCCACGAGAAAGGTACCAATCAGTTTGTATATAATGGGGAAATGCTTTTGGAGAACAGATTCCTGATCAGATCGCGACTTTTGCCCTCATGAGGGATGCGATCTTGAGGAAATCTAGTTCTCCCGCGCAAAATTGTATCTTTTGTATTCTTCTCTTTTAATGTATTCCAAGTGTCAAGTTCAAGAACATATCATCTCTTTTTCCTGTTCATTTATACCTTTTTTCGAAAGTCGAATGACGTGATCGGAATCTGTGACAATGGACATTAAGGGAGGCAGTTCAGGCCATCGCTCCGGTTAATCGGGCAAGGCATTAGAACACTCGACGCATCCCTCACTTAGGTTGTGAAGCATCAGAGACACATCTTTGCCAAGTGTCTCAGATATATCTCTGGAAAGGCAAAGATGCGGTCAAATGCATACCCACACCAATGGGCAAGTCGGATGACACGATCATGATCGTAACCGCCAGACCGAGACTGAGGCTTAGCCGCCCTTCTCGAGTACTGAACGTAGGCGTGGTTTTTTGTTCAAATGCGGACGAGCAAATAGAGCAAACCATATCCTCTCCAAACTCGGATAGCTACCAGATTGGAGAAAAGGTGGGATTTTCCTTTAATGAAAACCCATGTCGGGCACGGACCGATTAACAAAGTCCATGGCTTAGCAGCTTTGGCTTTGAAGAATAAAACCAAGGAGGGGGCGAGGCCCACATACCTTGGTGGCTTGGATAAGGTTTAGCGACCTCCAAGTTGGCAAGTAACTCAGCACATGGCATCAAGTCACGCACAATTGACTCGTCATGTCACCTTAATAGTTCATCATGACGACTCATCCCTCTTCACATAGAAGGATGATGAGTTGCCACCATGAACATAGGTGAGCAGAATGACAAGGCATTAACCAAACATTAAGGCAATAGCCGGTAATGCAAATGCAAAGGCGAAAGTTTCCATCAAGTAGCAAACAGCCAAGACGTTAAGGCAATAATATATGCTGCAAATGCAAAAGGTTTCACAGGAATTCAAAAACAAGGAAATCAAATGCGTCCCTTATGGGTTATTACAAACCAAAAGGAAATTATCCAGAGAAGCAATAAGGAAAAGAGTTTAGGGAGAAATCCAATAGAAAAGGAGGAAAGAGAAGCAGAACTAATGGTTCTGGGCAGAGACTTGAACGTTGTTCCCTGCATCCTCCAAATCCTTCACCAGCCCTTCATCCGCCACAATTTCACCGTCAACCAGAACAGGCGGGACTGCAACATCTGGCTCCCAGGCAGCAAGCTCGGCCGGAGTCATCTCACCGGTCAGTGTAGAAATGTACTCAGGGAAGCCATAGCCAACGAAGGCATCTGTGAGCTCAGAGAGAGCAGTGGCATAGGCAGCAGAGTCCTCATACACATTATCCAGCGCATAAGCCCGTCGAAGGAAGGCCGAAGTGCGCGCAACGGCACGTTCTGATCGAGCTATCTTGGCAAACACTTCACGCATGCCGGAGGTCAACACAGCCTGATAGTCAATGGCGAGATTTGCTTTATCCTCCAGTGCCTTCTTCAGTTGACCCTCGGACTCGGCATAACAAGCTTGTAGAGCAGCCAGTTCATCAGATATCTTCTTCACCTCATCAGCCTTTTCAACAGCTTTATCCAGGCGCTTCTGTAGCTCGGTGGCAGACTTCTGTGCATCCAGTAGGGCAGCATCGCTGGACTCCTTGGCCGACTTCAGTTCCTCGCCGTCCGAAATGGCAGACGCCAATTGGGCGTTGACAGCATCCAGCTGCTTCTTTAGGGCCCGCTCGGATTCCATCCAGTCGTCAGGTGACCACTCAGCATCAGCATCTTCCTTGGCCTTGGCTTCATCTTGGAGTTTAACTATCTCAGCATCGGCGATGGCCAGCTGTCTCTTCACATCCCCAAGTTCGATGAGGGTGGCATGATGCACCTTCTGATCAGCCTCATGTGCCAAGCACAAAGTGCTGAAGTCAGAGATGACGGCGAGGGATGAGCAAGCACCCTAACATTACAACAGTTAGGATGACAGAGTTGGAAGAGGAAGTCAAGCATGAAAAGAGCAACAACCAGATAAGACTTACATAAAAAACGGACGAGATCATATTGTCCGTGGCAGTCCTGACCCCATGAAGATTTAGCGCCGGATTCTTCACCCAAGCCCTGAAATGATCAAGGGGCATCACCTCCTTGAGATACTCCAGACGACCGGCAGGCGAGTTGAGGAAGACGGTGGAGGAGTTGGTTTTACCCTTATCAGTTTTAAAACCACCAGCGTGCGGAGGGGCCCTCCCACCATGCTGTGGACTAGTCGGGTCAGCGCCACTTCTCGGCTTCTCAGGCACTTGGGGTCGGGCCAAGGCATTCTCGCGACCACCGACCCCCATCTGGAATAGCTGGTCGGGCTTCAGCAACCCCTTGACGACCCCGTATCCTGATACGGGAGCGAGGAACCATCAGCATTGCCATCCTGGCTAGTTCGGAAAGATTGGCCATGCGACAGAGTGGACTGGTTTGGGCTGGTACTGTCATCCAACCTCCTACGTTGAGAGGGGCGGTTGAACTTGGTCACGTCAATGGTTGGACGGCGGCGAGTCATATCTGCAGTAAACGGACGTCATGAGAGGAATACAATTGATGCAAGAACAAAAGGTCATGATAATGCTTGCGAAAGATGAAGAGAGAGGGTCAAGCCTAGCCACATACCTTTGTCAGTTTGACCGATCTTTGCAACGGCCAGAGCAGGAGGGGGCTGAAGTTCTCGACACCTTGAGGGACGTTGTCCTCATCCTGGACGGCCTTACCGCCATCTGGGATGACAATAGCTTCGTCCTGGATGGCAGGAAGCACGCGACGGTGAGGCAGGCCAGAATCCCGCAACCTTTCATCCAACTTCAAAACATCCCACCTCTCCGGTCTCTCTTTCAGAGCCCTGATGGAGGCAGCCAAGCGGTTCTGGGCCATCTGGAGCACGGCCGCGCGTGTCAGGATCACCAATAGCCTGTCTTGGGCGAGAAGCGGCAGGGCCATACACCACGTCTTCATCGACGAACATGAATTTCACTTTCCAGTTGGTCGTCTTGGGCATGCCGGTCAAGATATGCAGGTCTGCCTTGGGGCGAATCTTGATATGGCCCCAACCGTCCTCATTATCACCACCACCAGTGTAGAAGAACACCCGCAACAAGGTAACAGAGGGGACAACCCCGCGAGCGCCACACAAGGTCTCGAAGCCAATAATGTTACGCATAGCATTCGGCATCATTGAGCCCAGAGTCATGTCAAAATAACACAGAACGGACTGGCAGAAAGGAGTAAGAGGGAACCTGACGCTGCAGCGGGCCAGATGCTCGTAATAAACAGAGACTTTGCCTGCCGGGGCAGCATTGATGGTGTCGCTAGGCTTGGGTCGGACGATCGACTTTGCCAAATCAGCGATCTGAAGGCCCTCGGTGTCCCGACAGATCTGAATAAACTCGGCCACTTCGTCGTCGGTGATCTGGCAAAACGCGCCGGAAACGGGGATATCCGCCATGGTCAGAACCGGCAGAACACGACAGAGGCAGGAAGAAATGAGACACGAAAATAAGACAAATAAACAAGCGAGTGCAGAATATCTGAAGTTGAAGGCAATGAATTCGAGATAGGAGGAAGAAGGCAGAAATGAGGAGCAGTTTTGAATTTGAATGGAAAAGGGGGGAGTTATGCGAGCAGTTAAAGCAATAATGGCGGTTGCCAAAAGTTGCACAGTTACAAAGGATAAATCCATACGCATCCCCGAGAAAAAGTGACGACACGGGCAGACATGCAGTTAAGTTAGAGGGCCCACTGTCACGCGAATTCCAGAATCCCAGTTACAGCCCTACGCTCGAACCGTTGCTTCGAGCTCGGACTTGGGGGGACTTGTTAGGGTCGGGCATCTCACCATCCCGTATGGTTCATCCCGACCCCTCATCCTGCATGACGATCGGGCCAGACCCGACAGCAGATGGCAGCTTTACCAAACCTGGCAGGGGAATCTTCCCAGACCACCTAACGGCATGGTCTGATGAGACCAGGTCAGCTTTCAGTACTATATATATCTCTATCTCACAAGAGAGAGGTAAGTTAACTAAACACAATCAATCACATCCCAACTCTCCGAACAGTCTACTGACTTTAGCATCGGAGCGGGAACGGCAATTAGCCGCCCCGCCCTGATTGAGAGTTCCTTGATTCTTAGCAGGTTCACCTCATCGTGCCATCGCGACGGATCATCAAGACGCACATCGCGACCGTAACAGTTGTATTACCATGTCTAGGAAGATGTATATTCCTTGTAGAGCATTCATAATATACGCATTCCTTATAAGGATTAGGATTGATGGGCCTGTGGATTCACCCTCCGCGTATCTCGAGCTCACGACCCTTCTTAGGCCCTGGTCCGAGTATGAATGAGGCCCGAATACGAACCATGGACCTATCAGTAGCCCCAAGGTAGATCTTCAGAATATAGAATGCTCTGTCTCGAAGGTTGAAGGAGAGGCTTGCTTCTCGAGGGAAAACCAATAACTCGAGGGAGTATAATTCGGGGTGTTAAGCTCGGGGTGTCCTTCTAGGACTGTCCTCTCGGGCTTGCTCTTCTGAATATCTAGCTTAAAGTTCTTTCGTATTCCATCAAGACACGTGGGCGGTTGGATACGCCTTCTTGAATTCTGAAGAGACTGACACGTGGTCATTGTTCATTGTATCTTATGGTGGTGAGGAGGACCAACCTTCCGATTGCCTGTATCGTTTCGCGAGTCAGCAAAATCCAGTATTCCCTCTGGCAATGGAGAGAATATGTCCAAGGAACGAGTTCCCATGGCTCGTGACTTGCGTACTCCATTCCTGGAGGTTGAGTTTGGGGAGTTGATGGAGGTAACTATGGCGACGCCGCTAGGGGCTGTGACTGCGGTGGTGGACGACGGTGCCTCTGGGTCGAATCCGGACCCAAATATGGAGCCCCAAGTTGAAAAACGGGTTCCAGCTTCTGGTGATGCGTGGAGCGTCACTAAAGTGGTCGATGAAAAGACGCTACAATATCTGCGGTCGTGCAGGCTGTCATATCCTCTTGATGATGGCTTGAAGCTCGAGGATGAAGAAGTCCCAACTGAAAGTCTGGTGAGCCCCACTTGAGGGGTACTTTATGGGAGGTTTTTGCAGCAGGGGATAAGTTTTCCTTTTCCCCCTTTATTTCATGAGTTCCTGCAGCAGCATCGACTGCATCCAAGCCAAATTCACTCCAATGTGGTGGTGTTAATCAAGGCTGTGATATCCTGGTGTGCTCGGAGAAACTATGAACCGAGCCTGGATCAATTTAGGAGTTTGTACAAGTTATTCTCTTTCGAGAAGTACGAGTATATTGCCCTTACTCCGAGGAAGACCAAGCCCATCGTGTTCCCTGATAACAGTGGTGTATGGGAGGCTGACCGCTTCACTTTTGACCGAAGCAAGTACGAGGTCCCTGATTTGTATCCCAGCTGAAGGACGCTATAGCTCGTGACGGGGGTTTCACCATTCCTGATCACTTAAAGGGCATCATCGAGAAGCTCCTAAAGGAGGACATTACCCTTCAAAGAGGGGATTTTGTTCTGGGCGCCCATGGTTCTGTCTGGCAGTGGCCCGGTATTACTTACTTGTACCTATTGGACGTTCCTCGGTCGAAATCCACCTCCAGCTTTTTGAAGCCTGATCGAAATTGGGCCCTCCCTGATAAAATCCAGGGAAGAAAGAAGAAGGCCAGGAAAGGGGGTCCGAGAAAATCTCCTCGGAATCAAGGTGAATCCTCTTCTAGTCAGTCTTCTTCAAGTAGCTCTTCAATTCCCATACTGTGGTTATGTAACATGTTTATTCTTTGTCATATATTGATTTTTCTCTTTATATATAGCGTCTCCTCCAAAGAAAAAGATCAAGAAGGGGAAGGCCGCTCTCTAGGCCATAGATGAGGAAGCGGAGGAGTCCGAGGAAGTACAGTCCGGGGAGATGGAACCGGAGGTTGGGGGGTCCTCAGATGATGATGAATCTGACCTTGAGCTGGTGATTATGAAGGTGCTTCTCTGAAGAAACTGAAGTATTATCTGAGCTACCCAAAGGAAGAGGATGGCCAGGCTTCTCAGAGGTCTTCTAAGAAGTATCCCTTCGTCTTTGAGGTAATTATCTTTCCCGTCATACTATATAGATTTCTCAGATGCAAAGTTTTAATATGTCTTCGATCTTACAGCCGATGGCGGATCTATCCACGCTGGGGTGTCGAGCTAATGATGTGATCTAGCACTTGTCTGATTCTGTGATGGAATTACATGTCAAGTGCCGGGCCTTCAGGGCAAAGAAGAAGGAGATGGAGGCTTCCCTCTTGGCTGTGACAACTAAGTCTATCGCGCCTACTCCTCCTGTTCAGGCTCCAATTGATGTGACTCAAATGGAAGCCAGGGTGAAGCAGCCGGAGGCCGAGAATAGGGACCTGCTATTGGCGAGGAAGTCTCAGGAGAAAGAGCTGGGGGTTTATCGGGATATTGCAGAGGAGCTGTCGCAAAATCAAGCTGCAGAGAAGGACTCGGGGGAGCCTAAACGACTCCTTAAGCTTTGGGGTGCCTTTATTGCTAGCTGCCCCAAGTTTAATAGTCATAGAGAGGAGTATGGAGATTTATTCTATTCCTTTGAGCACCACGAGATCTTAGATCAAGTCCTGCAACTATGTCAATCCGAGAAGGAGGTGGAGGTGATGAAGGAAATTTTCTCTCATCCAGATGCTGCTGATAAGCTCTCTGCTCTGACTGCTAAACGCTGAGTCCCTGGGGTCGAGTTTTTGGATGCATTGGGTCCCTCCGAGAAGATTGTGACATCGGGAGATTTATTGAGGCTCATTAAGGACAAGTATCCTGAATTGTCTTCTCTTGAAGAGGTGTTCAATCCTTCCACTGACAAGGCAGATTAGTCCCAGCAGGTTTGCTACCTTACTTGCTGGCATCTTGTCGTCAGCCTCGGTCTCATGGTTTACTGGAAAGGAGCTTCAGCCTCTGATGTTAAGTTCTCGCAATTGTCCATGATGAACACTTTGCGAGCTTAATGTTATTCGGCTTCTTCCTTGGGTATCCTTTGAGAAGGCCTTTGATGTCACAGCGTGCAGAAAAGTTGACAATAACCCATCTCTCAAGTGTCACTCCTGGTGAAGTTCTAGGAAACCTATTGGGCATATTTAGAATTATCATATTCTGATGTAATGTATCAAATTTCAAGGTTTTTCCTCTATGTGCCCTTTTTGAGGGACATTTGTTTTTTAGAAGTATCATATTCTGATGTAATAACACCTTTGAAATGACCTTTTTAGGTTCGGGGTTTTGACGCTTTGTTATCCACTTGGGATTTTATGGAAGTATCATATTCTGATGTAATAACACCTTTTGATATGATTTTAACTTCTGTTGTATGAGGTTTTTCCTATTTGTTTATTGAGATGATTGATATTTGAGCACATCTGCCCTTTTAGTCTATAGACCTCAATCAAGCACTTTATGAAGTACTTTTTATCTCAGACCTATCACATTCCATCAAAACGATTGGTAGTTGAATGTTGGATCCAAGCAACTTATAAGTTGACCAATCATATACTTTATAAAGTATATTGTTTTGAATAGCAATCAATGTTATACATAAGACAACAATCCTTTTTTTAGAAAAGGAATTTAAGATTGCTTGTTATAAAGATAGGTATAAAAATATCATGACTTCAATCTAAGTTTATAACTTTAAGAATAGAAGTAAAGTAAATAGTGGGTTTGAGTTTGAGTACCCGTTTGTGCTAGAGCATACTTGTCTCGGACCTTGATGAGGCTCTCGTACGTTCTTGATAATCTCGAACCTTTGTGAGGCTCTCCCTTGAGTTTTTATCTTCCGTGATACTTTCGTAAGTTAATCACATTCCATCTTCATGGTATAGGTTCCCCCTTCATGGTTTCCAAGAGGTAGCTTCCCCCTGGATGGGATTTTAGGACTCGATATGGACCTTCCCAGTTCGGGTCTAGCTTCCCTTCCACTTCTTTCTTGATTTTTTCATTTAACCTCATTACAAGGTCTCCTTTAACGAAAGTGGCCAAGCGGACTCTTCTATCATGGTAGCGCTTGACTCTTTCCTTCACCTTGGCCTCGTGGATAGTAGCATTTGCTCTTTTCTCCTCTAGGAGGTCAAGGTTGAGACGAAGGTTTTCCACGTTGGCAATGTCATCGTCATCGTGTGGTTGAGAAGTACGGGCAGAGGGGACTCCAATCTCCATTGGGATGACCGCCTCGGACCCATAGACTAAGCTGTAAGGAGTCTCTCCTGTTGCTATGGCTGGTTTGGTTCTATGGGTCCATATCACACTTGGTAGTTCTTTGATCCAGTTTTTTTTAGCTCCTTTGAGGCGCTTCTTGATGCCGCTTACCAAGATTTGGTTTGTAACCTCTACTTGGCCATTAGCTTCTGGATGATATACCGAGGTGAGCTTCTGATGTATGCCGTACTCCTTACACAATTTCTTGAAGGGGTCATTAGCAAATTGTGCTCCATTATCGGTCACTATGTATCTCGGGATGCCATAGCGACACACAATATTCTTCCAGCAGAAGTCTATAACTGTCTTTCCAGTTATGTTGGTCAAGGATTCAGCTTCCACCCACTTCGAGAAGGAATCGATGGCCACAATGAGGTACCTGAAGTTACCAGGGGCCGTAGGAAAGGGTCCGACGAGATATATACCCCATCGGACAAATGGCCAGGATTCTTGGATGGTAATCATATTCTCCTGTGGCACATGGACCATCTTAGCAAATCTCTGACACTGGTGACAAGAATCGATATATCCTTTGGCGTCTTGTAGCATCGTAGGCCAGAAATAACCCATCTGTAGGAGTTTTCGGGTAACGGTGCGTGGACCTTGGTGGATACCACAAACTCCTTCATGTGCTTCTTGTACTAAGTGTTCAGCGTCGGAAGGCCCAACACACTTGAGTAAAGGTTGGAGGTACCCTTTCTTGTATAAGATACCTTCGTGGATGACATATTTGGGAGCTTTAACTCGGACCTTCTGTGCCAGGTGCTTGTCCTCGGGAAGGGTTCCCGTTTGGAGGTATTCAATGTAGGGGTTCATCCATGTGTCTGAGATGTCAACAGCCATGATGCTAGTTCTTCGTAACTCCTTTTTGCTAGGGTTTCCATCAGCAATTCTTGAGAAGATCTTATGTTGAGGTCCGAGGAGGCAAGTTTGCTAAGTGCATCAGCCTTATGATTGCCTTCTCGGGGGATATGATTCAGTTCGTAATGTCGGAATTGATTTAGAAAAGGCTTAACTATCTCGAGGTACTTTTGGAGACTGTACTCTCGGGTCTCGTATTTGCCTTTGACCTGCTGAACCACGATCTGTGAGTCACTGAAGATCTCAAGGTCTTAAACTTCCAGGTCTTTAGCCATTTTTAGTCCGGTAATGATGGCTTCATACTCTGCTTCATTGTTGGTGGCTCGGAAATCGAAATGGAGAACATAAGGATGGTCCTTTCCCTCAGGACTGGTCAGTAAAACTCCAACACCACTTCCCCCCGAGTTGGAGGATCCATCGACATATAACCGCCATCTTCATGTGTCTGGAACTGGTTCTTGTTGGTTGATCTCAACTAGTTCAACTGACTCCATTATGAAATCCGACAGGGCCTGGCCCTTTATGGCTGTTCGAGGCTTATATTGTATGTCATGTTCTCCTAACTCGATGGCCCACTTCATCATTCGTCCCGAGCCTTCTGATTTCTGGAGGATTTTCCTAATCAGGTAGTTGGTTAGGAGGACTATTGTATGTGCTCGGAAGTATGGTCGCAACCGTCGAGAGGCATGTACAAGAGCCAATATTAAGCACTCGAGAGGTGTATATCTGGTCTCGGGCCCCTGTAAAGCTCTGCTTACATAATATATTGGGTGTTGTGATACTTTCTTTTCCTTGACCAGCACAACACTAATGGCTAGCTGAGATGCAGATATGTATAGGTCGAGAGTCTCTCCTTTATCTGGTTTGGACAATGTCGGAAGCTGTCGAAGGTGGTCTTTAAGTGCTTGGAAGGCTTCCCCACATTCATGTGACCACTCAAACTGCTTTGCCTTCTTAAGGATATTGAAGAAGGGTAGATGTTTTTCCGCTCCTTTGGAGAGGAATCGGCTAAGGGGGCTGCAAGGGATCCTGTTAGCTTCTGCACATCTTTGACGGTCTTCGGAGGTTGCATGTTTTGTAAAGCCTCTATCTTCTCGAGATTTACCTGAATTCCCCGATTGGACACCATATATCCTAGGAATTTGCCTACTCCAACACCATGTCCGTTAGTAGGGTTTAGCTTTAGGTTGGATGCCCATAACGTGTCGAAGGTTTTCCTTAAATCTTCAAAGAAGGCGTCGAAGTTGCGGCTCTTTACTACCATGTCATCCACATAAATCTCGAAGTTGCGCCCTATCTGAGATTTGAATAATTTGTCTACCAGTCGCTGGTAAGTAGCCCCGACATTTTTTTTTAATCCGAAAGGCATCATCTTGTAGCAGAAAGTTCCTCTATCGGTTATAAAGGAGGTTTTTTTCTTTATCTTGCTCTGCCATAGGGATCTGATGATATCCCTTAAAGGCATCAAAGAAGGCTAGTACAGCGATCGCTTCAACTAATCAGTCAATCGAGGGTAATGGATAGCTATCTTTAGGACAACAATCGTTCAAGTTGGTGAAGTCGATGCATATTCTCCACTTCCCGTCTGGCTTCTTGACCATTACTGGGTTAGATATCCATTCTGGGTACTGCACTTCTTCGATTATACGGGCTTTCAGTAGTTTATCTATTTCTTCTCCAATAGCTTCAACCCGATCTAGTGCAAAGATACGTCGTTTCTGCTTGATGGGATTTTGTGAGGGATTGATATTCAGGTAATGTTCCGCCAAGCGAGGAGATACTCCCACCAAGTCGTTGGTGTCCCAAGAAAAGACATCTATATAATGGTTGAGAAGATCTCGAAGTTTGGACTTTATCTTGGGGGGTAGGAGAGTTCCAACCTCGACGGTTCCTGACTCTCCGAGTTGCATTGGCTCGGATTCGGAGTACTTGGCTGGTTCAAGGTCCTCGTTTACTGGTTTTCAGATAGCTTGAATTTTGTAGACTCGAGCTAATTGTTGATCACATCGGACTGTGGCGATCCCTTTGTTGGTGGGGAACTTCATTACCAAATGGTAAGGAGACCAGATGGCCTTTGCCTGGTACATCCAGGGTCTTCCAAGGATTATGTTGTATGGTGCTCTAGAGTCGATGATCGCGAAGGTGCAACAGAGGGTTATACTCCGAGAACCGTCTCTCACTCGCACTGGTAAAATAGTTTCTCCCAAAGGAGTAACAGGATCGCCAGCAAATCCTGAGATAGAGCTTGTAGGCACGAGATTACTTTTGTTTAATCCCAGCTGTTCATAACAACTGAGAAACATGACTTCTACTTCGCTTCCCCCATCTAATAGAACTCTTTTGATCACGTTATGGTTTATGTCAACCGGGATTACTAGGGTATCTGAATAAGGGAATTGATTAGGAACCGCATCCTCAGGTGAAAAAGTGATGGTTACATCTAAGCGAGATCTTTTGCTCTCCCACTCCCAGGGAGAGGCTTCTTCGGGCGATCGGTGTACATCGTTGATGCTTCTTCCTGCTCCCTGGTTGTTGGTGTGGCTCGTCTCGTCGTCGTCGGTGTTGATGCTTCTTGCTCTTGTCGGGGCCAAAAAACAGATTCGTGTACTCCCACGAAGGTTTTTAGCCGGATCAGCCATGAGTTTGAAGGTCGTGTAGATCAAGATTGCAAGCGGATCCCACTGGGCGTGCCAAATTGATGGATGTCTACGACCATCACTTGATCACAAACCCTGCTCATGAACTGATCTGCAATACAAAGTCGCGGGTGTCCCGAGGGTAGACACTCCGACGCTCAAGTCAGTATATTGCTTAAGGCGTAATGTATGAAGTATTAGATAGAGAGGTCTACCAAACCTTTGGGTATTTATATGGCTACAATCCGTAGATCACCAAGATATGTATTTATGGTAGTAATACAACTCTTATGGGAATAGTAGTTGTATTACCATGTATAGAAGAATTATATTTCGGTCATGGTTGTATTACCATTTCTAGAAAGATGTATATTCCTTGTAGAACATTCATAATATACGCATTTCTTATAAGGATTAGGATTGATGGACCTGTGGATCCACCCTCCGCGTATCTCGAGCCCACGACCTTTCTCGGGCCCTAGTCCGAGTATGAATGAGACCCGAATATGAACCATGGACTTATCAATCTTAAAGAAATGCTAAATTTTTTAAATAGAAAGAATAGATACCCTAACTTTAGTTTAAAACTTTATCTAATGAAAGCTTTTGATAGGGTCAGCTGGACTTTCTTTCAAAAAATTCTCCAAAAAATGGGTTTCCACAGTAAGTTTATTCATTGCATTATGAAGAATCTGTCAGATGCTTGGTTTTCTATACTTATAAATGGATCACCTGTAGGAAGTTCCAAAGCTTCTAGAGGCATAAAACAGGGTGATGCCCTCTTCCCCTTTCTCTTCAACATATTCTCAGAAGCCTTTTCTAGAAGCCTAGCTTTTGTTTTTGAGTCTGGGAAGCTACAGTACTACTCCTTACCAAGAAACTCAATCACCACTTCTCATTTAAGCTATGCAGATGACACAATCATCTTTCTAAAAGCCTCCAGACTCAATCTTATTAGAATGAAAGCTTTTCTAGTGAAATTTGAGGAGACTTCGAGTCAAAAAATAAATTTTGAAAAGAGTGAGTTTTTTGTTAAGAAAAATGTTTCAGTTTCCAAGCTAAGACAGATAAAATCCTTACTGTGTATGAAACATGGTAGCTTACCTTTTAAATACCTTGAAGTACAGATCTATACAGGAAGGACTCTAAATATTCATTTCCAATCTATACTGGATATGATCGATAGTAGAGTCAGAAACTGGAAAAATGTGTGGTTATCTCATGGAGGCAGATTGACCTTGATTCAATCTTTCCTTTACTCTCTACCACAACACATATGGGCTGTTATGCTCCCCACAAAGAAAATTATAAAAAAAATTGAAAGGAAACTTTCTATATTTTTTTGGGGAGCTACAGACTCAGGACCAAAAAAGACATGGAGGAAGTGGGATTTTTTATGTCATCCCACTTCACAAAATGGTCTAGGTTTCAGGTCACTGTCCACCATAATTCAGGCCTTTTCCTGTAAATTATGGTGGAAGTACCAAATAGGAAATGCCCCATGGACTGCATTTTTGGCTTCCTTACCTGATACAGCAAAATAAAATCAAAAATTTGGAAGAGAATCTGCAATGTAAATATGTTTGCTGAGTCTCTTACCAAAGTGATACATGGAAAGGGGGATTGTAATATGTGGAGTTCCAACTAGACTGACTGTGGTCCTCTAGAAGATATATATGAGCCTAACAGTGACAACATCTCCAGCCTTTCAGTTGCCCAGTTTGTGGATAACAAAGCTCAGATACTTCTGTGGTTATCCAATAAACTTCCCTCATATGTCCTACACATTCTCCGGTCAGCAACCATATTACCCCATAGACCTGATACTCTACTCTGGAAGCTTGATCCCCTTGGAAGATTTACATTTAAAACAGCATATGAGTTACTCGGAGATCAGGAACAAGTTTTTCAGTAATGTCAAAAATCTGGGCACCTGAACTTCAAAAGAAAATCTCCATTTTTATGTGGAGGCTTTTAAACTCTCTACTGCCATTTGATGACATTCTATCTCACTTTGGTTTCCAACTGCTATCAAAGTGCTGTTTCTGTCAGAACCCTGATTCATTCAACCATTTCTTTTCTGAATGTCCAGTTGCTCTGAAATTATGGGACTATATGCACCAAATATGTTTCTCTGAATCTTTCAGGTGTACAAAGCTATGGGACAGACTTGCTACCTGTTGGGCTTTCACTGGCCTCTCCAAGCCTCATACTAAAATCAATATGGTTGCTCCTGCTCTGGTGTGTTGGATTCTGTGGAAAGTCAGGAATAAATGGCTGTTTGAAGAATTTCATCCATCAATAGCAGCAATGGAAAAGGAACTCAAGGATTCTCTATTTTTGGCCTTCATCAAAAAACCAATGAAACTGACAAGGGAAGTGGACAAGGAACTTGCAGAAACTGGAGCCATTCCCCTACCTTACATACCTCCCAAACCTAATTTCCTCCCGGTTAGATGGAAAAGTCCAACAGTTGGCTGTAAAGTCAATGTTGATGCAGTATGGTCAAATGGCAGGACAGGTATTGGAATCATTATTAGGGATCTGAATGCAAATCTGATTGGAGCCATATCTTTTTACACCTCCTCTATCTCCCCCCTCCAAGCTGAGATACAAGCTATTGAAAAAGGAATCACAATTGCAAGGTCCATGAGCATTCCACTCTTCACAGTTGAATCTGACTGCCTCCAAGCCATACAAATGATCCTTAATCATGAAGCAAGACACTGGAAATTGTGGCATCTATTGGATTCAGTACACCTAATGCTTGGCAACACTGGGATTTCACATACTCTGAGGGAGGGTAACTAGGCTGCAGACTCAATGGCAAAACATGCAATAAATACAAAGGAGGACAAATCCTACTTCTGGAGCTCACTGCCACCAACAATCAGGGGACTGCTCACACTTGATGCTATTCAGGTTCCTTCCCAGAGACCCTCCTTTTCTGGTGAGACAGATCAACAGTACACACTGCCTTTTGTCTGATAAGTTAGCTATATATTTCCTAGGCATTTTTGTCCCCTTTGCATTCCCCTGATTACTTGCAACTGGTGTGGCGGCTGCTTTGTTTTCATTTAACGTTGGCTAATAAGCTTCCTCACCTAGATTGTAAGTGGAAAATTGGGGGAATGAGGATGACTATTTTTGTCATCTAGAGGTAGTTTTTGGTTAGCCTAGTACGTAGTGCTATATGGATGTCTGTATCAAACTGAGCTCTGTTGCTCTTAATTTATTTTTTATGCTTTTAATTTTGGCTTGGGGTGCCTATAAATTCCCTCCACCTACATATGTGGCATTAAAAAAAAAAGCTCTATATGTAGTATTTGTTTTTTGCTCGATGGATAAATATTTTTGAACAATTAATTAATGTTAAAATGTTTATAAAATATTTCACTACACTCTCCACCACTATATTTTGAGGTTTGAAAGGATTTTTGTCACTACACTTCCATGTATTCTTTTCTTTCCATAAAATTATTTTATCTACCAAACAAGTTTACGAACCTTAAAAACGAACTCCAATATTTTTTTTAAGGAAGCATTTAAGAAATATACTCAATTTTATTGTTGAGTAATTAATAAATAATAAGGTAATGTTACTATTTATTCTTCTATACACTTTTATCTTACTTGCTTTATTTTAATTTTTGATTAATGTCTTTGGTTGAAAATTTTAATAATAAAACTCCCATTCTTATTATTAACCGTGGAAGAAAAAAATCCCACTCTCTCTCTAAATTTCCTCTCTCATCTCTCCTACCAGTGGGAGATCGATATCGAAATATATATCATAAATTTGTAACTATTCTTTAAATATAACAAAAAAATACACCCTAAAAATTCATATAATACAATTTATATTTTCATATTGCCCTTAAAAAATCAAGGACGACGAAGTATATGATGGGTGCATTGATTGTCGATTCCTGACTTTTCCAACAAGTCCTTTTGCATAGAAACTTTTATTGGGTTTTGACATGACCCTAGGTCTGATAGGATCAATCCAGGTAGAGGTAGTTTTAATATCGACTTTCTTGGGTCTGTGTCTACATCTGATTTCAGACAATATGATGAGTTGAAAAAAAATTTGATTAATCAGCTTGTTTAGTGCTAGGAAATTCGTTATTGGAAAATTCATGTCGTGGTTGAATTTGAAACTATATGTTTTCTTGTTCGTTGGGATGGAGAAGGGAGATGTAGATCGACTTTGTGAATGCATACGTGGTTTGTGGTTAAATGTCTGTGTTCGATTGCCAATTAATGTCAGTTGGTTGGACTTGTATCATCTGATGCTGATGCGGTGAGTGATGGCTATCAGTATTTGATCTTCCTTTTGTCTTGTTAGATGTTTACACAGAAGCTGAAAGCATCATATCTGATGCATTCTCGGAATGGTTCTTGTTTGTGTTCATTTGGGATCGAGTTTAATTTGTCGAGGGATGAATAATGCATGATTCAAAGTTGGGTTTGATGGATTTGAAGCAATAACCCTCAAAACAAGGGGGGAGAACATGTACACTTCATAATCTCCCTAGCGACGCAAACACTACTATACATATGTATAGAGTTCGTTGTTATATGCAGCATTTTACTCTTCTAGGCTGAAATATGGTATGAATTTTTGAAAATATTCTCGCTTATTATGTTCATTAGAAAATTTAGCAATATTCAAAAACAGTTCAACAACACTTCAACATATATATATATATATATATATATATATCATGACATGAGCAACATAGTACAAATTATTTAATCAATGCGTGTGATATATATATATATATATATATATATATATATATATATATCATTCAATATCAAATATTTTTATATTTTCTAGAAATGCATTCCTCCTATTATTATTTCTAAGTAAAATTAATTAAACCACCATGTTGCAGGCTTAGAAATAGAAACCCAGACCGTGATCCACACTGTGTCTGTGAACTGGGAGGTGGAAATGTCACATAGGTCCAACATGTCCAGCACATAAGCTCAGTGAGGTTCCGTCAGAAAATCAATTGACAATATGTGGAGTAGCCCACCCAACTTATATATATACTGAGCAATCATCCACTTCGTTTCCGATGTGGGATTTACTCTAACACCCTCCCTCAAGTGCAAGACCCACCTACTTTCGATTTTCTATGTAGGATTTACGGTAACATATTTGCACTTGGATTGTAGGCCCAGGCCGCAAACCTCCCTCTGAAACCAAATTAGAAACCCAGACCGTGATCCACCGTGATCCACACTGTGTTTGTAAACTGAGAGGTGGACATGGCACATAAGCCCAACAAGTCCAGCACATAAGCCCAGTGATGTTCCATCATAAAATTAATTGATAATATGTGGAGTAGCACACCAAACTTATATACTGAGCAATCACCCACTTCGTTTCCCATGTGGGATTTACTCTAACACTTAGTCTATAATCTACTAGATGACACCTCTTTTAGCACCGTATTTTAGAGCTCATAGCATTAATTTTTTTTTTAAAAAAAAACGGTACCTATGTGTAGTGGTCATATAGAATTAGGATTAGAACCGGTATATAAAAACCGGTGCTTGAAGGGATAGATGGAGAACCGGAACATACTGTTGGAAAATTGATTTTTTGAGTTGGGTTTTACTTGACTTTTGGGCCTCAATTTTGAGTGGCTTCCAATGTGATTTGGATTCTGTTCTTGGTGGTTTTGGATTCTCCTCTGTGAGTACTACAAAATCGACTATTTAAACACTCAAATCGGATCAATGGGGAATGAGATATTGATGCTCAAAGTTGATCTCTTGGACTGGAAATAATTGACGAATTGGGCCAAACTTGGGCCTAATTTTCAGAATATGAATTCAATTATTTTCCATAGTTGGGCCTAATATTAAATTCGAATTTTCAGCTAATAAATACAAGCTGTCGAGATAAATTCGAGTTTGTTCAGATAATAGAATATCAATTCGAATATTTTCTGATTATCTAAGAACATTCCAACATATTTACTTACCAGTAATAGAAAATCAATTATGGGAGATTGTGATTTCAATATATTTACTTACCGGTGATAGTAAATTAATTATGAAAGATAATTATCTCATAATCATCAGACTTATCACTTTCTGATTCTGATAGGGTGTCTAGTGCCTATAAATAGAACCCTCTAGGTTCAGAATTATGGATCCCATTCTTCAGTTGACAAGTCCTGGAGTCTCAATCTCTCTCTCCCTCCTCAGTCTAAAAGGTCCGACTTTGTTTCAAGCCTTTTTCCTGTGATTATGTGATAGATAGCCATTGGGCAAAGTGCGAGTACGAGGTACTGCTACTCTTTAGTAGGCGAGTACCTTGATGGTTTTACCCTGGGGGACGAAGGTTTTACCGGGCCAATTTCGTTTCCAGGGCAGTGACCTGTCACGACTCCATCTGTGTATATATCTGATTATTTGATTTTTGAATTTGTTGTGCATGATAATTAATTTTGTATTATCTTACAATTAATTTTCTGTATGTAGTTCCAACAGTTTGGAAACGAAATTTTTATTTAGAACTATATTATGGATCGAGAATTTCCAAAAATCAATTAAATTATATATACGGTCATGTTAATTAATATATGTTTGTACTGTACGAGTTTTTGTAAATATATGTGCTTGATGTTTTCGAAATCAAGCTACATGATTAACATGAATATTTTTTTTAATTGTTAATTAACATGCACGTGTATTAATTGTTTTAATGCATGTATAACGTATATTAATTGTTTGCAAGTCTCTTGTTTACATGTATATTAATGGTTTACAAGTTTCTTATTTACATGCATGCATGTGTATTATCAGTTTTGCAGAAAGATATTTTATCTGCTAATATGCATGCCTATTTATTTACTGATAACCGAAACGGATGTGTATCTAATATGCATGCTTATTTGATAATTGATAAATGTGTGTACGTGTGTTAACTATTTTCATGTAACCTACTTGATTGTTATATGCTTAATTCGTGTGAAATCTCCGTCAATATTTTTATATTTGTACAGATTTTTTCAACACACGTATAAACATCAGGACTGATTTGGTTTGTTGTTTCGTACAACGGAACCATGTCTGCGAACAATAATGATTCGTGTGATAATACAAGAAGAATTGGAGGATTGATTTATTAATTATGTATGTACTTTGTATATTTCACTTATGTGCCTAGGGTTTAGCTAGCTTCAGTATTTAGCTTTAGGCCCTTGTATGTAACTATATATAGGCATGCTTCTGCCTTATTCTAATTAAGCAATTAGATACAGTTTACATGGTATCAGTAGCCTGACGATCCTCTTTCCTTAAACCCTAGGGTTCTCAAACCCTCTCTCCCTCTCTTCTCTCTTTTGGCCGCCGCCCACCTTCTCCCTTTCTCGCACGAATTTTTTTTTTTTCTGCCCTCCCCTCTCAGTTCAAATTTTCTGCCCTCTTTTTTATTGTTCACACGACGATGGCTGCTACCAGGGATGATTCTCTTACGATCAACACGATGGTGCATCTTCTCAACACCAAGTTGGAAGCTTCAACATACCTGCGATGGAAGAAGCAGGTAGAGTATGTATTCATGCCTCAAGGATTGTTTGGCCATTTGGATGGCTCTACTCCTCGCCCTCCCGTTCCCGTGCCGCCAACGGCCGCCTCTTCCTCCTCCTCACCACCGGACTCTGCTGTTCTTCAGAAGGAGCAGGCCGCCTACGAAACTGCCCTTGCTGCCTACAAATCCTGGATCGTGGATGATCAGAGACTTTGTAGTGTGCTCCTCTCTTCATGCACTGCTGATGCGTTGAATGAGATCACTGGGTGTACCACCGCTAAGGAGATGTGGGACACTTTCGCCAGCACCTATCAACACAACACCTCGATCAGTGTTTTCAGCCTCAGACAGCAGGCGAATCTCCTTCACAAGACTGGTACGATTCATGATCTTCATCTGTCTCTGATTAGAATTTTTGATCAATTGAGTATTATGGGCCAACCTGCGGATAACCGCGACAAGCTTATGTGGTTTCTCACTGCCCTTGGACAAGCTTATTCAAATTTTAGTGCACCTATTGCTGTTCTTGATCCTTTGCCTCCGTATATAACTGTTGTGGATCAAGCCAAGGGCTATGAGGCTTTTTTGGCGAATTTTGAGAAAACGAATGTGCAGGTACAGGCTCCGGTGGGACCGGTAGCTTTCGCTGCGACTGCCTAGGAGACTGCCCAGGCCGCCCAGCAGCCAGACGGTGACGCGTGGGCTCACGCACCTGGGCAGGCCGCACGGGGCGGCGGCGCGTGGGGCCTACGCGCGGCTGGCGGCGGCCGTTTCGGCGGTCGCCGTGGCGGTCGTCGTCCCTGGGCAGCTCCTGGAGGTCCTGGTATGTCCAGATCTGGTGTTTTGGGTGCTCAGATTCAGTGTTACACATGTGGAGGCTTCGGGCACATCTCTAAGTTTTGCGGCAACTCTACGCAGAGTTATGTGGCTCCATCACCACAGTCTTATGGCCAGCAGCAGTACCATACTTATGCTCCTCAGCTGGCACGGCCTCCATCTGCTCCTCAGGCTCTTGTTGCTCAGACTTATGCCGCTCCTGTTGTTCCTGCGGCAATGGCTCCTCAGCAACCTGTGTATGCACCGCAGTACGTTCCGTACTAGGCTCCTCAGACTCAGCCCGCTACTGCTCCTACAGCCTCAGACTGGTATCTTGATTCAGGGGCTACCAATCATATGAGTGCCACCCCTTCGAACTTGACTGCCCTGGCTCCATACAATGGTAATATCTCTGTTTCTGTTGGTAATGGTGCTTCTCTTCCTATTACTGCTGTTGGTGTTGCTAGAGTTAGCCCTTCTATGCATATATCTGATGTCTTGGTTGTGCCTGCTATTACTAAAAACCTGTTGTCAATTAGTAAGCTTACCAAGGAGCTATGTGCTGTTATTTCTTTCGATGACGAGTCTTTTACTATTCAGCACAAGTTCAGCAGGGCAATCCTGGGGCAGGGACACAGTGAGAATAGGCTGTACGTGTTGGACCGTGGTGTGACAGCACTTATTTCAGTGGTGAAGAAGAACAATAACAGAGCATCTTTTGAAGTTTGGCATGCTCGTTTAGGACATGTGTCCTCTGCTACTCTATCTTTGTTGAACAAACATGGACTTTTGTCTTTTACTTCTGTACTTCCAAAACCTGGTATTTGTGAACCGTGTGCTATGGCTAAAGGCCACAAACTGTCTTTTGTTGAGAACCCCAGACGGGCTAAGAATGTTTTGGATTTGATTCATTGTGATTTGTGGGGGCCATCTCCAGTTGTTTCGGGAAATGGTTTGTCTTATTATGCTTTGTTTGTGGATGATTATTCGCGTTTTTCGTGGTTCTACCCTCTTCGTCGCAAATCAGATTTCGTCGATGTATACTTCCAGTTTGAGGCATTTGTGGAGAACCAATTCTCATCTCGAATCAAAGTTTTCCAGAGTGATGGAGGGACTGAATTCATCAACAACAGGTTGCAGTCTCACTTTGGAACTCGTGGCATTCATCATCAAGTTTCATGCCCATATACACCGGAGCAGAATGGTAGAGCTGAACGCAAGCACAGACACATCACGGAGATGGGCCTCTCCATGTTGTTCCATTCACACCTACCGCTATCTCACTGGGATGATGCATTTAGTGCTGCTGTCTTCACGATCAACAGGTTGCCAACACCAGTGATTGATAACAAGTCTCCTTTTAAAGTAATTTTTGGACGTTCGCCAGACTACTTGAACTTTCATCCTTTTTGTTGCCGTGTGTTTCCCTATGTTCGGCCTACATCTGAACATAAATTAGCCCCTCGCAGTCTGCCATGTATCTTTTTGGGCTACAGTGCAAACTACAAAGGATTTAAGTGCTTGGATCCTGCTTCTGGTCGTATTTATATGACTCGTCACGCTCGCTTCGATGAGGGCCACTTTCCATTCTCGAGAGCATCCACAGAGGCTCATTTCTCTTCTTTGGATGTCTCGTCCTTTGTTGATCCCACTGCTCCTGATGTAGAGACATCTTCTGTTGAGACCCTTCCACCACAGCAGCCTTGTACGGCATGTCATGAGCCTTCTTCATCTACATCAGCAGCACTCGCTGATGAACCTGAACCAGTCACTCCAGAGCCTTCTCCAGTTTCCTCGAGTTCTTCCGATTCACCTGGTGACTCAGTCTCGTCTGGAAGTGTTACTTTGACTCCTTCTGCTTCCACTACTCTACAAGTTCCAGTAGCCCCACCTGCTCCTAGAGCTCACTCGATGGTCACTCGTCATCAGGATGGAACAAGAGTAGCTCGCAGTCTTGGACCTGATTTTGTGGCCACAGGTTTAGTTGCTGAGTTACTGGTACAGAAGGAACCGAGAAACTTCAAGGCTGCAGTCAAGGACTCCCGATGGGTTACTACTATGAATGAGGAGATTGATGCACTACAGAGGCAACAGACATGGCAGTTGGTGCCTTGCCCTCCACATGTTAATGTAGTTGGTTCCAAGTGGGTCTATCGATTGAAGTACAAACAGGATGGCTCTATTGAGAGGTACAAAGCACGTCTGGTAGCTCAAGGATTCTCACAGGTTCCGGGGTTTGATTTTGATCATACCTTCAGTCCAGTTATCAAGGCTGCCACTGTCCGTACAGTGATTGCTATTGCTACAATGAGGAAATGGCCGCTTCATCAGCTCGATGTAAAGAATGCTTTTCTGAATGGTGTTCTTGACGGTCCAGTTTACATGGCTCAACCGGCTGGATATCAGGATCCTGCACGTCCTAATCATGTATGTCTTTTGAGGAAGGCCATCTATGGTCTTAAGCAAGCTCCTAGGGCATGGTTTGATCGCTTTAGTGCCTTTGTTAAGGGTCTTTGCTTTGTTGGTAGTCTATCGGATCCATCTCTGTTCGTGTTTACCCGTGGCTCAGTCATCCTTTACCTTCTCATCTATGTCGATGATATCATTCTTACCGGGAATGATAAGGTTGCTATTCAGAGTTTTATAGCTCGGGCTGATCGGGAATTCTCTGTCAAGGATCTTGGATACCTCAACTACTTCCTTGGCTTGGAGGTTACACCCACCTCCACCGGGTTGTTCTTGGGTCAAGCTAAGTATGCTGGGGATATTCTTCAGAGAGCTGGGATGTTGGATGCTACGCCGGTTTCTACACCGTTTCTTCCGTTATCTCAGTTACACAGCAGTACCAGTGGACCATTTCACAATCCGAAGTTGTATCGTTCTCTTGTAGGTGCACTTCAGTATCTCACCATCACTCGTCCTGACCTATCCTTTGCTGTCAACTCTGTGAGTCAATACCTTCAGGATCCACGGGATGATCATTTTGCTGCAGTCACTCGAATTCTTAGATATGTTCGAGGCACGCAACATTGTGGATTGACCTTCACTGCCGATGGTGTTTCGGAGATACTGGCCTACTCCGATGCTGATTGGGCGCGCTGCTTGGAGACACGTCGCTCTACTTATGGATATGCAGTTTTCCTTGGTGGTAACTTGGTCTCATGGAGTGCGAAGAAGCAACCCACAGTCTCTCGGTCAAGCTCTGAATCGGAGTACAGAGCTCTTGCGAACACTGCTTCGGAGGTAGTATGGCTGTTACATATTCTTCGGAATCTTCGCTTCCCACTTCAGGGATATCCGGTGCTTCTTTGTGACAATAACAGCGCCATCTTTCTTGCGGAGAATCCAGTTGCTCACAAGAGAGCTAAGCACATCGACATCGACTATCACTTTGTGAGGGAGCTAATTAGTGCTGGCACACTACGAGTTGGTCATGTTCCGACATCCTTACAAGTTGCGGATATCTTCACCAAGGGGCTCAATCGTGCGTTGTTTGACTTCTTTCGGTCCAAGCTTCGCGTCTCAATCAATCCGACGCTTCGCTTGAAGGGGGGTGTGACAATACAAGAAGAATTGGAGGATTGATTTATTAATTATGTATGTACTTTGTATATTTCACTTATGTGCCTAGGGTTTAGCTAGCTTCAGTATTTAGCTTTAGGCCCTTGTATGTAACTATATATAGGCATGCTTCTGCCTTATTCTAATTAAGCAATTAGATACAGTTTACAATTCGCTTTGTTGTTTTTTACAACGAGAACTATGTCCACGAACAACAATGTTGTTGCTGGACGTGATGGTAATGGGCTACCGCTGGTGCCATTTAACCATGTTGAACGATTCGAGAAGTTCAAGAATAGAATGAATTTCAAAACTGTGGCGGCTGAAGATGTTCTTCATGCTGAGCACTCAGGGTCTTGATAGCTACGTCTTCATAAAGAAGAGAAGGCTTAATCAAGACTACCATGCCTGCGGCGAAGGTGAATGTTGTTGAACCTTATGGTGGTTTCAACTCAGACAAGCCTCGCCATGCCAAGAAGGGCGCAAAACTGAAAGCAAAAGGTGGAATCTCGAAGAAGATGAAATTCACTGGGAAATGCTATAACTGCGGCACCGTTGGACACAAGTCACCGGACTGCAAGAAGCCAAAGAAGAACCAGGCAAATGTGGTCGTAGATCCCGCCCAGGATGTGGACTACATGGACCTATGCGCTGTGATCAGCGAAATGAATTTGGCAGGCTCCAACCCCAAGGAGTGGTGGATTGACACAGGAGCCACTAAGCATTTCACCTGTGTCAGGGAGGCCTTTTCAAGCTTCCAAGCTGTGGAAAACGGCGAGCCAGTTTACATGGGAAACTCGGCAACCTCTGTGGTTAAGGGACTTGGTGCTGAAGATGACGTTTGGGAAGGAGCTTACCTTGAAGAATGTCTTGTATGTGCCTGACATTCGCAAGAACCTTGTGTCCGGTTCTCTGTTAGATAAGCCTGGCTTTAAACTAGTGATTGAGTCTAGTAAAGTAGTCTTATCTAAGAAAAATGTGTTTATTGGCCGTGACTATGTGCTTGACGGCATGTTCAAATTGAACATTATGGTTGTACCTTCCAACAATAATGAAATGAAAGCTCCTTCTTCTGCTTACTTGATTGAATCTTCCAATTTATGGCATGGTAGATTAGGACACTTGAATTATGACTCAATTCGACGATTGATGAACATGGAAAACATTCCATATTTAAAAATCGATCAAAGTCACAAATGTGAAACTTGTGTTGAGGCGAAAATGACTAGAATTCCGTTCAAACAAGTTAAGAGAAATACTAAACCGCTGGAACTTGTTCATAGCGACATTTGTGATCTCAAGTTTGTTCAAACTAGAGGAAATAACAAGTATTTCATCACCTTCGTGAATGATAGTACGAAATATTGTTATGTGTATTTGCTGAAAAGCAAAGATGAGGCATTGGAGAAATTAATTCTCTACAAAACTGAGGTTGAAAATCAACTTGATAAAAAGATCAAGGTGATTAGATGTGACCGTGGAGGTGAATATGTTGAACCATTTAGGCAATATTGTGCTGAAATGGTATTATTCACGAAGTCACTGCTCCTTATTCACCACAATCAAATGGTGTAGCTGAACGGAAGAATCGCACTCTTAAGGAGATGATGAATGCGATGCTCATAAGTTCAGGGTTACCACAGAACATGTGGGGCAAGGCTATTTTGACAGCCAATTATCTTTTAAATAAGATCCCACGAAAAGATGAAAGAAAGACTCCACAAGAGTTATGGAAAGGTGTGAAACCATCTTTTAAATACTAAAGAATGTGGGGGTGCCTTGTTAAGGTTATGATACCACCTCCTAAGAAGTTAAAGATCGGACCTAAAACGGTTGATTGTATCTTTATTGGATATGCACATGAGAGCAATGCTTATCGCTTCTTAGTACATGAGTCTCATCATCCAGAGATTCATAAGAACACGATCATGGAATCAAGAAATGCTTCTTTCTTTGAAGATGTGTTCCCCGCGAAGGGTAGGGTGGATTCGTCAAAACGGACTCGCGAGTCTGTAGATGATGGTGTAGAGATTCCTGAAGATCTTGAGGGTCAAGAGGAACATGTGGATGAACTCAGGCGAAGCAAAAAAGTTAGGACAGAAAAGTCTTATGGTCCTGATTACATAACATACATGCTTGAGTCCGAACCTCAAGGCTATAAAGAGGCTGTGAGCTCGCCTGAGAGACCAATGTGGAAAGAAGCGATTAAGAATGAAATCGATTCTATTCTACATAATCATACTTGGGAGCTAGTGGATTTACCTCCAGGTTGTAAACCTCTAGGCTACAAGTGGATTTACCTCCAGGTGTTATCATCCTCTCTAGCTACATTCGAGAGAATATGATGCTTTCATCCTTGAAAAATAGTCTAAACTTCCTTGTAATTGCATTTGCTCGGTGATAAGTCGATGGTTGGAAATTGAAGTCATTTGCCTCCCAAGGCCTCATAATCCTAGTATCATCCCCTTAGCTTAGCTAATGATAGTTTAGTTTACTTTCATAGTGTAATCAAAACAAACCTCAAAACCCCCCTTGTTTACATTGCTTTCTATATAATATATAAGTATGCTTATTTTCTACTTTAAAACACTCTTACAAGTCTCTTCTCCTTGTGGTTCGACCCCTACTTCCCACTATATACTCTCTAGTAGTTAGAAGTTGTAGGTGATTTATAAATAGTATTGTGATCTCGCGGAGTCCCATTTAACGACGTGGGAAATCGCTTATCAAAATTGGCGCCGCTGCCGGGGAGAAGGCATATTTTTTTTTGTGTTTCATCGTAGATTTTTATATTTCTATTTGTATTTTTCCAAAAATTAAAAAAAAACTTTCCATTTTCTTAAGTTGTGTATTGCTTGAGTACTTTTGTGGATGACACCACTTGTAGTGTGTACCAATCTAGAACTCTTGCACTACAAATTTCAAACTTTAATATTATGTTTACTCTAAGTAGGAAAGATTACACAGAATTTCTTGCCTTTAATGAGGAAAGGATTAGGAATAATTTGACAAGCTCGTGTGATGTATATGGTTTAAATTATTACCACGAGTCTTGTTATGTATATTCGAGAGATGAGCACTATATTAAGGAAATGTATTTTGGTTCTTCATACCAAAGTGACTATCATGATAAGTGCTATAATGAGGAGAGAGTTTGTTTTCAAAGTCAAGAAAGATATAATCCATACTACAATTCTTATGAGCCACAAGGGAGTGATCATTTGAATTATGGATATCTAGATAAAAACCAACCCTTTGAGTACCAAGACATGCCCCCACCTTTTTGGGATATGCTTCAAGAGCAAGATCCGATAGATGATGAAAGAAGTCATTGTTTTGAAGATCTTGAGAGGCCAATGCATGAAATGGCCTTAGAGGTAAAGCTCTTGGTAGCTCAATCTTTAGAGGAAGAGTCTTCGCAAATGGAACTTAATACAAATGTTTTGGTGAGTGATTCCACCATTATTTATGAGAAATAAGTTCAATGGGATGAGGAGTTGTGTGTTGACTCTAGTTAATTAGAGAGGGAGGTGATCGCTATTCTTGAATTTTTACCATCACCATTATCATCCTCACCTCTACATACTACACAAATTCCCCAACTTCCCAAACCATTAGAGGAGCCAAATAGGTTGTTTGAAGAAGTACCATCCCACATAGAACTTATTCCAAGTACTTTGAAATGGACTATTAGAAGATGCAAATCGGATCAACGGTTAAAGTGCGCGGCCCTTCACAAAAGTGTGTGGAGTGCCACGCGGGCCGTGCACTGCATTCTATAAATACCCCTTATCCCCTCCAAGAGCAAAAACGGCCACAAGAATGTAGATCTCCATTTTTCTTCATCTTTCTTTCCCTTTTCTTCCATTAATTTCCATTAGATTAGTAGTATGATTCCATGTATTGTAGTATAACTTAGTTTGATTTTTGGGAGCATTTGAATTCATTCCCTTGAAACTTTGAGGGCCTTGTATGCTTAAACTTGAGATTTGGATTATCATTTGATGAACTTGAATTCTTGTGCATGAATGTTGTTCAATCTTTCTTAATTTGTTATGGGCTTTGTGTTTTATATCAATTCCATGCTCCATAGTCATTAATTAGGTTAGCTTGGTTAGAGTAATTTAGTGTGATGATGATGGTGACTTAGCATAATGGTAGTGTAATCTCTAATTGTTAGATTAATGACTATGGAAGGGGTTGAGTGACGACAAGTTCTTCCCCTTGTTGTGTGATTGTAGTTAAGGAATGCCATGATAAATATGAGTTGTTAGAAGTGGAAATCTTATGAACTTGCATGATTAATCAATTATGTGTTTAGGTTAGAATTGAATGTTATCATTGGTCCCCTTAATATGTGATTGTATACTTGAGTTGAAGATTCCTTTTTAACGTATAATTGTTATCAACGAATAGCTAGATTTGTGGGTAGAACGTTATCGTTTACTCCAATATCATTAAGTAGCAAAGTAGGAGTCGAGACATATATGCTATCATCGTCTTGGTTCTTGCTAGTTATCAAATGTCTTATTTGTATGCTCTCGCTATCGTGGGTGTGTGAGTAAATTTGTCTCTCTCTAATCCTAATACCATTGTTGAGTTATCAATGATGCTATCATCTAGGGGATCAACAATGAAAGCTTTTGAGTGGTGTTATCATCCTCTCTAGCTACATTCGAGAGAATATGATGCTTTCATCATTGAAAAATAGTCTAAACTTCCTTGTAATTGCATTTGCTCGGTGATAAGTCGATGGTTGTAAATTGAAGTCATTTGCCTCCCAAGGCCTCATAATCCTAGTATCATCCCCTTAGCTTAGCTAATGATACTTTAGTTTACTTTCATAGTTTAATCAAAACAAACCTCAAAACCCCCCTTGTTTACATTGCTTTCTATATAATATATAAGTATGCTTATTTTCTACTTTAAAACACTCTTACAAGTTTCTTCTCCTTGTGGTTCGACCCCTACTTCCCACTATCTACTCTCTAGTAGTTAGAAGTTGTAGGTGATTTATAAATAGTATTTTGATCTCGCGGAGTCCCATTTAACGACGTGGGAAATTGCTTGTCACACATAAGCCCACAATCGAATCCTCCACCATCCAAAAACCATAGTACTGCCATCACTGATGTTATGTTGATCCAACAAATGAAAACATATGGGAACAGGTCCTATGCCAGTGATGATATTGCCATAGGCACAGGTAAGCCATCTAAACTTTGTGAGATTTCAATTTCTCCTAACAAAAAGTTTCTATCACAGGCAAAAACAGGTAGCAGATTCTCTATTCTAGCTGATGATGACACAAGAGACATTTCAGAGGAAGAGATCTCTCAATCCTCAGAAGATGATAACCTATATGTATCACCTACACAGGTAACTCCTAACCAAACCACCCCAGTTCAGAAAGGTAAAGAAATAGCACCCTATAGCAATGCAGTTCACACTGGTGACAAGTCTAAAATTGCTAATTTATTTACTCATTTGAACAAAAAATTTACACCTAGGAGGATTCCATCCCCTAACAAAGTGTTAACAAGATCAAAAAGCTCTAAAACAGTTTCCCAATGAATAACACCCTAAAAATAAAAATTTTGGTGTGGAACATTAGGGGAATGAAAACATCCATAGATAGGCTGCATGATCTTGTTAACCATCACAAAATTAACCTTTTATGTTTTATTGAACCATGGCATAAAAAGCAAAAATGTGACACATATAGAAGACAACACCATTTCAGCGATTCCTTGGTGGCTGAAAGGGGAAAAATATGGTTGATGTCGAATAGCCACATTAAATTGACACTTAAGCAAGATCACTTACAATGTATGCATGTGGATATTTTTAGCTCTAGATTAAAATCTTGTATGGAAGGTTTTTTCATATATGGGTTTAGAACTGTTCAGACAATTGTTATGGGATGAGCTTACTGAACTTAATTTAGATAATTGTTTTCTGATTGGTGATTTTAATACCATAAGATCACCAGCAGAATACAAAGGGTCATCACACCCTAGACCTAGAAGCATGGCTGCCCTCAATCAGTTCATTGCTACTATGGCTCTAATGGAAATCAACACAGTTAGTAATCTATATACATGGACTAACAACTGGTTGAAAAATCCTATAACACAGAAGCTTGACAGAGGACTGTGCTCTATGAACTGGAATGTGATGTATCCATCATCATCAATCCAAGTTCTC
The DNA here is from genome assembly GCA_948330725.1 of Sherardia arvensis. Classification (NCBI taxonomy): domain Eukaryota; kingdom Viridiplantae; phylum Streptophyta; class Magnoliopsida; order Gentianales; family Rubiaceae; genus Sherardia; species Sherardia arvensis. Next base: position 10,892,099 of record OX415237.1, read on the forward strand.
AACAGAGACACCTCTGATCATGCTCCACTACTGTTTAGGATAGGTAGTACAATCCCTTCTTCACCTAGATCATTTAGATTTATCAATGCATGGTTTTGCAGAAATGAATTTATGAATGTAATATCTGAAAACTGGAAACTTCCAGTTCAGGAGAAGGGAATGTTATGTTTCTTTCTCAAACTCAATAGACTGAAACATGTTATAAAAGCTTGGAACAAGCAGCAGTTTGGTAATGACTCTAAAAGCAGCAGAAGACTTGAGAATCCAAGAAATAGCTTTTGATAATGACAACTCAGAAAATGAGATGATCAAACTCAAAAAGCTTAAGGCTATACATCTCAGATCTCTCAAAGAGCAACAAATATTCCGGAAACAAAAATCCAGAATCAAATGGCTCAAAGAGGGAGATGATAATACTAAGTTTTTCCATCACTCTGTGAGGGAGAAAAGAAGTAGCCTCAGTATCCCTAAGATACAAAATTCTAATGGAATTTGGATAGATGATATTACTGAAATTGAAACAGAGGCAGTAAAATACTACTCTGAACTTCTATCAGAACCTATCTGTCTTGAAAAAGGTGATTACTATCACCATTTTTTAAACAAAATTCCTAAATTGGTCACAGCAGAAGATAATATATCACTGCTAAAACCAATCACTGTGGAAGAGCTCAAACACACTGTTTTTAATCTCAATAAAAATAGTTGTTCTGGTCCAGATGGATTCTCTTCCAAATTTTACACCAAGGCATGGGAAATAATCAAAGATGACCTCCTCAGGGCTGTCCTTGATTTTATGAGTGACTCACATATACCAAGAGGCATCTCTGCCACTTGGATCACTCTAATCCCCAAAAAAGATGTCATTTCTTCTTTCCATGATTTTAAACCAATTAGTCTGTCTAATTTCATAAATAATTTTTTTTTCAAAAATCTTGATGGAAAGAATGAAACCTCTCATGCCTAAATTGATCTCACCCCACCAATCTGCCTTTCTTGAAAACAGGGACATATCTGACAATGTGATATACCTCCAGAAAATGTTCAGACTGTTAGATAAGAAAAATAGGAATCCCAACCTTATTCTGAAACTGGACTTAGCCAAGGCTTTTGATAGAGTAAACTGGGGTTTTTAAAATTCCATTCTTCTCAAGTTTGGTTTCCATGGAAAATTTGTACACTGTGTAATGAAAAATCTTTCAAGTGCATATTTTTCTGTCCTTGTTAATGGAAAACCAAATGGAATTTTTTGCTCAACTAGGGGCATTAAACAGGGAGATCCCCTATCACCATTCCTATTTAACATATCTTCTGAAGCTTTCACAAGGAGTTTATCTTATGTTTTTTCTATTGGAAAACTTCAATATTTTGACCTCCCCTCAAGCCCTTCCCCCATCTCACACCTATGTTATGGTGATGATACAATAATTTTTCTCAGAATCTCATCAGATTTAGGGCCTTCATCTTTGCTTTTGAACAAACCACTGGCCAGAAAGTAAACCTGGAAAGATTTTTTTCTGGGAAAATGGGCTACTGTGGCTAAAACCAATCAAGTAAGAGACATTCTTGGTATGAAAAAAACCTTGGTGTCCCTATCTTTACTGGTAGGCCTTGTAAAGAATATTTTCAGCCACCTATTCAAAGGTTAGAGAGTAAAATCTCCAACTGGAAAAATAATTGGCTTTCAACTGGAGGTAAGATTACATTGATTCAGTCTTGCATTTATTCTATCCCCCAACACATTTGGAGTGTTTTACAGCCTCCATTATGTGTCATAAAATAGATAGAAAAAATTCTATCAGTTTTTTTCTGGGGAGAGACAGAAATGAAGGCAGAAAAAGTCTGGAAAAAGTGGTCAAATCTGTGTATGCCAGTTGAACAGAATGGAATTGGCTTCAGATCAATCCCCACAATAGTCAAAGCTTGTTCTTTGAAATTGTGGTGGAAATATCAACAGGGACAAACATTATGGTCTCAACTCTTGGCTAATCTTCCTCAATCTTACAGGACCTCATCCAACTTGAAAAGAATCTCAAGGATTAGTCACAAAGCTGAAGCATTGTGCACTGTCATACATGGAAAAGGGGAGTGTAGTTTCTGGCACTCAAATTGGACTAATTTTGGTTTCCTAAGTGATATCTGTGATTCCACTATTTTTTCCATTCCACGGGACTATAATGTAAAAGACTTTGTTGAGAACAAAAGTGTTTTTCTGATTCAGCTTCAGAATCACTTACCTACTAATATCATACTTTTTTTGCAGACAGCAGAATGCTCACAGGAAAGGAGTGACAGGCTAATATGGAAACCTGGACCTACTGGAACCTTCATTTTCAAATTAGCTTATCAGGCCCTTTCCAACCCCAAAGGTACATCTGTATCTCTCAGAAAACTTTAGAACCCTAGAGTTCAAAAGAAAATTAGTGTATTCATGTGGAAAATGTTTAACACATTCCTCCCATTTCCTGAAATCCTGGCCATAATAGGCTTTCACCTCCCCTCCAAATACCCATCATGTGATAATTACATAGATTCTATTGAGCACTATTTTAATAATTGTTGTGTTGCAAGAAGTCTGTGGGCATATTTTCATCATATGATAGGAATTACAGATCATACTTTTGGTAAAATTTGGGATAGAATCTCTTTCTATCTCTCCTACCAGGGCCATACAAAATTGCACTCAAACCTTCTGCATATTACCCCTAGCATAATTTGTTGGCTGTTATGGAAAAGTAGGAATGCATACCTTTTTGATAATATTATTCCTAACACTGAATAAATGATACATGCCATTAAGGATAATATTTTTTCTATTTTTACTGTCAGGCCTATTACTACACTTTCCCCTTTTGATATTGAAATGTCACAGTTAGGTTTTTTACCCCCTCACTCAAGACCCCCCAAGCCTATTATAATCCCTGTGACTTGGTCACCCCCTGTGGTAGGTTTTAAAGTGAATGTGGATGCCTCTTGACACCACAACAATATGACAAGTTTAGGGATTGTTATTAGGAACCCACTGGGCAGGGTCACAGCCACCTATGGTGGTTATGTGCAGCACAGTCTCCACTAGAAGCAGAACTAAAAACCATAAAACTGGCTATTGGTTTGGTTTCATATTATCTGGATCCAGTTTGTTTTGAGTCTGACTGCTCCTTAGCAATACAGGCTATAACTGATCCATACAAGGCTAACTGGAGAGTTCTTACTCTTGCTTCCAATGTTAAAACTCAACTGAATGCTCCTCTAAGTCACTGTTTCAGACAGGTTAATATGGTAGCAGACTATATTGCAAAGGAGAGCTTCACAGAAGAGTGCAATGGCATATTCTTATTATCACCTACACTCAGAGGACTCATCTCACTGGATAAACAAGGCACCCCCGCAATCAGGATTACACTGCCATGATCAAGTTCAACATCAGATTGCAGGTTGACAATTTTGGTACCCCTCATATGTTTAACCCTAGTACTTGGTGGCCACTTTGTGTTTCACCTTTGCGATTCGCTAATAGGCATGCTAAACTAGGACGCGCATCTTCTCAAATATGTAAAGTTAGGGTATTATTTAATTAATTCTTTTGAGAGTACTAGAGTACTCTATGAGCCTAAGAGCTCTCTTAGTGCCATCCTATTTTGGAGATGTAAAACTTTGCCAAGTATTGACTTTTTTATAGGTCCGGGAGCCTAATAAAGTCTCATTCACCCCCCAGGTGAATCTTTAACCTTAAAAAAAAGGATTTTTTTTAATAAAACCACTTAAAAAAGTGGAGTGAAATTTATTAGGTTCACTACACCAAAAAAAGCCAATTAGGCCAAGTACTTTACAATTCAAGATTGAAAGATTAAGCTTTTATGAGAGATCCTTCTTCGTACCCATGTAAAATGATGCTGCCTGCCTGGTTGGTCCGAGTGGTCCCCTGATCCCCGTTCCGACAACCTGGCCCTGCAAGACAGAGCCCCGGGAGGTACCCGAGGGTAGACCCTCCGGTGTGATGATGAAAGATGGATCCGGGAGAGAAAAAGGGGTAATCACTTGAATAATGAGAGAATACTTACTTGGAATAGTGCTGAGGGGCACTATTTATACAGTGATACATGCTCCTAACGTGGTCCATACTTTCTATGTTGTTTAGCGTATCTGTCCCTGTCCGAGTTGAGCTGTCCCGGATACTTCCATGTTAGCTTACCTCATCATGGGCCGAGCTTAAACCGTCATGGGGCGATTGGACCTGGGCCTGATATCACCACTAGCCCCCCGGAAGCCGGTCCTTTCGGCCGAGGAAGGATGCTTCGCCTGTCCGAGGGCGAGAAGGGGTGGCTTCCTAAATTCCGTCCTGCCCGACAAGAGTGGCACGTGGCCACGATTCTCGAGCGCCATTTAATAACGTCTGCGCTCCTTTCTCGTTTTTCGAAAGCATTAATCATTGCTTTCTCGTTTTCCTATTTTGCTCCTCTATAAATAGCCCCTCCGTTTTCGCATCAGTTTTACCCTCGTTCTTTCGCTTTCAAATCTCAAATACTCTCTTCGCTTTCAGATCTCAAATTTTCTTCCCAAATCCTCCTTCCTCCGTCAGCTATGTCTTCAACTGCTGCGAACAACGATTCCGGCAACGATGCCCACAGTCAATCTCCGACCGCCTATACTTTGGTCAGCACCTCCCGCGAGAGCTCTCCTCCTCTCCCCGCGGGTCGGAGGCCGCCCTCTCCTCTTAAGCCGGTGTACTTGTCTCGGTCTGTGCACCCTTCCGGACCCAGGTTCAGGAGATCCAAGAACGCCGAGCAGAGGGTTCTGGACACCGCCCGGGCGCATTCCATTTCAGCCGACGACTGGACGAAAAAGTGCCTCAGTGGCATGGGTATTCCATTACCAGTCGACGCCCAACTCGTGGCGGTCTCCTCGGACGAATCGATCAAGGATGTCCTCTGCATCCCCCGGATTCATTTCATGTGGGGTCTGAGCCTACCCGTCCCCCGGCTGTACTCCAGATTTATGGAGGTATACAAAGTGTCCCCGGCCCAAGTTCATCCCAACGTGGTGGCGGTGATGATGGCTTTCCTGGTACAGTGCCAGAGGTTTGATGTCACTCCCTGCTTCAACCTCTGGAAATCTTTCTATCTCCTGATTAGGTGTCCCGGCAAAGAGGAGATATGCACTGTCCAGGCCCGGCCTGGTGTTCAGGACTTCATAGTAGGCAAGAAAGACTCCTGCAAGGGTTGGCAGCAGAAGGGGTACACCAAGGTGAATCCGATGCTATATGCCGGTCCCAAATGGAACAAGCAGATAGTCCCGGATGTCCGGGAGGCCTTCTTGCCGGACAAGCACCGGGCGAATCATACCCTTCTGTCCACAAGACCCCTGAATTTAGAGCAGTATTGGCTAGCAACCAATTCTATCTACCTCTTCCCGGATGAGATATATCCGGCTGATGTCTTCCAGGTTAGCCGATGGGCTATGACCTGGCCCCTGCAAGGTTCGGATTCAGTACTTTATACCATTTTCGTTTATTTTTGCTTTTTGCGATTCTCTCTTATTCTTTGGTGTCACAGCTCCCACTGTTGCTCATGATCCTGCTGCCCCTATCCCGGAGAAGAAGAAAACCAAGAAAGCCGGGACTGAAACGGCTGAATCCGCCAGTGGCAGGCCCCACGGTCCGAAACCAAAGACTCCTGTGGTTAACACTCCCAACAATACTGAAATCCATGTCCAAACTGTCGAGCCGTCGCCATCTGTCAACAAGGAGGTCAACAGTCCGATCCCCGAAGTGGTGGAGATCGACCCTCCAGAGCACGAGGATGCCCCGGAGGTGACTCCTGCCATCATTCCCGATCCAAATCTCCATAACCTCCAACTGACCCCTGCCGGGTCTCGTCCTCTTGACCCTTCCCTGCCCCTCTCAGGAGCACAGACGGATTCTCACCGCGAGGGTGGGTCTTCCGGCCGCGGACGGTTTGTATTCCGCCCCACGACTTCGGCAGACACAAGGTCTCCTGCTGCCAAGTATACCACCCTTTCTGCCCCTGTCATTCCAATTCCTCCATCTTATCTAAACAAGCGGAAGTCCGGGGAAGCCCTAAGCAAGGACGCCAAGAAGGCGCGAGATGGCAAGTCTCTGTCCCTGACCTCGGAGCCGACCGCTATCAGCAAACCCCCTGTTACCTCTTCTGATCAAAAGGTAACTTTCTTTCCCGGTTTTCCCGCTCTTATCCATACTTATGCTTATATTTATATAAGAGAACTTTCTCCCTCGTAGGTCCAGCGGCTGAGCTCGGAATTTGCTAACTCTTCGGAGTTTCAAACCGTCCTGTCTTCCTTCCTCTCTCGTCAGTTGGAGAGGAAAGATGAGCAGATCCGGGCCGAGAGGGAAGAGTCGGCCAAACTTCAGGAGAAGATAAGCCAGCTGGAGGGGGAGCTGGCCGCGGCCAAGGAATCCAGCTACCAGGATCAACTGAACTTTGCCGAGACTGTTGTGGACAAAGTTCTGGCTAGCGGGACCTTATCTCGCCGCCTGACTGAACTCAATCTAGCCGCCAGCTCCCACCAATGCCACAACACATACATGGAGATCCGAGGCTGGTTTCCTCCCTAGATCCGGGAGACCTTTAAGAAGCAGTGGTTTAATCCTAACTCCGAAGCTCAGCAGCTTCACTTGCTCACCGTGATTCAGAAAGGAGGGGTGAGGGGCTTATCTCCAACACTTTGGGAGGCTTTGCAAAAGAATCGCATGTCTGCCGAGGATGTCCGTAGTTGGTCCTCGGATGTTGTCCGGCTGCCCGGGACTCTGCCCCCGGCTCCTTCCTCCGGATCGGACCTTCCCGAGGACGACAACTTTACCCCATATTGCACTATGTATGATCTCTATCGGGGCCTCTTTGATCCGAAGGACATCGAGGGTGGCGATTCTCCCTCTCCTGGACCCGGTGCTGCTGATAACAACGTTGCCAATCCGCCCCCCTCCCCCGAGCTAGTATTCGGATCCGAGGATGAAGACAGCGACGATGATGGGGGGAAGGGCGACTCCAACAATGTTCGTTAGGCTTTTTCTCTTTTTCTATTTTATTTACTTCTTGTACTCCACTGCCCGGTTCTCCGGATTATCAATGAAAAGTTCCTCTTCCTACTTACTATTCGTCTCTTATTAGCTGGTTCCCTGTCTTCTCTCTCTTCTTCTTTTTTACGTTTTAACTCTTGTTTCATCATGATTAGGGGCTACCTCTTAAACCTCCTTCCCCGGGTCAGACTCGGACTGGCTGTCCGGGGCTAATGGATCTGTTATCCGAGGGTGGGCTCGGGTCGTTGATATCGGAGTTCCCTGATCCTGATTGCTTGCTCACCTGTCTTCTTCAGATCTAGGAGGACTTCGGGTCTCTGCCGAAATACTACCGGATGGCCTTCGAGAATATCAACCGAGTTCTGGAATTCGACCAAGTTATGATGGAGCTGGAAACTGAGAACGAGAGACTGGCCACTAGGAATCGGACTCTGCAGCAGGAGCTGGTAATAGTTCATCTTTCCTACCACCTGCTGGGCCTCCGCCAGGGGGAGGTCGACATACCCGTACTAACTGACGTTCCTCGGGCCGTCGACGATCTCATCGCCTGGATGGAAAGTTCTGATCGGACATCGGGCAGCTGGGCATCTGCTTACCAGGCAGCTAAGGATTGGAGGAAGAACATATTGAGTCGAAAAATCCTTCCCGAGTCCTTATCGCGCATTCCTCCTCCTGACGAAGTCGACCTGGCCTACGAAAGATATGAGCATGCTCCTCAACTTTAGGACTTGGAAGCTTCAGAGCGGCGCTTGGCCCGGCTCCGGACGGTCGCAGCCCGATTCCGTGCCCGATACCCTGGTCAAGGAAGGGCTTCCGATCCTGCTCAGGAGGCCGATCCTCCACCTCGCGGCGATTCGCGCCCGCCCCGGAATGACAAGAAGGGCAAAAAGAAAGTTATCGGGACCGAGGATGTGTCGACCAGGCAGAGAGCTCCAAGGCAAACCCCTGTCCGAATCGGGGGTCCGGCCGCTACTAACAGGGTCCCTGCCCAAACTAGACAGCGAACGCCTAACCCGGCGACAAGGACAGGTGGCGCTCCTAATGATGGTTCGGACGTTCCTCACACTTCAGACGAAGAGCAGCGAATGCTGGAGATGGCTGTCCAGAGGAGTCGTCGCGAGACCAGGAGAATTCCTCCCGGCGAGGCGTCTTCCTCCCGGGCTCCAGAGTAGGATAGTTTTCTATTCTATAACTCTTCTAAGCCTGTAGCGGCCCGGACCTGTAGACAGTTGTAACCTTTCTATTTCCTTTTATTTCGGACATGTATAATAATTTTCAGTTTGACATATCTTTCAATTTTAAAATTCTAATGCGCGCATTCATTCTTTCTTTTAAAATCGGACACAAGGGGGCAAGCCCCCCTTTTTTTTACAAAAACCCCTGCTCCCAGGGTGTCCTCCTACCTACCCTTCGGTCATCCGACCTCTAGGTTCCTGTCCCGGGCTCCTGCCACCGGGACTCTATCCTACCTAGGCATCTAGTGCCAGAGGCTATTCTACCTAGGCATCAAGTGCCAGAGGCTATTCTATCTAGGCAACAAGTGCCAGAGACTATCCATAGAACCGCCTGAGGTTTGCTATGTTCCACCTTCGGGGGACTCCCTTCCCCGCTGAATCTTCCAGCACATAACTCCCGCCCGGGTGGGCTTCTATCACCCGGTATGGTCCTTCCCAGTTGGGTGCCAGCTTGACTTCCGGCTCCTGGTGACTCTTGTCGTTTCTTCTCATAACTCTGTCTCCTACCTTGAACTGCTCCTTCCTTACTCTCCTGTCGTGATACTTCTTAACTTTCTCCTTCACGTTAGCCTCGTGCAAGGCCGCCCTCTCTCTTCTTTCCTCCAGCAGGTCCATATTTGTTATGATTTCCTCTTCATTCTTTTCTTCAGGGACCGGCTCGGCTGTCCGAAGACTGGGGATGCCAATCTCGGCCGGGATTACTGCCTCGGATCCATACGTCAGACTGTAGGGGGATTCTCCGGTTGCCGAACTTTCCGTAGTACGATGAGCCCACAAAACACTCGGGAGCTCGTGCACCCAGTTACCCTTTGCTCCCTGTAGCCGGGCCTTAATCCCACTCACGATTGTCCGGTTCGTCACCTCCACCTGGCCGTTAGCTTGCGGATGATAAACCGACGTCAGCTTCTGACTTATCCCATATTTCACACACCAGGACTTGAAAGGATCACTTTCAAACTGCGCTCCATTGTCGGTTACTATGGCCCTCGCAACTCCGAACCTGCATACAATGTTCCTCCAACAAAACTTCACGCAGGTAGACCCCCGGATGTTAGTCAGGGGCTCAGCTTCCACCCACTTGGTGAAATAATCGATAGCCACAATCAGGTACCTCAAGCTGCCGGGAGCAGTAGGAAAAGGTCCGACCAGATCCAGTCCCCATCTGCTGAAAGGCCAGGCACCTGTTATCCCCATCATCTCTTCCCTGGGTATGTGCACTAGCGGTGCGAACTTCTGGCACTGAAGGCATGACCGAACCCTATCCTGCGAGTCTTCAAACATGGTAGGCCAATAGTACCCCATCCGTAAAATCTTCCGGGCCACAGTTCTGGCTCCTTGATGACTACCATTCGGGCCTTCGTGAACCTCCCGGACCAAGTACTTTCCCTCCTGCTGTTCCACACATTTCAGCAATGGCTGGAGATAGCCTCTTTTGTATAGTGCCCCTTCCTGGAGTGTATACTTCGGCGCCTTGACCCGGATTTTTCTAGCCACCACTCGGTCGGCCGGGACCTCTCCTGTCAGGAGATACGCTCGGATCGGAGCCATCCAAGAGTCTTCTGGCACCACTTCCACTGCCAGGATCTCATCACCCTGTTCATAACTTCTCCTCTCCAGTGTCTCCCTTCTGAGAGGTGCTTTCTGCCCTAGCTTCAACTTCGAAGATGCCAACTTGCTCAACGCGTCGGCCTTTTCATTCTGTTCTCTCGGCACCTGCTCCAGGCTGAAACTACCGAACTGCCGGATCATGGGCCGGACCAGCTCCAAGTACCTCTGCAAACTTCTCTCCTTTGCTTCGTATTCCCCATTCACCTGCTGAACTACAATCTGAGAGTCGCTGAAGGCCCGGATCTTTCCTATCTTCAATTCCCGAGCAAGTTTGAGTCCTGCTACTAACGCCTCATATTCTGCCTCATTATTTGTGGTTTTAAAATCGAAGTGCAGCACATAGTGGTACTCCTCTCCTTCCGGGGATGTTAACAATACCCCGGCTCCACTGCCTCCCGCATGCGCTGACCCGTCGACATGCAATGTCCATCTCGGGTTTGCCTCAGGCACTTCCTCGGCGACTGTGTCTGACCCAACCATCTCTATCAGGAAATCCGCCATTGCCTGACCCTTAATGGCTTTCCTCGGCTGATATGTTATCTCATGTTCACCCAACTCTATGGCCGACTTCATCAAACGTCCCGACGCCTCTGGCTTAAGCATCACCTGCTTCAGGGGGTGGTTGGTCAGGACCACAATCGGATGAGCCTGGAAATACGGGCGCAATCACTTTGAGGCGTAAACCAGTGCCAACACCAGCTGTTCCAAACTTGTGTACCGAGTTTCCGGGCCCTGTAATGCCCGGCTGACAAAGTATACCGGACACTGCCTCCCGTCTTCTTCTCGGACCAATACCGCACTGACAGCCGATGCGGACGCGGACAAGTATAAGAGCAGATCCTCCCCCTCCTTCGGCTTCGAGAGGGTCGGGAGCCGGCTCAAATGTTCCTTCAGATCCCCGAACGCCTTCTCACACTCCTCCGTCCACTCGAACTTCTTTGCCTTCCTTAATATGTTGAAGAAGGGAAGTTGTCTCTCAGCACCTTTCGACAGAAATCGGCTCAAGGCTGCCAGGGAACCCATCAGTTTTTGCACTTCCTTTACGTTCTTTGGCGACTGCATCCGGCTTATTGCCTTCACCTTCTCCGGATTGACGTCAATCCCCCGGCTAGACACCATATATCCGAGGAACTTCCCAGCCGCTACTCCTACCACACTCTTCTCGGGGTTTAACTTCAGGTTGACCTTCCTTAGAATGCCGAACATCTCTTCCAAGTCTTCTAGGAAACTTGGGTAGCTTCGGCTCTTCACCACCATGTCGTCAACGTATAGCTCCATGCTTCGGCCCAACTGATTTCGAAATATCGAGTCTGCCATCCGCTGGTACGTCGCCCCTGCATTCTTCAAGCCGAACGGCATTCGCCTGTAGCAATAGGTTCCGAAGTCTGTGATAAAAGCTGTTTTCGGCTTGTCCTCTCCCGACATTTGAATCTGGTGATAGCCCCGGTATGCATCGAAGAAAGCCAGAGCCTCATACCCGGTGATGGCTTCCACCAACCGGTCGACCGGGGGCAAAGGGTAACTGTCTTTCAGGCAACACTTGTTAAGATCAGTGAAGTCGATACACATTCTCCAGGACCCATTGTGCTTTTTTACTAACACCGGGTTAGCCAACCATTCCGGGTATATAATCTCCTCTACTACCCCGGCTTCCAGCAACTTCAACACCTCCTGTCTCACCACCTCGGCCCTATCCCCCGCCAGGGCCCTTTTCTTCTGTCGGATCGGCTTTAACTCAGGGTATACATTCAGCTTGTGGAGGGCCAACTCCGGAGGTACGCCTGTGAAGTCCTTCTCTTCCCATGCAAACACATCTTTATATTTTGACAGCAAGGATCGTAACTCTTCCTTCACATCGGTCGGCATTTTTCTCCCGACCTTGATCATGCCTCGGCTCCCGACCTGCATATCTTCTACATCCCCCGGACCTACTTCTCCCTGCACTGCTCCAACCGGGGCCTTCCTAGCCTCTTGGAGGGCTGTGAGCATGCAACTTCTGGCTGTGGACTGGCTTCCTCGAACCGTCGCCACCCCCTGACTGGTTGGGAACTTCATGGTCAAATGGTACGTCGAGCAAATGGCCCTGGCTTGAGCCATCCACGGCCGTCCGATGATGATGTTGTATGGAGACTGAGCGTCTATAACCGCGAAGTTGCACCGGACCGATGTCTTCTTGCTCCTGTCCAGGTCATCGACCACTGTTACTGTTAAGGACACCACCCCCAAGGGATGCTCTGTGCGGCCGGTGAACCCTGACAAGGGAGAGGTGCTCGGGCGAAGGTTATGGCGGCCTATTCCCAGCTGGTCGAAGCAAGAGGCGAACATGATTTCTACACTACTTCCGTCATCAATGAACACTCGCTTGACCGTAAATCCTTCTATCTCCGCTGTGATCACCATCGGATCCGTATGGGGCATCAGACTGGGCACCGGATCCTCATCCGAAAAGGTGATGGCCTCGGTGGGGCGCAGTCTCTTCTCCCTGTCCTCGCCAGCCGGCACATACCGGCTCCGGGCCTTAGCCGCTGCGTGAGACTGGGGCCCACCCCCACTTCTCCATGTATGACATTTATCATCCGGGGAGGGACCTGGTTGATTGGTTCCGGGGCCATGACCAGAGCCGCTGCACCCGGCTGGGCAGCCGGTGCCGGAGCTCCTCGCTGGTTATCATTCTGCGGCCTGTTCCTCCAATTCCTCTTCCTCCCTGCTCCGGCCTGCTGCCCAGCCGCCGGACGCTGGTTCTCCTGGCTCACACAGTCTCTTAACTGCCCTCTCTCGATCAACTTCTCAATCTCCACCCTTAAGCTTCGGCAACCATCTGTTGTGTGTCCATTAGACTTGTGGAAAGCACAATATTTAGCTGCATTCGCTGGAGTCGGATTTCCCGGTATGGGGGCCGGGTCTTGAAACAGGTTTCGATGAATTGTCAGGATCTCCGACCGGGTTTTCGTCAGGGGAGTAAACGTTTCAGCCCGAGGGGGGTCTACCCTCGGCCTCACTGGAGCCGGGCCCGCTTCCCTCCTGACAGGATCAGCAACCCGAGCCTTGTCACCTTTTCCCATCCCCTTGTCCTCGAAGTACCCTTCCTCCTTCCTCTTCTTGCTCCCTTCGAGAAGCGAACAATACATCTCCACCTCAAGATCCAGCTGATGAAAGGTGGTCGGGATATTCTCCATGAGCTTTGCCCAGAGCACCTCATCCCTCAGCCCTGCGATGAACCCTGCTATCAGGGCCTTCACTTGAGCGTCTCTGTCGATCACCTTCATAGAATCATCCATGTACCTCCTGTGGAAGCCCCGAACTTCCTCCTTTGCCGACTGTCGACTATAAGCCACCTCGGCCAGAGGGAGGTACTTCTTCCTTTTGGTCTCATATCTGTGCATCAGAGCCCTTGAAAAGTCGTAGTAATTTCTAAAACTTTCCGAGGGTTGTGCCTCAAACCATGACAAACAACTTCCCCTCAGATACGAGCTCACCAGCTTGCACATCAGCTCCTCCCGGATGCCACGTGTTCCCATGACGTTATGATACGTCCTGACAAATTCCTCTGGATCAGTCTCCCCACTGTAGGTCGGCACCCCCTCCGGGACTCTCATTCCCATCGGCCAAGGGAAAGTGCTGATGTAACCTATCCAGGGGGAGGTAGGCCTTCCTCCATTCCTTCCTATCAACCGATCCAACCTCTCCTCTACCGAGTTTAGAGCCGCCGGGGCCCGATCTACAACCACTGGGTATGTGCCATAGGTTCCTGCGACTGGGGCCGGCTGAGCCATGGCATATCCGGCCATCGGTGCCTGGCTCTGCATCCACACCGGTCCTTGTATCCTGGGGGCCCAGCCCCCCGAGGCTCCAGGGGGTTGGGCATAATACCCTCCTGGTGCCGGGGGTACCCCAGATATCCGTGTTGAATCATCCCGTGTCCTGGAGCTCCATAACCGGGATAGCCCCCACCTTGGCCATATCCTGGCACCATTCCGGCCGGTTGCCCTACACTCCCAGCCTGCCTTTCCAAGTCTATCACTACCGGAGGCCGAAGACTCTCCTGCCCGTGAACGGCAGGGGGTCCTCGGCTGACCACCTCCGCAGCCAATGGAGGTAAGCCTGCAGGAGGTCCCATCGGGGTCGGGTTAGATCCTGAACCGGGCTGAACCGGGGGTACCCGGACCTCAGACACCGGAGGATTCGACTGTTCTTCAGTCGGTTTTGTTCCCGATCCTGATCCTTGCTTCGCCGCCAGCCAACGACGGTACTCCTCCTCCTGGGTGGCAGCAAACTCCCTTCTGTCGCGATCGTCCTGCGTCATTTCCGGTTCCCTTTCTCCTTCCGGCTCTGACTCTCCTTCAGAGACGTCTGGATCCGAATGCACCGGAGCCTTCCCCTTGCGCGCTCGATCCCTCATTTGACGCAAAGTAAGGTCCTCCTCTACTGCTTCCGGTCTTCTTCCTCCTCTACCTCTTCGCGGCGGCCGACCTCGAGGCGGCATCTTAATGCTTTTGTGAACACAGAATCGTGTCCCACCGGGCGTGCCAACTTGATGCTGCCTGCCTGGTTGGTCCGAGTGGTCCCCTGATCCCCGATCCGACAACCTGGCCCTGCAAGACAGAGCCCCGGGAGGTACCCGAGGGTAGACCCTCCGGTGTGATGATGAAAGATGGATCCGGGAGAGAAAAAGGGGTAATCACTTGAATAATGAGAGAATACTTACTTGGAATAGTGCTGAGGGGCACTATTTATACAGTGATACATGCTCCTAACGTGGTCCATACTTTCTATGTTGTTTAGCGTATCTGTCCCTGTCCGAGTTGAGCTGTCCCGGATACTTCCATGTTAGCTTACCTCATCATGGGCCGAGCTTAAACCGTCATGGGGCGATTGGGTCTGGGCCTGATATCACCATAAAATTTACAAACATGTTAGGTAACGCCATGGCGATACCCAATTATGTCGATACATTGACTCAATACTTGCAAGCATATTAGGGTTTGCTATGCAATACCCAACTCTCCCGACAAGCAAGGGGTTTGAAAAAAGAATCTCCTTCCTTATACTTTTCCCATGTCAATTTTCACAAGCAGGTTAGGGCACGGCAAAGTGATTTCCAATTTTGCCGATGAAAGACTCATCAATTATTAGTAACTTTAGAAAGTTAGGTGAGGGCTTTTTTTTATTATTATTATCTTTTAAGGGCTTGTTTACTACTCTTATTTTTGCTGAACTAAACTAAATTGAAAAATATTAAACTGAATTATATTAAATCATGAACCGAACTGAAATATAAATTATTGTATTTAAAATACTAATAGAATATTTATATCAAGCTGATTTTCATCAATTCATATTTCATGAAGACTTATCTGACTGAAAAGTGTTGAATTAAACTGAAAATTACTAAATTAAATCGAAAACTTATTCAGGTACGTTGTAACAAACCTTTGTCTTGACGTTAATTTGATTTGTAAAACTAATTTGGTCCATTAAGATGAGCATAATACATGCATTTCAAGCACCGGTTATTTGAATCAGTGCTATATATACCGGTTCTAATTGTTAAACACATAGAACCGGTTCCATCAATTGGTACTTAAATACCGGTGCTAAATGTCAAAATCGTACCGGTTAAAATAAAGCACCGGATACTAGTACTATATATCATCTTACAGCATCGGTAAATAATAAACTGGTTTTATAAAGTTTATTACCGGTGCGAAAAATATTTAAAGCACCGGTTTTTATTATTGGTGCAAAAAATAGAAGTCAATATTCCCATTAATTACCCTATATCCCTATGCATCATTCATTAAGATTGTGTTAGGATACGGATTTTTTCATTATTATCAACGAAGATTGCAGTTGTTTAAAACGTTATGTAATTTATGATGATCATACGTTCTGAAAAAGAAAAAACTAAAGTCAAATTATATATGTATAAACTAAAATGAATTGAACTAATATATTAAACTATATATATTCCCACGTTCTGGTTCAAGATGCACAAGTCTCAATTTAATTAGTCAAATTTTATTATTTTCGACATATAAATGAACTAGCATTATTAATGTAATTAATATGATTATGTGAGATATTTTGAATTCATTGTAAAGATCAGTCTAAAAAAGTTAAATTTTGCAGTTTGAGGTTAGATGAATATTATACTTAAATTAGTTTAAATTTAACCAAATTAAGTTATATTTCAAAGTGAAAACTGAAATAACGGTTTGGTTTGTTCTTCCTTACTAAAAACGAAAACGGGTTGGTCTGTTCTTCCTATAATTAATTTTTAATGAATTGAACTAAATATAATAAAACAGTAATAGTAAATTAAATTTTTTGACCCATTTAATCTAATTCTTTGATTGAATTAATTAAAATGGTCCAGAGAGTCCAGACCGGAAAGGACTTGGGTAAGTTTTTATGTGAAAATTGTGGATCATAATTGAGCCTTCAAAATGATAAAATGTCCCTAAAATACAATGGAAAACATGAGAAAAATATCAACAAATAAAATGCTACTAGAATATTGCTCGATTTTAAAATGGTAAATCGAGTAAGGATATCCAGGATTCAATGTGTATATGGAAGAAGTTTACGGGAAGATATATGATTCTACCAAAACGAGGGATTAAACGCCCATGAGATGACAGAAAATCATATACACAACCACAAAAAGTACAAGCAGCAGATTTTATTTGTAAATTTTAAAGGCCTAAATCAAAAGATTTTACTTAAATGCAATGAAATTTTTGCGCCAATCCTCAAAAATTATAATTCCAGTCACCAGTATATATTTCATCTCAACAGCAAAAATAGGACAGGAAAATTTCAGATTGTTTGTTCATCTTGAACTGAAAAGAAAGCCTAAAATGTTCGAATTTCATATCAGTGGAAATCATTTCGATTTACATAACTTGGTCATGTGATGGTTTTTGAATGGAGGCCTCTTCAGATACGCGTATAAATTTCTAGCAAATTTGAGATCAGTTCAAGTAGAAAGCCTGCTTTTGAATCCAGCCCTCAGAGTCTATGTATTTCATGCTTGTAAAAGCATTCAGCGTTGCAGAATCAAACTTGTAATCCCAAGGGACCCTTCCGGCTCTGTTGGCTCCCGGTCCACGGCTACCATGCTCACCCAACATCAATAAGTTTCTGCAACAGTGGATTTTATTCATTACGTAAGCAACTTAAACAAATTCATGAAATTTCACACATTTAGTTAAACAAAATATGAATAATATATATCTTACTCTTTGCCTTTAGACGTGTAAGGTTCCCAGCCTTTGGGAACAATCACATTTGACATTGAAGTGTTGTAAAATAAGACCCTGGCTAAATCCCTCCATGGTCTTCCGAGGTAGGTCTTTCCATACCCAAATATCTTGCAATTTTTGAACACAAAACCATTTGTTTCACCTGGTTGTGTTCTTGCTTGAGCCGTGATGTAACCAGCTCCATTCAGACCTCCTGCGACAACTGATATCGAGCATCCCTAAACACGAAAAAAGAAACGCTTAATAAACATGAACATGTTTACAATCAAAAGTTATGTTGCTCCGACATGGCAGTTTAGTGTCATGTTTCAGTTGCAGACAAATGACACAAAATATGACATGACATATTAGGATAAAACACGACACACAATCTGTGTCCCCCCAAGTAATATAGATCAAAAGTAATGAGTTATCTGTAACTGCCTCACCTCATAAATGGATTGACCAGCACCAAAGATGAAATCAACAGCGCCCTGAATGGTACAAGACTTGAAGTAATGCCTGCCTGCTGAATCCCACAAGGTGTCCTGCACTCCTAGGAACGCGCATCTATAAAAAGCAGTCTTGTCTCCGCTAATTTGTGCTGCTGGAGCTTGGGTTATACTGTTCTTATTAGTACTCAATGGATAGTTGTGAGAATGCTTCAGAAACAAATTAATATGATTAGGACAAGTACATATATTTAACCTAGAAATTAATCATAAAAGTGGGTGTTTCTAACCATGAATGTTATGCTTTTGAAGACAATATTGTCAGCTTCAGATTTCAAAGTAGAAATTTTGTCGAGCTTTCCCATTCTGTCAAACACAACCCCAGTTTTCCTCTTGCCTTCACCTTGGATGTATATGTAAGGCTTGTCTACGGGGATATGGATTTGTTCTCTACACACAGTTCATCATTCGAACAGTAGTTAAGAAGACACATTATAAACATTAACCGAAACATTATATATATTGTATAAAACACAGGCCAATCCACAAACTCCCTGTTTTATAAATGAACACATTCCTCACAGATTCCTTTCGTTTTAAGCAAGAAATACATGGTAAAAGAGAGCTCAATGAATTCGAAAAGTTCAAACTATTCTCACTTCATTAATTCAGTTCCCATTGATCAATATAAATCGATAAGCTCCCTATATCATAAAAAACAGTCAAACATATATTCATATAGAAAAGATAAGAACTACAAACCAAGTAAATCTCATCTTCACATGTATACACTGGCAGATCTAGAAATTAATATTAAGATAGCGATGGTATAGAATGAGAAAGTAGTAACAGTTAAGTCGGAAAATATTGGTCAGACTTGTTCGGCATATTGGAGTCAAAACTGAATCCTATCCTAAACTTAAATCCCCCACTACATGTAAAGATATCGTATAAGACGAAAACATACCTATATGTACCGGCTTTGACATATATACGAGTCCACACTCGATTGTCAGAAGGAATACGATCAATAGCAGACTGAATTGTTCTGAAAGGTCCTCTTCTCCAATCAACATACAGCGTTCTCATGGGTACACTCCTTCTACTGTTACCGTAAGGTTGTAAACTCGACCATTGACAATTTACTGTTGAAAAACACAGGACAAGACTTAAAATGGCACAAAACAATAATCGAACAGTATACATTTTCAGTGATGAAAAGTAACCGAAAACTCAACACAAAATTTATCTTGGTCTCTTATACATGTGTCTGAATATTAATATCGGTGTATATGGGAACTCAAAGTAAATTAAAGATACTTCTCCTATAATTAGAATCTGGAATTTTATTACAAGAGTAAATAAAATATATACAGAATATTCACTAACAAGAATAGATCATATTTATTGCAGCTCTAATATAGATAATATTTTACTATTAGGGTTTGTTTGCCTTTAATTTCTTAATGAACTGAACTAAATTTAATTAAACTGAACCGGACTGCTTTGAAGTAAAAATAATGTATTAAAAAATAGAATCGGTATGTCTATTTATTAGAATTTGATATATTATATTTTTATTGAATTGAATTAAACTGAACTAAATAGACTAAACTGAATTAAATTGAATGAAACTAAATTGAGATGCTCTACGAGCTCCACACTAAATATGGACTTTTTCTATTTTCTTAGAGGAAGACAATAGGAACCCTTTTCTTTCGAAAAAAAAAGAGAGAATAGGAACCCTTTAGAATTATTCTTTTCTCTTTTCATTTTTTTTTTTTTTTTGGAAAGGATTCTTTTCTCTTTTCATTTAGAGCAAGAGGATGGAAACCTTTTAGAAAACTACGCTTTTTTTTCTTTCTTTTTTTTGAGGAACTTTTAGAAAACTACGCTAAATATGCTTGTATCCTTATTAATCTACTCTAGTATTCTAAACAATTGTAGTTATTAATATTTTAAAAATTTTGTTTGGAATTTTTCTCGCGTAACCATTTAATATAATGTTTGAAGTTTAATTTAAAGTATTCAATATTTAGTTGTATACATGCCAAGATGGCTGTTATAATAATTTATGAAACACCGATT
The DNA here is from genome assembly GCA_948330725.1 of Sherardia arvensis. Classification (NCBI taxonomy): domain Eukaryota; kingdom Viridiplantae; phylum Streptophyta; class Magnoliopsida; order Gentianales; family Rubiaceae; genus Sherardia; species Sherardia arvensis. Next base: position 10,911,780 of record OX415237.1, read on the forward strand.
AATCATGAAAAGTCTATATTTAAAAACTAGCTTGTTGGATGTGCGGTATATTATGAATACTTTTAAAAGAATTTAATTTGGCATAAAGTGTAAATTAAATTTTAGGTATGAACTTGAATAGTAGATTTAATCGGATTGAATTTTTATCATGCATGCAATTAATTTAGTTGATTTTATTTCAAAATATTTTAGTTAAAACATACCAATTTATTATTACAAAATCAAGCAAAATTTTTATTAATAATACATGCTTTCTACATAGATATTAATACTTGAAAATCTGCTTGTGCAATTTGAAACACTTGTAAATATTAAATTAAATCTTGAATTAGATAATATTTGCATAAGAGTAAATGTAATTGATCAAACTATTTTTCTCTATCCTTACATAGCGTAGAAGCTAACCTATTGAAAATATAAGTTTAGCATACCAAAATTGTACCACACAACGAATCGTGTAAAATAATAGCATGTAATGCATAACTTATAAGTTTTGGTTTCATAATAGAAAACAAATAAATTTGTAAGAGATTTTGATTTAATGAGTATATGTTATTCAATAGTGAATGGTCATAAGTATGTGTTATCGTTATACGTTTTTCCACGTGTTACTGTTGTTACCTCTTTTAACTATGTGTTTATAAAAATATGAGTAATAGTAAATTGTTATATTTTTTCAAAGAGGTAATCATTCATTTATAATTTGGTACAACAAATTAATAATTTTAAGTTACTAATGAATCTTGGATATTTTTAACAATGTATATTTGATTAGTTTTATAAAAACAATGATTCTGAGATATGAGTAAGTTTCTATTTATAATTTGGCGCATCTTATTAATACTTTTATTTAGGTTAGTTATGATTTTTTAATATTTTAAGAGAATTTATATTTGGTTAGTGATACACAAAAGAATAATGATACTTTCATATTTTATAATTTGGTATATCATATTAATATTTTTATAACGTTAGTAATAAATTTTAGGAATTGTAACAAAATATTGATTATTACGCTGAGAATTCTAAAATATCCAATCAAATAATTTTATTAAAGTTTAAAAATGGATGTATATATTTAATTTCCATCAAAACTCTTTTAATTAAAAGAAACAAAAAAAAAAGAAAATATAAAAAAAGGTAGACACCGGAATATGGTGAACTTGCGGTGGTTATGTGGTGGTTTTCATCAAAACTATGTAGTTTAATATTTTTTATTAATTTATTTATTGACCGGAGTAATAACTCTTTTAGTTCCATTTAGGAAAATATTGTTTGGAATTTTTCTCACGTAACCAATCAATCAAGAATACATAGGTTTCGTTTGTTATAGGGAGAGTAACAAGAGTATTATACGAGAGTTTTGGTTGTTTTTGACTAGTCAAACATTTAGGTGCTGTTTAATACGCCTGAATTCAACTGAACTGAACTGAATTGAAAATATTAAACTGAAATGAAAAATATTGAACTGAAATAATTAAATTCATTTGATTTTTTATATAAAATATATTAATATTAAATTTTTTTTATTACAAAAATTTTATCAAATGATACTTCATTAGAACCGAACTTGATAAAATGATCCTTTAAGTTAAACATAATTGAATTGAAGTATACTAAAACTGAACTTTATGAACTGAATTGCATGATATAACCAAATTGTGCTATATTTTATCAAATCAAATTTTATCAGCACCAAACTTAATAAATCGAACCTATCATGATAAATAGGAATGAACTGAAACATAATGAATTGAATTCAACCGAACTTAATTAAGCTGAACTTACAAAAGTTTGCATTAATACAATTAAATTAGCAAATTTTATCGGATCATACTTCATCAATTCTAAACTTAAGAAATTGGATCTAACTTATTAACTGGATTGAACTGAACATCACTGAACTAAATTGAATTGAAGAAAACGATCAATGGATTGATATAACTATATGAACAAGTAGTTATATCCAATTGAACAAGTAGTGCCATGGACAACCTCATGATTTTTATGAAATGGAATTCATGAAATGTAGCAACCTTAAATTGAATTGGTTTCTTTAGTTAAACTGAATTAGCATCAAAAGTATAATTACTAAATTAATTTTGATCAATAAGACATATTTACGGCTTCAGACATTTTTTTACCATAAAGAGAAGATGCCAAATAGAGACCGTTCTTGAGCAAGTGAGATTGAAAAACATGAGAGTCGATGTATTCTTAAACTTGGAAATTCCAATTGATCTGCAGTTAAGGCCATGTGATGTAGATGATGACACCCTAAGAATGAAGCTGGCTACGAAGAACCCCACTACAATCCAGCATCTCCATGCCATCATGGAAAAATACGCTAGCAAGGCAGATGCGATAACTGGTAAGAGGGGGCAGGAGCCCTACGGTGAGAGTAAAAGCAAGGAGTCAAAGATGAAGATATCCAAGGTCGATAAGACAGAAGGCCCCTCCAAACCTACTTTCGAGTCTTACACTCCTCTGGCCAGATCTCGAGTTGAAAATTTGGAAGAGTAGTAATATGTCTGAAAATAGTCTTCGCCTTAACTTTAATCTTCAACTTTCTCTTCCGTTTGTTGCCTTTACTATCTATTACTATGCGTTCGGTGTGATCGAATCTTGCTCGATGGATTGACATGTTCACCTCTGTTTCCTCCATATTGATCGCGCCCTTCTTCGTTGGCACAAAAATGTGATTGTTACTCAAAGTCGTGCAATAATCGTGCAATAAAAAGATCTATAATTTAGTGTATTATTTTTTTTTTAAAGTCAAAACCACTCAAGTGGATGAGAGAATTATTAGTATATTAAAACGGAAGAAATTGAATAAAATATGTGCAGAAATAATGCAATAAAAAATTAATTGAAAGATGCTAATGTGCTAGGACCAAACAAAAGTCTCATCACTCAAGAAACAAATCTTTTTTAAGAAAAATTGTCCAGTAAGCTCAAAACTGATAATACTAATTTAAAAGTTAAACAAACAACTGAGAAACCCAAACATGGCTCACCATGCTCAACAAGAATCCCCCAAATCTTCAAAGCCTACATCCTAGAAAAATCCAGAAAGATTATGGTAAGTCGCTATTTAATACTCTAATTCGCTTCTTGATGGATCCATGAGTAGAATCGGTTACTTTTTTGTCAAATTGAGTCGAGATTTGTACCTTCCCAAATTATGGTCAAGGGTTTCGGCGGCCGCTCAATCCCCCCTCAAGAATTTTTTGGCGGCCGCTCAACCCTCTCACTTCCTTTTTTATGTAACTATTTTTTTTATTCATAATCTGTAGCTTTAGTGGTAAATTGAAATCAAAGTCTTCCGAGGCGAATCAGCAAATTATATATTGTCAAACATAGAAAATCTTAGTGCATTTATAGGATATTAGACCTCCCGCAATTATAACTACAATTATACTGCGTTACGCATTGGCGCATGCATGATTGATTTCATGGTTGCACGCGATAAATCAGGCGGCGCGTGTTCAGCGCGTCTTAAACTTCATTTTTCTTTCTTCCAAAAGTCCAAATTGATCTTCTTCTCCGACTGGTGATTATAACTGCAATTGTTATGCATTACACATTGGCGCGTGCATGATTGATGTCGCGCGCACGCGCTTAATTAATGTTGTGGTTGCACGCGATAAATCAGGTGGCGCGTGTTTAGCACGTCTTATAATTCAATTTCTTCTTTTTTTCTTCAAAAATCCAAACATAATTTCCTGTTTCAGGTCCAGCTCAGGAGAATAATACTTTAGGGCAATTTCACCCTTACATGCAGAAATGCAGGGGCGGATCCTGAATTTTACCTTAAAGGGGGCCGGATAATCACAAAAATTTGAGTTCGAAGGAACTAATGAAATTATGAAAATAATGGTATAATAAAGTAATTTATTTAGAGATAAAAGAATCATACATAAAAAGGACCAATCATAGTTAAATAAAATATAAATTTTATTTGAATCTGGCTCTTCTCTCTTTGATAAAATATAAATAAAAAACTAACAGAATGTGTGGTCTCTACTGATGGTACACTGCTGTTATTAGAAATTTAATTTTAGTAAACTTTTCTACTTTTCTTGCATAAATATATTTTGCTTTCCAAAAAAAAGATCACTAATTAAATTTTTTTGAAAATATAATTTAATGGGAAATGAATAGTGTATAAATATTATTTCTGAACAAAATCATGGGATGGGCCCGACCCCATTTTAGACCCCATAGAATCCGCCCTGCAAAAATGCATGGTTTGTTGGACAATTTAATGGTTTTTTGTCGATGTATATAACTGGTTTGTTATTTTGTGGTATAGGTTACTTTGGGATTCAGCTTGAAGAGATTAATTTTACGTAGGACATGGAGCAAGTGTGCCTCTGACCGAAAAAACTCTTGAATCTAAGAAAGTACCCATCTAAGAACAAAGTAAACAAGTTTATACAAAACCCAAACATATTTATGAGTGCTCCAAGAACAATTAGCAACAATGAGAAGTCAGAAAAAGATCTTCAGAGCAAGTCCAACAACTTTGTTATAATAGCAAATTTGTTCAAATATTGAGAATTTTGGTCTTTTTTGAAATCCAACAGATTCTCCATCTCATTCTCCATAATGGGGAATTTGAAGAGAGAGAAAATTTGATTATCCAAATTTGGAGAATGAGAAGAATTTTTTGGAGAAGCAAAATTTAATGCAAATTGCATTGTTTTTTGTTATTTCATTCATTAATTGTTTATATTCAATAATTTTAAATGATAATATATCAAAATAATTATAATAAAATTTTATCAAAAATACATATTCTAAAAATATGCAAAAAGACTATTGTAATAAGATCTCATATGACTATTTTTACATGTATATATCTATTGATATTTAATAATCAACTCTAATCTACTTTCCAATATAAATCTACTAAATTTTAAGGCCATAAATAAATTTATTTTGAGGTTTTTTTTTTGATCAAATATCCACCCAAAGGTGGTGGGAATTATATAAGGCTTCCCATGCCAAAAAGCCAAAAATGGCAAAGTATATTTACAAGAGGGGGAGTGATCCCCAAGCGTGAAAACGCTTCAAAAAATTCCCACAGCTAAAGTAGGCAAAAATTGCTAATAAGCCTAAAAGCAGCCTGTGTGTGTAAAGAAAGATAATCATTGAAGCCTGTTAGTGAATCGACTAAGCGAAACACAATTCGGCACCAATTGATGTCTAACTACACTAGGATTAGGCTGAAAAAAGGTGGTAGCTTCAGTGAGGTTCAGCTTGAGAGTATAGAAGTTAACCAGCAATGAGCATTGATCCTCCAATTGGAGATGTACTGAGAGAGCCTAATGGTGAAAACCTGCACATGAACACAAGGGTTAGTATTAACTGCTCATAGGAATTCTGGTGGATGGTGTACCTGTCCTGTCAAGGTACAGCAAGCCTCTAATCTTAGGTGGGAGCAATTCATGGGACAACACTAAGGAGAGTTTTGAGGCCTGAGCCATTTTAGAAGTGGCATCGGCAGCTTGATTGGCTTCCCTGAGTATGTGATGAATACAGGAAGCTTTGGACTTTAGAGGATACACAAGATTGAACAATTGCCAGGGGCATTTGTATGGATCTTGTATAGCCTTTATTGCCTGTAAGCAGTCACTTTCAATCACAAATATGGAGGACAGGCTTTCACCAATGAGTATACCCTCTGAAATTGTATGAATTTCAGCCTCCAGTGGAGAGAGGGTATTTCTGAAAAATGTTGTAACTAATACAGTTTGTCCTGAGCTGTTTCTAACAATTACCCCAATCCCTGTGTTTGTGTCTTGATGCCAAGATGCATCAACGTTCACTTTGAAGCCTGACACTGGGGGGTCAGCAATCCAACCATCTGGTGGAAATTAGACCACATAGAACCAGCCAGTGTGCAATCATTAAAACAGTATTCTATGTAGTCATCAGAACTACAAAATAGGCATTTTGAAGGTAAGTGAAATCCCATTTTCATTAATATATCTGGAAAGGGAAAAATGCATTCACAAGTTTCCACATGAATACACTAACTTTCTTTTGGATTCTAGGGTTCCATACCTTATTTAGTGAATCTGAGTTACCTCTATTTTGTTTCAGAGCAGCATGTGCTGACTTAAATGAGAAGGTTTCCAGTCTTGTCCAAAATTCAGATAAGCCTGTCATCCCTGCCATGAGTCACTGAAGCTTCCTGTAAGACATTTAACATGGATGGATTAATAGCAGGGGGAATAGAGGCAATATAATGGTCCTTGTGTTCAATAAAATGAGCCACTGAGCAGTTAAGTGGGATATTGGTACTGGCTTGGTTTATGGTTGCCAAGAGGGAACCTAAACCAGTCCAGTTAGCTGACCAGAAATTGCACTTCCCTTCCCCATGGATAACTCTGATGAGTGGCTCTGCTTTGGGATCAATATAGAGGATCCTCTTCCAGGTGGGAGAGTTTCTATAGGATTGAGGCAATGCCCATAATAGCTGGGACCAGAGAGATGAACCCTGTTGGAATTTCCACCAGAGTTTTAATGAGCAAGCCTTGATGATTGTGGAAATTGATCTCAGCCCCAAGCAATTCTGTTGAGTAGGGTAACATAATGCCTCCCATTTTCTCCAAACTTTCTTGGGCTTAAGGTCTGTTTCTCCCCAAAAGAACAGTGATAGCATTTTCTGTATCTTCCTCACCACTGTCAATGGGGGAACCATGACACTCCAGATGTGTTGTGGAATGGAAAAAATACAAGACTTTATTAGTGTCAGTTTGCCTCCAGTAGAGAGCCACCTATTCTTCCAGTTAGATAGTCTATTTTGAATTCTTTGTATCACTGGCTGGAAGTAAGAGGAAAGTGATCTGCGCGTAAAGATTGGGACTCCTAAATAGGTAAAAGGAAAAGTTCCCTACTTCATGCCCAGTATAGTGTTAACCTGGTTCAGTTTAGCCAGTGAAGCATTTTTACTCAAGTAAAATTCACTTTTTTCAAAACTGATTTTCTGCCCTGTTGTCTGCTCAAAAATAATTAAGAAAGCTTTAATTCTGACTAAATTACTTTTAGAAGAGCTCATAAAAATCACTGTGTCATCAGCATAGCTGAGATGGGAGATTGGAGTTGGACCTGATGGCAGATTAAAATATTGCAATTTACCAATTTCAAAAACATAGGCAAGACTTCTGGAAAAAACTTCAGAGAAAATGTTGAATAAAAAGGGGGAAAGAGGATCTCCCTGTTTTATTCCCCTAGTTGCTCTAAAAAATCCATTAGGCCTACCATTTATGAGTACTGAGAAATAGGCATTGCTAAGATTCTTCATAATGCATAAGACTGTGTTGCCATTAAAACCAAACTGTAACAACACTTTATTTAAGTAACCCCAATTTACCCTATCAAAAGCCTTTTTTAGGTCAAGTTTCAAAAGAAGGTTAGGGTTTCTTCCCTTTCTATCCAGGAATCTGATGATTTCTTTAAGATAAATGACATTGTCAGCAATGTCTTTATTTTGAAGAAAAGCTGATTGAGTGGGAGAAATTATTTTTGGCATTAGGGGCTTGATTCTTTCCATTAGCAGGTTTGAAAAAATCTTATTGATGAAATTTGAAAGGCTAATTGGCCTAAAATCATCAAATGTTGATACCACTTCTTTTTTAGGGATAAGTGTAATCCAGGTGGCTGTAATGCCCACTGGAATGTTAGCTCCACTCATAAAGTGATGAACAGCACTTAAGAGGTCAAGTTTAATAATATCCAAGGCTTTAACAAAGAATTTAGATGAGAAGCCATATGGCCCTGGGCTACTGTTTTTATTCATACCAAAAACAGTGGTCTTCAACTCATCAAGTGTTACTGGTTTGGTAAGCTGAGCATTGTCAGTTTCAGTAATCACCTTAGGTATCTGGCTCAGGCAATGATGATAAAACTCTCCCTGAATGTTTATAAGGGGTTCAGACAATAGATTTGAGTAATAATTCACTGCCTCAGTCTGAATCTGTGTATTATCATCTAGCCATACACCACTAAAGTTTTTAATTTTAGTGATGCTAAGAGAACACCTTTTTTCCTTCACTGATTGATGGAAAAATTTAGTGTTATCATCCCCTTCTTTGAGCCACTTAATTCTGAATTTTTGTTTCCAGAATTTTTGTTGCTCATTTAGGGCTCTCAGATGCAGTGCTCTTAATTTCTTTAGGGTAATAAGTTCATTTATTGAATTATTCCCATCATAAATTATTTCTTGCAGTCTGAGACTTTCAGCAGCTTGTCTGACATTAAGATCAACTGAACCAAAAACTGTTTTATTCCAGTTTTTAATTTTTACCTTAAGTCTGTGAAGTTTCAGGTGGAAACCAAGCATGCTAGTATGATTAATAGGTTGATTCTAGTCAGTTGCAATAATTGACATAAAATCACTTCTATTAAACCATACATTAAGGAACCTAAATGACTTAGGGGAGGAAATGATATCACTGCCTATGTTGAAGAGCATTGGAGAGTGGTCAGAGGTGTTCCTGTTCAATATTAGAATGGAGGAAGATGGATACTTGCTCATCCAACCTTGGGAACACATTCCTCTATCCAATTTCTCAGTTGTTGGATTTCTCAGCTAGTTGTTAGACCATGTAAAGGAATTACCAACTGAGTTAATCTCTAACAAAGCATTAGCAGAAATGAAGTTAAATTTTGTCATGCTTGTTGGGCTAGGCAGTGATGGACCCAAATATTCTGATGGTGACCTTATGGCATTAAAGTCCCCAATCAGAAATGATGAATCCATGTTTCTCTGAGACAGTGCATCCCAGAGATAAGCTCTACCAGGGATAGTCCTTAATCCATAGACAAATATCCCCTCCATAGAGGAGTTTAGTCTAAAACTAAAAATATCCACTGCCAGAAACTGTAAATGATCTTGTGTTAGAGTGACTTTTATTGACTCATTCCACATGAGCCAAATTTTGCCACTCTGTGCAGTCATGCAGTTATTAAAATGCAGTTGTCTTCTAAACCTATCACATTTTTGGTTTTTGTGCCAAGGTTCAATGATGCACAAAAGTTCAATTCTGTGTTCTCTTATCAGATCATGAAGCCTTACCATGGAAGTTCTCATGCCTCTGATATTCCACACAAGAAATCTAATTTTAATGTTATCTAACATTAAAAATTGTTTTTAGTGCTTTTTGATCTGGTGAGAACCAGATTTGGAGAAGGAGGTTTAGAGACCTTTTTTGGTGTGAATTTCTTATTTATCTGAGTAAAGAAATTGGATATTTTTGATTTCTCAGCAGCCACTAGTGTTGAAGAGCCATCTAAAATATGTTCTGAACTCTGATTAATGCCAGGGGGAGGGGATTTACCTGGTGAGTCAATCAGGTTATCATCTTGGGAAGATTCTGATGCTGATGGAGTCCCTGGTTCCTGCAAAATGTCAACATCCAGCAAGGGAAGGAACCTATTTCCTGAAAGTGTAACTGAAGGAGGCATCTTGTTAGGGGATAATGTAAAATTACTGAGGTTAGGGGTCTTACCTGTCCCCACAGTGATATCATCATGAGCAAAAGAGGTTTGTGGGGCTGGTGTGGTGCTGAGAAGGTTTTTGAGAAGTTTATCATCAGTGAGGCATTCATTCTTTGAATGGAACCCCTCACTAGGTTTCTGAGTCGAGCATTCATCTGATTGTCCTTCTGATTGAGGGGGTGAGGTCCTTGCTTCAGTTTCTGGTGGGATTATGGGGCATGGAGTGTAGAGAGAAATTTGAAGAGGGTTGGGGACCTTATTTTTCTTGGTAAGTTTGGTTTTCTGTGTAATAATAGGAGGTTGTGAGGCATTAGGATGAGTCATGGCAACTTCAACATCCTTTGTGTTTGGTGTAAGACCTGAGAGACCAGCATTGGGATCACTGTTCTTAGAAGTAGGAGGTGCTTTGGCTGGCTCTAGAATGGTATCATTTTGAGGCTTAGTGATGGGATCATGGAACACAGCCTTGCCTTTTGGAGCAGTTGTCTGAGAGAGGGGTCTAATAGGCTGTCTGAGCTCAGGGTGAAGGACTAGGCAGTTAAGCTCATCATGGCCTAGCATACTACATTTGCTGCAGTATTTTGGGATTTCATCATATTCTATGGGATATTTTTTGATAGAAACCTCTTCTATACCCAGTCTAATTGAGGTTTGAAGCTTCTTTCTGAGGTCAACCTCAACACACATCTTAATTTCAAAAGGCCTAGTAAAAGAGGATGTTGCAGCATCCATTTTAATAAAGCTACCTATTTGATTTCCCATGGCTTGAATAATTGTATCATTATGTAGGTAGAATGGTACCTTAGGGATGGTGATCCAAACTGGGACAATTGATGACTCCTCCTCAGGGCATAAATCAATGGTCCACTTGAGCACTTTCATTTGAGCTCCTGCAAACATCCAATAGCCCTTCATCCAGCAGCGTTGGTAGTCTTCCATATCGTCAAAGCGTATCAGAATATGCCTGAAGTCAACGCTTCCGATCTGGTATTAGCCGTTGAATCCGGCAGTTCTGAAAGCATCATGGAGCCTCTCCATCGCTGGTTTGCCGCTAGCAAACTTGCCAATCAACGCATTGGTGTAGTGGGAAGCCAAAGATTTAGCTTGATTTCTTGTTACGATACATGCGATTTCGCCTCGGAATTGTGTAATGGGGGCAATTTCTGGGTTAGATGGGAGATTGGTAGAGAGAGGGGGGGTGCGGTTGGTCAGAGCATGAAGAAAAGACTTTCCGGCGGCGGTGCCACTGCGAGGATGCGGTGGCTCAGCCATAGGATTTGCTGTTTTGTAACCGCTAGAGAGTCGTTGGGGGTGGAGGCTGATCGGAAAAGAGGAAAACGGGCATAAGTTTGGGGATTTGTGAACAGTTAGTGGTGCTAAAATTTAGAGAGCGTTTTCAGACTTTGAGAGCGTTTGTTATAATTAAAATATGTAGTGCACAAGAATATTGTGTCTAAGATGCCCCAACCACTTTTCCCCTATTTTGACGTTTTTAATAAGTCATAACGTTGAAACTAAAGTTTTTTATTAAACATTTTATTTCTAATGGTTGAAAAAAAATAACTTGTAATAAATAATTGAAAAGAGGTAAGTCTAATTATTCATAACACGTTACAAAATAATAGTATTGTAATTCGTAATGTGTTATTTTTATAAAAATATATTTTAATAATTTTATATTATGGAGTAAGTAATGTCATATATGAAATGTTATTGTAACTTTTTTATAAGTTCATTATTTGCTTGTTTATTATGATTTGAACTTATTGAATATATGGTTTTTAAAAATAGAATAAATTGGATAAATATGTAGTATTAAATGTTAATAAATTTTAGGGAATGAGAAATGGAGAAACTGTTGGGTTTGAGGTGAAAAAATACGGGGAATATGATGTTTGCTTCTCTATTATGGAGAATGTGAATGGAGAAACTGTTGGACTTGCTCTTATTATACCACAAAAGTGTAGATAAATCATAACCATAACCAATCTTCAAATCAATCTCTAATATGTAAGAGCATGCCCAACAGTTACTCTATAATAGAATTTTTAGCTAGATTTGCCCTTTTTTACCATATTATTGCTTCCAACAGATGCTCTATCTCATACTCTAAAATAGAGATATGGTAAAATTGATGAGTTGAACGAAAAAACGCCCCTTTTTCCCTTCGACCCCCTTCTCTCCCAAAAGTTTCCACAAACCCAAAATCCCAGGCGGGGGTCGCCGGCGTTTCACCGCCGTTGCGACCCCCTCCCACCCCATACCCTGTCCTTCCACCTCCCCCTCTAATCTCCCACCAAAACCCCTCTTTTCACCCTCGCCGGAATAGGATTTCTCCATACTCGCCGGAAAACTTTGAGCCGCCACTTGATTTTCACTGCCCGGAGCCCGACGGTGAAAGAGGTTTCGGATCGGGCTCCGGAACCCAACACCACCAGGTAGAGAAGTGGATCTACAATTTTTTGCAGGTTTTCTTTTTTTCACGACGATGCCCAGAATACCGATCAGTTAGAGACTGGTCCGACTTGCTGCTCAGATGTTTCGTAAGGGGAAGATCGGCCACGCACCGCCTGTCTTTCGCGATTGGATCCACGCGCCGCTGGAGTCAACGGTCAGTCAACGGTCAGCCGGAGTCAACGGTCAGCCAGCGTCACCGGATTCCACGCGCCGCCGGAGTTGCCGTCAGGGTCCAGTCCTGCGATTCACATGCCGCTTCTTGGATCAGAATTAAGGGGTTTATTCTTTTTTCATTTTTTCTTTTTATGCCTTCCTTTTTAAATTTCTTTTAATAAGGGGCACATGCTTTCAATTGGTTTTTGATGGAGTACTGGTAGGGTGTTTTTGTCTGTCAGTCTATTTTTCTAAGGGGTCATTGTTTGGAAAAATAGACCGGCTTCTTATCTGATTAATAGGATAGACAGGAGAAATTCGAGTCAAGGGAAGTTTTGACTATCCCTATGGTGACTCTGTCTTAATCAGATTTGTAGTCTGTACAGGCAGATATGTCTATGACATGGTTTCTTGATGCAGATAGGCAACTCACTGGTATTCTGATAATATGTGAGCAAACTAGAAAGTCTCATAGGCCTGAGACTGACTAGGGAGTGACCATGTTGTTAGAGATGTTGTTCAGTGCTGTAGCCAGTATGCAGTTGGTATGTCTGGCTGGGACTTCTGAAAGCGCTGCTGGTTACATTCTTGATCTTATTAGACCCCATTTTCTAGTATCAGGGTAGACAAGCCATTACCGGCTAGTTAGACATGGCGTTACCGCCATTGATGCAGAGTATTATGGAATGCTCTGTAATCACTCAAACATGGTATGGAGAAGGGATACTCCTCCTACTCACAAATTGCCTCCATTTGGAGATAATTGGTACTTCATGGATATATTCAAGGGTGTGGTGAGCCCATATATTTCACCCCACCATAGTGTGGTTTTAATTTATTTTTAAAAAAGAGATATGGTAAAATTGGAAGAATGAAAAGGCATATGGACTACTCTTCTTTCATACTCCAAAATTTAATGCTATCATTGATTCTTACTCTTTCCTTCCTTTTTTATCATATACTTTCGTAATCATTCACATCTTCACACACATAAAAATATTGAAAACATAAATTTGCAAATAAAATTAAGGCCATGTTTGCTGGAAAATATAATTCAATTAAATACAGGAAATAAAATTAACTTCAGTCTAATTCAATTCAGTTCAGTAAAATATAATTTGATCAAATTCAAGTAAATTTAGAAATTTCGATTCTATTTTTCAATACATAAATTTCACTTCAATTCAATTTAGTTAAGTAAAATATAATTTAATCAAATTCAAGTAAATTTAGATATTTTGATTCTATTTTTCAAATACATAAATTTCACTTTAATTCAGTTCAATTCAGTTTAATTAGTAAGAAATAAACTCAGATAAAGATGCGCTAATTGTGTGCTCTTGGGAGTCTCAAATAAAATTAAGTATAATTTTTATTATTTATGGCAATAAATTTATGGAATAGTAAAATAGAGCAACTATTGAATAGAGTCTAAATAATTATAGAGTTTTTGAAATTTGGTACTCTATTATAGAGATTGTTTTAGAGTAGATGTTGGGATTGCTCTAAGAGCATGCCCAACAGTTACTCTATAATAGAGTTTTTAGCTAGATTTGCCCTTTTTGACAATATTATTGCTTCCAACAGATGCTCTATCTCATTCTCTAAAATAGAGATATGGTAAAATTGGAAGAATGAAAAGGCATATGGGCGACTCTTCTTTCATACTCCAAAATTTAATGCTATCATTGATTCTTACTTTTTCCTTCCTTTTTTATCATATACTTTCTTAATCATTCACATCTTCACACACATAAAAATATTGAAAACATAATTGCAAATAAAATTAAGGCCCTATTTGCCGGAAAATATAATTCAATTAAATACCGAAAATAAATTAAGTTCAGTCTAATTCAATTCAGTTCAGTAAAATATAATTTGATCAAATTCAAGTAAATTTAGAAATTCTGATTCTATTTTTCAATACATAAATTTCACTTCAATTCAATTTAGTTCAGTAAAATATAATTTAATCAAATTCAAGTAAATTTAGACATTTTTATTCTATTTTTCAATAAATAAATTTGACTTTAATTCAGTTCAATTCAGTTCAGTTAGTAAGAAATAAGCCCAGACAAACATGCACTAATTGTGTGCTCTTGGGAGTCTCAAATAAAATTAAGTATAATTATTATTCTTTATGACAATAAATTAATGGAATGGTAAAATAGAGCAACTGTTGGATGGAGTCTAAATAATTATAAAGTTTTTTTTAATTTGGTACTGTATTATAGAGATCGTTTTAGAGTAGCTTTTGGGCTTGCTCTAAGAACTCATGAATCTACACATTTACATCACCGATTCTCTTTATATTCAATATCATATATCCTACCATAGATGCAGACAATAAATTGAAATTGGAAACTGAATGAAATTAATTGTAATACCATATTTAATGAAAAGATACTAACATTGAATGAAACTGAATGAATCAAAATTATAATACTAGCCAAGAAGCCCAAGTCAATTGAAAATTTGAGAAAATCAGAAAGAAAAATTACGAAAATCGATCTAAAATAGCAAAAATGATATGTGTTGAATCAAACGAAATTGTAAAATAATTTAACTATAAAAAAAAAGAATATAATTATGGTATGATGATTGATTGGGAGAAAAATTCCAAAATAAATACAATTAAAATTAAAGTTATGAAATTAATCACAAATTAATCACTAATTAAAAGAATACTTTTCCCATAATCAGAATCTAGAATTTTATGACAATAGTACAGAATATTTACTAATAAAAATGTCTCATTTAATTAGTACAACTTAGGCCCTGTCAAGTTCAGCTTAAATTCTACACATTTCAGTTAAGTTAAGCAGATTTCAGCAGACTTCAGCGGACTTCAGCAGATTTCCGCGGATTTCAGCGAATTTCAACTGGCTTCAGCGGGCTTCTGCGTACTTCAGCAGACTTCAGCTGGTTTCAGCGGATTTCAGCAGATTTCAGCGGATTTCATCTAAATTAAAAAAAAATTCCCTATTTTCACTAAATTGTTTTAAAATAAAATTTCCTACAATTCAAAAATGTCAATGAAATACTTTTGTTTTGATTTATCAAATGAAGTTAATTGAGAACAAATGTTTCTTCAATGTATTTTGTTTTGATTTATCAAATAAAGTTATTTTTAATAGTTCTAATTTATACTCAAAATTAACAAATTCAACAATAAGGGTCTGTTTAGTACAACTTATCCAAATATTTTCAGTTCAGTTCATTATATTTCAGTTCAGTTCATTTTAGTTCTATTCATTTCAGTTCGGTAGTTTCAGTTCAGTTCAGTACATTATACTTTAATTAAAATTAAAACAAAATATATGTTAATGATTCAGACCAGTTCAATCCAATTCAGAGAAATTGTAATTTATTTCAATTCAGTTCCCCGAAAATATAATTTGACGACTTTAAGTTTATATTGAAAACTCAGTTCATTTTTGTTAAATGAAGTTCAATTCAGTTCATTTCAATAAAATGTAGTTCAATTCAGTTAAGTGTAGTTCAATTCAGTTCTATTTTCTGTTCTTGAATTTCTGTTTCTCTACCATTAGATAGAGATTTTCATTTGATTTGGTGCAATATTTATTAGATTCAGTTCAATTCAGCTCAGTTCAGGCGTATTAAACATGCCCTGATTACGAATATGTCCATTAACAAACAAAATAATTATTGCGAAATATTTATTATTTGATCAAATAATTACTGCGAAACAAAGTAATTCATTTTTTGATTTGTATGATATGTGTCATTTTTGAAAAACCATTGTACAAATAAAATAATTACTTTAAAATCTTTATTATTTGATCAAATTTGAAGTTGAATGTTTGAACTCAAATTAATAATAATAATAATAATAATAATAATAATAATAATAATAATTATTATTATTATTATTATTATTATTATTATTATTATTATTATTATAACATTTTGTAGTTAATTTCAACACACTTCAGCAAACTTCAGCAGACTTCAGCGAACATCAGCGAACTTCAACAGACTTCAGCGGATTTCAGCGAACTTCAGCAGACTTCAGCGCATTTCAGCGAATTTTAGCAAACTTCAGTTAAGTGAATTTCAGTTCAGCTGAACTTGACAGTGCCTTAGATATGGAGAATATTTATCTCTCGGAGCGAGAGAAAGAAACCCCTTAATAAAAGTACGCTAAATATGATTAGACAAATTATCAATCTAGTAGTCTAAACAATTTTAGCTAAAATTTCAAATAAGTATTTGGAATTCGTCTCACTTAATCATTTGATTAAGAAGTAGTATAATATCCTTGGCCTTGCACGGACATAATAAAAAATTATAATTTATTATCATATTTATAATTGCTTAAGATACTTAATGGGTGCATAAATGTGCGCTAATAAAGAATTAGAACATTTACATAATTATAATAAATGGTGCATTACTAATTATAATTTCAATTTAGTAGTATATTTTGTTGAGTCTACGTTGGTGCATTAGAATTATATCATTTTTAGGAAGAAACAACTGTATAAATTAACGGCTTTATTAACAACAGTATTGGTAGTTTTGATGTTCTGAAATTGGATTTTGCAATTGTTGCAGGTTAGATGTTTGTAACGCGCACTTGTATTGATGGTTGATACTCTCGACTGTATATATGACGGTGTTAAGAGCATCTCCAATGCTATGGATGTCATCCATATTTTTAGCTGACAAATGTTATGATATTATAGAACTTTAAAGTGACATAAGCACATAATTTTTGAATGTTGACATTCTAAATTTTTTGATCTCCGATGCAAACTTCTCTTTAAACATGTTAATTAATATTTTAACCATTAACTTATATTTATTCAAATCACTCATTTCAAATAAAATTGAAAGTAGTGATATTTGTTTATAATGTTAATTAACAGTTATTACAAAATAATTTATAACATACTATTAACATCCAAGTAATTTTATACTTTAGCATTTGAAATCCAATTTCAACTAAATTCAATTTTTTATAAGCAAAATATAACTAGAATATGTTTAGAAATCATTACTATAATTTAGAAGTCGTTATTATAATTTTATTTAGAATAAATTGACAATTATATTTAAGTAGCGTATACATAAAAAAGTGAAATTTATACTAACCATGTTTTATGAGATAAAGTATATTAGGTTTTTGAATAATTTATATTTGGATGAATTCATAAGAAAATGAAAGTTTTTGATAATTAATGTCAAATTTAATATAAGACAATGTCAAGTTGAGTGTCAAGAAGTAGAAGTTCTCACTGACATTGTCTCTTGAAAATTTTAACACATAGGATTGACTATATTAAATGAGGATTGCATTGGAGACATGATTTTGTATAGAAAGTCTATCATGATGACGTGTCAATCAAAATTTATTAAATTGACAATCACATTGGAGATGCTCTAACCAGCAAATGTACCGAAGAAGGACCAAACAACTGACTTTCACTAAATTGTCATTTAATTGAGCAATGGCAAAGGATTCAAGCAATATTTTCACCAATGGATCCCAATGTAAATATTAAACAAATCAGATGAATGCCTTTGTAATTCTTCTAATTGTACGAATCCTTTATCTAGAAAAAAAGAGTTTTTGCAAATCTTTATGATCTCAAAGTTAGCAATTCCATAAACAATAATAAAGCAATATAAATAACTAATTAATAAAGATATCTCCATCAAAGTTCAGCAAATGTCAAAAGCTCATTTTGCCATGGACACCTTACTGCTTCATATGGCATTTCAGAAGGAGTTGCTGCTGTTGCTTGTTGAGGCATTTGCGGTCGAGAATTCGAGGTGGATGGAACTGAAGCCTGCCATGGTACTTGAGAATCACCAGAATACGATGTCTGAGGATCTTCTCTGGGAACTGATTAGCAGATGATGACTGCCATCCTGCTAAGCTCCGACCTTCCATTGGAGAGGAAACAGAACCTTGCTGCCATTCTGATGAAGCTCCATCCGATGAATGCTGTGGAAGTTGAGAAGATGCTCCAGAAAACTGATCAGCAGATGGATTCTGCGAATAGGAACTTTTTTGCAGAGCTCAATTATATTTAAGCATGGCCCTCTGATGCAAGAAAAACAAGCCCAGCAAAAAACATAGCAAGATGAATATTATAATGGAGCTGGAACAAGTGAGATCACAACTCCAAAACATACAGATTCAACTTTACCATGAACTTTATTATCAAATCAAGGATTTTACAGCACATGATCAGCAAACAACATGTTGTCAGAAGTGCCAATATATAGCAATGTTCTGGATATATATGGAGAAGAATAAAAAGATTAATATGAGGATTAATGCTCTATTAGTCCCTTGTGATTCTCATGAGCTTATATAAAGAAGCAATATATGTGGATGAAATTTGGCAGTACGGTCAAACATATATACCACGTAAAACAGAACAAATCTGCATCCAACCAGAGAAAAAGTACTGAACATTTAATTTAAGTGATTTTAGAATTCCAACATTCGCGTGCAATTCGCGTGCAATGGATGGGCATTCGCGTGCGAGTGACAAATATAAAGTTTTTAATACATGAAATATGAACACAATGTATATATATTCTTCATAGAGTACTACAACACAGGAACCGTATTTAAACGGTGCCCTATTCAAACGAGACTCTAGCTACCGGAGTTACTTAATTACATTGGAGGTCCAACATCTTAATGTTTATCCTAGTACAGGAAAATTGTTCCTTTTAAATCTTTATCCTAGAAATAATTATCTTTTTTGTGAATTTGCAGTGGGAGTTTCAAGTTGAACCAAGCGTTGGAATCTCGGCTGCCGATCATGTAAGTTCGTGCTTCTCTAATAACATCATATTAATGCTCTCAATTTCTAATGATGAATCTCATGTTAATGTTTATATCATCAAGGAAAGGCAATTAAATTATAGAGACGGGTTCAAGAAGAAGTTTAGCCGGCAGAATGAGAAAATCACAAGAAAAAACGTGAAAAATCGAAGATGGTGCCTCGAAATAAGACCAATCTTCAAGCTCATCAAGTTTTACACAGAAAGGAAACTTCAAAACAAAAAAATTGTGCATGGTCATTCACATACAACTAAATAGGTTTAATTATTAACATAATAATATTTAAAATTAATGTGATGTAAGATACGTGCGTGTAATATGAAAACAGTAGAGTCGCACGATATGTGCTCTAATGATGCATGTCAGAGGTAAAATAATTGGTAAATGGAGTGGTGGATGGCAAAATTGTATCATGAATTAAAAGTGCATTTTGTTCACAATTTATAAGATTTTACCTTCTTTGTAAATTCAGTTAATGTGCATTTTGTGCATGAATAGAACTATAAATATATTTATTGAAGAAGAAGTATTCACGGTTGAGGTAGTGAAATTAAAGTATTCACGTGCAAAGAATATGTAGTAAAACAGAAAACATTCAATGACCTAAGAAAGTAACTTAGGAAAAAAGTTAAATTCACCTTATTCATATTAAACTGCTTATGCACAAATGAGCATAAAAGAGCAAAAATGACCATGCTCCTAAATATTAAGGGTCGGTTTGATATAATTTATGTGAATAAGCCCAATTTATGTCAAGCAGGTCAAAAGATTGATTTCCTTTTCTATGGGTGTGTAAAATAAGCTCCAACTAATCGTTGGATCCTGTCGTGGGACTATGTGGGACTGTTGTTGATTTTTCTAAAATTTAGAGGTTTGAGTTAGTTAATTTAGTTATTTTTAACAAACAACAAATATTTTCAACTATTCATTATTTATATATTTATTATTATAATATAATTTTAATAATTATTACTTATACATTATGTGAATTAGCGAGAAACACTTGTGTAATGCGGACGTATGGTAAGAAAAATCCTTATTTTTATATGTTTTGGGTTCAAATTAGTAATTATGCTCATTTTAAAATACATAATAAACCATGAATTATCATAAGCTCATATCTAATTGTTTGTCGTGAATCAATACTCTTACTTATCAAGAGATTGAAAGATATACTATTCTCAATTCCTTACGGGTGGCTACTCTGAAGAGATTAAAAGCTAAGTTTTGTTAATACTGTAACAAAATAAATTAGTTTTAGCTATCAATTTTATGTGTAGTTAAGTTGTGCTTCGGTGTTTGTTGATTCGATCACTATATTATTTCCTTCTGGCTGTCATTATTTCATCAGTAGGTTCTAATTGTTGAGAGAGCATCGAGAAGTTTGGGGGTGTTCGTCCGTACAACCCGATGTCTCATTTCATGCTGTAATTCATATGAAGTTTTCTTTCCCAAATTTCGTTCTTAGAACCACTTCCTTCTTACCAAATATTCAGCATATCTCTTATCCTTTAGTTTATCTTCTTGCTCTTGCCATATTCTTTTTGTTTGTTCGAAGGAGAGACCCATCCTACTGGCTGCTTCATGTTTTCCATTCATCTCCTCTTCTGTTGTACATGTTTCGCATTCTCTATTGGTCTTTCCACTTTTACCTGGCTGCTTTTTGTTAGATTTTTCCCCTTTTGTCCCCATCAACTTCATCAATATCCATGTGGCTGCACCTTCCGCGTAAATTCTTAAGCTTTATAGTGACATCTTGGATATCACCTTCCAAGTTGCACATAGGATTATCCAAGTTGATTTCACGGACATATTCTTTCATTATTGTGCAGTCAACCGAAGACATATGGCAGTCCTCAGTCTCCTTAATCAATTCTTTTCCAAACTTTTAACAAACTTTCTCACCTCGGTCTCTTCCCTTCTTGGTTTCTGGATGGCTTCTAAAATAGCTTGCATGTTGTTAGCCATTCTTACATCCGATGTGCTCCCACTTCTATCACCTTGAGTCCTGGAACGACCTTGCTAATTCTCTGATTATTGCCGCCAAAGCTTCCTCTCTGAACTTGGTTTCTCCTCCATTGGGGGTTACCAGAAGGTCCTTGGAACCCCTCATCTCCTTGCTAAGCCTTCATGCATGGCGATTGATTCAGTTTGACACTGTAGCCATCCGGGTAGTGAATCAAGTTCCTTTCTGCCGCCGGAGAGCTCCAACGAACCATGCAATCCTTCCTTTGATGCCTGGTTACACCACAGAACTCACAAATACTCCGTAGCTTTTCATACTTGAGTTCTAGCTTGTGTGGCACTCCCTCCAGCGCTTGGACCCTTTACAATGGCCTCGTGATATCAATCTCACAGCGGATTCTGAGAAATTGACCCACCATGTTCCCATCGTAGTCCCTTTCTACCTCTATAAACTTCCCAATCCGACTCCCAACTGATTCTGCCACCGAGACAGTGAAAAAACGTGTCGGAACCTTATAAGCATATACCCAGAATTGTGCTTTGTCAAAAGCCATCTCCGAAGCGACCATACCCTCAATCGGCTTCTTGAGTAGCAAAAAGTTCTGATCCATAAGCCATGGTTAGAGTTCGAAAACCCTTTCCCTTTCAGCAATATTTGGAAACTCGAATCGATAAACATTATCATGTAGTGTTCTAACCTTCAAAGATTGTCTCAGACTCCATACTCTTGAGAATATGGTTTGGATTGTCTCGTGCGGAAACCTTCTAGGAGTAATGAATTTCCCCGCAAGGATTTGGTGAAAACCCTCCGTAAACCCTCCATCTCCTACGATATCCAGCGGCTCGTCCTCCTTAGTGGTTAGCTTGAGGTTCCAGTATAATTGTGCTATGTCCGCAGTGCCGTCCATGTCTCCGATCATTGATATTGATCGTTGACAGTCTGTGCATTTCCGTCCGATTCAAAATCCCTAACCCTAGGCTTAGGTCACTGCCAGGGAGGGAGAGAGCAGCTTTAACTCTGTATTGGTTCCAACGCAGTTTGATGTGTACCTAATTGATGGTCCTTCTGTGTGTGGATGTCCGTCCGTGCGATTTGTCGTGCGCCTGTGCAAAGTTTAGTCCGACCGATTCGATCTCTAAGCCTTAGGGCTCTTTATCGCCGCTAGAGAGAGAAAGTACACCAGCAAAAATTCCAATTCCTTTTTTAATATCTCCTTAATTCTTGTTTACAAAGAGAAGTGCCATTATCTTTTGATCGGAGTGAGTAGCCTACAAGAAATGCCAGCATACAAAATGTCATGTTTGTGCATGGCTTCTAACTCCAAGGTCCATTTAATACAGTTACTTTAAGACAAAAGTTAAACGGCCAGTATATTTTTTAAATTAAATCATATGTGAGTGAGTGACACAGAATTTGTGAATTCCTAACCCTTACATAAACGATCATATCATTTATATGTGATATTGATACTATTACAATACACAAACAACATTCAATGAAATACACAGTTACATTAAAAGATTTTACGTATGTGAAAACTTGCATTGTTTCCCAATTGCAAGTTCAAGTTATAACTCATAAGCGAGCTATAAAACCAATAAGTGAAGTAGTAGTCTGCATATCTCGAATCAAATAGTTTACTTCTTGAATGAGAAAAATTTGCAAAGATATGTAAATTATTTTTATAGCCAATTTGTCGAACTCCGTCTAACTAGTATGGTCAAACCGAATTCATCTAATCACATCCGACTCTTCAAAATTATAAAAAATAGGGAAATAAGCAACCAATAAAAAGATATCATGTTATTTGGAACCCATAATATTCAGTAACCACCACATAGAGCAATTCTCTACCAAATTTGGCCTAATTAATATTGTTTATAGTTTTCCTGCATTGCATGAAACAAACTTGATATAAGAGGGAACTCAAATTAAATAATATATCATTAAAATATGTAGTAAGTATTTTTCATTAAATTAAAAAATCAAATAATAATGAAAATAACAGTGTATATGCCAAATATAAAAAAAGTAAAAAACTAGGAAAAAAACCGTAGTATAATTGGTCGGAGAGTATTATTTGTCCAGTGATGAGAGGAGTGGAGAAAATTGGGAAACATATGGGTAGGTGGTAAGAAAATTCTCAAAATAATTCTCATCACTTTTGGCGGGTTCGACTGACAAGTGAGCCTGCAGCAGCCGGAAATATACAAGTTTACATTAGGAGTAAGCTACTCACTAATCTGTCACTGCCACATAACTAAATTTGTAATATATTTAAGTCATGTTGTCGTCAAGTAGTGTAATACTCTACTCATGATATTTACAAAAATCTTAGAGTACCATTCCTAAGGAAAATAAGACATTTTGTAGAACGAAGACATTGTCTGCAAGGAAGCACATCCCTAATTATGGAAGTGTAACTATTATTACTATGAGAGTTGTATTTTTACTTGAATTACAAAGCCTTCCAATCTATGGATTGACGGAACATAAATACAATGGCTTGGTACGCCTCTCTATCTATCTAATACACACTACGGTTTTATGCTTATAACTTCTCAAGGTTGTTCACTGATCAGAGTGTCTGATAAGTCCATGGTTCGTATTCGGGCCTCATTTTTATACTCGGATCAGGGCCCGAGAAGGGTCGTGGACTCGAGATACGCGGAGGGTGGATCCGCAGGTCCATCAATCCTAATCCTTATGAGGAATGCGTATATTGTGAATGTTCTGCAAGGAATATACATCTCCTCAAAGATGGTAATACAGCTATCCTAAACATGGTAACACAACAATGTCCGAAATATACTTCTATTATACATGGTAATACAACCTCTATTCCCATAAGAATTGTATTCATACCATAAATACATATCTTGGTGATCTACGGATTGTAGCCATATAAATACCCTAAAGGTTTGGTAGACCTCTCATCTAATCTCATACTTTATACTTTACGCCTTAAGCAAATGTACTGACTTGAGCGTCGGAGTGTCTATCCCCGGGACACCCGGGGCCTTTGTTTTGCAGATCAGTTCGAGAGCCTGGTTCGTCGTCGAAGTGTTGGTGTCCGGCATACATCAATTTGGCACGCCCAGTGGGACATCTCAGACTCATTGACGACGTCGCCGAACCTTGTTTCCGATCTGGTCTAGCGCAACTGAAGAAGCAACTTCCCCAACAACATGTCTGAAGCCGAGCAACCCTGACGTAGCGCCCGAGTGCTAGGGCAAAATCCAGAAGAGAATTCAGTAGCAGAGCTAACCCCCAAGGACGAGGACGCGGTCGATCAGGAGGATCTCGCACACGCTCCACCTCTGAACCACCGTCAGGCTCTACCGTGGGGGCAGGAAACTCCAACGTTCCAAACTCCTTCGGTCTGAATCATGTTGTATCCGGAGTGCCACCTTCTGGACCGAATCCTATTGCATCAGGAGTGCCACCTTCTGGATCGAACCCTGTTGGATCTGAAGCATCGAATTCGGGACCAAGAATTTCGATCCAGACTGACATGAACTACAACGAACACGTCAACAATCGAGACGGCCTTGACCCGGAGAATGGGTTTGGATACAATGGACTTGATTCGATGTTTACCTCAGAAAAACAAGCATTAAGAGATCAGCAAATCCTCACGGAAAAACAACAGGAGGAGGAAAGACAAAGACGTCTTAGGGAAACCTTGAGCCGGACTGTACGAAATAACCCGCCAGGTTCTGAGCCACCTTATATCAACCTTGACTTAGAAACTCATCCAGAAACGATCCTTGAAAGTGTCCGAACATTGATGAGGAACTTACAGGCCCAATATCCTAATTTCATCGCATCTTTGAAAAACTCAAGTCAACAACTCCATGCACAGACGCATGAAGCCCCCAACCGAGTATCTGTCTCAGGAGCTCAAACTACACCACCGACTAATCTTACTCAAGAACGGAGACTGCTCAATAATTTATCCAAGGATCTGCCACCTTATAATGCTCAGAGCGGTCTGCCACCACTTCCTAATGTATCTAATTATCAGGGCGAAGGCACAGGATTAAGTAGGGAGGAGGTGCGAAGGATGCGCATCATCAACATCGAAGAAGAGCTCAGACGCGAGAAGAGAGAGCGAACTCGAAGCGAATGACAAAATAGCGCCGATCAGCCTTACACCCAAGATGGAGCCTATCCTACTCGAGGTAAATACGAAGTAGATCAAGAAATCACACGTATCCTCGGACCTAGAGGACAAGCTGCTCGTTCTCCCTTCTCGCGGCATATTGTGAATCTCCTTTTCGATAACCACAAGAAGGTCCCAGAGCACTTACCCACATACGATGGCACTAGCGATCCTAGAGAATTTCTCTCGGTCTTTTTTAAGACCTTAGAAACCAGGAACTTCCATGAATTGGAAATATGCAAGATCGTCCCCAGTTACCTCCGAGGGAAAGCACAGACATGGTTTACCCAGACGAAACCAGAAAATTTATTTGATTACTGGGATTTCGCCGAGTTTCTTCTCCACGCTTATTTCCAGAAGAAGAAGTTCACTAAGTCCCTTGGAGATCTGGGGTATGTGGCCCGCCTCGAAGGAGAGACTGTGATAGAACACTATCATAGATACATGGATCTAGCTACTGATAGCTATGATCGAGATGAACGCCTCCTGATAAATATGTACCGGATGAGCATGGACGATGACATTCTAAGGATGAAGCTGGCTACAAAAAATCCAACAACCATTCAACATCTCCAGGCCATCATGGAAAAGTACACCAGCAAATCAAATGCCGTGACGGGCAAAAGACCCCCAGAATTCCTTATGGACAGAAGCGAATCCAGGGCAAAGATACCGAAGGTCGAAAAGACTAATAACACTCCAAAGCCTACCTTCGATTCATACACTCCGCTGGCGAGATCTTGGGCTGAAATTCTATCCATTCACTGGCACCTTTTGAGGACCCGCCCGCCATGAAGGAATCAACCAAGTGCCAAAGGTCGCCAAAGTTCTGCCAATATCATCGAGATCGGAGGCATGATACCGATGAGTGCTATCAACTCAAGAACGAAATTGAGAAGTTGATTCGCCAGGTAATTGTGCAACAAATTGCACCATCAACAACCAGCGATAACCAGGGGACCTAGAGGAGATATGGGGAAAAGCCCTGGCAGAAGAAGAAGGATGGCTACCGCAATAATAACAACAACAACCAGGGCGGCGGAGGCAACAACCCTCAAGATCCTCCTCCCCCACCACCTAATAGAGCTAACCGAGTCATCAACGACATCAATGGCTACACAGGAGAAGAAATTTCCTTGACCAAGCTGAAGGATAGTGTGCGAGCTATACCCCACACTGAGCCAGTCAACAAGAGGCTCCGCCCCGAGGAAACCATTACCTTCTCAGATGCGGATGCCGTGCCAAATCAGATGCCTCACTCGGATCCTCTCATCATCTTAGCGACCGTACAAGATACTCTGGTAAAAGAGTCTTCATAGATGATGGGAGTGGGGTAGAAGTAATGTTTCAAGACTGCTTCCAGAAGTTAGGATTTACTAAAGATGACCTTAAACCTACGGGTCCGATCTCAGGGTTCACAGGAAATCCAGTAATACCTCTCGGGGAAATCACACTCCCCGTCACAGTAGCAGAAGGAGCCAAGAGCCTAACCTTATACTGCACATTTGTGGTAGTAGACACTATCACACCCTTCAACATTATCCTTTGCAGACCTTGGATGTGCCAAGCTAAAGCTGTATGGTTTCCCTACCATCTGATGCTGAAGTTTCAAACACCACAAGGAGTAGCTTCAATCAAAGGAGACCAAGGAGTGGCACGTTCTTGCATGATCACGGTCATCTGTGATGCCAGAAAAGTGAGCAACATCTCGGCCGTCAACGCTATTCTAGGAGATCTGGTCCCCGATCCTCATCTCGAACAACCCATGGTATTCCATTTTGAAGAAGAGGCCTACAACGAGATGACTACACTATGGCATAAACGCCGCCACCAAGCCTTCCAAGTGGGGGAACTGGTAATGCCGGTTGGCCCGTGGTGCACCAACAAGCTAAGAGGAGCGCTGGAGCCAAGGACCAAAGGACCATACAAAATCTCTGCTGCACAATCCGGTGGATTCTACCTCTTGCAAACATGCGAAGGAGAGCACTTGGACCCTGTCATTATGGCGCCCTTCCTACGCAGGTACCTCGGAGCTAAAACCAAGTAGACCTTCTCCATATAAGGAGAAACTACTTCAATAAGGCCTACGGGCCAAACTCTTTTTCTTTTCATCTTTTTACATTTTTATACCCGAGCTCCCAAACTCGAGGTTGTCTTTTATAGTTTTACCGAACTCTCAAGTTCGAAGAATGCAATTTCTTTTCGATATATATCTTCTATTTTATTTTGAAGCAGTCCATACTCTCTAAATACAAAGAGAAACTATGCCCCACAAAGCATAAGTAAAGACTGCTGCCTAAAGATCCATACGCTTATAAGTGTATGATTGATGCTTATCTAATATGAGCTGTTTAGCCTACGTGTCTGAACTACAATCATCTTAGGCCAAAATAAAATATTATACTTATAAAAAGTTTATGGTCAAAGACCAACATGATACGAGTCATGCAAACTCACAAAGTTTGAAATACGACTCTCCATGTGATACTCCTATTAAAGTACACATCACTATTTATTAAGGCTATTCATAAGCCTAAAGAGTCAATCTTCTCAAGGATTGCAAGATAAAGACCTTTATAAAGGCAAAATAAAAAAAGTGTTATTACACTACGAAACTTCTTACACCTCGTGAAGGTCTTTAAATATAGGGGTACGACCCCGATCGCGAGAAGAAGTAGAGGCACGACCTCGAACATTCTGGAGGCCACGGCCCCAATTACTTTCTTCTGCTATCCTCATCAACTGAGAGAACGCAGGATCCACTTCTATTTTCTATAATTACAGGTCGAGCAGGAGAGTCAATAGAGCCACGAGCTCTAGGAGTAGGAGTCACCTCTCTGCCCCTTCCACATGGGATCCCTCGAGATACACCCCCTTGGACATGAGGCCTTATCAAAGGTCCTGAATATGAGGCACTAGAAGGTCCACCTATCTCCCTCCTTGAAGATCCTGAAGGTATGAAAAACACACCTTGAGCTTCTAGTTCCTTTATTTGGAAACTGCAAGCAATAAGCTCGGCCTGGCACATTCTCAACTCATCTATCCTGGAGGCAATCTTGTGATTCACAGTGATATTCTCATCTCGGAGGGTAGAAATGCGAAGATCCTTCTCATGACTTTCACCCTTGACCTTCATTAATTCACTCTTGACTTTCCTCCATTCTTGGTCATACTCCTTAGTGGTGGCCAAAGCCTTGTTGAACGCTTCTTCTAGATCCTTGTACCTCTTCTGAAGATCGCTCAGTTGCTGATTCAGTTAGGCTCTCCGCTCTAAAGATATCTTCAGCCCGCCACGAAGACTCTCACATTTTTCCCGCATGATGCTAAAACAGTCCTTGGATTCACCCAAATCTTCCTCCAGTTTCTTGTTCTTCTGAAGGATATCTTCATACTTGACCTGCAAATCAGCACATGCGGCAGAGCAACACTGGACATAAAGGAAGGTAAAGACCAATTAATTCCAAAGACAAAGCACATGTTCAGAATACATGAAACGCCAAAATCTGGCGAAAAGAGAAAAATCTTGAAGTAAAAGACAAAGCTCTAAGGAGTTGCAGTCTTCTCCTGCCCGTCAGAAGTCTTCGGGTCCTCAATTGAAGTTTCCGTAGCCAGTTTCTCCACCAGGAATGACAGCTCAGGATACAAACTGGACAGCTTGTCCTGGAACTCCTCCAGAGTTAAAGCCTTCTTCAAGGACTCCAGACTAGTCAGTAGACTAGTCTCAAACCCCCCAATCTGGCTAAACTTCGCCCGAGACTCCTTCAAATTCTCCGGCACTTCCGGCCAAGTTTAGGCAGGGGCAAGACATCCTTGAATCTCTTCATTGAGAAACCCCTTCAGAGGAATCCACATGTTCGAGAGTTCAGATTTATTGTAAAATTCACCATACTCTTGGCGATGAGCCTCAATCTCTGGACATTTGAGGTAGAAATCTATTATCAACCGAACTAGCCGCCTCTGGCTAATGGGATCAGCATACCGGTCTCTTTCCGCTTCCACCAGAGCCATGTTCCTTTTCAGATCTAAGAAGGAACCATCAGACAGCCTTTTTGCCTTCTTCAAGGCTTGATTCTCCTCTTCCAAGGCCTTTATTTTGGCCTTATCCCGAGCCATCTCATTCTGGAGGTTCTTCAGCATATCTGAAGGTTCCTTAGACCTCTTGGACATCTCCTCCTTCATCAGCTCGAGCTCGGATGCCTGCCCTTGAGAACAGTTATACAGTGTCCGAATTGAGTTGTACATATACTTCATCTGACTCACAGACTGTAAAAGAAGATAAAGAGAGTTAGCTAACTATACAGCTAATCCTATTGAGAGCTAAGCTGAATCATACCTGGCTAATCTCGGGACAGTCTGGTACCACCTCGACCAGAACCTCGGAAGGAGGAGGCGACACATATTTCTCGAACTCCTCCAATGGTCCGAGTTCGAGCCTTGGCTTCTTTGGAGACTTGTCCGCGGAGCTCCCTGAAGTCTCGAGATCCCTCTTCTTCTCATTACTATTCAACGGCCCTCTGGATTCAGCTATCTTAGCCAACAAACTTGCTGCCCTGTTCGCCTTAGAAGCACCCACTGCATATAAAAGGGAAGAAATTAGCGTAAAAAGAGATTGACACATGGTGGACGAGAATAAAATAAACAAGAAGAAATACCCTCTTGCAATGCATCCGAATGTACCATAGGCGTTATCATCATGACCTCATCAAAACTATAAACCATGGTTGGGAGAACACTAGAAGTCCGAGACACCTCCTTTCTCGGACATCGAACTAGGGCTGAACCCTCATCTTCTTCCTCATCTGATGGATCTAAAGCCACAGGAACAAATAGGCAATCCGCCTCCTCAATCACCTTAAGCTGGGATTGAGTCTTCTTAGGCCCTTGAACCAGCCATTTGAACCGACGACCATGCCGAGCATCTTTCATCAGACCTGAGATTTCCTTATCTACCTCTTTCTCGGATACCTCATCTCGAGCAGTTCTTTCTTCTAATGCCCTATAGGGATGCAACGCCTTAGCTGCACCAACTGGATACTGCTCCATAGACAGAAGGGTTTCATACCAATCCATCTCAACACCTTCTGGCTGATTAAAATGTGTCAACTTCAAGAAGCTGCAATTTTGAAGAGTACGGCCGGACAGTTGATTCAACCAGTCATACGTTTCTATAGGCCATTGCCAACCCATCTGATGATCTCCAGATACAAACTTACCCTCTCTAAGTTTGATCTTATCATTCACCAACTCCCCAACTATATTTAGCAGTTTGCGGGACGACTCCACTTCATACCAGATCTCATTTTGGACCTCTTCATTCCAATCAGGAACTTCATACTTGGTTCGATCGAAGGTTAGTTTTACCTTATCACACTTCCCGCAGTTCTCAGGAAGCACAAAAAGCTTACCTAAAGAGGTATCCCGAGAGGACAAGGTCACATTTTGTTTAACAACGGAAACCTTATACATGGTCCGCAATAAGGAGAGACTGGGACGGTAACCTTTACGAGCACACCAAGTTATTAAGGCCATAATGATTATTATCACATTGGCATGTAACTGCCCTGGATGCACCCTATAATGCTGAAGAAAATCATCCAACAGTGGGGGAAATCAGAAGGCTAACCCATGCTGCAGAAACCTCCCATATATGACCCCTCGGGTCGGAGTTACTAATTCAGCTGCAGACTTATCTTCTCCAAAGTACATGAGGTCAGCATCAGAAGGAATTGAGAAGGGACAACCTTCTGCGAAGATAGCAGCATCAGCGCGTGCTTTATCCTCCTTCAGCGACTTTCTACTACTACCTTCGCCGTCCATGGATACTATACCTCCGGATGCATGCACTACCATGGGGCTATTCCTCTCTATTTGAGCCCTCCTGGCCATAGCCCTCAACCTCTTCTCTTCCTCAGAGGCTTTCTTCTTCAAAACTACATGTTTTTTCCCACTCGCTACCTCAGCTCTGTGGCGGTCATGGGAGCTACTCTCCTCAGCCTGAGCTTCTACATACTCTCCCTCATCATGATGGGGAACGGAAATTGTTTTACTACTATTACTCATGATTACAGAGAGTATGGGGGGAAATACACACACAGAGATAAAAGGAAAAAACAGACACACGCAAATGTGCAGAGAAAGAAGATAGCACTTACTGATGATGGAAGCAGAAATTTGGGGCTTCAGAAATTGATGAAGTACTGATGCGTCTTCTAAATTTGGAAAGAAGAAATTTTTGAATAAAAGAAGACAATGGGAATGATTTGGGAAATTTAATCCAAACCCAGACAGCATTGAAGACGAGCAATTACCTCAATTCTATTTCCAATGCAAGTAATTGGAGAGACGGGGGACAGACCACCTCTGCTTGCCAATGAACACACGCCACGTGTACCCACCATCTTGATTTCAAAGGAAGCTAATCTCAACCGTCCATATATTTGATGGAATGTGAAAGAACTTTAAGCTAGATATTAAGAAGAGTAAGTTCGAGAGGATAGTCCTAGAAGGACACCCCGAGCCTAACACCCCGAGTTATTCTCCCTCGAGTTATTGGTTTTCCCTCGAGAAGCAAGCCTCTCCTTCAACCTTCGAAGATGGAGTACTCTATATTCTGAAAATCTACCTTGGGGCTACTGATAAATCTGTGGTTCGTATTCGGGCCTCATTCATACTCGGACAAGGGCCCGAGAAGGGTCGTGGGCTCGAGATACGCGGAGGGTGGATCCGCAGGTCTATCAATCCTAATCCTTATAAGGAATGCATATATTGTGAATGTTCTGCAAGGAATATACATCTCCTCAAAGATGGTAATACAGCTATCCTAAACATGGTAACACAACCATGTCCGAAATATACTTCTATTATACATGGTAATACAACCTCTATTCTCATAAGAGTTGTATTCATACCATAAATACATATCTTGGTGATCTACGGATTGTAGCCATATAAATACCCTAAAGGTTTGGTAGACCTCTCATCTAATCTCATACTTTATACTTTACGCCTTAAGCAAATATACTGACTTGAGCGTCAGAGTGTCTATCCCCGGGACACCCGGGGCCTTTGTCTTGTAGATCAGTTCGAGAGCCTGGTTCGTCGTCGAAGTGTTGGTGTCCGGCATACATCAGTGTGTACCCCTGTTCACCCCGAGATCTGTTTTGCAGATCAGTTCGTGAGTTTGGTTCGAGATCATCCGCGGGTTTTAGACATCCATCATTCTTCTTGTGCTACTGAAATAGAACAATTAAAAGAGCAGAACTTTAAGATTCTTTTTCTCCACCCTTTCAACACAAAATCAGTTGACTTTTAATACCATAATGTAGCTCTAAATCCAAGATTTTCAAATATATCATCATTACCCAGTATAAAGCTATGTATTCAATGTTACAAACTTTTTAAATCTCAGTTCTTTGAATTTTAGCAAAGACCATATATTTAAAGTGTTCTCATATATCCAATTCATCCCATTATAATTTAACTCACTAATCAGATCCAAAATCTACTACTACAAAAATGTGATTCACCACACACCCCCTCTATAGTATAAACAAATATACGAAGAGAGTCCTGATATCCCTAAGCAGTAGCCGCAAAACATCAAAATTAACATTGAACTCAGAAATTGCTAGTTATCATATGAGTATCTGAAGCATCTGGGGAGTGAAGCGAACTAAAGAGCAGTAGCACTGAACGAGTGGCGCCACCAAGCTCTGCTCCGAGACCAAACCGATGGTGGCAGGATTGAATCGGAATTGAGACTGTCGGATAGCAGTTGTGGTAGAAGTACGAAAAGATGGAGGGAGAGGTGGTTGATGGTGGCAGATGGGAGCTCAACGTGTTTAAAACTAGATGAAAGATATACAACATCTTTATTTTCATCTTTTAAAGTATGTGAGAAACACCTAACGAGTTCATAACTGACTCTTATATAAGGTGGATCTTTTAAACATCCTAAATTACTTTACGAAACACCGTAAACTCTATCTTAAAGGAATGTAATGAAGTTACGAGTTCGTAAGTATGTTTTAAGGCGGATAATCGACCATGCATTTTAAACGCTTTAAATTTGTGACTTTACCAGCAGAGAACTCGTTTTTGCTGATTTTACTAATTAGAGTGAGGAGAGAATTCAGAAGCAGGAAGCAGAGCTTTGCGTAGGCCATAATTGACGACGATAGGAATGTGAAAAACCAAAAACTCTCCCTTTCTCTCCCAAGAAGAGAAACCAAGCTTTTCAGATCTGCTGAGGTCGCCGGTGCTTCCACCAGCCGGCGGCCTCCCCACACCCTTACTTTTAATTTTCTAACCTCCCCTTTCTATCCAACACCCGAAATCACCTTCTTTTTCAATAACCCCGACATCCGAGCAAGCTCTGTGGTCGGTGCGAGCGGGTCGCCACCGCTTGCACGCCGCCACCACAGCCCAGACGCCGCTGGACTGCCGATGCGCCTCGACCGACGTAGATCGGACCGAACCAGTAAGGTGCAGACGAGCCATTGCTCCACAAGTAGGTGCTTCTTTGATATTTAAAATTTGCATTCTCATGACTAGCTAGCTTGTTTAATTTCTATTTCGATTTTTTTTCGGATTAGTGGACAACTGGAAATTGGCGTTTGGTTAAAATCAACAAGACAACTAAACAACTGTACTGGATTGATTCGCTACACCTAGCACCGATCCCTTCGATTGTTGAGGTAGTCAAGCAAGCATTGGAGTTTGTAAATCCCAGCGGTCAATCGTCCTTCGGGTTGCATCAAATCATGGTATGCCAAACTATATACACAAGCAAAGTGTGCACCATTGATTTACAATATTCTTACAAATAATTATTACTACTTTTCCATGTGTTTTTGATAGTACAAGAAGCAAAATACTTGTTGGGAATGCGGCTATTTCACAATGGCGACGACACTTCAAGTTGTCTCTTCTGTAAAATTGAACAATAATTTTGAATCTGTGAGTACATACTACAAGTACTTCCCTTTGTTGTTAGACTCGCTCTTCCAAACATGTTATTAAAATTGATAAGTTTTGTATGTTTTTCAAATTAGCTTTTCAAGAAGGACTCAACTCCTTACACACTTGATGACATCAAGACAGTTATTAACAATTTTGCGAGGTATGTGCTAAATGTCCGAGGGTCGAGACTTTCAAAGGCCTTAATGTAACAACGTCGGTATGACCATGTTAGTTCGGTATTCGTGATTGTAACTTTGGATATTGGTTGGTTTTTGATGGGTATGAAGCCCTAGACATTGTTCGTCTTTTGCTATAACATTGGTCACTTTATTGTTGTTAGAAGGATGCAAAGTCACATTTTGTAATCTGGATATCGCCTTTTAGGCCTAACAATTTATTCAAAATTCTATTTGGGTCATATTGTGACCATTTTTAACATACATGTTCCTACGATTTCGAAATGTGGCGGCATTCATTTTTTCCAGGTTACCAGAACATTCACCCTGAAGAGAAATCATATCGCCAACCAAGTGAAGCTTGTTTACGAATTTGAACTAACACACATTTTCATGTTTACAAACTCGAATACAACCACTAATTCTACCACAATGTTACAAAGCTATCCCCTAATTAGTACCCGACTTAGGAAACATTTGAAGAAAAATGCACGTTCCTTTCTAATCGTAAGTTTGATTACATCACATATACTTTACGAATAGAAAACCAGGTAACAACTGTCACCAAATCTACGCTCGTAATAGTTACAAAATAATTGAAACATATTACGTTTTACGACTTAGATGAAGAAGGACATAATGCTCTTAACTTACGACTTCGAAAGTAGTCAACAAGGCTAGGCTCCTAATACCCAGAATTGCACCCTATCCAAAGAATGCACACCTTAATGCATGTATATTATTATCCGTAAACTAGATCATTTTATTCTCTTTCGATGGAGAAAACATGTGCAGATTTTTAATTTCGAGTAGAAAGAGCATCATATTCTATTTATCACCTTCCTATATTTCTACTAGTAACATGCAATCAACAACCATTCAAATTCTGGCTAAATGACAAACAATATTTCGACTCGAATATGTTTCAAAACATTCATCTACAAATCGTAACATCTAAGAATGCTAAGTTTACGAAAAGTAAACTCAATTACGTCCTTCCAGGTGAAATAACACAATTTTACAATGTTTCTATTTGAAGACGGTGGACCATCATCTTTCGAACTCGAAAACTATGCACGGCGGTTGCTTCCGCCGTGCAAAACTGGAACACCGATGCACGGCTGTTCCAGTAATGGCGGTTGCACCCGTCGTGGCTCCGGTGATCTACCAACGTCTGCGCGTCCTTCCTGCACTAGTGTCTAGACTCTTTTAATAAGCATATGAAAAATTTGAAAGGTAAGCATAATGAGAAATTGGGGAAATTGGTTGGTTATAGTAATCCAAACCAAAATATCTCACATTTTTTTGATGTTCATAGCCGTGAAGAAGAAGAGGCATATCACCTTCGCTTGACCGCGATTTTGAATGTGATAAGGTTCTTGTTAAAGCAAGGTTTGGCTTTTCGTGGTCATGACGAGAGTATGGATTCTCTCAACAAGGGTAATTTTCTTGAATTGGTTGAATGGTATTGTGATCATAGTGAGGATATTTCTAAGGTTATCCATGATGCTCCGGGAAATAACAAGTTGACATCCCCTTAATTCAAAAATAACTCTCACAAGCTTGTGCCGAAGAGGTTAGTTATGCTATCCTTAATGACATTGGAGATGGTGTATTTTCTATTCTTGTTGATGAGACTAGAGATTGTTCAATAAAAGAGCAAATGGGAGTTGTTTTGCGATATGTCAACAAAAAAGGATGTGTTCTTGAGAGTTTTCTAAGTCTTGTGAATGTGGAGGATACTAAATCTCTTACTTTGTTTAAAGCTCTCGAGAACCTTATTGGAAATAAGGGATTGTCGTTGTCTAGGTGTAGAGGGCAAGATGATGGGGCTTCAAGCATGCGAGGAGACTTTAATAGGGTTGAAAGCTTTGATGTTGGAAGAAAATTCTTCGGCAAGGTACATCCATTGTTTTTCTCACCAGCTTCAATTGGTAGTTGTTAGTGTTGCCAATGGTACTCTATCCGTGTGCGAATTCTTTTCGTATCTTGTTGAGATTGTTAATCTAGTTGGGGGTTCTTGTGTTAGAGTGGATATGTTTAATCGTTTAGAACATGATAGAGTTGTAGAGGCACTTGAAAGAAGAGATATTGTTAGTGGAAGAGGCAAGCATCAACAAATGAGTTTGAGACGGCCTGATGATACTCATTGGGGATCACATTACACTACTATTCTTCGTTTCGAGGTTATGTGGTCTTCCATTGATCAAGTGCTTCTTAATGTATTTGACTATGGCAATACAACTGCTAATGCATCCAAAGCTAAGGGTTTGATGGATAGAATGGATTGCTATGAATTTGTATTTTGTATGTTTTTGATGAAACATTTGTTGGGAGTTACAAGTCAATTGTCTATGGCCTTGCAACAAAGAGATCAAAATATTGTACAAGCTGTGCAATTGATGAAGACAATGAAGCTTGAACTTAAAGAATTCAGAGATGGGGGTTTTGAGATATTGTTAAATAAAGTTGAGACCTTCTGTAAGAATTATAGGATCACAGTATGCCACATGGAAGATCAACGGAGAGTTCGTCACCGTTCTACACGTCGTGGACAGATGGCAACCAATGGCGACTTTTATCGCGTTGACATTTTTCTTCAAGTACTACTTAGATATTTATATACTTATATATGTGTATATATATATATATATATATATATATTTAGACTATTTAACATGTTTCCTTTTTTTTTTCTAGACTGTGGATACTATAATTGTTGAAATGGATGCTCGATTTTCTGAAGAAAGTAAAGAGTTGCTCACTTGTATTGCATGCCTTGATCCAAGAGACTCATTTTCCAACTTTGATGTTGGTAAGTTAGTTCGCCTCGGTGAACTATATCCAGGTGACTTCTCTCCAATTGATTGTCTTCTACTTGAGCAAGAACTTAATACGTTCATTTATGAGGTGAGACATAATAATGCTTCTTGGTCAATGATCAATGATATTGGAAGTCTTGCTAAGTATATGGTTAAATCAGGTCGCCATGTATTCTTTCCATTGCTATATCTTCTTATTCAGTTGGCATTAGTTCTTCCTGTTGCAACTGCTTCGGTTGAACGCGTTTTTTCTGTCATGAAAAAGATTAATAGTGATCTACGTAATAGAATGGGAGATGATTGGTTGAATGATGTCACGAAAGTTTATGTTGAGAAGAAGGTTTTTGTTAAGATTGAGAATGAAACAATTATGCAACGTTTTCAAAAGGCGTCGCCACGTCGGATCAAGTTGCTGCCACTTCCTAACTCTGCTTTTAGCATTAGAATGTAGTGGTTTTAGTAATATATTTTTGTATAACTTTTTTTTTGAAAGGAATATATTTTTGTGTAACTTAATGCACTGTACTCGTATTTTTATATTATTATATTATGTTTATCAATATTAGTACAAAGTTTATAATCCTGGTTCCGTCACTATGCACTTGTATCGATGGTTGATACTCTCAACTGCCATATATAGAGGAGTATATATGACGGTGTTAACCAGCAAATGTATTGGAGAAGGACCAAACAACTGACTTTCACTAAATTTTCATGTAATTGAGCAATGGCAAAGGATTCAAGCGATAATTTCACCAATAGATCCCATGTAAATATTAAACAAATCAGATGAATACCTTTGTAATTCTTCTTGTACGAATCCTTTATACAGAAAAAAGAGTCTTTGCAAATGTTTATTATCTCAAAGTTAGCAATTCCATAAACAATATAGAGCAATATAAAGAACTAATTAATAATGAAATCAACCATCAAAGTTTAACAAATGTCAAAAGCTCATTTTGCCACACGATACCTCACTGCTTCATATGGCATCTCAGAAGGTGTTGCTGCTGCTTGTTGAGGCATTTGCGGTCGAGAAATTAACCTGACTGTCCTTTCCAATGGAACCGAAGCCTGCCATGGCACTTGAGAATTACCAGAATACGATGTCTGAGAATTTGCTCCGGGGTACTGATTAGCAGATGATGACTGCCATCCTGCTGAGCTCTGACCTTCCATTGGAGAGGAAACACAACCTTGCTGCCATTCTGATGAAGCTCCAGCCGATGGATGCTGTGGAAGTTGATAAGATGCTCCAGAAAACTGATCAGCAGATGGATTCTGCGAATAGGAACTTTTTTGCAGAGCTCAATTATATTTAAGCATGGCCCTCTGATGCAAGCAAAACAAGCCCAGCAAAAAACATAGCAAGATGAATATTATAATGGAGCTGGAACAAGTGAGATCACAACTCCAAAACATACAGATTCAACTTTACCATGAACTTTATTATCAAATCAAGGATTTTACAGCACATGATCAGCAAACAACATGTTGTCAGAAGTGCCAATATATAGCAATGTTCTAGATATATATGGAGAAGAATAAAAAGATTAATATGAGGATTAATGCTCTATTAGTCCGTTGTGATTCTCATGAGCTTATATAAAGAAGCAATATATGTGGATAAAATTTAACATTACATCCAACCAGAAAAAAAGTATTGAACCTATATACATCTTACGGTCTAACAATTATTTAACATTTGAATTAAATTAAATTGAATAGAAATGTTGTATTGATAAGCTTCACACCATTCCTTATAAAAATCATTTAAATTACATATGAAATGTGAATACCATTTATTATGAAGTTGGTCTCTGAAGTGACCGTCTATATTATGATGCATATATAGACTAGGGGCTAAGTTGCAATTATGATAAATTGGAGGACAATCTCGCAGTTCAACCCATCAGATTATTATAACCCGACTGAAAATTCAGTCGCCTCCTTTCTTATATCCCAGCCCCAATTTCCCATCTTCCCCGAATTCTCCAGATTCCAATCCGCAACCAAATCCTCTCCGGCCAATTCCGTCGCCTATTCAAATGCTCTCCAAGAATCAGCGGTCCCGCGAGTTTCTTCAATGGGCCAAGTTCTCTGTTTTAGGTGACCTGATGACAGCTCTAAGTCACGACTTCTCTTTGAATCCCGGCTGATTTGTGTTCCGATCAGGTGTTTTGTTTGGCGTGGACTACAGAACTTTTGGTTATCAAAGTAGACGAATTGGGTAGGCTCTCTGGATACTGAGGGATGCATGAGACATGAGTCGTGTTGATATTTTTATTTTCATATCTTACAAATGTTATTTTCCTTAATTAGGGGAACTAAAAAAATTATTGCTCCGCTCAATAAATAAAGTAATAAAAAGTATTAAAAAAGATGAAACTATATAGTTTTAACTAGAACCACCACATAACCATCGCAAGTTCACCATATTCCGGCGCCTACAACTTTCATAGATTTCATTTTAGTTTCCTTCATTCAATAAATATATATGGTTATTTTACTTACCATACGCATCTCTTTTTTTAAGTTTTACCGTACGTAACTTACCATAAGTCCCCAGTGTACGCCGTAATATTCCTTATGTATAAATCCTTACCATTCATGTTTCAAAACTGCTTTAATTTATTCTTCCCCAAATTTTATCGAATATATTTTTGCTTTTTATTTACATATCTCATCCACCACAATATATTTTTTGCCACAATATACTATAATTATGGTATTAATATATTATACTATTATATATAATCTCACGCTCTCATTTTACGCCGCAATATAAATATACACCGGTTAGACACAGAACAGCGTAGAAGGAGCAAGATCAATGACAGGCATGATTAACATATTTTAGTTCTACTGTTAAATATACTAATGTGTTCCGTATCATTCCGTGCTTGGAACTTTAGTGGATCAATTGTTTTTTTTATAATCCTGTTTCTGGTGTTCAATTTTCTGTGAGAATATGTCAATTGTATTCACTAATTTTATCAACTGGTCGGGTGGAATTTTTCTCAACCTGTTGGAGTAAATTGTGCTCATTCTGATTAGCAGGTTGCAGAAGTTGAGAGAGATTATCCCTCATGGTGACCAAAAAAGAGACAGAGTATCGTTCGTGCTAGAGGTACACACGTTGTGCTGACTCTGTAAGATCTTATGGATGAAATTAATTCATATGTATCTTCAGTATTCAAGGTTTTGTGTAGGTGTTTGTTTTCTCTACAAACCTAAATCTACTCACATCCGACGATATAGGTAAATTCTCCACCATCCACCAGATCACATTAACATACTGTGAATCTTTGTATGACAATAACATACGTACCAACCAGATAATTGAATTCTCGGGCTCGAGAGGACTGCACCACTACGTTGTGAAGAAATGAACTTCAATGTGGTGGAAGTCCTCATGGCATTTATATAAATATTTTGTTTGCTTGCCCTTCATCCTATTTAGGGATACAAAGTTTTTAGGGTTTCAAAACTATGAGAATCTCCGCGTTTTTTTTTTTTGTGTTTCTTACCTTCATCGTACGACATATTTTAAGCTAATATGATGTTTCATTCTATTACAGTCCCACACATACATATATGTATATATATATAGCCGTTTGAGTTTCCCATCAAACTCAGACTTCTAAATATAGGCTGAATTATTATCTTTGATTTCTGAAATATGTTCCTAACTTTTTCTCGATTGATTCAGGATTAGAATCCGAACGAATTACATTCAAGGTCCTTTTAGAGGGGAATGGCATTATTAGCTGATTTGACGCTGGTTATTTTAGCACGACTGGTTATTTTTGTAACGCCGGCCTTTGATCTGTAGATATAGTGAGATATAAATATGATTTTAAACTCTGACCTTCAGGGTAGTAATTGAAATACTAATACAACTATCTTTTTGTATCTACAGGGTACTAATACATCTATCTTTAGGGTATAAATATCGCATTAACCTCATTAAAAATTTATACTAAAAATTTGTATCATAAAACTTTAAAAAAAAATTTAATAAAAAATGAATATTCATCATTTGTAAATATTTGATATTAAAGCTTTGGTGAACTTATAGAGGTTCACTAAAAATTTGCGCTTAAATCTTAATTTAAAGTTCTACGTATAATGTAATATTCAATACCAATATTTTGTTCAACTTAAGAGAAGTTTTGATTAGTAAGATATGATCTTTTAAAGATGGTAATATTATATTTAATTGATTTCATTCTTAATAGTCACGAAGAGAATGAGTTATAATTTAAAAAACACCTCGCCGAATTTTGCTCTGCCCTCTCTCATCGAGTGAAATACACGCGCCCACCAAACCATGCCCACCCTTCCCTTTTCAGTCAGTTATTAGCCGTTACTGACATTTTTCCTACTGATAACGTTCATCTAACGGATCCTCCATGGCGGCGCCACCGCCGGAAAAACTTTCAGTCAGATATTAACATCCCAATCTCCCCCACTTTCCACCACCCTCCCTTCCAATCCAGAGATACGGCCTATTACTACCTTTAATGGCAAAAAGGCATGCCTGTATGATCAGAAATCAATCCAGAT
This sequence comes from Sherardia arvensis, assembly GCA_948330725.1. Lineage (NCBI taxonomy): Eukaryota > Viridiplantae > Streptophyta > Magnoliopsida > Gentianales > Rubiaceae > Sherardia > Sherardia arvensis. The sequence continues at coordinate 10,953,388 of OX415237.1, forward strand.
ATTGGCCAGTCACTATAATAATGCCCTCATCGGAAAGTTTCAACGAACCAAACCGATGATGGCAAACATTCAAGCTGCTTTTCAATCCATCGGGTTTGCCGGAAGATTTCAACTAGGGTCTCTTGATTACAAACATGTGCTGATCAGGTTTGACTCACAATCTGACTACCAAAAATGCTGGTTGAAACCTGTCTGGACAGTTGCTGGAGCCTCCATGAAGATACTAAAATGGTCCCCCGACTTCTCGCCGGAGCATAAATCACCGGTGGTGCCGGTCTGGGCTTTGGTAAGAGATATTCCACTTTACTATCACAACAATACTTTGCTTCAAGATGTTGGGAACCAAATAGGAAAGTTCATAAAGGCTGACACTGCCACACAACAAATCACTAGGCCCTCCACCCTTAAAATCTGTGTGGAGTTTGACCTCACTGAAGAGCTCCCTGGCTCTATACAACTGGGAGCCCTGAAGACTTTAAAAATTGCAAGATTGAATACTTGAATCTCCCTCAATACTGCAAGCATTGCAGTAAACTTGGTCATTCAGATAGTAATTGCAGGATGCAACACCCAGAATTAAAGAAAGCTTGGGCTCAGAGATGGAAGAACTCAAAACAACAGGCACATCCACAGCAGGCACAACCACAAAAGGCTAGCTCATCAGGCCTCTCAACAGAGCAGAAGGATAGGGACAATCAACACCAAAAAAGAGGCAAAATGGATCATCAGACAACTGGAGATACAAGCTCCATGATGGTCCCTTATCAGCCAATACACACCAGCAAATCTTTGATCACTGGAGTGAACAAACCAGCAGTATCCTTATACTCACTAGATGATATAGACATTGATGGTTTCAAAAAAATTCTTAAACATAAGGATCAATCACACAAGCACTTCTCTGCTAATTTTAATGTTGCAGCACACTCCCTTGCCATTGTCCCTTATCAGACAATGGAGACCTCCAATTCTTTCTCTATATTGCAGATAGAAGATGAGGCAAATAGCAGTGATGAAGAGGAACCACCAGAAATGTTTATCCCAGGAAATCAGACACTCACAAGGGAGGAAAATATTAGCTCCCATGCTAGCATCAATCCTACACAAACAGGTACCCCTTCAGCAGCTTCAGGTAAGGCTGCTGAATCCCACACACCCAATCAAAATACCAAAAAGAGTGATCTATCTGATTTCAGTAGAATGCTCAGACCTAGACCCAAAATTAACTACTTTAATGGTTAATTACACCCTAATAGCTAATATGTTGGTATGGAATGTAAGAGGATATGGTACATCCATAGACAGGCTTAGATTCCTAATTAACTCACATAATGTCTCAATTCTATGCATTATAGAACCAATGCATGACAACAATGATATCACAAATCTTCAATTTGAGCTAGGTTTTCCTCACTGTATTGCTGCAGATGATGTTAAAATTTGACTTTTTTATAGAACCAGATTCTCTATTGATATTTTATCTCAATCAAACCAGTATATTCAGGTCCTGATAACAGATAAAAGTTCAATAGTAAGCTGGAACTCAGTTTTTGTATATGCTCAAACTACAAGAGTACCAAGACAGAAACTATGGTCTGATTTATCAAATCTCTCACTTACACCTACACTCTTTGCAGGTGACTTCAACACTGTAGCATCAGTGACTGAAAGAAAGGGTAGACATAAACACCCATTACGCAACATCAAAGAATTCAGGGAGTTTATTGATGGTAGACAGGTAATGGATATACCCACAGTTGGCAGCATCTACACCTGGACCAATCATAGGATAAAGGAGGACAGACTACTGCAAAAACTTGACAGAGCAATGTGTACTATAGATTGGATTTCAAAATTCCCACATACCTCAGTGCATGTCCTGAACAGAACAACTTCAGACCACAATCCATTGCTGATATCAATTCAGGACTCAGTGGAAAGTTTCCCCAGGCCATTTAGATTTCAAGGAATGTGGACAGGCAGGCAAGATTTCCTGGATACAGTCAAGACAAATTGGGAGCAGCCAACTCAGTTTACTGGACTATACAACATGGTATTTAAACTAAAGAGACTCAAGATCAGACTCAAACAGTGGAATAGAGATTCTTTTGGAAATGTTCACCAGAATCTAATGGAAGCTGAAGATAAGGTCACTGCAATGGAAGAGGTCTATCAGCAGACAGGATCTGAAGCAGATATGGTCAATTTGAACAGGGAAAGAGCACTTCTGATTAGGGCTGAGAAAGAGGCTGCAATTTTTTGGAGACAGAAAGCCAAGGTTAAGTGGTTGAGAGAGGGTGATGCAAACTCAAGGTACTTCCATAATGCTGTTAAAGAAAAAAGGAGTAGAAGTAGGATAGCAAAAATCAAGGATGGAAATGGGATGTGGATCTCTGAGCCTGATGCTATCAGACAAGAAGGAATAAGATTTTTTGAGAGTCTTCTGAATGAAAATAAAGAAGAAATGGACTTCTCAGGACAGTACAATAAGCATTTTTTGGATGTCATTCCTAGGATTATCACTGAAATTCAGAATGAAGAATTACTAAAAGATCTGGAGATAGAGGAGTTAAAAGAAGCTACTTTTGCACTAAGTAGGGATGGGACACCTGGATCTGATGGCTTTTCTGGTCATTTTTACACCTCCTGCTGGGAAATTATTAAGATTGATCTTCTGATGGCTGCTAAAGAGTTCCTGTCTGGTAAGAGGCTTCCAAAAGCTATTACCAGTACCTGGTTGGCTCTAATTCCTAAAAAAGAAAACCCTACTACTTTTGGGGATTTTAGGCCAATAAGTTTGTCCAACTATCTTAACAAGGTATTCTCAAAATTGTTGATGGATAGAATGAAGCCAATGATGAATGGTATTATATCAGAGGAGCAGTCAGGTTTTCTGCAAGGAAGGGACATAGCAGACAATATACTCCAAATGATGGAAATGGTTAAGCTTCTGAATAATGATAGAAAATCAAAAAGCCTTATTGTTAAGCTTGATATGCAGATAGCTTTTGATAGGGTTTCTTAGGCATTTCTCAACTCAGTCTTGCTAAAGTTTGGGTTCCATGGTTCATTTGTCAAGATAGTTCTCCAAAATATTGAAAGTGCCTATTTCTCAGTGATCATCAATGGGGCTGACACTGGCTTCTTCCCTGCTACAAGAGGGATCAAACAAGGAGATCCATTGTCTCCTTATTTATACAACATCATCACAGAGGCTTTTTCAAGGGGTCTTAAAGAACTTATGAGAATACAATACCTGGAATGCTTCACTATGCCAAGAAATGTCAGTACTGTGACTCACCTGATGTATACTGATGACACTGCTATATTTGTCAGTGCCAAAAAAAGAAATTTGAGAAGGTTAAAATCTTTTCTACAGGCATATGAACAAGTATCTGGTCAGAAGATTAATTTCTCAAAATCAGAGTTCTTCATCCAGCACCAAACTGCCACAGAAAAAGTCAGAATAATTAGGAGAATTCTGGGGATGAGACATGGGAAAATGCCATTCACATATTTAGGTATCCCAATTTTCACAGGCAGAAACTTGATCAGACATTACTTGCCACTGTTGGAGAGAATGGAGAAGCCTCTTTTAAATTGGTTAACAAGTGCTGGAAAGCTTACTTTAATCAACTCTGTGCTGCTATCCATCCCTACACATATTATAGCAGTTCTGAAACCTCCTATGGATGTGGTGAAAAAGATAGAGAGGATATGTTCAACATTCTTTTGGGGGGAAAATGAGTAGGGGAAAAAGAGAAGCTGGAGAAAATGGGCTGGATTGTGTTTACCAGTTGAAGAAAATGGCCTGGGAATAAGAGATATCAGAACTATTATCACTGCATTCTCCACTAAACTTTGGTGTAAAATGCAACAAAACTCAGTCATATGGACCAGACATCTATGGTCACTTCCAGAGACATACAAAGGTTCACAAGCTTGGAAGAGAGTCTGTGAAGTCACAGAAATGGCAAACAACTGCTCCATGGTCATAGTGGGCAAAGGCAATAGTCCATTTTGGGATGCTAATTGGCTGGGTGAAGGGGCACTGTACTACAAATGGCCCCAACATATTGACCTTCCCTTTCCTAACATCACCATCTCAGAATTTTTTGACAGAAAAACTTATTATTCCAACATACTGGAGCCTCACTTGGCTACCAATCAGTTTGTATTATTGCAGGCTGCTGAACTCAGATATGGTCACCAGGACAGGCTCATCTGGAAACCTGGGATCAATGGAGAATTTTCAGTAAAATCTGCTTACCAGTCCTTCAGAAGCAGACACAACACCAATCCATTCTATGCTAAACTATGGGAAAAATATCTTCCAAAAAAGGTATCAATTTTTATATGGAGGCTGAGAAACTGTCTACTTCCTTTTCCAGAAATATTGGTAAAACTTGGTTATCATCTGCCATCTAAATGCTTGCTATGTAATAATCATGATACCATAGAGCACTACTTTAATGAATGTATGGTAAATGCCCATGTCTGGTCACAAATGCATGGAATGCTACTAATCCAACCACCATCCTTCCTCAATTTTAGATCCAGCATTAATTACTACTTATCATGTAGAGGTTTCTCTAAAATACACACTTTAGTGATCAGAATAACAGCCTTGATGATATTCTGGCACTTGTGGTTGAGGAGAAACAAGCTCTTGTTTGAGAATAGTAATAAATCTGCTTCTGATATATGCACTGACATCTTGAAACAAGTATCACTTATTTTTACTGCTCACCCATTATATGGAAATCCTGAGAGGAACCATTTTTTAATCTCCTCAAAATTGGCCCCTTTTATTTTACATAAAAGAACCAAATTGATCAAGGTTATCAAGTGGTTTCCACCTGACAGGGGCTTCAAAATTAATGTGGATGCAGCATTTAAAAATGGTTTCTGTGGTATTGGTATTATTGTGAGGAATACACAGGGGTCTGCTGTTACTCTAAGAATGAAACATGTGGCTGCTCAGTCCCCTATCCATGCTGAAACATTAGCAATCCAAGAAGGACTAAAAGAAACTCAACAAAGTGGATTTATACACTTCCAGATTGAATCTGATTGCTTACTGGCAGTAAAAGGTATCACTAAACCTCTCCTAACTGATTGGTCTATATACTCTCTGTGTACTGAACTTAATGAGTATGCTAGCAATATCACACACATATTGAGAGAAGGAAATCAACCTGCAGACTATTTAGCTAAAAAATGTCTGGAAATGTGCTCATCTGAAATCATTTCATTCAGACATGCACCTGATATTCTAAAAGGCCTCATCAGACTGGATGGTTTAGGTATACCATCCTGTAGAATTTTATAAAGTAGATGCTACCAGGTGTGTTGTCTGTGCAGATGATGAAAGCACCAAGCTGCTCAAGCCAGATAGAGAAAGAAGCTTACTCAGAAATCACAATATTCATCTACAAATGGCCATATTTTGAACCAAGATTGGTTGTTTCTTTTGGCCAGTGTAAATATTTTAGTCTCTGTTGGTTTTCTTTGTGTTTCAGACTTAGAGGGTGGTTGATCTGTGCTTCGGTATTTGTTTACTCGATCACTAAAAAGCTCCCCTCTATTGTTTGATCCATAAAAGCCTGTCAAACAGAGCCATCTAGTTTTTAGTCAATTTTGTGAAGGTTAATTGCTTCTGTGATCAGAGATCTATTTGTACTAAACTTTAAGCTTTTGCCTATTTTGATTTGGAGTGCCAAATAAAATCCCCCACCAACGGTGGCTTATTTTTTAAAAAAAAGAGTTATAATTAAAAAAAATTAAATCAAAGATTTTGTTAATTAAATTTTTATAGTTAACTAATATCTACGATTCACTATGTTCAGTTGACTATTTTTTATAAATTATTATTCAGGTTTCGTTCTATTATATTATTTTATAGAATGGTATATAATATTACATAACAAACTATACTATTTTATATTTATGTTTATAAAATATTACATATGTCACACTTATTGGCACGTGGAATATTTGTTCGAATTAACATCTTTGATTTGAATTTTAGATTGCATTACAAAAATGTTTCTCTTCTTTTTTATTGCGTTGCATTACCGTAAAATAATTGAAATTAACAATTCTATGCCAAAAAGACTTATGACCTACATACTTTCAAAAATTGGAAAACAACCCTATTTTAGTAAAATTTACATTCAGAATTCATGGCTATCACGGCAATGGATATTGATATAGTAAATTTTCACTGATTTCTAACGAACATGTGAATAGTAGTACTATAATAAGTATTGTAACATGCAATTAAATTATGTCAATGATCTTATTTTACTACAAAACTTAGTTTTCAAATATAAATAGATCAAATTTACACTTTCTCAATATTAAAAAATATTCTTAAAATTCTCAAAATATAACGCACAACCTGCGGTTCATTCATGCTAGTATTAACTAGTTTTTATTATAAAATACTTTTTTTTCATACCGTCTAAATTGTCAAGTTTTTAAAATAAAATACTTTTTTTTTATATTGTCTAGTTTTTAGGATAAAATGCTTGTTTTTCATACTGTCTAAATTGTCAAGTATTTTAAAAAAATACTTGTTTTTAATATTGTCTATTTTTTAGGATAAAATGCTTGTTTTTCATGTTGACTAAATTGTCTAGTTTTTAAAATAAAAAATTTGTTTTTTATATTATCTAGTTTTTAATATAAAATGCTTATTTTTCATAATGTCTAATAAATCGTCTAGTGGATCGGAATTGAGACGGTGAGATAGCAGTTGAGATACAAGTACGAATAGATGGAGAGAGAGGTGGTTGATGGCGGCAGCGATGCGAGCGGAGTGGAAGGCTCAACGTGTTTAGATCTGGACGAAAGATATACAAACTCTTTATTTTCATCTTTTAAAGTATGTGAGAAATAGCTAACGAGTTCGAAATTGACTCTTATATAAGGCGGATCTTTTAAACGCCTTAAATTCCTTTACGAACCACCGTAAACTTTTTCTTTAAAAGAAGAATAGAATGAAGTTACGAGTTTATAAGTATGTTTTATGGTGGATAATCGACCATACATTATGAACGCGTTAAATTTGTGACTTGGATTCCCTACCCGTAAAGAACTCATTTTTGCTGATTTTACTAAATAGAGTGAGGAGAGAATTTGGAAACAGGGAGCAGAGCTTTGCGTAGCCCATAATTGATGACATGATTAAGTATTCATTTAAATTTTTAGTTAATTTAATTTTGCATGTCTTTTATGCACACCTGAACCTTACAAATATGTGCATGCATGTTACGTGCGCTTTCGAATTAAGTTCATAACATGCACGACAAATTAATAAATATTTATTTTATTTTAATTATAAAAGCGTAATTGCATGGTACAAATGATAGAAAACGTATTATTATAGTTGGTGATGAGATTGGTTCATAGCATATTCAACTGTATCATCTATCCAATAATATGTAATCTATTGATCATGATTAATTGACTATAATATTAATTGTACATTAATTCTGATAACTATTTATTGTATAGATGAATGATTTCAGTTTGTTTCGTAGGTATCTGGAAGAAGAAGAATCTTTCAGACTGAAGCTAGGAAGAAGAATGAAGAATCTTTCAGACTTAAACAAAAACAGACTGCAGAAATCATTTAATTGAAGATTCATTGATTAATTACCTGCTGGTGCATGTCGCGAGAAGGATAACTGGGAGTCTTTCTGAATTTTGCGACACCTCTCCTCATATTTCTGACGTCTGTACCAACGTCGATCGACAGTCGAAACTGATCATTTTCTGCACCATTTTAGTTTCCTCGATAAACTCCCTCTTATAAGCTGCATATATATACATTAATTTTGAAAAATAATATATTACAATCATAATTTGTTACCGTAAATCTAATAAAATTTCACATAATAATATACATTGCTCAGAATTATGAACATTATTGTTGTGCGTGCTGCGATCGCACGTAACCTCCGATTCTTTAGGTCTTAAAAATCATAATAATATTTTTATTTAATAAACACATTTATAGTTTTATACGAAGAATTAGATATCTTTCATCACATAATTAAGTAGTATATTAAATTATATATTAAAATTTTATTAAGAACATATCCGATTACACAATTTTTTTTTTTAATAAAACTACTTATTGAGTAGGGGAGTTTTTATTTGGCCTCCCAACCTTTTAATATTGAAAACAATACAATCAAGGCCATAGTAACCAAGCCAAGTTTGTGTGGGCCGATGCCCTCATAGCATAGAGATGCTATGCAAAAGAATACCTAATCTAGACTATTGCTAATTGCACTATTATATATTAGGCCAAAAAATAAACATATTATTAAAAGATCCCAAGACCTATTAGAGAATTGCAATGCAAAACTCAATGCGGTCTCAAGATCTTACATAACATGTCAAAAGTAACATGATCAGAAGGGGCAGCTATCAGAGCAGATACATTCAGTGCAGATTGTCCAGAAGAAGGACAGAGTGGCTGTAAACTCAGGCCAGCTTTGATCTGGAGATAAAGTCATCAGAAAAAAGATCCATCCTTGTGTGCTACTAATTCACCTGTAGGGAGAAATATAGCAAGTAAGTGCATCATCTGTCTAAGGGGGATGAAGTCTGATAGAGGGAGTACCCCACTTATCAAGCAAATACAGACCCCTTGCCTTGGGAGGTAGCAATGATATGGAATTGAAAGAATGAGAAGATTGAGTTTGGACTGCATATTTAGCCAGGGAATCAGCAACAGAATTTGCTTCCCTGTAGCAATGTCCTAGAGACATATTTATAGTTTCTAAGTGCAGTTCATGAGCCAAAGCAAACACTTTTCAGGGAGCCAGATCAGGGTCATTTATACATTTCAAAACCATTTTGCAGTCAGACTCAATCATGAAATCTAGTTGTTGCTGTCTACCATGCATAAGACCAAAGCCAATGGCCAGCATCTCAGCATGCAGGGGGGATATAGCATGAGTATACAGACATTCAGAAGCAACAAAATTCCAAGCATTATCCCTAATGATCATACCAATACCAGTCTGTGAGTCATGAGATTGCCAGGAGGCATCTATATTAATTTTTAGACCTAGGAGTGGGCAAGACCATGTAATTATTCCAAAATTTGGCTTAGGGGGTTTTAACCAAGCAGGGAAATAACCATTAGAAGCAAATTCTATGTCACAGGGCCTGTGGATAAAAATAGGTTTTGCTGCAAAGGAATCAAAAATCAAACTTTTAATCTCATGAAGTATCCTGGACTGGTTTGGAACAATGTTCTCAAAGAGATATTTATTCCTGGCCTTCCATAAGCACCAGCAAGAGAAAAGAAGTATATTTTTTATCATTAAAGTATGGTTTGCAGATAATCCAGGCCTAGATACATAATATGAGACTCTTGACCAAATAGTAGTGAAAGCTGGAGTGTGTATGCCAATAAAATGGTAAACTTCTGACCATATGTTAGATGAAAAAGTGCACGTATTAAAATAATGGTCCAGATCATCAACATGATTGCAAAAACAGCACTTTGATACCACATTAAACCCATAAAAGGTCAAAACATTATCAAATGGGAGGAGGGAGTTTAAGGTCTTCCACATAAAAATGGAGATCTTTTTGGGGATTCTGCTATTCCACAATTTCAAAAGGGATACATAGTTACCTCTTTTAGGTCTTAGCTGATCATATGCAGACTTAAAGGAGAAGGTTCCAGTCCTTTCAGGCTTCCATATAAGCCTATCTTGCCTGTGTTGAGTGACAATTACATTCTGCAAAGTAGACAAGAGGTCAGAGTCAGTAAGTGAAATCAGTGCAGATAGATAGGAGTTCCTATTTTGGACAAAATCTGCCAATGTGCAGTCCAGTGGAATGTCAATGTTATCATTATTCAGCCTGTCTATTAGCATCCCTTTCCCAGTCCAATTGGATTGCCAAAAATTGCAAAGTCCATTGCCATGAATAACTCTGGTGTTCAGTTCACAAAAAGGGGTGACATCACAGATTCTTTTCCAAGATTGTGATGTTTGTGTGGATTTTGGTAAGGAAGCTAGAAAAATGGTACAGGGAGCATGGCCAATCTGAAATTTCCACCAAAGCTTTACTGAGAAAGCCCTAATAATAGTATGTAGATTCCTAAAACCTAGACCATTTTCTGAAATGGGATAACAGAGATCATTCCAGTTTCTCCATGTCTTTTTTGGTCTGCCTTCAACAGAACCCCAAAAAAAGATGGAGAGTTTTCTTCTGATTTGCTTAATGACCTGCACAGTGGGTTTAAGAACAGCCCAGTAATGTTGTGGTAAGGAGTATAAACAGGAATTTATGAGTATCAATTTAGCACCAGTGGACAACCACCTATTTTTCCAATTATTTATCCTCCTATCAATCCTTTCTAAAATAGGCTGAAAAAACACATTTTTTGTCCTGCCAGTAAAAATAGGAACTCCCAAATAATTGAAAGAGAAAAGGCCTCTTTTCATTCCCAGTATAGAAATTATTTCCAAAATCTTTCCAGGAGTAGCATGCTTGCCCACATAAAAATCACTTTTATCATAGTTGATCTTCTGTCCAGAGACAGTTTCAAAAACTACAAGAAAAGCTTTCATTCTAGTTAAATCTATAGTGCTAGCTTGCATGAAAATGACAGTATCGTCAATATAGGTAAGATGTGAAATTAGAGAAGCAGTTCTAGGCAAATTATAATATCTGAGCTTACCTATCTGAAAAATGTATGCTAGACTTCTAGTAAAAGTTTTAGAGAAAATGTTAAAAAGGAAAGGAGAAAGGGGATCACCTTGTTTGATACCTCTAGTTGCTTGGAAAAAACTTACTGGACTACCGTTAATTAAAACAGAAAACCAGGCTTGAGAGAGATTTTTTATAACACAGTAGATAAACTTGCCATGAAAACCAAATTTAATCAGAATGTTTGTCAAAAATCTCCAACAAACTCTATCAAAAGCTTTCCTTAAATCTAGCTTCAGAATGCAGTTAGGAGTTCTCCCTTTTTTGTCAATAAATCTGGACATTTCCTTTAAATATAAAATGTTGTCTGAAATGTCTCTGTACTTTAAAAAAGCTGTCTGGTGGGGAGAAATAATCTTCTGCATAAGGGGCTTTAGTCTCTCCATTAGAATTTTAGAAAAGATTTTGTTTGCCACATTTGAGAGACTAATCGGCCTAAAATCAGAAAAAGAAGATGGTGTGTCTATCTTAGGGATTAGTGCTATCCAAGTACTGGAGATTCCTTTAGGCATTATAGAACTAGATAAGAAATCATTTGCTGCCCAGAGTAAATCTAAAAAAATAATATCCCAGCTCTTAATAAAAAACTGTGCAGTAAAACCATCTGGGCCTGGACTACTATTCTTATTTAGTGAGAAAACAGTACTTTTAAGTTCATCAATTGAAACAGGCTTGATAAGCATAGCATTGTCTTCCTCACTAATTATCTTTGGGATCTGAGCTAAAAAATGAGAGAAATATTTCACTTGGTGAGGATTTGTCTCAGTAGACAGAAGGTTAGAGAAAAAACCAACAGCCTCAGACTCAATTTCTGAGGGATCCTCAATCCAGTCACCCAGTGAATTAGTGATTTTAGTAATATTCATTTTGCTCTTCCTTTCCCTAACTGAGTTGTGAAAAAATTTTGTATTGTCATCTCCCTCTCTGAGCCATTTCAGTTTTGATTTATGTTTCCAGAAGTGATTCTGTTCCTTAATGGCACTAGTAAGGGCAGATTTAGCTTGTTTGAGACAGACCAAATTTATTTCACTTTGATCTGAATCATAGGCTATCTCAGCTGTTCTCATTGTTTCCTCAGCATTAACAACATTAGCATGGACATTACCAAAAACCTCTTCATTCCAGATTTTAAGAGATTTTTTAAATCTAAGAAGTTTAAGGTAAAGTCCTAACATTCCAGTTCTATGCACAGTGGGTGTCCAGTTCTGTTTAATTAGCCCCAGAAAACAGTCTCTCTTGAACCAAGTATTAAGAAATCTAAATGGCCTAGGGGATGACTTAATGGTACTGCCTATACTTAAGAAAAGAGGGCAATGATCACTTGTCAGCTTGTTCAACACAAGTATAGAAGAATCAGGAAATTTGACATTCCACTGAACTGTGCACATGCCTCTGTCCAATCTTTGAATTGTGGGAGTTTTTATCCTCCCACTATTACTGAGATCCAGAGGAAAATTGTGTCTTCCATTTGACCAGGTGAAAGAATTACCAACTGTATTAATGTTCTCCAATGCCATGTCATCAATGAATTTAGTAAAATCCCTGATACTGTGAAGGCTTGGAGTTGATGGTCCCTTATACTCAGAGATTGATGCAATTGCATTAAAATCTCCAATAAAAATAGTTTCAGGACTTTTTATTTTTTGCAAATCAGTCCAAAGATCCTCTCTACCCTTCCTAGTCCTCAGACTATAAACAAAGACAGATTCCATATTGGAATTAAGCTTCTGACTATAGATAGAAACATGTAGGAATTGAAGGTAATCAGTTATGATAGAGATTTGGAGATCCTCTTGCCAGAAGAGCCAAATTCTTTCATTTTGAGCAAAGATGCAATTTTTATATTTAAAAATATTTTTGTAATACTCACATTCTGAATTGTCATGCATAGGCTCAATTAAGCATATAAGGTCAAAGTTAAAAGAGGCAATCAGTTCATGTAATCTCTTTAGTGATGTATCCATACCCCTAATGTTCCAAACTAGGAACTTTATTTTGAGGGATGTACTAATCATTAAGATCTACTTTTAGGGCTGTTTGAGACTGAACTAGTAATAATCTGGTTCAGTTGAGTGAAATAAGAATGTAGTTTGATCACAGGAGTGTGTTTGGCAAGAAGTCTTGAAGATTTCCTTACCTGAGTTGTTCCCACCTGAATTGATTGTGCATTATTTGGTGCAAGAGTGGAGGTCTGCTGGATTTTTTCCTGAAGGTCTGAATTGGAAACCTCTTGTCTCAGCTGCATCAGTTCCTCATCTTCAACTAGAGGTAGAAATCTGTTGTGCCTATTTTTTTCCTGAGAAAAATAAGGGACATTGTTAGTAGTAAAAGTACTATTACCAGGGGGGGTAGATATGCCTTTGGATATATCATCTAAGGCATATTTTCTAGGCCTGTGTTTTCTTGTCAGCCACTCAGTTTCTTTTGGCTTAAGTATTGGAGAAACAGTAGTGGGAGATGGGGTAGGAGTTTGCAAGGCTATAAAGGGCAGGGAGGGATGAGGAGTGTATGGATACAGTATCAGAGTTTTGGGAGTCAGGGGTAGGAGTAGGTGTTAAGAGTGAGCTGACTTGATGGTGAGAGGGGGAGGCAGGATGAGTAGTGGTAAGGGATATATAGTTTATCTGTTTAGGGCTGGAAGGAGGGGAGCAGATAGCAGCTTCTGTCATTACTTCACCATTTTCATATAGCTTCTCTTTTCCCTTATCTGAAGGGGGCAGAGTGGTATTCTTGTGAGGTATCAGGTCTTTTCTGACATAAGCTAGTTGAGTTTTAGCAGCACCTTCTTTTCCAAAAGCAGGTCCTCCAGAAGTTCCAGCACTTTGGCCATTAGTTGCAGCAGTTGAGGACTTTCTATAGACTTGGTTGGGTGGTTGGAAAGGCATTGGCTTTCTTGGATTGAAAGGTTGCCTAAGGTGAGGATTGGCAGTGGTACAACAGTCAATATGATGACCTAGCTTTAGGCAATGTGTACAGTAAAGAGGTAACTGGTCATATATGATTTCTAAGTCTGTGACTTGGCCAGTGATACCTACAGCTATCTCAGTGTGTAGTTTTTTCTGCAAATCAACCTCTACACAGAGTTTGACTGCTGATGGCCTTGTAAGGGAAGCTGTTGCTGCATCCATTTTCAGAAAACTACCAATCCTATACCCAATGAATTCTAACATAGCAGCATTGTAAAAATAGATAGGGAGATTGGGGATTGTTACCCACACAGGTACAATGGATGATTCGCATCTGGGATTGAAATCTGTAGTCCATTTTAGGACTTTCATTGGAACCCCTTTGAAACTCCACATTCCTTTTAGCCAGCATCTGCGGTAGTCGGAGGGGTCTTCAAATCGAATGAGAACATGCCTATGATCAATATATCCAAGCTGAAAGGATGATGCAAATCCGATTGATTTGAAAGCCTCGTTGAGGACTTCCATGGACGGCTTCCCTCTTTCAAATTTGCCGATTAGAGCATTATTATAGTGACTGGCTAGGGATACAGCCTGATCTGCATACACTATGCAAGCGATCTTGCCTTTGTGGTCACCAATTGGGCGAATTTCAGGATTTGTGGGCAGTGAGGATGTAAGTGGAGGAGGTTTGGATGATAAGGCCTGGGCAAAGGAGCGAAAAACGGGATTGCCACCGCGGAGTTGCGGTGGCTCAGCCATAGATTTTACCGTTATGTGACCGTTTCAGGCTAAAATTGGTGGGGACATGGATGAAAAAGATGTGATTCCGTCGGAAATAGTGCAGATTTGGGAAAACAAGGAGGAGAGAGAAGAGAGCGTTTTTAGAGTGTCGGTGGCTGAGCGAGATATATCCGATTACACATGACTACATAATAGTTCAATTCAATTAAAACATAATAGCATGCTTGCGCGTGACTTTTAATTTTCTAGGATATATATTAATATAGTTATTTTACAAAAAAAGTTAAATGGCAATAGATTTTTAATTTAATTAATTCATGTAATAGAGTGACATGGTATATGTAGATTCCTTTTTTTTTTTTTGTTTAAAGCCACTTATTTAAGTGGGGTAAAGTTTATTAGGATCACCACTCCGAAAAAACCCAAAGGGGAAAAATTCAAAGTATCATACATATAGTTTTAAAAACTACCATGTGAAAAAGCTAATAATTTTGTCTACACACATGTCGACTCCTACAAGCATTTTAGGGATCGCTAAGCGAAGCTCAACTCTGCCAATAGGAGGACTCATTACTTGCAAGCAAGTTAAGGATCGCTATGCGAAACCTAATTCTGCCGACAAGCACGGGGTTCAACAAAATTATTTTGAAATGCCAAGTTGTTCCTTTGAGAATACTTCCAGAGAATTCAGAGAAAGTGGTCTTTTGTGTTCGAGATGTCTTAGACTGATCTTCTTTTCCAGAAGTGTGTGTTTGATCATCATCTATAGTGTAGTTGGATTGATCCAATGCCGCTTACTGGATATCCTCTTTCTTTCAGGTGCATCTGGTCCATGCCTTGCGCCTACATACAAAAACATAAATGCTAGCAGTAAGATGTTCATAATTTAAGTTCTAATGTAAGGGAAATGTCTAGCATCCAGATTAACCAATCCTTTGATTTCTCCAGGCATGGTTAATTGTGTAAAAGTATAACTGTGTTTTTCTTTGCTTGCCATTTTTGCCAATGCATCAGCTACTGAATTAGCTTCCCTATACACATGAGAGAAAGATATAGAGAACTCACTTTGTAGCATCCAAATGGCTCTGATGATATGTTGAATTTTCCAAGGTATTTTATACTCCCTTCTAATCAGCTTGAGCAATACTAATGAATCTATTTCCACCTCCAGGCTTTCTATTCTTTCAAAATAAGCAAGCTCCAATCCTTTTACTAAAGCTAAAGCTTCAGCTTCCAGACTTGTTTGTATGTTGAGGAAGATAGCTTTTGCAATTCTTACTTATCCAGTTCCATCCCTGATTACAAGACCTGCACCTGCAAAACCAGGGTTACCAAGAGAGGAGCCATCTGAGTTGAGTTTATGTGTATTTCTAGGAACTCTCCATGTAACAATTTGTGTTGTTGGTCTTCTGATAACATCTGATACTGGTGCCAACTGGAGTAAGTCTGGATGTATTGTTCTTGCTTCAGAAGCTTTCCAAGATAACCTGTATACTTTCAAAACACTTTGCAAATGATCAAGTATCTGTTTTTTCATGATCTGGAATGTTGGTTTGGCATTATCATATATGAATTTATTTCTAGCACACCAAACAGTCCAGGTAACAAAAACAGGCGTCATTCTGACTATAGTTCTATGCAGCTCAGATTTCACCTTAATGTTCCAATAGTGAAACATCCTGTCCCATAAGTTTGTGAAATTTTCAGGAGTTAAATCAAGCAATATGTGCATGAAATTCCAGAGATTCCTAATCATAGGACAGTTGTGAAAAACATGTTGTAAATCATCAGCATCATTTCCACAGAAGCTACAAATAAACATCAGAAATGATCTTTGCTCCTGTAATATCTCTCCCAAAGGAAGCAATCTATTCAGCAATCTCCAGTTAAAAACAGATAATATTTTTGGAATCAACTTCATCCATAAGAATTTATAAAAAGTCACAAGTGATTTCTTTTTTCTTAACAGTTCATAAGCAGATGAAATAGTGAAATTTCCATGAGGTTCCAATTTCCATATCATTATATCCTGTAGTCATCAAAAATTGGAAAATCTTTTTGAAGCAGATCACATATATTTTGAGGAAAGCCATGTACTAAATCACTGAGAAGTTGGTGCTGATCATAAAAATATTCATTAACTGTCAGATCAGGATATAGCAATTCTAAATCAGAGTTCCAGTGATTTATAAGCAATCCAACATCAAGCCAATTACTCTCCCAGAAGGATACATTACCTGACCCAACCTGAATGCAAGAGTTTTCCTGAGCAATGTCATTCACTTCATTGTATCTTCTCCAAGTATTTGATTTTCTCCTGTAACCTGGCAAGGACCACATAAAAGTAGACCACAAATTCTCTCCAATTTGAAGCTTCCACCAAATTTTAAGAGAAAAGATGTCAACTAAAGTGTGAAGATTTTTAAAAGCAAGACCATTTTCCAGGTAAGGATAACACATATTCTCCCATGATCTCCAAATTTTATTCTGTCCATACTCAGATCTTCCCCATACAAACTTGGCAAAAATTACATGTAACCTGTCTATGACTCCCTTAGTTGGTTTTATCACTGTCAGAATATGAAGGGGTATAGCTGAGAGCACATGCTTAGCCAACACTAATCTTCCTGCTTGATTAAGCCACTTATTTTGCCAGGTAATAAGTTTAGCTACTTTATTATCAAATAAGGGCTGGAAATATGAGTGCTTTTTCTTTCCTACAAATATAGGGCAACCAAGGTACTTAAAAGGAAAAGAAACTTTGGGGATTCCAGTCACTTCCAGTAGCATTCTGTGATATGCAGTAGGTGCATGCTTAGACAAATAATATGCAGATTTTTTTATATTTATTTTCTGTCCTGACACATTTTCATATTTTTCAAGAAAAGTCATTAAGTTCTCCAAACTGTGTCTATTTGCCTTTAAGAATACAATAGTGTCATCTGCAAAACTAAGATTAGTAATTTTCTTGGCAGAATGTGGCAGTTGGTAATAATCAATCTTAGCATTAGAGTAGAGATAACCAATTGATCTTGTAAAAGTTTCTGTGAGTAATATAAACAAAAAAGGAGATAAAGGGTCTCCTTGTTTTATTCCTCTGGAAGCCTTAAAAAAACCAAATGGTTTCCCATTTACTAAGACTGAGAATTGAGCTGCATTAATATTGCCCATGATTACTTGTACTATGTGATTACTAAAACCTATTTTGCATAAAAGCCTTTTTAAAAATATCCACGATACTCTGTCAAAAGCTTTCACCATGTCAAGTTTCAGAAATACATTAAAACCCCCAATTTTATTGTTTAAAAAATTCAGTGAGTTCATGAATTAATAGCACATTATCAGCTAGTTCCCTGCCCTGAACAAATGCAGATTGTTCTGGGGATATCAGATGAGGCATTAAGGGCTTAATCCTCTCTGTAATCACTCTGGAAAAGATCTTATTTAAAAAGTTTGAGTGTGAGATGGGTCTATTGTCTGAGAAAGAGGTATTAACCTGTCTTTTAGGAATTAGGGTTACAAATGTTGCTGAGATGGCTCTAGGCATTGGGACTCCAACTAAGAACTTATTTACAGCAGATAATAAATCATCCCTAATAATGTCCCAGCAGTGTTTGTAGAAAATACCTGTGAATCCATCAGGTCCTGGTGCAGCTTCCCCATCCATTGCAAAAACCAGTCTTCTTAGCTCCTCTGAATCTATCATCTTCATAATACTTTGATTTGCCTCATCTGTGACCAGCTCTGATACATGCTCCAGTAATTCACCTGTAAAGCTGTCATCCACAACTAACAAATCATCAGATAGTAATGTTTTATAATACTCCACAGCCTCTTTTCCAATTTCTTCTTGATCAGTAATCCAATTGTCCTCTGAATTTTTAATCATAGCAATCTTTTGCTTGGAATGTTTGGCTTTAACAGTGGCATGAAAAATTTTTGTATTGGAGTCTCCTTCCTGCAGCCATCGAAGTCTTGCTTTTTGCTTCCAAAAGATTTCCTCAGAGATTAGAGCCTGTGTCAGTTCGGCCTGTGCAAGATGAAGTAGTGTTCTATTCTGATCACTGGTATTAGATTGATAATCAAGTTCAGTTTGAATCATCTTTTCCTCAGCTAATTTAACATTATCATGCACATTTCCAAAGACTGTTTTATTCCATTCTTTAAGCTTCAGCTTCAGCCTCCTAAGTTTAACTGAGAAATTTAGCATTCCATAAATACCAGTATTAACCATCCAACTATTTTTCACCACATCTAAAAAATCAGAATGAGTTAACCAATAATGTTGGAACTTAAAAGACCTAACATTGTTAACTAAACCCTGATTTTCAAGCTTGACTAACAGTGGAGAGTGATCAGACCCAACTCTAGACTTGACTCTTATGCTTGTATTAGGAAACATGTCATGAAAAGCTGAGGTTATTAAGCCCCTATCCACCTTTCCAAAACTGTCTCTAAAACCCCATTTCTTGTTCTTCTATTCCCTGTCCAAGTATAAAGGTTTCCAGTACAAGGGATCTCAGTAAGTGCATTTTCCTCTATAAACTCATTAAACTCCATCATAGAGTCCATATTAAGAGCTGCCTGTCCTATATACTCAGAAGAAAATCTCATAACATTAAAATCCCCAACATATATAGTAGCCTGGTCTCTATAATTATTCAATTCAGCCCAGAGATCCCTTCTAGCTACTAAATTATGTCTAGCATAAATAAAGCATGCATTCCATACTGATGAAGATAAATGATGAGTTATTTCAGCCTTTATATTAACTGAAAATTCATCATTCCATAGAATCCATATCTTGCCCCTAGGACCAGCATAGTAGTGATTGTAACCTAAGTGAAAAGCAATAGAATAAATTTTACTACTGTCCACAAAAGGTTCAATGATAACAAAAAGGCCAATTTTATTCTTTCTCTTAATATTCAAGACTCTAGTTTGTGTATTTTTTTTCCTAATCCCTCTCACATTCCAGATACAGAAATTGATGTCAGTCATTGATTAAACTAGGGATTTAGGATCAATTTGAGACATTGTTAAAACTGTTTTCTGAGTACTAGTGCAGTTTTTATTTTTGCCTCTTTTCTTTCTAGTGGATACCAGTTGACTACTAGTATTTATGTGTGACTCAGTTAACAATTTTTCAAACCTGCCCTGTTCCATAGGTTCAAGGATGAAATCTCATTCTTCTCTAGATTTTTTCTAAAAGCAATTATGTAGATTCCTAACCCTTACCTAAAAGCAATTATATATGTCCATTAATTTGCTGGTCGGAAGACTTTCTCTCTCTAGTAGAGAGCTTCTCTCTTTTCTTTGCCTTATCTCTTACCTTATTCTCTCTCCTCTAATTTATACCTTCTTCAAAACTCTTCCTTTATCTTTACTTTCTTCATCGTCTTATATTTCTTAATTTTATCTTTAATCCACGCTGTTTCCTTTTCAAGTCCATTGATCATTCGAGGTTTAAACCCATAAATCTTATTGTTTTTCTTTACCGGATCTAGAATTTCTGTTTTGATTATAAAAAAATAAAAATAACAAAAAACTCTTTATCGAAATTTTTCTTGAGTTTTAATTAGTTACCTTTCAACCTTCCAAATCTTGTGTTTTTTCCACAAAATAAAAAAAACATGTTTTTCTTAAGGAAAAGAAAAAGGAAAAAGCAGAAAATATGCCAGAAAGCCCATCTCTGACCGAGAGGGTCGCTTCCCCAATTTCAGGAGGCCATTCAAAAAAGCTTGTCTTAATAGGCGTTGGGATAGCCGAAAGACACAGAAGGGAAATGATGAGGTTCTTCAAAATCAATTTTCTAGCTCTTGCATATGCCAGATGTAAGTTTTATATTGTTCATGGGTGGTCGATCGGACTGGGCTATATAGTGTTCTTTAAAAGATCTTTCGCTTCTCTGCATAATGAATATCAAAAATTGAAGTCCCGATTTAGAAGATATATGGGTCAACACGCCCATGCAAGCAGACAGATGGATCCATCGGTGAAGACTAAGAGGCACCTGAATAGTTCATCCCAGGCTTTGATACAAGGCCCTAGTTTTATAGAGCAAGATAAGTTCACGAAATCAGGTAATTATTTCAATCTCTTGGATTGTTAGTTTGATGATAGAAAGTTCAACAACAATCGCTTTGAACGACTTTTTTAGAGAGATTTGGGGGATTACAACTTTGATAGTTCATAGACAGCACAATTTTATGGTTATTAGGTTTGAATATGAAGTAAAGATGTTGTTGATTTTGTAGAATGGGCCTTATATACTTGAAGGGGGGCTATTTTGCTTAAAGAGATGGAAAGATGGATTCTCCATAAAAAAACCTTCAGAGTGTGCAGTTCTCAAGAATTCTAGTTAAATTATGTTTGTTCAATGTACCCTCTGAGTTATGCAACCTGGTAGATGGTAAAAGGCTAGCTCACTTGATTGGGGATGTCGAAAATATTGGTTTTTGTTATGGGATAGAGACAAGGACTACTTGTTTGAAAGTAAAAAAGTGTGGATTACTCCTCATAATCCTTGGTAGCCGTATTTTTTCTTGTGAATGGAGGTGCTCATCATTTTTGGGTTTCTTGTGTTTATGAACGTCTCCTGAAGTTCTGCTCGAGGTGTGGAATTATTGGTCATCCCAATTCAAGGTGTAACATGATGGGTGATGAAACGGTGGAGGAGTTCGTTAATCAATCAATGATGAAACATTTTGTGTTGAGAAGTGCTGATTGAATCTATAAAAGGAACTCATCTATAAGAGATGAGGAAAGGGTTACCTTGGACAAGATGCCCATAATCAAAGAAGCAATGCATCCCCAGAGAGGACATGGTCTCATAGTTTAATTATCTAG
Source organism: Sherardia arvensis (assembly GCA_948330725.1). Lineage (NCBI taxonomy): Eukaryota > Viridiplantae > Streptophyta > Magnoliopsida > Gentianales > Rubiaceae > Sherardia > Sherardia arvensis. The sequence goes on from OX415237.1 coordinate 10,974,633, forward strand.
GTCTTATTTCTTCGAAGAAAAGAAAAGTCCAGTGTATATCAGAGGATTTCTGCTCAAGACCAAACAACAAAGCACCAAAGCGTCAAACCACCTCTCTTCCAAATAATTCTGTTATTCCATTCGGTAGAGAGAGATGCTGACTTTGTTTACGGAGCTGGAAAGCGAATCAGAAGTTTTGAAGAGGAAGATTTCATGTACACTGAAATAGCAATCGAAAATTCTCCCGAGTTCAATGGTCCATTTTGAAGTTGCAAATAATAAGGTGATGGCGGTGGATGAGTTTTATCTAGAAAGGCTCAGAACACAAGTTCCAAGTGATGAAGCTGAGGTGCCTACTTTGGAAATTCTAAGGAAACTCTCCCACCATCTGAAGAAATATCAGATTATGTCAAGATATACTCGGGAACAGTCCTACTCCAGGAGGGATCACAATGATTTCAAGCTGCAATACTGAAAGGATCACCATTTTTTTTTCAAAGTATTCTCGGTGGCTGCCCCTCTTTTCGAGGAAATGCAAGGCGTTCAGAAGAATCGGAACATGGTGGATAAGGGTGATCAGCTAGATTTAACTCTCCCCGGGTTCATTAAGGGCTATCTATCAATACAAGGCTTCCACATACAACCAAGTGTTGATTATGTACCTGCAACTTTAGTGTTACTATGTGTAATGCTTCCGAACCGAACTATTTGTCTATCATTAAACCTCGTGGGATCAACCGAACTATTTTGGAGTTCAGATGAGGAGGTGAGACATCTTGTGGAACTTGAGCACATGCCATTCTTGGTACTTGGTTATGTAGACCATTTGAGACGTGAGTTTTGGAACAAGATATGGAATTTTAATGTTTCTTATAAGTTGTTTCTATCTGCACGGGAGTGTCTTATAAGTTATACATGTGGAGTGTCACCGCCGCTGAGCGATTCTACATAAAGTGGGACTAGATCCCTTCACTTGCACCACTCCGTTGCAGGTATCACGAAAGCCTTGCAGAGAATCATCGAAGAAGCAAATAGAGGTCTCATTCTGGAAAATATGCTTGCTCACAGCTTTGTCAGATTCACTGGCGGCACTGAAGTTTTGAGAGTTAGTGCCAAGGGAGAGGAGGAGAACATGCATGTCATGTTTTCTTCATATTTCATTCCCTAAATCTGATGTAATAAAGTTCATTAGGAGCAATCATTCTAATCGTACTTTTAATTGATATAAGTGTGTTTTAAAATTTTTTTATTATATGTGATATTAACACTACTACAAAGGGGTGGATGCAAGGCACATATTTAAGGCGTTTGATGGGGGCGCGTTTTTTTACGCCTTGATTGACAGTAGCGAGTTCGCTACCTCTTCAAGCTAGCAAAAAAAAATTACATTCAAGACGGAAAGAGGCAGTTAAAGGCGGAACTGGGATTTGACGTTAAAAGATACTTGACCAAGGCGGAAAAAATGTATCCGCCTTAAATTGAATTGGTTGTTGCGATCTCGTAACCTTTGTAGTAATATAAACGTGTCTGTAGCGATTTCGTAGCTTAGCTCGGTAGTCGTAGGTTTGTTCGTTGCGATATCGTAAGCTTTGCTAAACCCTAATTTTAGCAGGCGAGGATATGGGAGATGTCGTAACTGGGACGGTAGTATATTGCGTTTGCTGTTACGGTATCGCTTCTTAAAAGGTCAAATTTGTCATTGCTCAATGTACAGTGCATGTGAGGGTGATTGAAATGTTACGAGGTCGCTGGCTACTCAAATGTGTGAGCGAGGTCGTAGCGAGTTCGCAACAGACTCTGTATGGGTCACAGATTTAAGTTGAACTGGCCGTTCTAACTCCAAAAACAAAAACTTTAAAAGGGTCTAAACAGGTGGGTATTGAAGGGTGATCAGTTGAAGTGTTCTCGGAGGTCTCATTGTTCCCGTGTTGGTGTAGGTAAGGTTTAACTTGCGTAATGTACTGGCTTGTCTATTGATTTTGGTTGATTTTATCCATAATATTTTCTAGCATTTTGGTTTATTTTGGTTTTTTTGTTAATGCAGTGTGTAGTTTATCTGTTGATCATCTAAAGTCAGTGGGTTAGTAGTATTGTGTAACTGTTTGTCTGATTTGTGAATTATGGACCGCGAACGAATAATGAAGGAGAATGCTCGATTATCGAAGGAGTACTTAGATTTGGTTGAACAGTTCTTAGATGTTGGGTTGCGACATTGTAGACAGAACAGCATAGGAGGGGTTAGATGTCCATGCAACAAGTGTAGAAACAACTCCATATTTGAAGATATTGCTGTCGTGCGTGAACATTTAATCTGTAAAGGTTTTGACAAATCCTACACAGAATGGGTTTGGCATGGGGAAGGCCATTATGGAAGTGACCAGGTGGAGATGGAGGAGGGAAGCGCCGAGGAAATCCTGCAGTATAATGAACAGCTTTCAGACATGTGCGACGATGTTGTTATGGAGTTTGTTGGGAAGAAAAGTATGCTGGAGGCAATGTATGACGATAAAAAGACAAGCTTATATGTTGGGGCTAAGCATTCTAGACTGGGAGCAACATTGTTGTTAATGAACCTAAAGGCAAGGCATGGTCTTTCTGATAAAGGAATGACGGAATTGTTAGAGTTGGTTAAAGAGTTACTTCCTCAGGACAACTTATGTCCTGACAGGGTTTATGCTGCGCGGAAGATATTGTGTCCTATGGGCATGGAGTTTACCAAGATTCACGCATGCCCGAATGATTGTATGTTGTATAGGGGGATTGTTGATTCCTTGAGGGATGATTGCAAGGTATGCAGTGAGTCTAGATGGAAAAAGAAGGAGGGAAAGGTCGAAGTATGTGGAGAAACAGTGACAACATCGACAAAGCAAGGTCCTGCTAAGGTGATGTGGTACATGCCCTTGAAACCGAGATTGACGCGTTTGTATGCCAATCCAGTTGATGCAAAATTGTTAACATGGTATGCCGATAGGGTTCGAGAGGAAGATGATGATATTATATCTCACGCTTCTGATGGTGATCAGTGGAAAAAGATGGATGCTATGTACCCAGAATTTGCTGACGAACCTAGACACGTGCGCTTAGGACTATCTACTGACGGAATGAACCCTTTCGGGAACATGTCCAGCACTCACAGTTCATGGCCAGTGATGCTTGTTATTTATAATCTACCTTCATGGTTGATGATGAAACGAAAGTATGTGCTTTTGAACACTATGATCTCGGGGCGTAGGCAACCTGGCAATGACATTGATGTATATCTAGCACCTCTTGTTGAGGAGTTGGAATCCTTGTTTAAGCATGGGATTCATATTCCTGACGGAAGTCGAGGGGACGCGACATTCCAACTTAAAGCCATGTTGATGTGGAGCATCAATGATTTCCCTGCTTTGGGTAACCTTGGAGGGTGTTCTGTGAAAGGGCATTTTGCATGTCCCGTTTGTGAGAGCCATACTAGTCATTGTCAATTAAAGCACGGTGGTAAGCCTGTTTATCTAGGTCATAGACGATTTCTACCTAGAAGCCATCCGTTGAGGAGTGCAAAGAAGTGGTTTAACGGTCAGGAAGAGCATGGTTTTGCCCCAGTCCCACTATCAGGTACTGAAATATTGGAAAAGGTAGCGGGCATGGAGTTTGTGTTGGGAAAGGGAAAAAAGAAAAGCGCTCAAACTACGATTTGGAAGAAATGTTCGATTTTTTTCAAGCTCGATTATTGGGAGCACTTGGATGTGCGCCACTGTCTAGATGTCATGCACATAGAGAAGAATGTATGCGAAGCTTTGGTTGGGACGCTATTGAATACACCGGGCAAGAGTAAGGATGGATTGAAAAGTAGAAAGGATTTAGTGAATCTTGGCATAAGGACGTCACTTGCTCCCGTTCAAGAAGAAGCAGGTACGACATACTTACCACCTGCTTGTTATTCCTTGTCATCTGAGGAGAAGGAGAGTTTTTGTAGAACTCTAAAATCAGTAAAGGTGCCTTCTAAATATGGTTCGAACATTAGTAGTTGTGTATCTACCGCCGAGTTGAAATTAGTGGGAATGAAGTTGCACGATTGCCACAACCTGATGTAGGATTTGAATGTCATTGCTCTGAGAGGTTGCTTGCCTTCTCACGTTGGAGACGCAGTTGCAAGGCTTTGTTATTTTTTTAAACAAATATGCCGCAAGAGAGTAAGCCGTCGTAAGTTGGATGAATTCCAGGATATGGTAGTTGAAGTACTGTGCAGGCTAGAGATGTATTTTCCCCCTTCATTTTTTGACATAATGATTCATTTGATAGTTCATTTGGTGCGGGAGGTGAAGCTGTGTGGACCGGTGTACTTGAGATGGATGTACCCATTTGAGAGGTACATGAGCATTTTCAAGCATTTTGTTAAGAATCGTTATCGACCGGATGCCAGCATAGTGCAGCGATATGTCGCGGAAGAGGTAATAGAATTCTGTACCAACTATTTACAGGATGTACCTACTATAGGACTGCCAGTCTCCAGACACGATGGTAGATTGGATGGTGTCGGACTACGCCATAAGTCTAAATTTAGTCCTTCTTCCGATGAAATATCTACAGCACATCTGTACATTCTGCGCAACCATCATTCAGTGAGTCCTTATGTTGATGTTCACCTTAATGATATTAGGTCAGCACACCCGAGTTGGTCGGAACCTAGAGTTCTAGAAGCTCATTGCAGAGACTTTACTAGTTGGCTGAAAGTACATGTGCAGAATGGCGGTCAACACTCCGACGTTGTAAAATGGGTTGCCAAGAGACCCCTAGGCACAGTTACGTCGTTTAGCGGGTATGACATTAATGGATACACGTTTGGTACTAAGTGGAGTGATGATAGGTCTGCAACCCAAAATAGTGGGGTATCAGTACCTGGAGAGGGTGATAATGGTTTTTTTGGTACCATTACTGATATATGGGAAATGGACTTTGTTCATGTCCGAATCGCATTGTTTAAATGTGAATGGGTAGATCAAGGTGAAGGGGTGCGCACAGAGGATTTAGGCATGACTCTAGTTAATAGAGGAATTCTCGGGTCTAGGGATGATCCATTCATCATGGCGGCTCAAGCTCATCAGGTATTCTATGTGGAAGATCCAACTGATGCTCGATGGGAGAGTTGATGGTAAGAAAACATTCATCTATGGTGACGGCTTGTTCGACGATGACTCCACTGTTTCTACCGACACCATTCCGCCCTCGGTGTACGAAACTCTGGAGGAGAATGATGACATTGTTTGCGCGTCGGTGTGCAGAATGGATCATGAGGAAGGCATGTGGATTAATCCTGCCGGGAAAACTACAAAGAGGAAGGGGAGGCAATCAAAGAAGAAGAAGAGTAAAAAGAGTAAAAAACAAAAGTAGCTATTTAAATATGTATTTCATGGTTCATGTAGTTAAATTTTGATTTAATTAATGTTAGTACACTAAATCTTCTAATTCTTAAAAACATTTGTACACTGCTGTAGACGTGGCGATACCGTAACGAAACACGCTAGAAACCGATGCATGTTAACTTGTTGCGTTGCGAGTTCGCAACATTGGCGAACAGGTTACGCTTTCGCAACAGAAAGCTGAAATTCGCAGATAAGTTTCTGTCTCTTGAGTCTGACAGGTTACGATCTCGCTTTATGGGATCAAATTTGTATAAATTTGATTACCTAGCAACTAGCGAATTCGCTAGTATCTCGCCAGGTGAGTAACTTGATACCGGCGAGATCGCTAGTATAAAGCCACATACCAAAAATTTAGATTTGACTCCTTAGTAAAGTGGTGTTATAAATTGAAAATTTAGCCACACTAAATAAATAATGGAAGTTTAAATAATCAAATATACATAATAAAATAGATGACATTCAAATTAAAATATTCTTTGCAATGTTGTTAGAGAAACTGATAAAAACAAATTGAAAATGAAATTGTTTGGATTTGAGTACAAGTACTAGCCAACATTAACGAATGCAAATCTAATCATCATTGCTAGGATGTGGTGTCTGTGATGGTGCTGGTGGATCCCCCTTCGATTTTTTCCTCGCACTAGCCCTTTCAATGCCACGTATCACCTTCTCCGTTAACCAGTTTTCGTGATTGATTTTGGCCACTTTATCCCTGAAAAGGTCGATTGTCTCTTCTACACCCTTGTATTATGCCTCTGAGGGTACACCTGTTCATGTAAGTGAAACAAAAAAAGGGTGAGTATAGCAAATAAATTGTATAAAACAGAAAATAAACTGTAGGGGTTTAGTTTGGCTAACCTTCGACGTTCTCTCTGACTTCTTCAGGATTAAACTGTAGCGGTTTCTTGGGTCCATCCGCTACTTTCTGCCACACACCATCAATCAACTCAAACTTACCTTTCCTCTCAAAATATGACATCGTATAGAAGCAACACTCCTGGGCTATTGGAGATAATTTTATCTTGGGATGCACTGAGGTAAGAAACATGGTTATGAAATCACCGTAAGGGAGCTTCTTGACTGTCCTATTATTTTCGACCACACTTTGTCTAATGTGCTCGAAAATGACATGGCCCGGGTTCAACTGTATCTCCTCCATGACGCAGTAAAATATGCTCACAGTAGTATAGTTCATCTCGGTGATCCAACCACCCTTAGGCACGACACTCCTAGCGACCATCTCATAAACATTCCTCTCCTCACCACTAAGTTTATCCAACTTATAAGATCTAGGCACCCCTAAATCGTCAGCATCTCTATCAAAGTACTTCTTAGCATACTCTACAACTTGGGCTCGATCCAAAACCCCACACTCAGGCCATTGTTCTCTAATGTAAAACCCCGGAGGGGGTTGGTTGCTATAGTCCTCATCGTCCTCGTTAACAGCATAGGACACGTTCAATGCCTTGTTAAAAAACTCCTCCCCAATCTCATAGTCCTTCTTATTAACCCTGGTGAACCACCTACCCGTCTCCTTTTCTGCCTCAATGAACTGGTGAAAATTAGCATAGAATTGGCACGTCTCATCCTTATGTGCCGGATAATTCAAACCTAACAAGTCACCCAACTCATGAAATTGAAATATCTTTAACACATTCCCCAAACCTAGTTCTTCTATCTGATCAAAATCAACAACATAACAATCTAGCAATTGACTATGCTCCATGTAATTAGAATAGGCTTGGGATGCATCAAAACATACAAATCTTTGCTTATCATATTTGGTTGAACTTGTTCCCGCCGTCGCCCGTGGCTGAGATCCCGTCGCCCGTGGCTGAGATCCCGTCGCCCGTGGCTGAGATCCCGAAGCCCGACCTTCATCACGTCGGGCACCCTGCACAAACGGATTGGGTCCCAAATTCTTTGTCCTTGCCATTGCTCTTGTCGGATGGGTATGTGAGATTTTGGTTTGTTTATTTTTTCTAAGCTCTGAGATGTTCGATCGATGTTTGAAATCAGAAGATCCCCAAATTTGATATTAAATGTTCGCATCTTGCGATATCGTAACTGCCAAGACAGCTTATATTCAGGTTGGTTACGATATCGTAACTATACACGCAAAAAAGTAAACGACACCGTGTAACATGCTATTTAAGTTTTGTTGTTCTATGTGTCAATCTTTGTTGTTACGAATTCGCAAGGGTAGACAACGTACGCTGCGATATCGCTACAGATTCTCTAACTAGGCTCTGTTGACTGAATACGGATTGTTGCGATGTCTGCAGGACCTCGTAAACATGTGCTAGTTAGTTGCGATATCGCTTGGTGTTCTGTTCATAATAAATCATCATGAAACGTGACAGTGACGATTTCGCTAGGACCACGCACTATACAAAAAGTGAATGATTTTGCTGATACGATATTGTCTCTTAGGATGAATAAATAAAATGTAAGGTACAATATATCAAAACAAGAAAAAATTAATTGTACATGTGCCAAAATGGAAAAAACAAGTTCATTACAATAGAAACAAACTGGTGATACAAAAATACATAGTGAAGAACAAACAACTAATACTAGTAGATCGTTCGTTCACCGAGGACATGAAGCAGTTCCTGATCGCAAGTGCATGCATCACAGGTGATGTCCGCCGGATCAAGAGGTGCCCAAAGATCGTACCTCTCAAACTTATTGAGGGCAGCATGCGGAATGCAGCAGATCGGCCTAGGCCTAACTGCTACTTCTGAGAAGTACCCGAGGTAGTGTCTCCAACCCCAAGCGTATCTCAAACCTCTTTTGACGCGTTGCCGAGCTAGACGGAGGCCTTGTTTGTCGGTTCTCTTCATGGTTGTGATGACATTCATGCCTCTTTGAATGTCACCTTCGCAGATTGCAAATACAGCCAACACATAGGTCGACGGTGTGTGACCTACTGCAGAAGCTTCGGTGAGCCACTGTCGAGCCCACTCGGTCGCTCTTCCGCTCACGTAGCGACGAAGAACCCAGTCAAACTCAGCACGAATCAATACCAGATTTATCATGTCATCTGGTAGGGCGCTGAATAGAGACACATCCATTGGAAGCAGAAGGCAAGGAATATGAGAAGGCAGAAGGGAATGTGGGAATGAAGGGTCTAATGAGGTTCTAAATGGAGAAGGGGTTGATATTTATAGGGTTGAGGTGCTCCATTATTCAAAAATTTGTCATAGTTCCTAGACAAAAAGCAGTCCTTATGGTATTAATGGAAGGAAAATGTAAAGGCATTCTCATCTTTCCATGGACACCCCATGCAAACCCCCAAAATAAATTAATTACTGATGGAATTTCAAAGGTTTTTACTGATGTCACAGGTCAGACAAAGCCCAATACGTACAGCCCAATATACTACCAAAAGCCCTTATCTCGTTGCGATATCGCTAGAGAATCGCCAGCTAGGCTCTGTTGACTGAATACGAGCTGTTGCGATATCGTTAGTACCACGTACCATATAAGCGAGCACGTGACGAGTTCGCTTGTGTTGATTCATCTAATAAACGTGCCACTTACGATACCGGTAGGAACACGCACAATAGCAACAGTAACTGATTTTGCGATGAAGCTAAATATTTATCGAGCGATTTAGCTGAAAAAATAACCGTTACGATGAAAAAGTAAAATATAAGGGACAAGGTTTCAAAACAAGAAAAGATTTTCAATAATTAAATTAATGTGCCAATACGGCAGACATAAACTTATTACAATCCTAACAAATTTTACATAAAAAACAACGGAATAAAATAAGAAAGAAACTACACTACAACATCCAAAGTGGCGGAGGGGTTAGAAGGATGTGAAGCACTTCCTGCTCGCAAGTGCATGCATCACATTCAATGTCCGCTGGATCAACCCTCGTGTAGCGTCGGTACCTGAAGCCGTCATTGAGGTCACCATGTTCCTGGCAGCATCTAGGCCGAGGCACTATTACATTGACGTACCCCATGTAGTGCGCATTGCCCCAGGCGTAAGCCAATTCTAGTTGCACGCGATCCCGAACTTCCTTGAGGCCTTTCTTGTCGGTTCTCTTCATCTCGGTGATGACATCCATGCCTCTTTGAGCATCATGACCTTCGCAGATTGCAAATATAGCCAAGGCATAGGCCGACTCTCTGTGGCCTATTACAGAAGCGTCGGTGAGCCATTGTCGAGCCCAATCGGTCGCTTGGAAGCTCACATACCGACGAAGAACGTGTCTGAACGTAACACGAATCATTATAAGATGAATCATGTCATCTGGGAGGGCGCTGAAAAGTGTCAAATCCATGGGAATAAGATGGCAAAGAATAGGAGAAGATTGAAGGGAATGTGAGAATGAAGGCTCTGATGGGGCTCTAAAGGGAGAAGGGGCTGAGTTTTATAGGGGTGAGGTTCTACATTGGTCAAAAACATGTGATAGTTCCTAGACTGAAATTAGTAATTGCTGTATTAAAAGAAGAAAAATGTAAAGGCAGTCACACCTTTTCATTGACCACATTCACACCCCCTAACAAAATAATTACTGATGGAATTTCAAAGGTTTTTACTGATGGGTCCGTGGACTGTAGCGATATCGCTACTATTCAAGCCTAACAATTGTTTGAAGCTTTTGTTGTTACGAACTCGGTAGAGTATCTCACAACAGGCTCTGTCGACTGAGTACGACTTGTTGCGCGTTCGCTACTATAAGTTACACAGGTAGCGACTTCGTAAGAAAGATCGCCAACATTTGTCCCACATCGGCTGATTAGAAGGTGATTTTTCAGTTTATATACACTTACATTTTACAAGGGTTCGATAAGTCGCCGACCAGCGCAAACTGAACATGAAACACCAAGGCTGAGGCCCAATACTTACATAGGCTATGGCCCAATACTTACACAAGCTAATGCCCAACACTTATACGCCCAATATAGACCCAAACCCAAAAACCATTTTTTGATGGGTTCTTATCATGTAGCGAACTCGCTACGGAAGAATCATTCTAATTAGTAGCGAGTTCTTAACACAAAAAGCCTTTTTTTTAATTGAACTACTAACTAGCACTATCGCAACCCCGTCGCCAACTGGTTTTCTGGGTTATGTGGGTTTGTGGGTCTGCGGATTTGTGGGTTTAGGGTTTAGGGTTTCGGGTTTAACTGTGGTAACGTGTATACTAGCGATATCGCTACTACACAAGCTAATTAGATTGTAACTAAAAAATCAACCTTTTTAATTTTTTATTAGCAATTTTCACATTCTAACATATATATATTTTATATAGATGCAGTACAATACTCTATTTGTTAAATATCCATCATGATATTCACTCAAGTAGAGTACATCTTTGTACATAAGCAGTATGACATAACTCTATGTACAACATCAATAATTCGGTTTAAATTTTTAAACGCAATATCATATTCTTAAATATGTACATTTTATATCTAAACAGTATAATACTCAATTTGGAATATATCGAACATCACATTATGTCAAACAAAGTACATGTTAGTACATCAGCATGCAATGTAATTAAGCGAACTGCGCATATATATATATGTAGTTCATGTGTGAAGCTCTACTATGCTGTTGTCTCTAAAGGTAAGCGATGGATAGCGTTTTCAAGCGTACACATGATGTGTAGAGTTTCTTATTGTCTTACAATTAAAGACTAAGTTTCTTAAAACTCTTTCAAATTATGTAATTGCAGGTTAAGTGACCAAATCCCTATCCCGTTCTACATGAGCATACGACGGAACAAATGAAAATTATTCTTAAAATAGAATGATTAGTGTCTTATACCATCATTTCGTTTAAATCGTTATTTAAAAATGTATGAGTGCATTAAAAAAACAAAGAAAAATCTTAAGTAGGGTTCTAGCGAGCATTAGTAGCGAGCATTAGTAGCGAACTCGCAATACTTTATGTCAGCTTCTCAGTTACGATGTCGCTAGAAGGATAAAGTAGAGCATAAAAGGCAATCACATGAGCACGTAACGACTTCGTAAATAGCCACGTCAGGCGTAACGAGAAAGTTTCGAGTTCGCAACAAGGTAAGCTAGAATAAAGTAAACACGTTATAGAACAGAAAAACCCTACACTTTTGGCATCTTATCCATCACTTCTTACGGGTTTCATCTCCAAAAGTTCAAACTTTTGCACATCTTCTCAAATCTCCTCAACTTTCTTCACATCAAATCTCCATTACCCATCCCATACATGTTGGACACATCAATTGTGTCAAAACAAAGTGGAACTAGCCACTAATTGCATCCAAAAGATTGGTAAGTTTTGCAATAAATTCTCAACCACATTTTTGCCTATAGTTTTTGCAATCAATGTCAATCTTTATTTGTTCTTGTTCAATTTGGTAACATCCTTTGTTATGGGTAGGAGAGGGACAAACAAGGTAGACCATCCCCAACCAAAATAATCAATTCCACCGACACAACTTTGTCATATACCAAAGGTACGATTTTTTTCATTCTTATATGCTAAAAATTTGATTTTCTTGTACATAGTGCCTCCATTTATCATGTTATTACTAAATATCATGTTAGAAGCATGTCCTGAACGAAAATCAAGATTTTCGTTTAAAATTATCCGTAGCTAGCTTAGCCCTAAATTTTAGGATTATCAAAGTACAACTTTGATTTATTAGTATTGTGTTAGTCATTAACTAAATTCAATATACAAAGGAAAGCTTAATGGAGAGCCCTTCAAGTTCCGTTAACTCCGACTCATCAAGTTCCGTTAACTCCGACTCAAGTGGGGGGAATAAATGTTGTTGGCGGTTCAAGTGAGGTTAGAAGACAACGAGAAGTGACTCGCGCATCGAAAGAAGCTCAACTCCTCACACATTGTCGCGAATTAGAGATTAGGATCGATAAAAAAATACTAACACATGTCAAGTTTAATGACATTGGTGTTGCTATTTCACCCGTAGATGATGCCGCGCGATGGTCGAGTTGGTGTGCTAAGACGGGTAGGATACGCACACCATTAGACACAACGGATTGGAGGCTACTAAGCATCGACATCAAAAAGGATATATGGAAGGAATGCAAGGTTAGTGGTACTTGTTATTTTTAATTTGAATTGAAAATTGTGAGTGTGACTATTTTTATGATCACATTTGTAGCGCCCCTTTATTATCGAGGCAACATCCTATGATCAAGTGAAAAAGAAGGCTCTTCAAATCGCATCAAAAGCTCATCGAGAACACAAATATACCCTTGCCAAGGATTATATCAAACCGAAGGGCACGAGGTTTGGGCAAGATCCAAGTACGCGTTACAATCACATTGTAACCCTTACTTGGGAGGCATTCAAGAAACGATGGTTAGAAAATGACGCAAAGGTTAGTTTACTTACTACATCTTGCAATATTAGTTTCATACGAATTAGCCAAATATTTTTGTTTCGGTTAGTGCTTTATTCCTAAAATAACATAGAATTTTGAAAAGGGTTTGGGGGATAGGAAGCGCAAAGCCACTGCTGATAATGTTATGCCTTACACCGGGGGTAGGCCGGGGTACTTGGGTGTGGGAGGAAGACCTCCAAAAAAAAACATGAAACCGAGGTGAAAGAGCTTGTGGATGGGGGCATGGACGCGGAAGAGACGAACAAGCTAGTCATTGCCGAAGACCCTACAACATATAGTAGACAACAATTATTCGTCTTGGGTAGAATTAAAAAAGACGGGACTTACTCAAGTGATGAGGCAAAAAGGGTGGCTAATCGAGTGGTACGCTTTACCTACTACGCCATACCATGTTCCATTTTAGTATCTACAATCACACCATCAAACACAACAAATGATGACGATAATAACTTTTCATTTACTATACTACCTTTTTAGGACGAGGTCGAGCGTGAAGTTGAAGAAGGCTTGTTCATCCCTGTCGGTAAACACGATGTGCTACGTAGGGCACTTGGGAAGGCCTAGCATCCGGGAAGAACTAAGGGAATTGGTGGTTATGTTACTCAAATAGAGGCGTTTGGTATCAAACGTAGTGGGAAAGACCCTAAACCATCCAAACTCCAAATAGCATTGAACCAAGCCAAAAAATCCGACCAAGAGGTCAAGAAATTGAAAACAATGTTGGCCAATATATGTTCTTTTATAAAGTATCCTCTTCCATCCGATTTTTGTGACACCGATCCAATCAATGGACCCTCGTCTAGAGGTTCACATCCTTCCCCACCACAACATGAGGTTGACCAACCTATTTTTGACCAACCTATTGTTGAACCCAACAAGGAAATATGCACACCTTCGGCCCCTATCAAAGAGCAAGTTCACATACAACCATCCGATCCCAAACCAAAGGTACGTTTAATTACTTGCACCTCAATCAAATGAATAATTCTACACAACTCATGATTATTGATATTTTTTAAATATGTCTAATTCTACCTAATTAAACATGCCTTATTTGTATATTAGAACTCCGCTTCTTGCAAGTTGTACGCTGAATGTGGGATGAATTCTCAACCCCGCCACGTTGCAATGGGAAATTCATATCCTGACATGGCACTACATCATGAAGCCAAAGTACCTATTGGTTTCGTTAGGGTTTCTATACTACATGTGTTAGTCGAGGATGCGTTGGTACCGGTCGCGGATCAAGAGTGCACGACAGTGGGTAAAGGTTTGGGCCGTTTTTTTGTGTGGCCCAAATGGTTGGTAGTTGATGTGAATTCTAATTCTATCCCAATTAATAGAAACACACCTTCACCCGTCGTAGACCCGCTAGATTTTCCGGTAGCTAAGAAACCGATGTCGGTGGGAGAAGTTGGATTCATAAAATCACTCCCGGGATTCCTTCGCACGTTTTATGATCTGGTGGGCCACCATAGTCGAGATTCTGTTTACTATTTCTACTCCAATAAACAGGTGTTCGGCGAAGCGAGGGAATTAGTCGTTCCATGGGAAGACTTTGCCCTTTTCTGGCACTATAAAACCCTTCCCGAAACAATCCTTATACTACATCAAATGTAAGCTACTTGATCTCATCTCTTCTATCGTGTTGCAAGTTAAGAATTTTCATGTACTTGTGCACTATTATACGTTCATATCCCATCTATTGTTTATTTAGGTACATGCAATGCCTTGCTCTAAATGCGAAGACTTTCATTGGGTTTTTGCACCCAATATGCTTGCAAGAAATGAATGAAAGTAATCAATCACGACTTGCTTATCTCTCTAAGATCCTTAGTGACAAGACCAAGAAAATTTACATAGGCCCATATCTAGAGGGGTTAGTTTTCTTTGTTACAATTGGATATTTGCACTTCGTAAACATTATAATCTTCGAGACGGGTTCTTACATTTTCATTTCTTAAAATATGTAGCGGCCATTGGAGTTTTGTAGCTATGATACCATCGTTGAAGCGAGTGTATTGGATGGACCCGCTACACTTAGGTCCATCTACAAAATTTGCAGATTTATTAGAGGTTGCTATGCATAGTGCACATGACGACACACTACTTCCCTTCAACCTTATACAGATTCAGGTGACAGTACAAATCCAATGCTCATTTATTTCCACTATGATTTCATTTCAAATCATTTGTTATACTTCTTCACTTTCAGCACCGAAAGCAATTGTCAAATTGGGAGTGCGGTTACTATATGATGTTGTACGCAAGCGAGTGTGTAGCTGGCCTTGTTCAAGATAATCTGGAATTACATCGCGTAAGCATTCTTATAACCTACTTATTGTACCTATTACTATCTACGTTGCATTCAATAGTATTAAAAACACATTTCATATTCTTAGATTATCGAGGAAAATCATGCACCGTACACCAAGAAGGAGTTGGAGGATGGTAGAGATGCATTGGCTAGACACTTGGTCCTTATTAGATCTCGGTACATCTCTAGGCCTCACATTCCCAATAAAAACTAGTTTCTTTTTTTGTCAAATGGATGCATATACTTTTGAGTTCCATTACTTGCATTAGTTTATAAATTGTGGCTTGATAGTGTTTCATGTTCATGTTTTGTGCTTAGATACCATGCATCTTGCAATTGACAGCTTAGACAATTAAAATGAAACCCAATTTTAGTGGAAATGCGTGGAAATGGCTCAAATCCTATAATTTTGTGACACTTACGAATTACCTGCGAGTTCGTAACCTCTCTCGCCCGTAACATTAACATATTTGCGATCATCTTGTACTATCGCTACTTTAATCGCCAGGATTATATTTCTGATCTTAGTTTTTGCGCACTCGCTACCCAATCGCTCGTTCTTTTCTGCCTCTCCAATCTGATCTCTGTCGAGTTCGTAACAATACACGCCAAAACCAGGCGAATGTCTAGCTTACTCGTAACGTCATTTTTTTTCTCGCTCACCCGGTGGTAAAACATCGTCGTTTATTGGTTCTGAGCTTAGTTTTTGCGCCATCGCTACCCAATCGCTCTTTCTTCTCTGCCTCTCCAATCTGATCACTGTCGAGCTCGTAACCATACACGCCAATGCCAGGCGAATGTCTAGCTTACTCGTAATGTCATTTTTTTTTCTCGCTCACCCAGTGCTAAAACGACGTCGTTTAACGTAAGCGAGATTAGTAGCGAATTCGTTACTACACACATAAGCGATATTACTTACGATATCGTTAACTCTCTCGAACCAACAACTTTTATAATATCATTTTCACAATTTTTACATTTTTATGAAAAACAATTGTTCGGTTGCGACTTCGCCGGTGTTGCTAGCGAGTAGCTAGTGGCTGTCGTAACCTGGCTCGTTTTGATTAACCGGAATTGTTTAATTTGGGTTGTAACGAGTTCGCTACCTATAACCGAGCGATTCGCCTCTATTTGTCGTAACCAGTCTCGTCAGCAGATAAATATATGACAAACTAGGAACACTTACGAGATCGTAACTACTATTAGCGATCCGCACGGTGGAAGTTGTAACCAGTCTCGTACACATTCATAACAGTCTAGGCTTTTCAATGTAGCGAACTCGTTAGTATTTCATCTGGCGATCCGTAAGCTGCTGTCGTAACATAACAATCAACCATTTGTTTGGAACTAGCGTTTGCTTGTTACGGTATCGCAACGAGTCAATTCATATCATTCAGACTTTCACGCTAGCGATTTCGTAAGCTTTTAGCAAGGCGTATAAGCTTTCATCCAAGGCGGAAACAAACGCCTTAAACCCAAAAACATCTAAGACGGAAGAGGAACCGCCTTAGATGATTTTTCTCATTCAAGTCACTACCATCACTACTAGAAAAACACGGAGCCGTTTCAGCGGTGTTCGCACACACCGCTGATATAACGTGTAAAATAACAGCTGAAACAACCATTTCAGCGGTTATTTCTATTTTGGGCGCGGAGTCTGACCAAGAATTTAAGTGTTGACTTTCAACTTTCAGCGGTTTTCCCAAATGTCGCTGAAACCGTGAGATATGGCTGAGTCTGCTTTCAGCGTTGCCAAGCATTCCGCTGAACGGGAAGCTGACTGGACGCATTGACCGGAACCTGGTCGTTGAATTTGTGGATGGACCCCGCCATATTTCAGCGCTACGTGAGGGAAACGTTGTAACAAATGCTGATTGGACGAATTGACCAAGTGCTTGCGTTGAATTTCAGGTTGGACCCCACATTATTTCAGCGCTAGATGAGGGTGGCGCTGTAACGAATGCTAACTCGACAATTGGGCTATATTTGCAGTCCAAATAATTGGGTTTTTGTTGGGCCTGTTTCACAAATATATTAAATGGATCCTGATTTATAAAGGCCCAAGTGTTATTTCAGCGGTTTAAATATTACCACCAAACGTTGAAACATTTGATGGCAAAAAAGCCTGCTCCTTGGGCCATATCCAACACTATACGAAATCTCCCATAACCCATATCCAGTACTATACAAGTTCACCCACAGCCCAATTGTGAAATGTGTACACGTGTCATGAAGGAGAAGAGCCACGTCTCTCTTGTTTCAACGCTTGTTTCAAAGCGTTGAAACGTATGAAAATTTGACAAAAAAATCATTTAGTATCAATTTATTACTTTTGAACCAAAATTTTTAATGATTATTATACTTTTAGTATGTATGGGACACTTTTCGTGTAAATTTGCTTTGATATTAACTCATTGAAAGGTACGTGTAATGAAAACCTTAGTATCAAGAACTTGAGAAACAATACTAAGACTACTACTTGGTACTTAAGTATACACTTTGGAGTCATATTTCCACCATAGTTGACCAACTTATTTCCATTGCTAAATGAAATTAAGTAAATTTGAATGTTTTTTAGACATTATTACATAAAGTCCATGAAATAGCATTGATAGACTGTCACGTTGAATAAAAATTTGAAAAAATGTCAAAAACAAACAATTTTTTACTTATATACCTAAAAGTTTTGATAATTTTATTAATTTTATTATGCATATGACACTTTTAATGTATATTTACGGTTCTATTAGTTCAATAAATGATATGTGTAATGAAAACTAGTCATAAAACATCAAATATTGTCATATAAATGTCATAAAACATCAAATATTGTCTTTTAAACTAGTTCTTTTATAACTATGATAATTTTATTATGTATAGTATAGTTTCTTGGCGTGATTAAACGACAAATGAATTTGAAATATTGACTTGGTAGACCAAATTCATATAAAAATTATGCTCTAGGTATACATAGCAACACTTAACTGTTGCTCTAGGTATGTATAACAACAACTAATGGCTGCTCCACGTATGCATAGCACCAACTAACTACTGCTCTTGGTATATAAAATTGAAAAATGTCATAAAATATCAAATTTTGACTTTTAAACTTGAATTTTTTTAATGATTATGGTAATTTATAATGTATAAGACACTTTTAATGTAAATTTTCTTTGGTATTAACTCGATGTTTGGTACGTTTTGGAGAACTTTAGAAGTAAGAACCTAATAAGTACTACTGGATTACAATTTAGTTTAGTATATATACTTTGCAGTCATATTTCACCCATAGTTGTGATCAAATTGTTTCAAATACTAAATGAAATTAAGTATATTTGAGTGTTTCTATGCCATTTTAACATGAAGTCCATGAAATATCACTGATACAAATGTTCAATTGAGTAACAATTTGAAAATATCACAAAACATCAAATGTTTTACTTTTAATAATGATTTTTTTGTGATTATGTTAATTTTATAATGTATAATATAATTTTGATGTGAATCTGCTTTCGTATTGACTTTGATGAAAAGTACGTGTAGTGACAACTTTAGTAGTAAGAATCTGAGAAGCACTACTAAGACTATAACTTGAAGTTAAGTAGATATACTTTGGAGTCATATTTCCATCATGTGGTGATCAATTATTTCAATTTTTAAATGGAATTATGTATATTTGACTGATGTTGAGGTATTATAACAGAAAGTTCATGAAATAACATTGATAAGAATGTTCGAACATTCATTATCAAGTGTAATAGTTACATTTTCTATCTTTCCCTGCTAATATTCCATTTATGATGCACTAAAATAAAGTATTTGTATTAATCATTATTTATAAAGCATATAATGTGCACGATATCATCTTAAAATGACTAAATGTCATAAAACATCAATGCACGTTACGCTTTTATATTGAACCCACTATATTTTCAATGCTATAATTTATATCATTGTTGGAACCAATGATTTGTGTTAAAACTACATTTAATTTTAAATAGTCCATCGTCAAAATTATATAAAAATTTCTGAGTTAATTTGTATTATTAATTTTGCATGTTGCAAAATAGCAACATATAATGGTTGCGGAAATTGAATTTTAATTTAAAACTATAATGATTAACTCGAATCTGAACCGTACATTGGATTCTATGATTTGATCTCAACCAGACATATTTATAGCTATAAATTAAAAAAAGATGAAAACATTATCTCCATCCAAATCCTAAACCGAGATTGCTCCCAATCTCCCAATCTGACGGTGACTTTTCTCGGGTGGCCGAGGAATCACCGCAGAACACATCACCTGCGAGCAACACGGTTCAGCATTGGAGTTTTCTTGATGGCGAGCAACACGGTTCAGCAACACGGTTCGGCGAGATCCCGGCCGGCGGTGTCCAAATCGATGGCCAGACGGCGTCCAAAACAATGGCCAGGCGGTGGCACCGTCTCCTGATGCTTCAGACCCTAGCCGAGCTCTCACCGGAACCCGCTTCTCCGACCTCAAACCGCCGCTCTCCGGCGAGATCTCGAAGCACTTTCCGACTCCGGCTTCGATGTTCTGCACACCAGTTCAGGCCGCCACCATACCCAAGCTCCTCAGCCACAAAGACGTCACCGTCAACGCCGCCACCGGCTCCGTTCAAAGTAGGTGAATTCTCCCTTCATTCTACATGTTTTTCCTACATATATCGTTGTGATTTTCGAAATCTGTACCTTAAGTTTGTTTCTGGGATCATTTGTATTAGAACTGATTTTCCCCCAATTCTTGTATTTTTTGAGGTAATTGCAGCTCCTAGGATCGGTATGTCTGATCTAGACAAACACTGTGTGAATTCTGTGGTTTGCTTCGATTGGCTTCCTTGTATGTTTGATGTTATACTCTTTCTGCGTGTGTTTTTTTTATGAAACAATCATGTGATCTTAAAGATGCAATCTTGCCTGTATGCAGTGTGCTTCTTTTCTGGGTTGAGGAACGGTTACCTTTTCTTTAGTAATAAACTGGTGGATCTGTAAAGGTTGCAACTTTTCTGCGCCTTAAAAAGATAGACTTTAGCTAAAGATCATACAAATGATATTTTACTAGTTTTTATGCAATGCCTGCTAGTTTTTTATGGATGGATATGTGAGTTTAGCATTCTTTTTCTTCGTAAATCTATCACTAGCCCTTTTCCGCTATCTGCATTGTTTAGTATACTGGTTCAAACACTTTCTAGTCTGAATTCTTAAGAGCAAAGCAGGTTTTTTATCATTCTTAAATTTCACAAGATTTGTTACAGTTAATTTTTGATTAACAACTCGAATGCTGTAATAAAGAGCTCATTTGTTTTGCGTTGCTTTTGATTGATCTCGTCCATTTGAATCTTTCTGAGAATGTTTTGGGTGTAAGAATGCAAAGTAGATTGAAATGAAAAAGGTAAAGGAACAAAGAGCAGTTGATTTTATGCTTGCCTGTTTGAACTTGCCTCTGTGTTTATAAATATGTTTTTAAAACCTGTTTTGTTCTGTATGTGGATCTTTGAATGGATTACATCTATCATGTGTTATCTTTATGAGAAGACTGATATGAATGTGATGTGATTATTGCAGGAAAAGAAATGGCAACACCAACAAGAATCGGCCTATGAGAGCACCCTTTCCTTCATTCACACAATGTAAGTATAATGCATATTGTAAATGGATGTGAAAATTCCAAATATTCTTGTTTTCTGTTGAAAGCTTGATTGTTGTATTGCAGTGATGGTGAAACTCGTGTCAGCTGTTATTCTAGAAGTCATGTTCCTCCTACAGAAGTATGGAACTTCAAGAGTGAGTTTCATTCTCTCCAATAATGGTTTATCATAGAACACACTAGGGCTTCAATGTTAGATTTCTTTTAGTTAGTGTATAGGAATTAGTATTATGACGTTGATTGACATTCTTGATTTTTAATATAATTTTGATATTTTATATATTCATTTTTGTAATATTTTATTCAATTTAGAATATTGAGAAATTTGGAAATTCAAATATTTCAATTTTTTTTATTTTTAATATTTAAACGTTTCAGCTGTTTTTATTGATCGCTGAAATGTGATGGGCTTCAATTAGGCCCAATCCAACTCAGCATTGCCACATGACACTGACGGGTCCCAGTGTCGGTAAAGCGCTGATACAACCATTACGTTTTACCGGGAGCATAGACAGCGGTTTTTTGATTTCGAATAACCGCTGAAAGGACACGAAATAACCGCTGAAACGTCCTGTTTTTTCTAGTAGTGCATGGAAGGCATTTGTTTTCTGCCTTAACAAATGAAGGATGAACTGCTTTAGATGGCTTGATATTCTAGTAGTGTAATACTGTTACGACACATGACCAAACAAAATTTTCTGAAATATACAATGTAGTAGCCTGCACATCTCAAATCTATATAGAATAATTTCTAAATGAGAAAATTTAGAAAGACATGCAAAATAATTATCTAGCCAACTTTCGAATTTTATATAGCCGACTCGTCCAATAATGTAAAACTTGACAAATGGACAAGCAAACTCATCCTTTTAGAGCTTCCAAACTCGGTAAACAAAAGTTCCTAGACTGTCCCAAGTCTGACACTGACACTTTCAAACTACGCCACGCCACCCAACACCATCAAACCTAAACTGGTGGTGATACTCATATCGGGTAATATGTTGAATGGAATAAACTCTATGTGATATATACATATACCAAACTCATTAATAGTGATATTTATAGGAAATTAAATTATTATGATCTACTCTCTTTTTTATCAATGACGGAATTGAAGTTTCTGTATCATACGAAATCGGAGATATCACATAATCTTAAAACCAAAAACATATGAGTTAGATTAATGCACATAATTACGTTAATAATTCACATGAAAGACCAATTAAGTTAGTTGTATAATAAATAACACAAAAATATTTAATATATTTATTGTAATCAAATAACATGTTACATTCGCGAACTTTTTTAATCAACCCCTTCCTTATAAAAGTCAGTTTATGTGTGATCATGATATATATTCATACCAGAGCTTTGAAGTGAGGGTGTTCTACCTTTGAACTCACCTTAAAATAAAAGTATGAAACTGATTATTTTGGTTCGCTATTTAAGTCAGTTTTTGAATTCTGATCGCGATTTAAGTGTGCGCGTCATCAGGTAACTTATTAATTTTCGTTGGCTTTGTTGATTGTGCATCAAATTTTGTTTTTTTTTTTGGTTTGATTGGAGTTTCTATTGTAAATCTGAACAATCATATGATTAATACGAGAGGAAATCCAACCGTTTCCAAATCGACTGAAGTTATAATATGAAAGGTGAGCTGGTCAAATTCAAGCATTGTGCAATTTTCAAATTAAATGATTTGATTGCTTTTAATTTCATGTATATATAAAATTTCCAGTTAATTATTTTCACTTTTTACTACCATAAAACCCATAATTCAATAAAGTGCACGAAATTTGCACGAACACAATGTAATAGTCAAGAGGTACAATATGTGACATTAAAATATATCAATTTAATAAATCTTAAATAATATAATTTAAAAATGGTTAAAGAAACAATATTTTATCAGACTCGGTAGGAGTAAGGTGATGGCTATTGATGCTGCCTGCCTGGTCAGTCCGAGTGGTCCCTTGATCCCTGATCCAATAACCTGACCCTGCAAGACAGAGGCCCGGGAGGTACCCGAGGGTAGACCCTCCGGCGTGATGATGAAAGATGGATCCCGGGAGAGAAAAGGAGTAATCACTAGAATAATGAGAAGATACTTACTTGATGATGCCCGCTTGGTCAGTCCGAGTGGTCCCCTGATCCCTGATCCAATAACCTGACCCTGCAAGACAGAGCCCCGGGAGGTACCGAGGGTAGACCCTATGGCGTGATGATGAAAGATGGATCCCGGGAGAGAAAATGGGTAATCACTAGAATAATGAGAAGATACTTACTTGTAATAGTGTTGAGGGGAACTATTTATACAGTAACCAATGCTCTCCATGTGGTCCATGCTCTGGGTGTCTTCTAGTGTGCTTGTCCCTATCCGAGTTGTACGAACCCGGATACTGCCAAGCTATGCTTACCTAATTAGTGGGCCGAGCCCATGCTACTGCCGAGTAGTTGGGCCTGGGCCTAGTATCACCACTAGCCCCCTGGAAGCCGGTTCTTTCGGCCGAGGCTAGGGACTTTCCTGATCCGAGGGCCGAAGGACTGGCTTTCTATATTCCTCCTCAGCCCTACAACGATGGGACGGGCGCGTCCTTCTCGAGGATAATTAATAACTGTCATTATTAGCTTTCTCGCTTCCCCAGCTCATTTAATCATTGCCTTTTCACCTTCTTTTTTCCGTCTTCTATAAATAGGGTCTTCCTTCAATCGCTTTCACTAATCGCTTTCAGATTTCAAAATCTTCCAATTCTCTCTTTTCGAACCTTCATATTCTCTCTCTTCTTCACTACTATGGCGACCAGCACTGCTCAATCCAACGCCCAGCACCAGGATGTGGTCACCTACTCTCTCTAGAGCACTACTGCTCCTTCCGCTTTGAACTCTGTCGGCTCGTCGGCGTCTTACAAGTCGATCTACCTTTGCAGCAACGTGACCCCCTCTGGTCCAAGATCAAGCGCTCCAAGAACCGGGAACAGAGGGAGATAGACACCGCCCGGGCCCCCTCGCTTGAAACCGATATCTGGACCGCAAAATGTCTCAGCGGTATGGGGGTCCCTGTGCCTTTGGACGCCCAGATGGCCGCTGTCTCGGCCGAAGAGTCGGTGATGTCCGTCCGTTGTATCCCCCGGATCCATATCATGTGGGGTTTAAACCTTTCCTTCCCCCGCTGTACTCCCGGTTCCTGGAGTTCTACAATATTTCGCTAGCCCAGATGCATCCGAATGTTATCGCTGTGATGATGGGATTTCTGGTGAGGAGCCTCCGGTGCGGGATTGACCCTGCCTTCAATCTGTGGAGGTCTTTCTTCATGCTCATCAGATGCCCGGGCAAGGAGATGATATACACCGTCCAAGCGCGTCCTGGTGTTCAGGACTTTATCCTCGGCAAGAAGGACTCGACCAAGAACTGGCAGGCGAAGGGTTATGTGAAGGTCAACCCTG
Organism: Sherardia arvensis; assembly: GCA_948330725.1. Taxonomy (NCBI): domain Eukaryota; kingdom Viridiplantae; phylum Streptophyta; class Magnoliopsida; order Gentianales; family Rubiaceae; genus Sherardia; species Sherardia arvensis. Next base: position 10,998,826 of record OX415237.1, read on the forward strand.
GGCGATACAGGGTCCCTGGGTGGAAGGACAAAGTTGTTGTTGAGTCCGGGAGGCCTTCCTTCCCGATACACAACTGGCCAACCACACTACTCTGTCTTCCGAGGCCCTGAACCTGGACCAATATTGGTTGGCCGGCAATTCTCTCTACCTCTTCCCCCGGGCGATATACCCGAATACCGCCTTTTTGGACAGCCGCTGGGTTGTTACCTGGCCAGTTCTAGGTGTGCATCCTCATTCCCTTTTACTTCAGTATCCTTGTTTTTCCTTATCATTCCTTTCCCTATAGCTCCCACCGTGGATAATGATCCTGAGGTCCCGATCCCAAAGAAGAAGGGCAGGAAGGCCGCTACGACTGGGGCCGGGACCGATTCTGAGGCAGGCAAAGGGGACAGGAGGAGAAAGACTGCCCAGAACCAGCAACAGCAGGGGAACCAACAGGATAAGAATATCCTTGACTTGCAGAAGCAGCAGAACCAGCTGGTCGATCCTAACCCAAAGCAGGAGCGTCGGCAGGACAAGAACAAGACTGACGATCCAAACTCGCAGCAGGAGCGTCAGCAGGATAAGAAGAAGACGTGGGAGACCGCTCCTAACTCTCTTCTTACTTCGGGGACTCCCAACCTCGGTCCCATTTTGATTGAAGATGTAACCTCTGAGCCCGAAGTCGTGCAGAAGGATCAGGAGGGGTTTATCGCCGAAATGGTGACTCAGCAGGAGACCATTCGGAATCCTACTAATGCCAACCATCCTTTCAATCCGCTCCAACCTCCTGTCACTTCGACACCAATTCCGGATGCTAATCGTCTGGGGTTGTCGCTCGGCCGTGGCATGCCTATGTGGTCTCCGCCCAGGGATGGGAGATCCCCGACATCCAGATACACCACTATATCTGCCCCTGAGATTCCTCCCCTGCCTCCTTTTTACCCGACCAAGCGGAAGGGAGAGAATTCCGAGCAGGGCGGGAAAAAACTTCGGACCAGCGAGTCCCAGACTCCATCTTCTTCCCGCGCCGGCACCCCTCCTATCTCATCTTCCAACCCGCAGGTACTTTCCAGCTCCAGCTCTGATTTTTCCTCCTCTGTTCTTTTTTTTAAAAAAAAACATTTCTTCCTATAGGTTCGGCTCCTCAGCTCCGAGTTGTCCAATTCGCCTGACTTCCAATCCGCCCTCTCCTCCTTTCTTACTCGTCACTTAAAGGGAAAGGAAGAAGAGTTTCGAGCCGAGAAGGAGGAAGAATTTCGGGCCGAGAAGGAGACCTCGGCTCAGCTTCGGTCGAGGATGAGCGACCTGGAGAATGAGCTGGAGGCGGTTCGAGGAGCCAACTACAAAGAGCGTCTGGAGTTCGCCGAAGCTGTCATCGACAAAGTCCTGGCGAGTCAGACCCTGTCGCTCCGTCTGACCGATCTCAACCTCGCTGCCAGTGCCCATCAATGCCATAACACCTATATGCAAGTCCGGGGTTGGTTTCCTCCCACCATCAGGGCCTCATTCAAAAAGCAGTGGTTCAACCCGAACGCCGAGGACCAGCAGCTGCATATGGTGAACACTCTTCAGAAGGGTGGGATGAAGGGCCTATCTCCCATGTTATGGGAGGCTCTGCGAGAGAACCAGATGTCGACCGAAAAAGTCCGAGGCTGGTCGACTGATGTTGTTAGGCTACCGGGTCCTCTTCCTCCTGCTCCCGTTTCCGGATCAGACTTGCCTGAGGATGAGAACTTTACTCAGTACTGCACCATGTACGGGTACTACTGGGCCTGTTCAATCCAAAGGATTTAGAGGCCGGGACCTCTTCCTCCCCGAAGGTCAGCCCCGAGACCCCTTGGACTGCCGACATGTCCCCTTCTCCTGCTCTAGTCTTTGAAGGTTTCGGGGATGACTTGGATGGTGACAGCAGCGGTGCGGGGATGACCAAGGAAAGGGAGCCCCCCAGCATGTTAGTTAGATTTTCCTTTCTTTTTTTTCTTCCAACTTTTTGTATCCCGTTACCCAGACCTCAATTTCATCAATAATGGACTCCTTTCGTTACACGCCTTCTTTATTGCTCTTACTCTATTTTCCCTTTATAGTTTTTTTTGTAAATTTTCATCCAAACCTGCCTCTGCCCTATTCATGAGCTACCCCGGGTCCTCGACCCCCCGGCTCCTTCCCCGGTACGAGCTAGGAACAGTTGCCCTAGCCTGACTGATCTTTTTTCCGATGGAGGATTCGGTCCTCTCATTTCTAAGTTTCCTGATGCCGATTTCCTGATCACCTGCCTGCTCCAAATCTAGGAAGACTTTGGATCCCTGCCCAAGTGCTATAGGCTTGCTTTTGAGAGCATTGATCAGGTCCTCGAGTTCGACCAAGTCCTGTCTGAGCAGGAGGCTCAACACCACAACTTCCAGGTCCGGATCCAGAAAGAGTTGGATGAGGTGTGGCACGATCTTCGGCTGTATTATAACAAGTGCATGCGAATGCAAAATCAAACAGAGCTCCGAAAACATGCTACCGCACTTGAAGTAGAAAATGAGAAACTGACAACTAGGAACCGGACCCTGCAGCAACAACTGGTACTGGTTCATCTCTCTTACCATCTGCTGGGACTGCGCCAGAAGCCGGTCAACATTCCCCTGTCAACATTCCCCTGCTGACCGATGTTCCCCGAGCGGTTGATGACCTCATCGCCTGGATGGAAAGTTCTGAGATGACGTCCGGCGTCTAGGCCGCAGCCTATCAGGCGGTTGTGGACTGGGGAAGAACATTCTAAATTGGATCGTGGTTCCCCCCTCCATATCCCAAATACCTCCGCTGGAAGACATCGATCTGGCCTACGAGCGTTACGAACATGCTCCTGAGCTTCTGGACCTTGAAGCTTCTGAACATCGCCTAGCCAGACTTCGGGCGGTTGCTGCCAGGTTCCGTGCCCAGTTCCCTACTCAGGAGGGTACAACCACTGGTCAAAGACCTGGCCCCTCCTCTGCTGCTGGTTTACGCTCGGCTCGCAATGACCGAAAGGGGAAGCAGAAAGCCGCTGAAACCGGGAGTAATTCGGCCAGGCAACGAACAAGGCAACCTCTAGTCCGAATAGGTGATCCAGGTGCTTCGAGCAGGGTTCCTGTCCTTTCACCAGAAACGGCAGTTGAGCCAGAGTGTGACCCAAGCGACAACCCGGACATACCTCGGGATCAGGACGAGGAACAACACATGTTAGAGCAGGCTGTCCGAAGGAGCAAGCATGAGACCAGGGAAATCCCTCCCGGCGAAACCTCTACTTCAGGGGCCCCTAAATAGAATAGAGCTTCCTGCTATGTAACACATTTCGTTTTGTTCGAGATTAAGCTATGTATAATAATTTTCATTTTATAACAACTATCTTTCAATTTCAAACTCATAATACACGTATTCATTCATTTCATTAAAATCGTCCAAAAGGCCTGCCCCTATTACAAAAATTCCCTAGGCGTCCAGCACCAGAGGGTCCTTCTACCTGCCCCTCGGTCATCCGACCTTGGGGCTTTTCTCCCGGGCACCCGACGCCCGGGGCATCTCCTACCTAGGCATCTAGTGCCAAAGACTATCCTACCTAGGCATATAGTACCAGAGGCTATTCTATCTAGGCATCTAGTACCAGAGACTAACCATAGAACCGTCTGAGATTTGCTATGTTCTACCTTCGGGGGACTCCCTTCCCCATCGAATCTTCTAGCACATAACTCCCGCCCGGGTGGGCTTCTATCACCCGGTAAGGACCTTCCCAGTTGGGTGCTAGCTTACCCTCCTGCTCCAGGCGACTCTTGTCGTTTCGCCTCATCACCCTGTCTCCTACCTTGAATTGCTCCTTCCTCACCCTCCTGTCGTTATATTTCTTCACATTTTCCTTGACTTTAGCCTCATGCAGGGCCGCCTTCTCCCTCTTTTCCTCCAGCAAATCTAGATTTGTTCTGCATTCTTCCTCATTCTTGTCCTCGGCCACCGGCTCGGCCGTCCGGAGACTGGGAACGCCGATCTCAGCCGGAATTACTGCCTCCGATCCATATGTCAAACTGCAAGGGAACTCCCCGGTCGCCGAGCTTCCTGTAGTCCGATGAGCCCATAGAACGCTCTGGAGCTCGTGTACCCAGTTTCCTTTCGTCCCCTGGAGCCGGGTCTTAATCTCACTCACGATCGTCCGATTGGTTACTTCCACCTGCCCGTTGGCCTGCGGATGATATACCGACGTGAGCTTTTGGATTATCCCATACTTCGCGCACTAGGAGTTGAAAGGATCGTTTTCGAACTGCGCCCCATTGTCAGTTACTATAGCCCTTGGCACCCCAAACCGGCAGACTATGTTCCTCCAACAGAACTTCACGCAGGTAGCCCCCCGGATGTTATTTAAGGGTTCGGCTTCAACCCACTTTGTAAAGTAGTCAATAACCACGATCAGGTACTTCAAGCTGCCAGGGTCCGACCAGGTCCAGTCCCCATCTGCTAAAGGGCCAGGCACCCGTGATCCTCATCATCTCCTCTTTGGGTATGTGCACAAGTGGCGCGAACTTTTGGCACTGAAGGCACGAGCGAACCCTGTCCTGCGAATCTTCAAACATGGTGGGCCAGTAGTACCCCATCCTTAGGATTTTTCTGGCCACTGTTCTTGCTCCCTGGTGACTGCCATTCAGACCTTCATGTACTTCCCTGACTAAGTACTTGCCCTCCGGCCATTCCACACACTTCAGCAACGGCTGGAGATACCCTCTTTTATACAGGATGCCCTCCTGTAGTGTATACTTCGGCGCTTTGACCCGGATTTTCCTCGCTACCACCTGGTCGGCTTAGACCTCCTGCGTCAGAAGGTACGCCCGGATCGGGATCATCCAGGAGTCTTCCTGCACTGCTTCTACTGTCATGATCTCATCACTCTACTCATAACTTCTCCTCTCCAGCGTCTCCCTTTTGAGAGGTGCCTTCTAACCCGGCCACAATTTTGAGGATGCCAACTTGCTCAAAGCATCGGCCTTTTCATTCTGCTCCCTTCGCACCTGCTCCAGACTGAAGTTGTCGAACTTCCGGATCATGGGTTGGACCAGCTCCAGGTACCTCTTCAAACTTCGCTCCTTTGCTTCATATTCCCCCTTTACCTGTTGCACTACAATCTGCGAGTCACTGAAAGCCTGGATTGATCCTATCTTCAATTCCTGGGCAAACTTGAGTCCTGCCACTAACGCCTCGACTCTGCCTCGTTGTTTGTGGTTTTGAAGTCAAAATGCAACTTATAGTGATAATCCTCTCCCTCTGGAGATGTCAGCAACACTCCAGCACCACTGCCTCCTGCATGGGCTAATCCGTCCACATGCAATGTCCACTTCGGGTTCGGGGGATCCTCGGCCAGCACGTTGATGAGCCCTAAATATACTCTTCTTTTGATGACATTTGAGATCTAATTTGGGTAGCATTTGGTGCAAATTAAGGAGCTTTAAAGCTAAACTTGTGAAAGTTACATTTTGAATAACAAGTGATGCACTAATGTTTTGAAACTTGATTTTGGAAATGTTTGCAAAGGAATTAGATCACATGGGTCATACCATTGGATTCCTCTCATCAAGAGTTTCGAAATGGACTATTAGAAGATGCAAATCGGATCTACGGTTAAAGTGCGCGGCCCTTCACAAAAGTGCGCGAAGTGCTGCGCGGCCCGTGCACTGCATTCTATAAATATCCCTTATCCCCTCCAAGAGCAAAAACGGCCACACACCATGTAGAGCCCCTAGTTCTTCATCTTTCTTTACCTTTTCTTCCATTCCTTTCCATTAGATTAGTAGTTTGATTCCATGTATTGTAGTATAGTTTAGTTTGATCCTTGGTAGCATTTGAATTCATTCCCTTGAAACTTTGAGGGCCTTGTATGCTTAAACTTGAGGTTTGGATTATCATTTGATGAACTTGAATTCTTGTGCATGAATGTTGTTCAATCTTGCTTAATTTGTTATGGGCTTTGTGTTTTATATCAATTGCATGCTCCATAGTCATTAATTAGGTTAGCTTGGTTAGAGTAATTTAGTGTGATGATGATGGTGACTTAGCATAATGGTAGTGTAATCTCTAGTTGTTAGATTAATGACTATGGAAGGGGTTGAGTGATGACAAGTTCTTCCCCTTGTTGTGTGATTGTAGTTAAGGAATGCCATGATAAATATGAGTTGTTAGAAGTGGAAATCTTATGAACTTGCATGATTAATCAATTATGTGTTTAGGTAAAGATTGAATGTTATCATTGGTCCCCCTAATATGTGATTGTATACTTGAGTTGAAGATTCCATTTTAACGTATGATCGTTATCAACGAATAGCTAGATTTGTGGGTGGAACGTTATCGTTCACCCCAATATCATTAAGTAGCAAAGTAGGAGTCGAGACATATATGCTATCATCGTCTTGGTTCTTACTAGTTATCAGATGTCTTATTTGTAAACTCTTGCTATTGCGGGTGTGTGAGTAAGTTTGTCTCTCTCTAATCCTAATATCATTGTTGAGTTATCTATGATGTTATCATCTAGGTGAATCAACAATGAGAGCTTTTGAGTGGTGTTATCATTCTCTCTAGCTACATTCGAGAGAATATGATGCTTTCATCCTTGACAAATGGTCTAAACTTCCTTGTAATTGCATTTGCTCGGTGATAAGTCGATAGTTTGAAATTGAAGTCATTTGCCTCCCAAGGCCTCATAATCTTAAAAATCCCCCTTAGCTTAACTATTGTTAGTTTAGTTTCCTTTCGTAGTGTAATCAAAACCAACCTCAAAACCCCCCCTTGTTATACATTGCTTTCTATAATATATATATATATATATATATATGCTTATTTTCTACTTTAAAACACTCTTACAAGTCCCTTCTCCTTGTGGTTCGACCCCTACTTCCCACCATCTACTTTCTAGTAGTTAGATTTGTAGGTGATTTATAAATATTTGATCTCGCGGAGTCCCATTTAACGACGTGGGAAATCGCTTGTCACACGTCCCGGCCAACCATCTCTCTTAAGAAGTCTGCCATCGCCTGGCCCTTAATGGATTTCCTCGGTTGGTAGGTTATCTCATGCTCCCCCAGCTCTATGGCCCACTTCATCAAGTGCCCTGACGCCTCGAGCTTCAACATCACCTGCTTCAGGGGGTGGTTGGTCAGTATCCCGATCGGATGAGCCTGGAAATACGGGCGCAAGCGTTTTGAAGCATAAACCAGCGCCAATACCAGCTGTTCCAGGCTTGTGTACCGGGTCTCTGGGCCTTGCAATGCCCGGCTGACAAAATAGACAGGACACTGCTTCCCGTCCTCCTCCCGGACCAGCACTGCACTCACAGCCGATGCATACGTGGAAAAATACAAAAGCAACTCTTCCCCCTCCTTCGGCTTTGAGAGGGTCGGGAGTCGGCTCAAATGTTCCTTCAGATCTTCGAACGCTCGCTCGCATTCCTCGGTCCACTCAAACTTCTTAGCCTTTCTTAGGATGTTGAAAAAAAGGAGTTGCCTCTCCGCACCTTTTGACAGAAAGCGACTCAAGGCTGCCAGGGAACCCATCAGCTTTTGCACTTCCTTGACATTTCTCGGCGACTGCATCCGGCTTATAGCCTCCACCACCACCGGATACATCCCGTAAGTTCCTGCTACCGGGGGTGGTTGGGCCATGGCATATCCCGTCATCGGTACTTAATTCTGCATCCAAACCGGGCCTTGGATCCCGGGAACCCAGCCCCCCGGGACTCCAGCAGGTTGAGCGTAATATCCTCCGGGTCCCGGGGGGTACCCCTGATATCCCTGATATCCGGCTTGCGACATCCCGTACCCTGGCGCTCCATACCCGGGGTGGCCCCCTCCTTGGCCATACCCAGGCCCTGCACCAGTTTGTTGGTCTGTACTTCCTGCATGCTTTTCCACATCTATAACCACCATTGGAGGACGGGGGTTCTCTTGTCCCGGGACGACAGGAGGTCCCCGGCCGACTACCTCCGCAGCAAGAGGTGGTAAACCGGTTCCCTGAGGGTTTGGACCGGATGAGGGCCCCGTAGAGAGTCCTAGTCCCGGCACCAACGGGGTCGAATGAGGTCCCGACCCTGGTTGGACCGGAGGTACTTGGGCTTCGGTCGTCGGAGGGTTCGACGATCCCTCCCCGGTCGATTGAGTTCCCGGACCCAGTCCTTGCTTTGCCGCCAACCTACGACGGTACTCCTCTTCCTGCGTCGCAACAAACTCCATCCTATCACGCTCATCCTGTGTCATCTCCGTTTCCCTCCTTTCCTACGGTTCTTCCTCTTCCTCCGAGGCTTCCGGGTCCGGGTGCGCCAGAGCCTTTCCTTTGCGTGTTCGGTCCCTCATTTGGCGCAGGGTACATCGGCTGTTTCGGCCCTTCTTCTTCCAGACCGAGTTGATACAGGAGAGGATTAGTGAAAGCGATTGATGGAAGACCCTATTTATAGAAGTCGGAAAAAAGAAGGTGAAAAGGCAATGATTAAATGAGGTGGGGAAGCGAGAAAGCTAATAATGAAAGTTATTAATTATCCTCGAGAAGGGCGCGCCCGTCCCATCGTTGTCGGGCTGAGGAGGAATATAGAAAGCCAGTCCTTACGCCCTCGGATCAGGAAAGTCCCTAGCCTCGGCCGAAAGAACCGGCTTCCGGGGGGCTAGTGGTGATACCAGGCCCAGGCCCAACTACTCGGCAGTAGCATGGACTCGGCCCACTAATTAGGTAAGCATAGCTTGGCAGTATCCGGGTTCATACAACTCGGATAGGGACAAGCACACTAGAAGACACCTAGAGCATGAACCACATGGAGAGCATGGGTTACTGTATAAATAGTGCCCCTCAGCACTATTCCAAATAAGTATCTTCTCATTATTCTAGTGATCACCCCTTTTCTCTCCCGAGATCCATCTTTCATCATCACGCCGGAGGGTCTACTCTCGGGTATCTCCCGGGGCTCTGTCTTGCAGGGTCAGGTTATTGGATCAGGGATCAGGGGACCACTCGCACTGATCAGGCGGGCAGCATCAACTATAAACTATTTAATGAATCTAACAGTGATAGTTCGAACCCCATAGAAAAGCTCAGTGCATGCACTCTCGCACAAAACTGTAGATCTTATTATTAAATATGGGTTTAAACTTTATAACTTGGTTAAAACCTAGTTTTTTGTTCTTCAATATTAAATTATTGTATACAAATTAAGAATTATATCTTTCAGCTCACCATATATAGGATATAAAAGTGTTTATCTTTTATTTAAAATCTATTAAGTAAGGTAGGCAAGTTTTTACACAAGCACGTAACTATACATTTCCATGAAATTAAGAAATATGCATTTGGCCTATTTTATTAGGCCAGAACCTCTTTTCTTTTCCAATTTAGTTGGTGATTTTGTTTAACATAAACATAAGCAAACTAAAGTATTGAATCATTTGGTACTTTAACACCGACCATTAGCGTACAGATCTTTTTCCAAAAAGATTGTGTACGTGAAGTAAGAATATTGTCTCACGTCAGAAAGCTATTGTTAAGTCGAACGGAAGTCACAACATGACGTAGTATCCACACTCCTGAAAAATTTTTTAGCGTTTATACTACATTGATAAATTGAAAAAATAAGATGAATGATGAATTATAAGTGTCAAAATTTTGTCAACACACAAAATAGAGATGTTTTACTACCTTTACCTCAACGACTGGAAAAGGACTCCATTTATTGATGGTTGATGATCACCATACCAACATCCTCGCCCTCTAGTGATTTCATGATTTGGGGTGCCAAATAAATCCCCACCAATGGTGGTTTAAATTATATATATATAAGACAGAGAGTGAGAAGAGCTCGTTTTTGCATACTTGGCACTGAAGCCACCCAACCATACCAACATCCTCGCCCTCTAGTGATTTTATGATTTGGGGTCCCAAATAAATCCCCACCAATGGTGGTTTAAATTGTATATATATAAGACAGAGAGTGAGAAGAGCTCGTTTTTGCATACTTGGCACTGAAGCCACCCAAACAATCCCTCCCAGTTCTATCGAAAGTCTGTCCCCCCTTGATCTAAAATAAATTATCTGTTTTTATGTGGAGAATATTAAATGTCATACTCCCCTTTGATGATGTGTTAGCTCAGTATGGTTTTAACTTGCCATCAAAATATTGTTTTTTTAACCATGTTCACTCACTACAACACTACTTTAATGATTGCTATATATCTACAATGATGTGGAAACAAATGCATATCATGTGTGCTACTTCCTACATAGATAGTGATAATATGTGGGATAGGTTAGCATCAAATTGATCTTTTTCTGGTTTCTTAAAATTGCATACACACTTAAATCACACCGCACCTATTTTTGTATGCTGGCTTTTGTAGAAAGTTAGAGACAGGATGATGTTTGAAAATATCCCACCAAGCCTTGATATTTTGACAAAAAATCTTAAAGATCATATTTATGTATCTATGTTAGCTAAACCTCTTTACGTTTCAAGAGAGGTGGACAATGAGAGGTGGAAAATGAGCTTGCGGCCACTGGATATGTCCCCCCTATTAGAAAGCCCTCAAAACCGCTAATTTCTACAGTTTTCTGGCAGAAATCTTTGCAGGGAATAAAGCTCAACGTTGATGCTTCTTGGAAGTCCAACCAAGGTGGCATCTCTATTTTGATCAGGAACATAGCAGTGGATTTTTTGGAGGCCTTAGGTTTTTGCACAGAATCTCCCTCTCCTCTTCATGCAGAAATCATAGCTATAGAAGTTGGGATCAAAAGGGGCATACAACTCAACCAGTCCTTCATGCTGGAGTCTAACTACAAGCTGGCTGTGGAAATGATCGAAGACTCTGAAAGAAGCCACTGGACCTTGTTTAATCAGGTTGATGCCCTATAACAGCTACTGGGACAACACACTATAATTCACATTCTGAGAGAAGCATATCAACCGGTGGATATGCTAACCAGATTCTGTAGAGCATCATACTCAACATACTTTTGCATGGACTGATCTGCCTTCTAACATACAAGGTTTGGTCATCCTTAACGCCAACCATACTCCATCAATCGGACTATCAAACTAAAGTCTGGCCCAGGCAAGAATCCAGCTACAACTCACAATGCTTGGATCACCATCACCAAGTTTATGCCATTGACATAGCTCCTTTGGCACTAAATTTTACTGTTTTTTTTTTGTAAATATCATCTCACTTGACTATAATCAAGACCCTCGGGTTTCAGAGTTGTTGTTCGTCCTAGACGTTGACTAAGATGATCCCCGTATGTAGTATTTGATCTTGAGTTTAGTGAGATGAGGGTGTTTGTTACATCTCTATTTTTTGCCGACTATGCTCGGTCTGTAACCAGACATGGCCAAATTTTAGCATTTTATATGGGCATGGGGTGCCCAATATATCCCCACCCATTTCTGGGTGGGTGATTCTTAAAAAAAAAAAACTCATTTTTGTAGATTTTACTAATTAAAGTGATGAGAGAATTCAAAAATAGGGAGCAGATCTTTATGAAACCTGTAATGGATAACATAAGTATGTAGTTATTTAAAGTATTAATTAATTTTGCGTGCTTATTATTATGAACACATGAACGTTACAAATATGTGCATGCATGTTACGTACGCTTTCGAATTAAAGTTCATCACATGCACGACATATTAATAAATATTCATTTTATTTTAATTATAAAAGTGTAATTGCATGGTACAAATGATAGAAAACGTATTAATAATAGTTGGTGATGAGATTGATTTAAATCATATTCAACTGTGTCATCTATCTAATAATATGTAATCTATTGATCATGATTAATTGACTATAATAATAATTCTACATTAATTCTGATATCTCTGTTTTATATAAATGAATGCGCAGGTCCATGGAAAAAGAAGAATCTTTCAAACTGAAGCTGGGAAGTGATTCTGGCTATCTCTTGAGCCCATTTTGACATTTTGGCTGATATAATTAATGTAAGGCCTTCAACAATCCCAGATAGATATCAGATATAATTACCTGGTGCATGTCGCCAGGAGGAAATCTGGGAGTTCTCTGTGTTAGTGTGTTTTCCCTGTATTTCCCCTGTATTTATAGGTTAATGTTAGCTGAATATATTTCAATTTCGAAATATAATTTTCCAATCATAATTTATTACTATGAATCTAATAAAATTTCACATAATATAATATACATCGTTCAGAACTATGAAAATTATTAATCAAAGTAGTTTGTTCGCATCGATACATAGGTATAAACATTATTGTTGTCCGTGCAAAATTCGTGCGATTGCACGAATCCCCCTATTGATTAGGTCTTAATAATTATAATAATATTTAGGTTTAATAAATATATTCCTAGTTTTATATGAAGAATTAGATATCTTTCATCTCATAATTAAGTAGTATATATATATATATACTTTTTTTTTTCTTTTTTGAGGAATAATTAAGTAGTATATTAAATTTTATACTTATAATTTATTAAGAACATATGTGATTACACACAACTACAAAATAGCACAATTCAATTAAAAAAGAAACATGTTTCTAACTTGGCGACAAGAAATGCCAGCATAGAGTCATGTTTGTGCATGACTTCTAATTTTCCAGGTATATTTAATACAGTCATTTTACTAAAAAGTTAAATGACTACAGAATTTAAAATAAATTAATTCATATATGACAGAGTAATATGGTATTTGTGGATTTCCAACCCTAACATAAAAGATATTATATGTGATATTGATACCGTTACACTATACACAAGCAAACAATATTTTCTGAAACATACAATTAAAATTAAAAGATTGTTTGAATGAGTAATGTAGTAGTCTGCACATCTCAAATTTATCTACATAGAATAATTTTTAAAATGAGAAAATTTACCAAGACAGGCAAATTAATTTTCCAGCCAACTTCGAATTTCTACGACTTAATGGAAAAGTAGATAAATAAGCAAGCAACTTCTTTTAAAGGTTCCAAACTCAATTAACAAAAGTTCCCAAATTGACCCTACCCGGATCGAAAATATCTGATTGCTCCTCTAAGCAGACGTAGTCTGACAGTTTCAAATTACGCCATCACACACATAAAGTGGTGGTGATATTTATATTGGGTAAATTGTTGAATGAAATAAAATATATGTATTATATATATACCAAACCAATTAATAATGATATTTATAGGAAATTAAATTATTTGATCTATTCTTTTTTGTTTTTACAATGACAGAATTGAAGTTTATGTATCATACGAGAAAGGAAATAGCATATAATATCAAAACCAAAAACAGATGAAATGAGTTCGATTAATGTACATAAGTACAATAATTCACATATAATACCAATTAAATTGGTTGTATAATAAATAGCACATGAAATTTCTATATATTAAAGCTCATCCCAAACCTTTTCATCTTGCTTGGCTCAATAAAGGTATTGATGATGTTATTGTTTCTAAAAGTGTGCCGGAGAGTTTTGAATTGGCTCAATTCGGTGTTCTGATACTTGGTTGTCCATAATAATATGATCATGAGCTTATGCATGGTCATCCCAATATGCATTCTTTTTTGTTTGGTGGAAAGTGGATTATTTTGTTGTCGGATAAACCTCATGTGAGTGGCGCTTTGAGTCTATGCCGTGGATTTCTTGCTCAAAAGTGTGGTGTCCAATTATACAGTCTTGACTGTTACCAACACTTTAAGTTGATTCAGGAATTGCATTATAAGGGTTATGTTGAGCGTGGTGATACTTTTCAGTTGCTTTCAGGGTCATATGTTTGACCTTCTATGCATAGGGAGGCATCTACATCAGGGTCAGTTGCAGCTTATTGCTAGCAGTCAGTAATATAATGTCCATGGTGATTCAAATCTTCCTGTTGTGGAGTTCAAGGTTGGTGATTTTGTTTGGGTTATTCTTATCATGGATTATTTTTCTTCTCATACTTATATTCAGCTTGCTGCCAAGAAGATTAAACCTATGGAGATATGGAGATCAAGTATGGCATATGTGGTTGTTGAGCCACCTTCATACTTGTGTTTTGTTGAATGTTTTGTTTCTTGTGTTGGAGATTCTTCTCTTTGTGACAGCACGACTTTGGATTCGAGGATGAATCTTTTCTGTCCTGGAGGGAATGATGTGGTATGAATTTTACCAGCAGAAGTTGGAGCAGCCGAAGAGGTTTTGCAGATTCTTATATTTGTTGTTACAATATCGGAATTCAACAAACAAATAGTGTTTTTTATTGGAAATTTCATTCTAATAAGAACTCATGATTATATGAGGGTTGTTGGTTTCTGGGCGAATTCCTTGTTTTAAGGGTCAAAATTGTGTTTTATTATTTTTGGATACTTAAAATAATATTTTAAGTTGGGGAGGGCATTTTTGTTATTTATTTTATTAAGTAGCAACTAGAATTTAGTATATAAAAAGTTTTATGATTATTTTGTAAGAAGCCTTTGATGTTGAATGAAATTGAGAGGTTTTCCTCCATATCTATCAATTTTTTGATAGTTCGATGAATTCAACGAGGATTTGATATATAGTTCGTTATTTATCCTACGCACGCTGCATCAACATGTTACTTTCATGAACATTTTTTATTCCTATATATGTGTATATGCATATATCCATCCCAGAATACTGTGAGCATGTGGATTCAGATGATATTAGATAGTTCTAAATCTTATTACTGTTTTATTATGGTAAAATAACGTCTCGTACATTTAAGTAGATATAAAAAGTCCAAATTTCAAAGCAGATTAGAAAATGATTTATGTTATTTAAGTTTTGGTTTTCATCCTTAATGTAATCAATATAATGCTCAAAGTGCATAAACTCCATTTTCTTATCAGAAAAAGCTTCAAATTCTATTCTCACACATGAAAGCTTCAGACACAACTTGCCTTGATCCTTTTAAAAAATAAATAAAACTAAACATAGTCATAAGACATTGGATGTCTTGTATCTCACTAGACACAACTAAGGAGCCAACCTGCATGTAAGTATCGCCACTGCCTTAGCTGATTTCGTGAAAAGTTGAACTGTTTTCGCACCTTGTTGAAGATAAAACTCCAAACAATGCAGAATTGCCAGAACTTCCGCTTGAAGGGGAGAAGATGCAAGACAAATCGCATAAGAAACGACCTTATCATTACTAAAGGGCTTCCTAAATACTCATGCCCCCGCCGAAACTTGTTTAATTGCATGAAAAGATGCATCCGTGACCACCATAATACAACCCGATGGAGGAATTATGACCGTGACGTCATAAATCTCTCCAGAATGATCCCTTTTTACCATGTTTCAATTGCTTGCCTCCAGAATATCATTGATACCATCAACACCTTTAAACTTGTTAATTTGGACTGCCACATATTTGCAACCTGGTTGATCCTAATTGGATTTGTCAATACCTTGGCTTCTTGCCCTCTCCAGATGATGTCATTTCTGTAATTCCAAATGAACCATATTATCCAGATAGAGAGAATTATCCTCTTCACTTGGAGCTTCTAAAATCCAGCTGGCCAATCATTCTCTAAATGAAGCCATTCATGTAAAGCCGAATCCAAGCCTGCAAGTTCTCTATGCTCTAAAAATGATCTCACAACTTGAAAATAGATGATCAAGAGATTCCACTTTTGAGGAGCAAATAACACATAAAGGATTAGTAGCACAATTACGCTTCAATCAAGCTTGCATTATTGGAACCACGTTTTGAAGAATCCTCTAGATTAGAAAAGTGAACCGTGCTGGAATTTTGAGCTCTCATAAAACATTACACAATTTGTGATTAGAGAAGGTCGCCGCTGATGAGGACTGTGGAGCCATAGACATGACTTAACACTCTCTTGATTGCCTGATCTGGCTGAATAGACTCCAGACGAAGTTCCAGTCCATAAAATACCATCTAGAATGCTGCATCCGTGTATTGAGGAATCCTCATTCGCAAAATCCGGGATGATATTTCCGGTGGAAAAATAGTCTGAACAAGAGTATGTCTGCATTGTCTGTTTTCATCTTGAAGATGAGACACTCTCATTGAGGAGTGTTGTGCCCAAGAATTTGAATTTTGAAGTGGATTTTCCGTGCCTGGGATCCAATCTTGATGTATCTTGACACCATTTCCATTTATGATCTGCCACTTCAGTTTAGACTTCAATAACTGTGCTCCCTAATGGATTGACCGCCAGCCCCAAGATGCATCAGACTTCACTTTAGGTTCCAGAAGATTTTCCAACCCATATTTAGGAAGAAAAAGTGAACTCAACAACAAATTTGGATCATTAAACAATTTCCAAACTAATTTTGCAAGCAAAGAGTGATTCATCTGATACGAAGATTTCAAACCAAGCCACCATTGTGTTATGATCTGCATCAACCATTCCAACTTTTTCAATGGATACGGGCTTTCTCTTTGTCTCCACTCCAAATAAAATTCCTCACTACAGAGTCTAGTTTATTATAAGATGATTTTGGCAGCTTGTAGATTGACATGACATAATTAGCCACCTTCTGTAGAGATGATTCAGCAAGGACCACCCTTCCATTTATAGAACTAACATCCGACTTCCATTTACCTATCTTCCTCTTGAGCCTTGTGATGAGGTTACCAAACATCTGACGTTTACATCTAGGTGGCAAAATGTTCATTCTCAGGTATCTATCAGGTAGCCTCATTCTGTGAATATTAAGCGAGAACAAGGCCCACTATTTCCATCCCTGATCAGTATTGGGGCTGAAGAAAAAAAAGGATTTTTCAAAGCTAATCCTTTGTCCTGAGAACTTAGCATATGTGTCGATCTCCATTTGTTGAGAGCTTCCAATTAGAGTGTTCTTATAATAAGTGTATGGAATTGGCTTCCGGGCATGAAAAATTTCAAGAAACTTCCATCATCACCAGTTATTGAAAAGAGCACCATCGTTTGTCCAATTAGTATTTCAAAAATGGCACATCAATAAGGTCAAATAAATTGTGAAAATTGAAAATAAATTAAAGTATTGAAGGTGAGCTAGTCAACTTCAAGTATTTGTGCAATATCCAACATTTTTTATGAAATGCTTTAAATATGCATAATTTCATATGAATTTAATGTTTTCCTATTGTTTTCATACATTCTACTAACATTTAAAAAATACCTTAAATTCCATGATTTAATCTGGCATGAACTTTTTATACAGTTGATACGGTCTTGTTTTTCCGGTGTAATTCGGGTTACCGGCGAGGTGACATGCTTCTCCTCGTACCTGCATAAAGAGCAACGTGAGCTCAGGCGGGCGGCGTTTAGCCGTCACCCGCTCCGACGCCCAAGTCAGGTTTGGGGTGTTTTAGAGAGAGGAAATCTAAGTGACAGGTTGAGAGAATCTAAGGAAAAAGAGAGGAAGCTCTCCTTCCTTTATACATGTTGGGAGCCTCATCCGGTGTGAGCGTTTCCATGGATTCTGTTGTGTTCCTCCATGCGTATTGCACGTGTTGAGCACAGGGTCTCACGTGTGCGTACTTTGTGTGTGCTGTCAAGTAAGGTGGGGGTTCTCATCTTGTGTGGACTACTTGACCTTGTATAGGCTTTATGGCCCATACCGTATCAAGTCCCCCTAGTCCTGTCCATGGTTCTCATGGTGCAGGACTATAGCCTGTTGTTTGTGGGCATCGTTTTATAAGCGTTTTTTTGCTTTGTTTGGCGTTTTTTGCCATGTTGATGTCATCTCATTTTATCGGCGTTTCTTGCCTCGTTGGCATATTTTGCCTAGTTGATGTCATCTTTATCTTACTAGCGTTTCTTGCCTTATTGGCATTTCTTGCCTCATTGGTGTCAATTCACCTTGTTGGCGCTGTTTGACTTGTTGGTGTCAATTCACCTTGTTTGACTTGTTGGTGCAGCTTCACTTTTTTGGCGTTGCTTGCTTTGTTGGTGATGCTTCACCTTGATGTGAGATGCACCTTGATACTTGGCATATCTCGCCATGGTGAGTTAGTTCACCTTGGGGCGAGATGCACTATTTGGCATTTCTCGTCATGGTGGGTTCTTTCACCTTTGTGCAAGATGTGCTACTTGGCTTTTATTGACACAGTGAGTTCGTTTATCATGGTGCGGTATGCACCATAATCTTGGTTTCACATAACCATGGTGAGTTCATTCACCTTGCTTCTTGGCTTACCTCACCTTGGTGAGTTATTTCATCTTGGTGCGAGATGCACCTTGATACTTGTCTTCTCTTGCCATGATGAGTTTGTTCATCTTATTTTTCGGCTTTTACTCGCTTTGGTGAGTTCGTTCACCTTGGTGCAAGACGCACCTTGATACTTGGCTTCACGTAGCCACGGTGAGTTTGTTCACCTTGTTTTTCGGTTTTTACTCGCCTTGGTGAGTTTGTTCACCTTGGTGCGAGATGCACCTTGATACTTGGCTTCACGTAGCCACGGTGAGTTTGTTCACCTTGTTTTTCGGCTTTTATTCGCCTTGGTGAGTTCGTTCACCTTGGTGCGAGACGCACCTTGATATTTGGCTTCACGTAGCCACGGTGAGTTTGTTTACTTTGTTTTTCGGCCTTTATTCGCCTAGGTGAGCTTGGCCACCTTGGTGCAAGACGCACCTTGATACTTGGCTTCATGTAGCCACGGTGAGTTTGTTCACCTTGTTTTTCGGCTTTTACTCGCTTTGGTGAGTTTGTTCACCTTGGTGCTAGACACACCTTCTTACTTGGCTTCACGTAGCCATGGTGAGTTTGTTCACCTTGGTGCGAGATGCACTACTTGGGTTTTCTCGACACGGTGACTTCGTTTACCATGGTGCGATATGCACCATGATCTTGGCTTCACGTAGCCATGGCGAGTTCGTTCTTCTTGTTTTAGATTTTTCTTCGCCTTGGTGAATAGGTCCGTCAGGAGAAAATGTCGAGCATGGTGAATATCTTCAACATGTTGCTCTTAGCAACCAGGTGAAAGTTGGATTCCTTCTCCATATCATCAGGTTCGTCATGTGCAAGTGTTGAGTATGCTGAATGTCTTCAACATGTAGCTCTCTGCAACCAGTAGCAAGTTGGATTCTTGTTCCAACTTGCCGTTTCTCTTGTTGTTTTGGATGCAAGTTTCTTCATGAAACTATTTTGTATCTTTCTATGACTTAGGCGTTGTAAGCCTGTTTTTGTCATTTTTTCTGGGTTCGTTTTTCTTGAACTCTTTTTTGTTGCTTTTTTTGAGCCTGTCAGCAGCATTATCTCTGTTGTTGCTACTGTTTAGACATAAAAAACAAGAAGAAAGACATCTACCAGATGACTGGTTCGTGTCAGTCATAGTATATTAAACAAGAAGAAAGACAGCTACCAGATGACTGGTTCGTGTCGTGGCATAGTATATTAAACAAGAAGAAAGACAGCTACCAGATGACTTGTCCGTGTCGTGGCATAGTATATTAAACAAGAAGAAAGACAGCTATCAGATGACTGGTTCGTGTCGTGGCATAGTTTATCCAAAAACACTTCTCATTGCATTCATGAACTTGTAAATTCTGGGACAACAAGCATCACCCTCAAGGTCGTCTTGCGTACTCTAGCGAGCAGCCTGACCTCTATTGGGGGTTCTTTCATTCGTTAGGCTTCCCTCAAGATCATCTTGCGAACTCTATTGAGCTTCCTGACCTCTGTTGGGATCCTTTACTGCATCAAAAAGAAAGAAACCAAGGAGAGACAATCATAAGGGGTATGAGTAGGTAAGGCCCGCATGGTGTCTTACGTGTAGTACTTGCGGAGGTTGTTCACGTGCCAAGTTCTTGGCGCAGTTTTTCCATCCACATGCTCCAACACGGTAAGGGGTCTTTCCAGTTGGTATCCAACTTGAGTTGGTCTTCTGCTCTTGAATCTTCATTCTTCCGCAAGGCCAAGTTTCCAACTTGTAAGTTGCATGGGGGCAACTTGTTGTTGTATTCCTGATCTATCCACGACTTGTATGTTGTTTCTTTTAGTGACGCCTTAAACCGCTCATACTCCAGCTCTTCTAGATTCTACCATAGGCTCTCGTTATTCTTGGCTGGAGGTAGCGGGTCGTCAACTTGCAAAGTCGGGATGAACACTTCTGGTGGTGTGATTGCTTCCGTTCCGAAATACAACCTGTAGGGTGACTCCCTTGTACTTGTTCAAGGTGTCACCTTGTAGGACCACAAAACATTGTGAAAACAAGGAAACAACAATAGCACTTCCAACCGTATATGGTTAGTTTAGCCATTTAGAACAATCATGCTCATTTATTTCTACTTTAATGGGTGATAATAATATGTATATACAATACTCTTGATATAGTTATTTCTATTCAACACCCACTTTCACCAAATATTCTAATTTAGTGTTTCATGCAACTTTCTTGTCTTCCTAAGTGACTAGCCTTATGTCACAAAGGTTTTTTGTTTTAAAATTTTTCTTTTCTCTAGTATTGTCATATATTTATTAGTTCTATATGCAATACCCTAAAAAGAAAAAAGAACAAGACCAATTCGAGCCTGCAACTTGTTAGCATGTGTGTGGAATTGTTACTAACCTAGAGAAGTCAAGCGGTTGGTATGCTCGATGCAATATGCACTCGGGGTGTCTCTGAGACTTGTTGATGATACCGACTTGTTAAAGATGCCGACTTTTTGCCGGCCTTCTTCTTATTTACGAATATCAACTGGTCCCCGACTTTTACTCGACGCCGACTTCTACTCGTCGCCGAGTTTCTTCTTGTCGCCGACTTCATCTCCTCGCCTACTTCATCTCGTCGCCGACTTTTTCTTGTCGCCAACTTCTTCTCGTCGCCGACTTCATCTTGTCGCCAACTTCATCTTGTCGCCGACTTCATCTCGTCGCCTTCTTCTTGTCGCCGACTTCTTCTTATCGCCGACTTCTTCTTGCCGCCGACTTCATCTTGCCACCGACTTCATCTTGTCGCCGATTTCATCTCGTCGCCGAATTTCTTCTTGTCGCAGACTTCATCTTGTCGCCGACTTCATCTCGTCGCCGACTTCATCTTGTCGACGACTTCTTCTCGTCGCCGACATCATCTTCTCGCCGACTTCATCTCGTCGCCGACTTCATCTCGTCGCTGACTTTCTTCTTGACTTCATCTTGTCACCGACTTCTTCTCGTCGCCGACTTCTACTCGTCGCCGACTTCTACTCGTCGCCGACTTCTTCTCGTCGCCGACTTCTACTCGTCGCCGACTTCATCTTGTCGCCGACTTTCTTCTTGTCGCCGACTTCATCTCGTCACCGACTTCATCTCGTCGCCGACTTCATCTTGTCGCCGACTTCATCTCGTCGCCGACTTCATCTCGTCGCCGACTTCATCTCGTCGCCGACTTCATCTCGTCGCCGACTTCATCTCGTCGCCGACTTCATCTCGTCGCCGACTTCATCTCGTCGCCGACTTCATCTCGTCGCCGACTTCATCTCGTGGCCGACTTCATCTCGTGGCCGACTTCATCTCGTGGCCGACTTCATCTCGTGGCCGACTTCATCTTGTCGTCCTTTGGCATGTTGACGTCCTTCGACATGTTGACGTCCTCCGACATGTTGACGTCCTTCGACATGTTGACGACCCGCGACATGTTTACTTCCTTCAACATGTTGACGTCCTTCGACATGTCGACGTCCTTCGACATGTTGACGTCCTTCGGCACGTTGACGTCATTCGACAAGTTGAAGACCCTTGAGAAGTTCACGACCTTCGACTTGTTGAAGACCCTCGACTTGTTGAAGACCTTCGACTTGTTGAAGACCCTCGACTTGTTGAAGACCCTCGACTTGTTGAAGACCCTCAACTTGTGAGCTCGTGCAGCGTCATCTTCTGCACCAGAATCTTCTGCACTTTGACACCGGAACCTGCAAATTCCGGCGAGTTCACCTCCAAATCTCGATCTCAGGCTATAGAATGAATCAGCCATCACAATTTAATGGGTTTTGATGCCCATGAGCACGGGAACAAGAAAATTGCCTGCAATTGCATCGAATCGCCAACAAGGGAGCCGAAGAAGCTTGGAATTTCCGGCGAGTTCACCGGATTTTGGATTCCGGTGAGTTCATCGGTCAATTCTTAGTGAAATTTGATGCAAATTTTCCAGGGAGCAAGAAAGTGAGGCCCTTTATCATCGATTCGCCGGCGAGGGAGCTGCAGAAGCTCTGAAATTTCCGACGAACTTTAAACCGCCGATGAACAGTGATGGGTTCTTTAGAAGTGATGATTCGAGGCCAGTGCTGTAGTGGGTTTTGTTGCAGACATTGAGAGGAGCAGGAATCTCCGGTGGGCCGGTGCCGAATCGCCGGAAAACAGCTCCGGCGGCCAACAGTTGACTTTTTGGCCGGAATTTGATCTGCTCAATCGGAGGCTAATTTCAACAGATTTTGATGATTTTTTCGTGGATTCTAGAATTATTGGGGATGATCTTTCAGATCCCCAACTACCCATAACGCGAATCGGAGCGGATGATATAGATCGGAATTTCTCCGGTGTTATGGGATCTTGATCGATGTTCCGGTCACCGGACAAGTTGCGTGAGCAATCGAAATTGCGTCCCCACAGACGGCGCCAATGATACGGTCTTGTTTTTCCGGTGTAATTCGGGTTACCGGCGAGGTGACGTGCTTCTCCTCGTACCTGCACAAAGATCAACGTGAGCTCAGGCGGGCGGCGTTTAGCCGTCGCCCGCTCCGACGCCCAAGTCAGTTTTGGGGTGTTTTAGAGAGAGGAAATCTAAGTGACAGGTTGAGAGAATCTGAGGAAAGAGAGAGGAAACTCTCCTTCCTTTATACCTGTTGGGAGTCTCATCTGGTGTGAGCGTCTCCATGTATTCTGTTGTGTTCCTCCATTCGTATTGCACGTGTTGAGCACGGGGTCTCACGTGTGCGTACTTTGTTTGTGCTGTCAATCAAGGTGGGGTCCTCATCTTGTGTGGACTACTTGACCCTTTATGGGCTTTATGGCCCATACCGTATCAACAGTACTTGAAGATTGCACGAACACAATATAGGTTAAGAGGCACGAAATTTGCACATTAAATTATATTGGGTTTCCTCTTTATTGAGGTTTGGTGACTTGAGCCGAAAGTGTGTTTTCGGGCCAAGTACCTAGGGTTTAGTGAAAGAGACTATATAAGACTATTTCTCTTGTTGTAACCTTATTCATTCTGTTTTCTGGGCATTAGACGATAGGAACATATTGTATTCAGGGTACCTATCTAATGCATTCTGTCTCCTTCCCGTGGATGTAGCCAATCATTGGTGAACCACGCAAATCTCTGTGTTCTTGTTTTTCGCTTTACTTTTATTTGTTGTTTTCTCATATTCTGCACAACAATCCCTGGCCTTTTTAAAAAAATATTCCAAGTGGCAGAGCGATGTTTGTTAGACTGCCCAAACCTTATTAAATATCTATGTGAAAAGGAGACGATAATTGTACAATATCTTCATGAAATGATTCAAAGTGAAGAGTACGGGAAAAATAATGTAGAATACAATGTAATTCCTATCTCTAATGCAGGCAATAGCATATCGAACATTTACATCCTTAAGGGATATAAGAGATTAGTCGCAGTTAATAACGCTTCTGACTAATTCAGGTCTAATTAGCCAACTGCATACTAACTACAGTATGAAAGACAACCCTACATGGCCTCTTGCATGACCTATGGCCCTCCCATAGCCTGTAAGAGACATTTCAGGTTGATTTTACAGAGTCAAAATGTCGTTAAGATGTCTAACTAGTACCAAAGAAATGAATCAAGTGATAGCACCCATCTGTACAGTCTATAAATCTGAATTAGACAGAGGTGCCAGAGAGTGAATATTTAAAATACCTCGACTCTGATTTCTCCTGATGTATGCCAGACACCAACACTTTTGACGACGAACCAGGCTCTCGAACTGATCTGCAAGACAAAGGCCCCGGGTGTCCCGGGGATGGACACTCCGATGCTCAAGTCAGTATATTTGCTTAAGGCGTAAAGTATAAAGTATGAGATTAGATGAGAGGTCTACCAAATATCTTAGGGTATTTATATGGCTACAATCCGTAGATCACCAAGATATGTATTTATGGTATGAATACAAATCTTATGGGAATAGAGGTTGTACTACCATGTATGATAGAAGTGTATTTCGGACATGGTTTTGTTACCATGTTTAAGATAGCTGTATTACCATATTTGAGAAGATCTATATTCCTTGTAGAACATTCATAATATATGCATTCCTTATAAGGATTAGGATTGATGGACATGTGGATCCACCATCCGCGTATCTCGAGCCCATGACCCTTCTCGGACCCTGGTCCGAGTATGAATGAGGTCCGAATACGAACCATGGACTTATCATCTCCTATCCATGATATGGGTCATATCGGAAACCAACAGAGTATAATCAAGCAAAAGAACCGGTTTGCTAAACTAAGACTTGAAAAACAGCAAAACCCTTCCAGTACTCTATCATAAACATGCATTCAAGCACATCGGTCTGCCTTGAAATTTCTTGTATTACTGATTCAATCAACTCATTCCCCTTTCAGTAAGCCCTTCTCAATCTAATAATCACTAGTGCACAAGCATACCTTTCTCGGTACCAAATTCAAGGCATTTTGGCCAAAATTGCGCGCAACCGCCGAGAAGAAGGGTTACGAGTTCGCCTAGGTCCTCTCGCCTAGGGCAGAAAAATTAAAAAAGGCGTTTTCTAGCTAAATAGAAGGCGTTTTTGAAAATGCTTTAAAATGTTGTAGGGCAGGCGATATCGACTCCAAAATAGCTAATAAGTGACCGAGGAAGCGATATCGCCTATGAGACCCGGTAGAGGTTGGAAAAATTGTTCGCCAGTAGTTGTTGGCATCTTGTCTAGTAGCGAGTTCGCTAGTTATGAATGCCTGCAGGCAAAATATAGCTGGTGATATCGCTTCTAGGTAAGCCTACAGGCGGGTCATATTACGAAATCGATTGAGGTTCGTCTGTACAGGCGAATTGGGTAGCGAATTCGTAGGAAAGTTTTTACTGGGTATATAAAAGCATTTTTTTTGCGGGAATAAAAATAAAAGAACAAGATAAGAGGACTCTCTTTGTGGTTTATCTTCAAGATAGCTCACATTTTCATGCCGGGATTTTGCCCATCATTGCAAAGGTATGTGGTTGTGAATTGTTATTGATTGTTTTTGGAATGAGCAAACTTGTTTGTGACATGCGTGTGTGCTTGTTTGAATGGTTTTGTAGAGTTTGTTAGAGTGCTAAATTTGGGGATTTTTTTAGTGATTCTAGCAAAACGGTTGTTGATAGTATCGTGTTAAGCATGGGTCGTAGTGAAATCATGTTGGAGAATAAGCGTCTTTCAAAAGATTATATGGAGTTGATCAAATAATTTATTGGTTTTGGTTGGAGTGATTGTGTAGAAAAGAAAATGGGAGGGCTAAGATGTCCTTGCATAGATTGCCTTAACAACGCGATCTATGAGGATGTAGCGGTAGTGCGAGAACATTTGATTTGTAGAGGTTTTGATCCTACATATACAAAATGGGTTTGGCATGGAGAGGGTGCAAGTCATAATGATGCAGAGTTTAATGTTAGGCTTGACTCAGAAGAATTACGTTATGATGGTTGTCTTGATGAAATGGCGGAAAACGTGGCTATGGATTGGGTAGGAAAGCCGAGCATGTTAGCGGCGATGTTTAATGATAAAGAGACACCATTGTACAAGGTTTGTAAACATTCAGCTCTTGGTTCTACGTTGTTGTTGATGAATTTAAAGGCTCGACATGGAATATCTGACAAGGGGATGACTGAATTGTTAGAGTTGGTGAAAGAGTTGCTACCCACTGATAACTTGTGCCCTGATCGAGTATATGCTGCAAAGAAGATATTATGCTCTATGGGAATGGAGATGCAGAAGATTCATGCATGCCCTAATGATTGTATGTTGTACAAGGGAGATGATACGAAGAGAAATACGTGCCAAGTATGCAATGAGCCTCGGTACAAGTTAAAGGTGGGGACCGTAGAGGTAGGTGGCGAGAGTGTGACACCGTCTAGATGCAAAACGCCGGCTAAAGTAGTTTATTACCTTCCACTGATTCCTCGACTGAAGAGGTTTTTGGCAAATCCTGAGGATGCAAAGTTGCTAACATGGCATGCGGATAGGGCTAGAGAGAACGATGTCATTATTTCACATGCCTCAGATGGAGATCAATGGAAGAAAATGGATGAGGGGTACCCTAAATTTGCTGCTGAGCCCAGGAATGTGAGGTTAGGCTTATCCACTGATGGCATGAATCCCTTTGGTAACATGTCTAGCACCTATAGTTCTTGGCCAGTTATGGTTGTGATATACAATCTGCCATCGTGGTTGATGATGAAACGTAAGTATGTGTTATTGTCAATGATGATATCTGGTCCCAAGCAACCGGGCACCGATATTGACGTGTACCTAGCGCCTTTGATCAAAGATTTGCAGAAGTTATTCGATGTCGGTGTCTGGATACCTGATGGCAGTCGAGGTGATGAGAAGTTTGAACTGAAAGGAATGTTGTTGTGGAGTATAAATGACTTTCCAGCATTAGGTAACTTGGGCGGTTATTCAGTGAAAGGTCACTTTGCATGTCCCATATGTGAGAGCAAGAATAGTTATTGTCAATTGAAACACAGTGGTAAGCCAGTGTATCTCGGGCACAGAAGATTTCTTCCGACCGGACATCGTTGGAGGCGAGCGAAGAATAGGTTCAACGGGAGAGAAGAGCATGATCCCGCCCCAATCCCTTTAACTGGAGAGAAGGTTCTAGAAAAGGTTACTGGGATGGATCATGAATTTGGTAAGGGAAAGAAGAAGAAGGCATCGAATAGTAGTTGGAAGAAGTGTTCGATCTTCTTCAAACTAGATTACTAGAAGCATTTGGACGTACGTCACTATCTCGATGTGATGCATATTGAGAAGAACGTATGTGAAGCACTTGTAGGAACGCTGATGAATACCCCTGGAAAGACAAAGGATGGCCTGAAAGCGCGGAAAGATCTTGTACAACTCGAAATTCGTTCATCTCTTGCCCCCATAGAGGAAGAAGGTAAATCCTATTTACCTGCGGCTTGTTACACCATGTCAACGGAGGAGAAGAAGAGTTACTGTAATGCTCTGAAGTCTGTTAAGGTTCCAACAGGTTACTCTTCGAACATTTGTCGTGAATACTAAAGAATTGAAGCTGGCAGGAATGAAGTTCCACAGCTGTCATAATTTTATGCAAGAGCTTAATATAATTTCTTTAAGAGGATCGTTGCCTCAACACGTGAAGAAAGCAATATCGAAGCTATGTTACTTTTTTAAGTGCATATGTCGTAAGAAAGTGAGCAGGCGGAAGCTGGATGAGTTGCAGGAAATGGTGGTGGAAGTTTTTTGTAGGATGGAGATGTACTTCCCCCCTTCATTATTGGACATCATGATCCATGTGATAGTCCATTTGGTGAGGGAGGTAAAATTTTGTGGCCCCGTTTACTTGAGATGGATGTATCCATTTGAGCGGTACATGGCGATATTTAAGCATTTTGTGAAGAATAGATATAGGCTTGATGCTAGTATTGTTCAGAGGTATGTTGCAGAAGAGGTTATTGAGTTCTGTACTAACTATATGAAAGATGTTGCCATAGTGGGGATACCACAAGCTAGGCACGATGGGAGATTGGAAGGGAACGGTCTTAAGCATCATAGTTTGTTCAGTCCTACCGCGAAAGACATAGACACAGTACATTTGTATATCCTCAGGAACCACGCGTCGGTGACCCCTAATGTTGACGTACACATGGAGGAGATTAGAGTCTCAAATGCATGGCCTGTCGGTGACTCTAGGATCCTAGAGAAGCATTGTGCCGATTTCATTAGGTGGTTGCAAACTCATGTTCTGGCAGGGGACCATCCTGATATTGTCAAGGTGTTATGCAGAAGGCCGCTAGGAACCGTTTCCTCGTTTGGCGGGTACAACATAAACGATTACACTTTTGGTACTAAATATTCGGATGAGAAGTCGACTAACCAGAATAGCGGTGTGGTAGTACCGGGCGAGGCCAACGTTCATGGATGCGATGCATACTACCGGACCATCACCGACATATGGGAGATTGACTTCATTAGTGCCACAATTCCAGTGTTCAAGTGTGAATGGGTGAAGGAAAGTGGCGGGGTGCGGACAGAGGATTACGGCACAACCCTGGTGAATCGCAGTATTCTTGGCTCTGAAGGTGATTCGTTTATCATGGCGTCACAAGCGCACCAAGTGTTTTATGTGAACGATCAACACGATAATAGGTGGGAGGTTGTGGTGAATGGTAAGCAGGCGCTTCTTCACAACGGCAACGATGAGGATTACAACTTTGGTACAGATATCGGGGCCTTCTGGGTTTAGAGCCAAACAAAACCTTAACTGAAGACGAGGCGAGTTTGAAAATGTATTGTTCGCGGAACGATGACACGAAGGACATTTGGATCACCGCCGGTAAGCCAACGAAGCGGAAGAGGAATCAACCTACGAATTTATGACAACTTTGTGCACAACAATCATGTTTGTGTTTTTGTTAATAAGAATGACTGATTAGTCATGTTTGAATTTAAACGACAATTTGAAGCCTTAGCCTAGGCGAATCGAAAAGATGTACCGCTTCTTAAATTTGCCATGAAGAATTGGTGGGAGCGAACTCGCTTGTAGAATCGCCTAAACTAAATCTACGTCGTTTTGTAGCATATTTATATCATATGATCTAGATAACTACCTGGCGATATCTCAACCATATTCGCCTAATAGTGGTGAGTTCGCTTGGAGGTACGCCTCTTACTCTCTGTCCATCAAGTCGAGGCAAGAGGCGAAATCGCATGCTAACTCGCCTGTATTATATTTCTGTAATAAGAGCTATGTTACTTACTGGCGACATCTTAACTAGAAAAGCCTATATGTAGCGAGTTCGCCTAGTGGCAAGCCTGTTGCTCTCTGTACATCTAGTCGACTTAATAGGCGAACTCGCCTTTTCTGATGTCTACAGGCGAACTTGGTTACGGCTTCGCTACCAAGGCGAGTCAAACTCAGTCATCAGTACAAAACATTTGAAATTCCATCAGATTTTTTTTTTTTGGGTTTGCATGGGGTGATCATGAAAACGTGAGTACGCCTTTACCTTTTCCTTCAATTAATACGAAAATTAATTATTTTTGTCTAGGAACACTCACATTTTTTTGACAAATGGAGCATCTGAGCCCTATATATATCAGCCCTTTCTCCCTTCAAAGCCACATCAGAGCCTTCATTTCCACATTCCCTTCTCCCTTCTCCTAGAGTTTGCCTTCTTCTTCCAATGGATTTGTCTAGTTTCAACGCCCTCCCATCAGACATGTTACATGAAATCTTTATACGTGTTTTCTTCAACTCTGTCCTTCGTCGGTATGTGAGCGGTAGAGCGACATGGGCTCGCCAGTGGCTCACCGAAGCTTCTGCAATAGGTCACATAGAGTCGACCTATTTATTGGCTATTTTTGCAATCTGCGAAGGTGATATTCAAAGAGGCGTGAATGTGATCACCACCATGAAGAGAACCGACAAGAAGGGCCTCCGGCGAGCTCGGGAATGCGTCAAAAGAGGTCTATCTTACGCTTGGGGTTGGACACACTACTACAGGTTCATCACAGAGGGAGCAGTCAGGCCTAGGCCGATCTGTTGCATTCTGCATGCCGGCCTCAATGACAGCGTGAGGTACGATCGCTGGGAAAGGGTTGATCCAGCAGACATCTCCATGATGCATGCACTTGCGATCAGGAACTGCTTCATGTCCTCGGTTCACGAATGGCCTACATGTAGTAGTTTGTTTGTTCTTCTTTATGTATTTTTGTATCACAACTTTGTTTCGATTGTAATGAACTTGTGTTTGCCATTTTGGCATTTTTAATTATTGAATACCATTTCTTGTTTTGATCCCTTGTCCCTATACATTTATTTTTTCATTATAAAATCACATATCATATCTAAAATTTCCAAATGATTCATCACACTTTTTTATATCATCATAAGAGTCAGATTACTTTCAGGCGATATCTTAACCATATTCGCCTACGTGTAGCGAGTTCGCTTTAAGGCACACCTGTTGCTCTCTGTCCATCCAGGCGATTAAAGAGGCGAACTCGCTTCCTGTGACGCTTGTCAACAAAAAAATTGTTGGGCTTAAGGCCATAGGAACTATGATATGGGCCAGATCGGGCATGGGCCAGGTATGTATAGTGTGTATATATATTGCATTCAAGTGTTATTTCATGGGTAATTTGCGCTGGTCGGCGAATTATTGATTCCTTATATTTTGGCAGTGATAAGTCCATGGTTCGTATCCGGACCTCGTTCATACTCGGACCAGGGCTCGAGAAGGGTCGTAGGCTCGATATACGCGGAGGATGGATCCACAGGTCCATCAATCCTAATCCTTATAAGGAATGCGTATATTGTAAATGTTCTACAAGGACTATACATCCTCTCAAAGATGGTAATTCAGCTATCCTAAACATGGTAATACAACCATGTCCGAAATATACTTCTATTATACATGGTAATACAACCTCAGTTGAAGCGATTGCGGGATACCAAGTACTAGCCTTCTTTGATTCCTTTAAAGGATATCACCAGATTCCTATGGCAGAGCAAGATAAAGAAAAAACCTCCTTTATAACCGACAGAGGGACTTTCTGCTACAAGATGATGCCTTTCGAATTGAAAAATGCCGGGGCTACTTACTAGCGACAGGTAGACAAATTATTCAAATCTCAGATAGGGCGCAACCTCGAGATTTATGTGGACGACATGGTAGTAAAAAGCCGCAGCTATGACGCCTTCTTAAAGACCTAAAAGAAACCTTCGACACATTACGGGCCTCCAACTTGAAACTGAACCCCGCTAAATGTACCATAGGCGTGGGAGCGGGAAAATTCCTGGGGTATATGGTATCCAATCAAGGAATCGAAGTAAACCCCGAGAAGATAGAGGCTTTGCAAAATATGCAACCTCCAAAAACCGTCAAGGACGTGCAGAAGCTGACAGGGTCCCTTGCAGCCCTTAGCCGTTTCCTATCCAAAGGAGCGGAAAAACATCTACCCTTCTTTAATATAATTAAGAAGGCAAACCAGTTTGAGTGGTCGCATGAATGCAGAGAAGCTTTCCAAGAGCTTAAAAACCATCTTCGGCAACTTCCGACATTGTCAAAGCCAGAGAAAGGAGAGACTCTTTACTTATATAGATCTGCATCCCAGCTAGCCATCAGCGCTGTATTGGTCAAGAAAAAAGAGGGATCGCAACATCCCATATATTATGTAAGTAGGGCCTTACAAGGGCCCGAGACCAGATATACTCCCCTCGAGCGCTTGATATTAGCCCTCGTTCACGCTTCTCGGCGGTTGAGACCATACTTCCAAGCACATACAATAGTCCTCCTAACCAACTACCCGATCAGGTAAATCCTCCAGAAGCCTGACACTTCGGGACGAATGATGAAGTGGGCCATCGAGTTGGGAGAACATGACATACAATATAAACCTCAGACAGCCATCAAGGGCCAAGCCTTATCTGATTTCATATTGGAGTCTGTTGAACCAGTGAAGATCGACAAACCAAACCCAACTCCGAACTCCGGAAAATGGTAACTATATGTGGATGGATCCTCCAACTCGGGGGGAAGCGGTGCTGAAATCAGCCCTGAGGGAAAATGGCAACCAGCCCCGAGGGAAAGCACCATCCTTACGTTCTCCATTTTGATTTTCTAGCCACTAATAATGAAGTAGAATATGAAGCCCTCTTTACGGGGCTAAAGCTAGCAAAGGACCTTGAGGTCGAGGACCTTGAAATCTTCAGTGACTCACAAATCGCGGTTCAACAGGTTAAAGGCGAATACGAAACTCGAGAGTACAGTCTCCATAAATACCTTGAGATAGTTAAGCATCTCCTAAATCAATTCCGACATTATGAGCTGAATCATATCCCCCAAGAAGGTAACCACAAGGCTGATGCACTTAGCAAACTTGCCTCCTCGGACCTCAACATAAGATCTTCTCAAGAATTACTAATGGAAACCCTGGCGAAGAGAAGTTACGAAGAGAGTAGCATCATGGTTGTTGACATCTCAGACACATGGATGAACCCCTACATTGAATACCTCCAAACAGGTACCCTTCCCGAAGACAAGCACCTTGCACGGAAGGTCCGAGTTAAAGCTCCAAAATATGTCATCCATAACAACCCCTACTCAAGTGTGTTGGGCCATCCGACGCGGAACACTTAATACAAGAAACACATGAAGGAGTCTGTGGTAGCCACCAAGGTCCACGTACCGTCACTCGAAAGCTCCTACAGATGGGTTATTTCTGGCCTACAATGCTATAAGATGCCAAAAGATATATCAATTCTTGTCACCAGTGTCAGAGATTTGCCAAGATGATCAACGTGCCACAGGAGAATATGATTACCATCCAAGAATCCTGGCCATTTGTCCGATGGGGCGTAGATCTCGTCGGACCCTTTCCTACGGCCCCTGGTAACTTCAAATACCTCATTGTGGCCATAGATTATTTCTCAAAATGGGTAGAGGCTGAAGCCTTAACCAACAAAACTGGCAAGACAGTTATCAACTTTTGCTAGAAGAATATTTTATGTCGCTATGGCATCCCGAGATACATAGTGACCGACAATGGAGCACAATTTGCTAATGACCCCTTCAAGAAATGGTGTACGGAGTACGGCATACACCAGAAGCTTACCTCGGTATACCATCCAGAAGCTAATGGCCAAGTAGAGGTTACGAACCGTACCTTGGTAAGCGGTATTAAGAAGCGCCTCAAAGGAGCTAAAGGAAATTGGATCAAAGAACTACCAAGTGTGATCTGGACCCATAGAACCACATCAGCCACAACAACAGGAGAGACTCCTTATACCTAAGTCTATGGGTCTGAAGCGGTCATCCCCATGGAGATTGGGATACCCTCTAGCCGTACTTCTCAACCAGATGATGAAGATGGCACGACCTTGACCTCCTAGAGGAGAAGAGAGCAAATGCTACAATCCATGAGGCAAGGTAAAGGAAAGAGTCAAGCGCTACCATGATAGAAGAGTCCGCTTAGCCACTTTCGTTAAAGGAGACCTTGTCATGAGGTTAAATGAAAAAAGTAAGAAAGAAGTGGAAGGGAAGCTAGCCCCGAACTGGGAAGGTCCATATCGAGTCCTAGAATCCCATCCAGGGGGAATCTACCTCTTGGAAACCATGAAGGGGGAATCTATACCATGAAGATGGAATGTGATTAACTTACGAAAGTATCACGGAAGATAATAACTATCAAGAATGTCCGAGAAGTCTCATCAAGGTCCGAGACAAATATGCTCTAGCACAAACGGGTACTAAACTTAAACCCACTATTTACTTTGCTTTTATTCTAAAAGTTATAAACTTAGATTGAAGTCATTTTTATACCTATCCTTATAACAAGCAATCTTAAATTCCTTTTCTAAAAAGAGGATTGTTGTCTTAAGCATAACATTGATTGCTATTCAAAACAATATACTTTATAAAGTATATGATTGGTCAACTTATAAGTTGTTTGGATCCAATATTCGAATGCCAATCGTTTTGAATAAAATAGATAGGCTCGAGATAAAGTACTTCAAAAAATGCTTGATTGAGGTCTATAGACCAAAAGGGCAGACGTGCTCGAGAATCAATCATCTCAACATAAAGAGAAGAAACCTCAAAAACAAAAGTCGAACTTCATATCAAAGGTGTTATTACATCAGAATATGATACTTCTAAACAAGACCCTCAAAAGGGCATAGATAGAGGATAAACCTCGAACACAAATAGTTCATATCAAAGGTGTTATTACATCAGAATATGATACTTCTAAAACAAGACCCTCAAAAGGGCACATAAGAGGCTAAACCTCGAACCTAAAAAGGACATATCAAAGATATTATTACATCAGAATATGGTACTTTTAAGACACCCAATAGGGTTTCCTAGGACTTCACGAGAAGTAACACTGGAGAGATGGGCTATTGTCAACTTTTCTGCACGCTGTGACATTAAAGGCCTTGTCAAAAGACACCCAAGGAAGAAGCCAAACAATATTAAGCTCGCAGAGTGTTCACCATGGATAATTGGGAGAATTTAACAACTGAGATTAGTGCTCCTTTCCAGTAAATCATGAAGACCGAGGCTGACTAAAAGATGCCAGCAAGTAAGGTAGCAAGCCTACCGGAACAATTCAACCTTACCAGTAGAAAGATCAAGCACCTCTTCAAGAGCAGGTAAGTCGGGATATTTGGCTCTAATAAGCCTCAATAAATCTACTGATGTTACTACCTTCTCGGAGGGATCCAAAAACTCGGCTCCAGGTATCCAGCGTGTAGCAGTCAGAGCAGAAAGTTTATCAGCAACATTGGGATGAGAAAAGATTTCCTTCATCATCTTCACCTCCTCCTCGGACTGACATAGTTGCAGAACGTCACCCAAGATTGCATGCAATTCAGAAGAATGGAATAAATCTCCATACTCCTCCCTATGGCTCTGAAACTTAGGGCTACAAGCAACGAAGGCACTCCAAAGCTTTAGGAGTCGTTTTGTCTCCTCTAGGTCCTTCTCCGCAGCTTGATTTCGCGCCAGCTCCTCTGCAATATCCCGATAAGTCTCAAGCTCCTTATCCTGGAATTTATTTGCCAACAGCAGGTCCTCTTTCTCGGCCTCCAGCTGTTTTACCCTGGTTTCCAGTTGAGTCACCTCCGATGACGCCTGAACAAGAGGAGTAGGTGCGGCAGACTCAACTGTCAGAGTCAAAAGGGCAACTTCCACCTCCTCTTTCTTCGCCCTGAAGGCCCGATACTTGCCATGTAACTCCATTACAGAATCAGACAAGTACCGGATGACATCATTAGCTCGACCTCCCACCGTGGACAGATTCGCCATCAACTATGAAAGTGGAAGACATATAAGAACTTGATTTTTGAGAAACTAATATAGTAGAATGGGAGAGATAATTACCCCAACAACGAAGGGATACTTCTTAGAAGACCTCCGAGAAACCTGATCAGCCTCTTCCTTTGGGCAGTCCAGATAATACTTCAGTTTCTTCAGAGGAGTATCCTTGGATATCACCAGTTCAAGGTCAGATTCATCATTATATGAAGACTCCGTAGCCTCAGGTTCCACCTCCTCTGCCTCCTCATCTATGACCTGGAGATTGGCCTTCCCTTTCTTGATCATTTTCTTTGAGGAGAGGCTATATACATAAGGAAGAGCGTAAATATGCCAAATAGAAGAAATATACCAGACAGCTACGATGTTTTGAAACAGAAATTACCCGAAGAAGATTGACTGGAAGAAGATTCACCCTGACCTCGGGACGATTTCCTAGAAGCCCGTTTCTTACCCTTCTTCTTCTCTCCCTGGATTTTATCAGGGGGGGTCCAGTCTCGATCCTTTTTCAGGAAACTAGACGAGGATTTGGATCGTGGAATGTCTAGCAGATAAGAATAGGTGATAGCAGGCCACTGCCACACCGAGCCATGAGCCCCCCGCACAAAAACTCCCTCCTGGAAGACGATCTTCTCCTTCACGAGCTTCTCAACGATGCCTTCCAAATGAGCGGGAATCTCAAAGACGTCAAGAGGCACAACGTCCTTCGACTTTGGATTCCAGTCAGGAATCTCATATATTGTTTGATCAAAGGTCAGTCGAATGTCTTCCCACTTGCCGCTATTATCAGGAAAAGTGAAGACCTTGCCCTTTCGAGGAGTAAGGGTAATGTGCTCGCGCTCCTTGAAACAGAACAACTTGAATAAGCTTCGAAACAGATCCAAACTTGGCTCATAGTCCTTCCGGGAGCACCAGGAGATGAAAGCCATCATTGTCACCACCACATTGGAGTGAACCTGACAAGGGTGAAGCCGATGATGCTGAAGGAACTGTGAAAACACAGGGGAAAAGGGAAAACTCAAACCCTGTTGCAGGAACCTGCCATATACTACCCCTCGAGTGGGGCTCACAAGATTTTTGACTGGAGTTGTCTTATCTTCGAGCCTCAAATCAGCCTCGATGGGATACGACACCTTGCATGACTTCAAAAATTGCAGGGTATTTTCGTCGACCACCTTAGTGATATCATTCACACCTTTGGCGGCCGGAACCCGTTTATCAACTTGGGGCTCCGCATTGGGGTCTTACTCTGACCCGGAGGCACCGTCATCTGCCACTACAGCTACTGACTGCAGCGGTGTAGCAATGGTAAC
Source organism: Sherardia arvensis (assembly GCA_948330725.1). Classification (NCBI taxonomy): domain Eukaryota; kingdom Viridiplantae; phylum Streptophyta; class Magnoliopsida; order Gentianales; family Rubiaceae; genus Sherardia; species Sherardia arvensis. The sequence goes on from OX415237.1 coordinate 11,035,072, forward strand.
CTCCATAAGTTCTCCAGATTCAACTTCCAGGAACAAGGTGCTCAAGTCACGATTTGATGGGGCTCTATTTTCAGTAACATTCTCCACATGCCAGGGGGAACGCTAGAATTTGTTGAAGACATGGCAATATAGAGAATGGGGGGAAGAGAATATATGAGGAAGAGAAGACAAAGTTGAAGAAAATTTCTTTGGAATTTTGAAATGCAGAGATGATAAACACAAGGAAAAATTACTTGGTTATATAAAAAGTAATTACCATGCATTTAAGTGGAGTAATTACCTCGACTCGTGAAACGATACAGGCAATTGGAATGTTGGTCCTCCTCACCGCCAGAAGATACAATGAATCAAGACCACGTGTCAATCCCCCAGAATTCAAGAAGGCAGATTCAGATCCAACCATCCACGTGTCCTGATGGAATACGAAAGAACTTGAAGCTAGATATTCAGAAGGGTAAGTCCGAAAGGACAGTCCTAGGTGGACACCCCGAGCTTAACACCCCTACCTAGTCTCCCTCGAGTTATTGGTCTTCCCTCGAGAAGCCAGCCTCTCCTTCAACATTCGAGACAGGGCACTCTATATTCTGAAGATCTACCTTTGGGCTACTAATAAGTCCATGGTTCGTAATCGGACCTCATTCATACTCGGACCAGAGCTCGAGAAGGGTCGTGGGCTTGATATACGCGGAGGATGGATCCACAGGTCCATCAATCCTAATCCTTATAAGGAATGCGTATATTGTGAATGTTCTACAAGGAATATACATCCTCTCAAAGATGGTAATACAGCTATCCTAAACATGGTAACACAACCATGTCCGAAATACACTTCTATTATACATGGTAATACAACCTCTATTCCCATAAGAGTTGTATTCATACCATAAATACATATCTTGGTGATCTACAGATTGTAGCCATATAAATACCCTAAAGGTTTGGTAGACCTCTCATCTAATCTCATACTTTACGCCTTATGCAAATATACTGATTTGAGCGTCGGAGTGTCTATCCCCGGGACACCCAGGGCCTTTGTTTTGCAGATCAGTTCGTGAGCGGAGTTCGTGATCAAGTGCGGGTCATAGACATCCATCAGGAAGCACATATATACTGATCATTTGGCTTTCAATCCACCGATGTGGGAATAATGACACTTCCAGGAGGTGAGTTCGCCTTCTATTACGCCTCTAAGCGAATCCTGTAGCGAAGTCGCTTGAATGCAGCCTTAAACGTAAACCCTAAACCCTAAACCCCCACTAAATATACCCACACCCATAAACCCTATATATACCATATCCATTCTAACATGGATTGATCAATCATTTTATACTCTATTGATAATTGTAACATGTTTAGTGTTGAATTTACACGAAAATGGATCTGATCCGAGATTCTTGATACGATTCCGACCGAATCAGCACAACTAATCATAGCTTATATTTATAAGCGGGTCATTGCCGGTGAACAATTAGACACTACTAGTTCCAATGGTTTAAGCCAAAACTGTAGTATTAGTTCATCGACACATCTCGGCACTAGTATACACATCTTTTATAAATCTCATGTGTAGTTTAGATAACCTATGTTACTCGAGTCATATAGTGTTCCTGTAAAGTGCTCTTCTGCAGATGACAATCCAACAATGACTTACTCATCCAATACCAATCAGTTACCAACATTTTTAAGATATTTTTTTGATATCAATTCGAAAAAACATTCATATAATCTCAGAAGCTTGTCTTAACCATTTCATAATATACGATGTCATATGTGCAGTCCGATGCTGATACATATAATATTCATGAACGGGTTTGAAACTGCGAAAAAATAGTACTTGTAGATTTATGACTAATGAATTCTCCTATACACATAATGTAACACATTTCATTAACCGATCACTTACACGAACTGATTACACAAGGAATCATGAACGAGGAGGCGACATCGCCTGTATTATTCGCCTGTAGGCGATGGTTTAGGCGAACTCGTAAGTAGGTAAAACAGTACCCGGCCAGAAGTACTATTCAGGCATGGTTTGTCCACCTAAACCATGCTATATATATCATTTTACCCGGATTTTCAAGATTTCAACCTCATTTTCACCATTCATATCCATCTACCCTCCATTCTCTCTCACCTTATCCCCTCATCAACCTCAAGCACAAATCCTTTCAATCAAACCCATTCTCATCCGAAAATCCCTCCAATCCTAAGCACAATCTCATTCTCAAATCTCAACCCTTGTTCTTGTGCCATATGCTTAACCCTAGGAACCTAAAAACCCACCAATCTATATCAACCCCCCCCCCCCTCAAATTTGGGTAAAACCAACAAAGCTTGCAACTTTGTGAAGTAGACATCAAGTACAAGCTAAAAAGTTCTTCTACAAGTAAGTTATGTGTCTTAAATTTCATGTCTATGTTGGATGGGCATTTAGTTTTCTTTTTTGTTGACATTTATTACATGAAGGACATGGTAGAGTAAAGCTTATCACTTCTTAGGCCCTCACAAATAACTATTGTGTGTTTTTGCTATGTGCAAGCAAGAATTAGTCATGGTAAATGTGTCGAAAAGGGTGTCAACAAGTGCAATACGTGTTAGTAACAAGAAGAAGTGACAACTAGTTCGTTTCCATTGTAGGGTGCTACAAAAAAGAATGAGGAGAGGTGAACTAACGCACGTTGGATTCAATGCCCAGGGAGTATGCAACCGACCAAAAGATGAGCGTGCAAAATGGTCAAGTTGGTGTGGCTGTGTTGGAAGAAAATTTATAGAAATCACGGTCGAGAATTGGAGACATGTACCGCAAGAGAAGAAAGAGGAAGTGTGGGTGGAATGCCGAGTGAGTTCTTCTTTACCGTTCAATAAAGTATCTATCTAGCTAGTATATATTAAATGTCTTGATAACATGTATATATAATATTTTCTTCTATCACTTGTTGTAGCGACCTTTTGAAATAGAAGCTCAAGACATGGAAGTGGTAAGGGTGAAGGCATTCAACATCGTCTCAAAGGCTTTTCGCGAGCACAAGTATAGTCAAAGAAAACACTGCTTGCATGAGAAGGGAAAGTGGCTAGGTCGTGATCCTAGGGACCGATACAACCATATCACAACCGATACGTGGGAGGCGTTCAAGCAAGCATCCCTTGAGAATAAGTCCAAGGTGATTAACAAATATCAAATTCATTAATATTAACCTAGTCTTCTCATACAAGTATATTTTGTGTTCCCCATGTGGTACCCTAACTACTTATGCTAACTACTTCTGCATACGGGAAATGGGACAAAAAGGTCATACCCGCGAATTCACAAACAATGCCTTACACCGGTGGTAGGTCGGGGTAGTTGGGTATTGGTAAGAAGAAGGGTTTTAGGGAGAAGGAGGAACAAGTGAAGGAGTTGGTATTAGGGGGGATGAACGAGGAGGAGGCTCGGTACATCGTTGTGGGAAAGGATGCGAAGATTACACTAGAGAACGACTATTCGTGTTGGGTCAAATTAGGGAAGATGATGGTAAATTCACAATAGGTGAGGCCGAAAAATGTGCAAAGAGGGTAGTAAGTATTTCTTACTTACCCCAATACATATTGTAGTCACTTACATTTATACTTGTCTTCCTTTATATAATAGGAAGTTCTAGAGCGCCAAAAAGAAGAGGGTACATTTGTCCCTTGTGGGAAGAAAGATGTCTTGAGTGCGGCTTTAGCTATTGAAAATAAGAAGGAACACCCGGGAAGAGCATTAGGTGTTGGGGGTTACGCGACTCAAGTTGAGGTTTTTGGGATTAGGCGAAGTTGCGGCGATCCTAAACCATCAAAACTTCAACAAGCTTTGAGCGAGTTGGCGGCGACCAAGGCGCAAATGAACGACTTGAGGGAGGTCGTGAGAGATATAGCACAACACACCCACTATCCCCATATCGAGAGGTTAGGGGAAGGTCATCTTCCACCCTCTTCTAAGACTTCTCAAGCCTTGCCTCAAATTGTGGAGGATGAGGGTGAAAATGTGGAAATGGAGGAGGAACTAGTGCCTCCATCTCCGCCTTCATCTCCCATCAAGTTTAATGTCGCTCCCTCACGACAAGTCCAAAAGGTGCCCCAATCCCCGCCTTCATCTCCCATCAAGTTTAATGTCGCTCCCTCACGACAAGTCCAAAAGGTGCCCCTATCCACGCCTTCATCTCCCATCAAGTTGAATGTGGCTCCCTCACGACAAGTCAAAAGGTTAGTATCAATTTTATAATTTACAACTACATTTAGTATAATGTCTTTATTAGAAAAGTAAGATGATTATCTTTCTTGTACTTTTATTTATGATAGAACCCCAGTTGCAAGCTATATGTGTCGCATGGTCCCAATTCAACCCCACTCCATGTCGCCAATGGCACATGCGACACTAATGCGGTGAAACACAATCGTGGTGACATCCCCACCGGATTTTATAGCGTTTGCATTACCCATGTTTTGCTAGAACTAGAAATGCTTCCCGTGAAGGAGAGAGTGATGGTTAGGGTTGGGGAGGGTAAAGGTTTCCATGTTCTATGGCCAAAATGATTGGTTCTTGATGAAAAATCCACCTCCATACCCCGTAGGAAACCACAACCTCGAAAAACTCCTCAAATTCCCATCCCCACCATTCCTATTGCTAGACAAACATATGACCCGACCCTCGTGGAGTTTCTCAAATCCCTCCCACCCTTAGTTCGAGTATTGTATGATTTGATATCCCCAGACGACAAGGATGCAAGTTATGCCTTTCTCGGAAATGAAAGGTGCATTGGAATGACAAAGGACATCATCGTACCATGGGGTGATTTCGAATATATCTGGAATTGCACTGAACTACCCACCACCATTATTTGCCTCAATCAAATGTAAGCAATTATTATGTTTTTTTCCATGAAATACCCCATTATCAAACAATATGGTTACTCGCTCGACATTCTTGTCTACTACATTCTCAGCTTCTTACATCACCATGCCTATCATCGGGGGAAGCATTTCATTGGGTTTTTGCATCCAATGCATATGCAAGCGAGTATGGAGAGCAATATGCAAAGACTGGATTACCTGACTTTTACTCTCTCGGACAAATCCAAGAAAATATTCATTGGACCATATATCGAGGGGTAAACCTTGCAATTTTGGCTATTCTGTAAGCTTTTCTACAATATGACCATTTGGATTCTTTCACGTGATTTGTAGTTATCATTGGAGCTTTGTTGCATTAATACCCGCTATCAAGCAAGTGTATTGGATAGAACCACTCCGCCGCCGTCCATCTCAAACATTCGCCGATCTCCTCAATAATGCATTTCATCAAGTCAACGACAAAACACTCCTCGACTTTCACCTTATGAACATTAGGGTAACTATTTATGATTATGCTATCACGTAATTTCAATTGCGTTTTTTAAGCCTAAACCATTGCTATAACCATGGCATATATTGTAGTCTAGGAAGCAATCATCGGACTGGGAATGCGGCTATTACACGATGCTGTTTGGTTTGATGGTGGTAGGTGGTGTTCAAATCAACATACTGGATGATCTTCTAAAGGTAACCTTCTACAATTTAATTCCGTTTCTCTTAATCACAACATTCTTATGCACATTTCTTTCATGCATAGGTATTCGTGGATGATACCACGCATTTCTCCTTGGAAGAACTTAACAATGGAAGAGACCGATTGGCAGGCCACCTAGTCCACGACCGTGCTTATACCATTGCAAGGCCACAACTCCCGAAACTACCTACCAAGTGACAAGGTGTTGGTCTATTTCATTAGCTTGTTTTTATTAGGAATTGCCATTGGTAATGACTTATGTGAGCAAAATCGAGCAAGGCGTTTTGGAAACACCTTACTTTGTATGATGCAACCGCCTTGCATCCTATGCATGTCCACTAGTGAATCTATCCTTGAATTCCTTGTCTAACGGATATAGTGCATGCATTAATTATGAAGCCTTTTAAAATAACGCAGTGAAACAAGAACTGATTGTTTATACTTCAAATTTATTAATATAGTAAGTTATGGACACAAGTGCATAATAGTAAAATTCAATAAAATTAAGGTTAGTGTGTTAAAGGGTCTCAACTTCTTGCCATCTATTTCATCAATCGACTCAATATCAAGCCAGACTCATAATTTCCAATTTTGTTGACAAGCCTTCAAACATTGAGGGAAAAATTCCAAAAATTGATGTTGTACAGAGGTATATAATAATTGATTTCTAAGTAAAGTTATCATTTATCACGGAATTATGCATAGTGAGCTCTTGTTGATATTCTTAATTTATTTTCTCAATTTTCTTATGAATCTATATTTGATAACTGACTATAACTACTGATTCACAATAAGCATTGCTAGAACAAAAGAACTCATAATATATTATATTCTTTTTAGTATTATCTACTTAACTAGCTCTTTTTCTTAAGTCATGCAGACAGTACGGAACAAGCTTTTACTTTAATAAGATCAAGAATATGTGTGTTGATCATTCATCATAAATTAGTTATAAATTAGGTTGATGATCATATTCAGAATTTTCTGATATATATATATATATGATAAAAACATATTCATACAATTCAAACATCAAATAGTAATATAAATTTCACAGTATATCCTAATTAATAGCATATATGTCATGAACTTACTTATTAATTACTTACTAACATGTATAATCTATTGCTTTTTCAAATAAAATTTTAAAACGTGTAACTATATATGTCTATCTAGTATAAGTTTATAGGGTTTCTGTTTTGTGTTGATTTTGCGCATCGCATTGAACAACGCCAACCTTTGTAAATTTCATGGAAGACTGCGTTTTCTTTTACTAGTATGTACAGATATATAAGAGCAAGAAAATAAGGAGTGCTTCTTATATGGCACATCATCACTTTTGATAGAATCTAAAGTAATGAGCATACTCAACAATGGCATGATTTTAAAATTCTACACATCATTGATTAATAATATCAAAATTAAACCTTTAAAATGTTGCACATTAAATTAGGTAGTGCTCCTTATATAAGGAGTAGGAATGCTCCTTAAAAATCAACAATGTTAAAAAATGAATAAGGAACACTTCTTATTTAAAAAAGTTGGTTTAAGGAGTTCCATTGGAGATGCCCTAATACTCCTTTCATCCGAACTTAATCTGCACTGGATCTTTTTCACATTCTTAAGCACAAATTTAAATATAAATATCTTTAGTTATAGTTTTTTATTGGTCTTTAATAAGTATATTAATGGAGAAGTGAAACCAGAGACTGCTAAAAGGAATGAAAAAGCTCTCCTTTTTCCTCCCCTCCCATTTTTTCCCAAAAAGTCCCCCAGATCTAGTTTTACTGAGGCCGCCGGTGCTACACCGGCCGGCGGCCTCCACCCACACCTTTACTTTCAGTATCCAAACCGCCCCTCTCTACCTCACACCCGAAATTACCTATCTTTTTCGATAAGTTACAGTTCGATAATCCATCTGAGTGTCTCCGATTGCCCACTAACGACTCCGTCCGACGACTCCGTTTTTGGCGACGGGAGACTCTGATCCGGAGATGCGTGACTCCATATCCGGCGACATTCCGATCCAGTGAGCCCAGGATGCCTTGTGGTCGGTGCGAGAGGGTCGCTACCGCACGCCGCCACCACCGTTTTCCCTGACAATGGATAGCCAGATTGAATCTTTTCCGGCCAGCCACGTTTGTCCGGTCAACGCCTGCTCTACACCGACAAGCGAAATCCGACGGCGACCAACGACAAGCCTAGGACGCCGCCGGAAACAGATGGGACAGAGAGAGAGTGAGCCGAACACGCGTGATGGCGAGACGGACAGAGCCCCCTGAGGCCAGATCCATGAGTGAATGGGTCAACGCTCGGTCGGCTCGGGTCGGCTCGGGTCGGGCAGATTTGGACATGATTATACTGGAATTGGCACAATTAGACTGAGAAGGTGGTTTTACTTCTTTTTCCCCTTTTTAAAATTTTATATGTTTATTGATGTTTGTACTAAAATATTGGATTGAATGTGATCTGCTAATCTTAGTTTTCTGACAGGTTATTTTGCTCAGTTAAACTTTGATTAGCTTCCGATCTAGTTAGTACAGTTAGGAGAAATCCAAGTCACAGTAGTTTTGAATACTACTGTTGGCGATACTATTACTAGATTTGTGGACCGATTAGGCTTTAAGCTTATATCGTGTTAGATTACATTTGCTCTATCTAGTCATTGGCTACCAGCCAGTCAGACCAGGATTGGCTAAGATTGCTCTAGTACCAATATTAATTTATATACATCTATTTTTAGGTTTTTGTGGTTTTCTTCTTAATGTTGCGCTGTAGATTATCACCTTATAAGAGAAATCTTTATAGCAATCTCTAGATAAGCTCTTGATGTAGCTTTCCCATTAGTATTATGGCTAGATAGAATAACTCGGTATGCTTTACATACTACGCTGCTGTCCAACCTTGTGAAGACTTGCTATCTTCCGGTGGTCAAGAGGCTGCCGGGCTCAATGGATAGTCGGTTGAGGTTCAGGTAGAGAGTATTTTGTTATAATAGAATCGAGTTTTCTTTTTAGACTGTGAGAAAGTGGGATGGTGAATTCTTACGAGTTCTAGAATGCTATACTTGGAAATGTCTATACGCAGCAGAAGGAGAGAAGTCAGGTTTTAGCTATACTGTTACCGGCATCGATACAAAGATGACTTAGCTATTGAAATTTTAGGCACATCTCTGATATCTCACTTTGCTTCCAATATTAGATCGGATTATAGCCTTTGTGCAACAAACTGCCACAATAACCCTAAAAGGGATTCATGTGTAATATTGGGTTTATCCAAACCCGATCATGTAATTCTATTGCTTTTATGTAGGGTTGAGGAGCAATGAATAATCCTCCCGTCCACTTGGATGGTTTTAACTCAAAAAGAATAAGTATATTAATGGTAGTCAAAAAATTGATATAGTATACTATATGTGAGATGATTCTAATAATGTCACACACCATAATATTGATTCTTATATATCTATTCAAATACATGATCAAATTAAACTTCTATAATATACGGTATGAAAATTTAAAATGTGTAGAACATACTAGGACAGAGTACTTGAATCCAATCCATGCATGCCTATCAAGTTACCGTTTATACACAATAAATTAATAACACTATTAACACCCTAAACAACGAAATATATATGAGAAATGTTATTGTATCTTGCATAAAATATTTTAACTTCCAAGTATTAAAACGTTTTTTAATATGTTAACATTGTCATAAATTTCCTAAATGGTGCATGTACATTATAAATAGGAAGTAAATCTAGAGCTTTGCGTAGTCCATAATTGGTAAACATAAGTAATTAATTATCCAATTGAATTTCTATATAATTTTGCGTGCGTCTGTTGTGCACAGGAACGTTAGAAATATGTGCATGCATTTGACGTGCGCGTTCAAATCAAAATTCATCACATACAAAACAAATTAACAAACATTCACTATTAAATGTAAAAAACATAATACTTCGGTAGAAATTATTGAAAACCTATTATAGATGCTGATGAGATCGGTGTTAGGTTTACTTCATTCCTGTAGTGGTTGTTAAAATCCTATTCTTGTTAGAGGCAATTTAAGCTTGTTGTGGCTAATTGTAGGGATCTTTGTAAGACTCTCGTGTTCTTATTCAAATTTTAATTAAAACGCTTATTCGTTTTGTTTTGTATGTCCAAGAAATAATGAAAATATATCAATTTTTGTCGCTCCTACCCGTATCAGCCGAGCTTCTTTATGGAAAAAGAGGGCTACTGGTTGAGGGCATTGAGCTCAGACCAAATGAAGATGCAATATGAGTATACACTAGATTATCTAATATATAGTTCTGCTATCTTCCCTGATGCAAAAAGTATTTCAACATTCATACCATTCCCAATATTTCAATATTTATTTTGGAATCAATTATTCCCATGAATCTTCTGGTTGCTCTGACGTTCCCTCAATTCCTGCGGTAATGTTAACTGAATGTATTTGAAAAATAATTTTTCAATCATAATTTATTATTATAAATCTAATAAAAATTTCACATAATTATATCTATTGCTCAGAATTTATGAACATTAGTGTTGCCCGTAAAAAAGCATAATTCGTGCGATCGCACCGACACTGCACTGCAACAAATTATTATGCTAACTTCAATTCATCAGGAAGTATTTATAACAACATTTTAGCTAAAAAGTGGCAAGTTCGGGGTTAGACCTAAAATGTAGTAATAGACAATTTTCGGTAATCGAATAATAAACTATATATACATAATTTGGGGTAGGTGCCGATACCAACACATTTAAATGTTTGCAGAATCCCATATGCAAACAGTATTACAACACTAAATATGAACGGATAAACAATAAAAACAAATTCAACTCTGCAAAATTGATATAATGTCAAAATTGCATAAAATTCAAATTAGGTCAGTATAAAGAAGATTTACAATCTGTTATAGCAATAATGCACAGGGCTTCTTAAGGAGAATGATAATTGTTTTTGTTATGGTTATGATTTTTTGACAGATTCTGGTTCATTGCAGTTGGATTTTGATTTCTTTTATTTTCATTACAATTAATATGCAAGAATTACTTTGATATTTTCAGCTGGATTCCGACATGCAGGAATTAATTTGATATTCGATAGCACATGATCTCTGGCAGCTGCTTAATTCTTCTCAGGGCAATTTTGAAGGAAACCAAAAAACAAAAAACTACGGAAATTGTGCAAAAAAGAGATATTGTGTAAAGTAGATTGCTCACATCAATTTCTATAGAATATAGAGAAAAAGCCCTATAATTATAGGGGCATAGGGTGATTAAAAAAAAAGTCTCTATATATTCAAAAATATAATTAATTTGCGATTTTAAAAAAATAAAATATTAATTTTGATTATTTATCAGCCCTCTACTTACCTTTTCAAAATCAAATTTAATAATTAAACTTTTATAATCAAATTCTTTAATTAATTTGCATTGAACAGAAATTGCAACTAGCTACAGAAATTTGCATTAACCTGGTGCATGTCGCCAGGAGGAAAACTGGGAGTTATCTGTGTGACTGTGTTTTCCCTGTATTTCAGTGTGTGTATATATATAAGTTAATGTTAGCTGAATATATTTCAATTTCGAAAAATAATTTTCCAATCATAATTTATTACTGTAAATCGAGTAAAATTTCACATAATATAATATACATCGCTTAGAAGTAGAACTTTGAAAATTATTAATCAAAGTAGTTTGTTCTCATCGATGCATAGTTCGTGCAAAGTTCGTGCGATCGCACGAATCCTCCTATTCATTATGTCTTAATAATTATAATAATATTTGTGTTTATTAAATATATTTCTAGTTTTATATGAAGAATTAGATATCTTTCATCTCATAATTAAGTTGTATGTTAAATTTTATACTTAAAATTTATTAAGAACATATGTGATTACACACAACTACAAAATAGCACAATTCAATTAAAAAAAACATGTTATTTTAACTTGGCAAGAAGAAAAGCCACCATACGGTTATGTTTCCACATGACTTCTAATTTTCCAGGTATATTTAATACAGTCATTTTACTAAAAAGTTACATGACTATAGAATTTAAAATAAATTAATTCATATATGAGAGAGTATATGGTATTTGTGGATTTCCAACCCTAACATAAAAGATATTTTTTTGTTATTTTTTAAAAATAAATCTCACCCTGGAGAGGGTGAGAGGATTTATTGGGCACCCTATACCCATAAAAGACCAATAAATTGGCTAAGTTTGTTACATGCCTTCTGAAAAGGCCAAAAATATAGGTGAGAACACTCTCATCTTATAGAAAGGAAACAAGAGCCTCACAAGGAATCATGTTAGCCAATGTCAAGGACAAAGAGCAAAGCTGACGCCTTAGAGTCTTGAACCAATCTGATAAGATGGTATTTACAAAAAAATCGTAGCAGAAACTAATTAAAATTGGACCTCAGTAGAGTCTCAGGTGAGAGGAAGATGGCCCTGGCCTTAAGCTGGATGAGGGAAACTGAGCAGAGTGAGCAGGAATATGTCAGTGACCTCTGGGAAGATCATAAACAGATTCTGAGTGAAGGAGTATTTGAAGCATCCAGAAGAATCAAGCCTTGAATGTTTGGTGGGAGCTCAGACCATGAAAAATTCTGCTGAATAAGTTGTACTCTGCAGAACTTGGCACATATATGCAGGTTTATTTGCCTCTCTGAGAGTGTGTATAAGTGAGTGAGGCCCCAGCAGCTGAGAGATAGAGTCCACCAGTGTAAAGAGGTTCCAATGACTCTTTTGTGAATGATTGATCATATCCACTGCAAGCTTACAATCAGACTCAACAGTAAAGAGACCATTCAGATGAAGTGCAATTCTGATTCCAGCTTGAATAACAATAATCTCTGCATGGAGAGGGGATATAGAGTGAGTAAAGAAAACAGAAGCATGTAAAAATGATCCTGATGCATTTCTGATGAGTATAGAGATCCCAGCATTGTTGTGCTTCCAAGAAGCATCAACATTGACCTTAACTCCCTGAGTAGGCTTGATCCACTGGATTTTTGAAATTTTTGGCTTGGGAGGTTTTCTGATGGGAGGGACATATCCAGTGTCAGCTAGTTCAAAGTCTATTTCCCTAGAGATGTATAGAGGCCTGGCCAACAGAGAATCAAAAATGTGAGCTTTGAGGTTTTTGGAAAGTAAATCCAGGTTGGGGGGAATATTATCAAAGATGAAAGATTTTCTGGCTTTCCAAAGCAGCCAACACACAAAGATGGAAGCACAGTGATTTAAATATGTGTGTAAAGTTGACAATCCAGTAAAAGACCAGTTTGAAGCAAATCTATCCCAAAGGGATTCACTATCAATGTCTGAAGAGGCACATATTAGGTGCATCTGTCTCCATAAACCAACTGAGATGTGGCACTAAGAAAAGAAGTGCTGGAGTGAGTTAGCATTGTTACAGAAGCAACATTCAGAAGGTAGGTTGAAGCCAAAATGGGTAAGCACATCATCAAAGGGTAAGATGGTATTTAGAAGTCTCCACATAAAGATAGATAATTTTTTTGGAATGTGTGGGGACCAAATATTAGCTAGAACTGGAAAAGATTGTTTTGTTTCTCTCAGTGCCAAGTAGGCTGACTTGAAGGTGAAATTCCCTAACTTATCTGCTTTCCAAATGAGTTTATCCTCTCTGTGGGGGAAAATAGCAGCATTGGTTAGGATGTGCATGAGATCAGGTGGCAGTACTGAGTGGAGGAGGGAGAGGGCTGTATCTTTGTGAGAGATGAAATCTGCAACTGAAAGGTTAAGGAATTGATTAGGAACAGAGTGAATTTTATCAATTAAAGGTCCCTGATCAGTCCTGTTTCCTAGCCAAAAATTGCACTTGCCATTTCCATGTATGACCCTGGAGTTGGATTCTGCAAAACAATTAATATTGCAAATCCTTTTCCATGTCTGTGATTTTCTTTTTGAGACAGGCAAAGAGGTAATGAAATGTGTCCAAGGGGCACTTCCATTTTGGCATTTCCACCATAATTTACAAGCAAATGCTTTAATTATGGTGGATAGGGATCTCAAGCCTAAACCATTTTGGATTGTGGGATAACAAATTGAGTCCCACTTTCTCCATGATTGTTTTGGACCAGTTTCTGACACCCCCCAAAAGAAGATAGAGAATTTCCTCTCAATTTTCTTTATTATTTGTTTTGTTGGTGCCATCACTGCCCATATATGTTGTGGAAGAGAATATAGTCAAAATTGAATTAGAGTCAATTTTCCCCCAGTGGAGAGCCATATATTCTTCCAGTTATTAAGTCACCTTTCAATTATTTCCAGAACTGGTTGGAAAAATTTGTTAAGGATCCTTCCTGAAAACGTTTGTACTCCAAGATATTTGAATGGTAGACTACCAAGTTTCATGCCCATAACGATTTTAATCTGTCTTAATTTTGGCTCAGATGCATGCCTATTGACATAAAAATCACTCTTTTCATAATTTATTTTTTGACCTGAAGTCTCCTCAAAGGTAGCTAGAAAGGCTTTGATTCTTATAAGGTTCTGTTTTGAGGCTTTCAAAAAAATAATAGTATCATTAGTATAGCTAAGGTGAGAGGTTGGAACAACAGAAGGGGGCAGTCTGTAGAACTGGAGTTTTACATTGTTGAACACATAGGACAAGCTTCTTGTAAAGGCTTCTGAAAAGAGGCTAAAAAGGAAGGGGGATAGTGGATCACCCTGTTTTATGCCTCTAGATGCTGTGAAAAATCCTACAGGCTTGCCATTTATCAGTATTGAAAACCATGCATCAGACAGATTTTTCATTATGCAATCAATGAATCTACCATGGAAACCAAATTTCTGGAGAATGTTTTTTAAAAAAGGCCAGCTGACTCTATCAAAATATTTCATCAAATCAAGTTTAAAGATACAGTTTGGATCTCTACCTTTATGATGTAAGAATCTGAAAACTTCCTTTGAATAGATGACATTATCAGAAATATCTCTATTTTGAAGGAAAGCTGACTGGTTTGGTGAAATCAATTTTGGCATCAAGGGTTTCAGTCTCTCCATTAAAACTTTTGAGAAAATCTTGTTAGTAACATTGGAGAGACTGATAGGTCTATAGTCATTAAAACTGACTGGAATTTTTTTCTTTGGAATTAAAGTAATCCAAGTACTAGAAATACCTCTATTAATATGAGACCTTGACAGAAAGTCATTTGATGCCTCTAATAAATCAAAACAAATTGTATCTCATGCCTTAATAAAAATTTTTGCAGTGTAGCCATCAGGCCCTGGACTGCTATTTTTATTAAGTCCAAACACAATTTGTTTCAATTCCTCTAGTTCTACTGGCTTAATGAGCTGTTCATTATCTTCCTCAGATATGAGTGTGGGAATCTGAGAAAGAAAATGTGAAGAAAAGAGATTCTGATCTGGATGAGGGTCATCTGTAAGGAGAGCGTCATCTGTAAGGAGAGACTGATAGAATTGGACAGCTTCCTGTTCAATATCAGAGCTCCTATCAAGCCAGACCCCGGAAGAACTCTTAATTTTAGTGAAATTCTCAATCTTTTAGTGATATTATACTGTTACATTACACGCAAGCAAACAACATTTTCTGAAACATACAATCAAAATTAATAGATTGTTTGAATGAGTAATGTAGTAGTCTGCACATCTCAAATTAATCTACATAGATGGGAAATTTACAAGACAGGCAAATTAATTTTATAGCCAACTTCGAATTTCTATGAATTAATGGAAAACTAGATAAATAAGCAAGCAACTTCTTTTAAAGGTTCCAAACTCAAGAAACAAAAGCTCCCAAATTGACCCTACCTGGATCGAAAATATCTGATTAGATTGCTCCTCTAAGCAGATGTAGTCTGACAGTTTCAAATTACGCCATCACACACATAAAGTGGATCGAAAATATCTGATTAGATTGCTCCTCTAAGCAGATGTAGTCTGACAGTTTCAAATTACGCCATCACACACATAAAGTGGTGCTGATACTTATATTGGGTAAATTGTTGAATGAAATAAAATATATGTATTATATACATACCAAACCGATTAATAGTGATATTTATAGGAAATTAAATTATTTGATCTACTCTCTCTTATTTAATTATATGTATCATACGAGAGAGGAGATAAGCATTTAATATCAAAACCAAAAACAGATGAAATGAGTTCAATTAATGCACATAATTACATTAATAATTCACCTAAAATACCAATTAAAAATACCAATTAAATTGGTTGTATAATAAATAACACATGAAATTTCTATATATTGAAGTTCATCCCAAACATTTTCAGCTTGCTTGGCCTAATAAAGGTATCGATGATGTTATTGTTTCCAAAAGTGTGCCAGAGAGCTTTGAATTGGCTCAATTCAGTGTACTGATACTTGATTATCCATGACAATATGATCATGAGATTATGCATGGTCATCCCAATATGTATTCTTTCTTATTTGGTGGAAAGTGGATTATTTTGTTGTCGGATGAACCTCATATGAGTGGCACTTTGAGTCTTTACCGTGGATTTCTTGCTCAAAAGTGTGGTGTCCAATTATCCAGTCTTAACTTTTACCACTACTTGAAGTTGATTCAGAAATTACATTATAAGGGTCATGTTGAGCGTGGTGATACTTTTCACCTGCTTTCAGGGTCATATGTTTGGCCTTCTATGCATAGAGAATTTGTTTATCTACATCAGGGTCAGTTGCAGCTTATTGCTAGCAGTCAGTAATATAAAGTTCATGGTGATTCAAATCTTCGTTTTTTGGAGTTCAAGGTTGGTGATTTTGTTTGGGCTATTCTTATCATGGATTAATTTTCTTCTCATACTTATATTGAACTTGCTGCCAAGAAGATTAATTCTTCTAAACATATGGAGACAAGTATGGCATATGTGGTTGTTGAGCCACATTCATACTTGTTTTGTGTTGAATGTTTTGTTTCTTGTGTTGGAGATTCTTCTCTTTGTGACAGCACGACTTTGGATTCGGGGATAAATCTTTTCTGTCCTAGAGAGAATAATGTGGTATGAACTTTACCAGCAGAAATTGGAGCAGCCGAAGAGTTTTTGCAGATTCTTATATTTGTTGTTGTAGTATCGGAATTCAACAAACAAGGATTGTTTTTTTATTGGAAAATTCATTCTATTATGAACTCACAATTACATGAGGGTTGCTGGTTTCTGGTCGAATTCCTTTGTTTTAAGGGTAAAAATTGTGTTTTGTTATATTTGTATGCTTAAAATAATATTTTAAATTGGGGAGGGCCTTTTTGTTATTTATTTTATTTAGTAGTAGTTAGAGTTTAGTATATAAACAATTTTATAGTTATTTTGTAAGATGGCTTTGATGTTGAATGAAATTGAAGGGTTTTCCTCCATATCTGTCAATATTTCGATAGTTCGATGAATTCAACGAGAATTTGATTTATAGTTCGTTATTTATCTCACGCACTTCATCAACATGTTACTTTCGTGAACATTTTTTATTCCTATATAAATATGTATATGCATACGTTCTTCCCATAATATTGTGAGCTTGTGGATTTAGATGCTATTAGATAGTGTTGAATCTTATTACTGATTTAATTATGATAAAATAATGTCTCGTACATTAAAGTAGATATAAAAAGTCCAAATTTCAAAGCAGATAAGCAAATGATTAATGTTAATTAAGTCTTGGTTTTCATCCTTAATGTAATCAATATAATTTTCAAAGTACATGAACCCCATTTTTTTTACCCGAAAAAGATTCAAATTTAATTTATGCATAGATGAAAGTAAAGATTTGGCTAGATTGTGTGCTTCAGACACAACCTGCCTCGATCCTTTTAAAAAATAAATAAAACTAAAATTAGTTGTAAGACACTGGATGTCTTGTATCTTACTTGCTAGACACAACTAAGGAGCCAACCTGCACGTAAGTATCGCCACCGCCTTAGCTGAATTCGTGAAAAGTTGAAGCAAAAAATCCAAACAATGCAGAACTGCCATAACTTCCGCTTGAAGGGGAGAAGATGCAAAAAAAATCTCATAAGAAACGACATTATCATTACTTAAAGGCTTCCTAAATACCCATACTCCCACCGAAACTTGTTTAATTGCTTGAAAAGATGCATCTTTAACCACCATAATACAACCCGATGGAGTAACTATGACCGTGACATCATAAACCTCTCCAAAATGATCCCTTCTTAGCATGTTTCAATTGCTTGTCTCCAAATTATCATTGATACCATCATCACCTTTAAACTTGTTAATTGAGACTGCTATATATTTGCAACCTGGATGATCCTAATTGGATCCATCAATGCCTTAGGTTCGTGCCCTCTCCAGATATTGTCATTTCTGTAATTTCAAATGGACCAGATTATCCAGATAGAGAGAATTATATCCTCTTCACTTAGAGCTTCCAAAATCCAACTGGCCAACCATTATCTAAATGAACCAATTCCTGTAATGCCGGATCGAAGATTGCAAGTTCTCCATACTCTAGAAATGATGTCACAACTAGAAAATAGATGATCAAGAGTTTCCACTTTTGAGGAGCAAATAACACATAAAGGATTAGAACCACAATTACGCTTCAATAGCGCTTGTATTGTTGGAACCACGTTTGAAGAATCCTCTAGATTAGGAAAGTGAACCGTTTCACAACTTGTGATTACAGAAGATCAGCGCTAATGAGGACTGTGGGGCCATAGACATGACTTAACACTCTCGTGATTGCCTGATTGGACTGAATAGATTTTTGACGAAGTTCCTGTCCATAAAATACCATCCTGAATGCTGACATCTGTGTATTGAGGAATCCTCATTCGCAAATCCGGGATGATATTTTCGGTGGAAAAATAGTCTGAACAAAAGAATGTCTCCATTGCATGTTTTCATCCAGAAGATGAGACACTCAGATTGAGGAGTGTTGCGCCCACGAATTTGAATTTTGAAGTGGATTTTCCGTGCCTGAGATCCAATCTTGATGTATTTTGACACCATGTCCATTTCTGATCTGCCACTTCAATTTAAATGTCAATAACTATGCTCCATAATGTATTGACCGCTAACCCCAAGATGCATCCTGATAAGTCCATGGTTCGTATTCCGACCTCATTCATACTCGGACCAGGGCCCGAGAAGGGTTGTGGGCTCGAGATACGCGGAGGGTGGATCCACAGGTCCATCAATCCTAATCCTTACAAGGAATGTGTATATTATGAATGTTCTACAAGGAATATACATTCTCTCAAAGATGGTAATATAGCCATCCTAAACATGGTAATACAACCATGTCCGAAATATACTTCTATTATACATGGTAATACAACTACTATTCCATAAGAGTTGTATTCATACCATAAATACATATCTTGGTGATCTACGGATTGTAGCCATATAAATACCCTAAAGGTTTGGTAGACCTCTTCATCTAATCTCATACTTTATACTTTACGCCTTAAGCAATATACTGACTTGAGCGTCGGAGTGTCTACCCTCGGGACACCCGGGGATTTGTTTTGCAGATCAGTTCGAGAGCCTGGTTCATCGTCGAAGTATTGGTGTCCGGCATACATCACATCCGACTTCACTTTAGGTTCCAGAAGATTTTCCATATCATGTTTAGGAAGCAAAAGTGAACTCAAAAATGAATTTGGATCATTATACAGTTTCCAAGCTAATTTTACAAGCAAAGACTGATTCATCTGACACGAAGATTTCAAACCAATGCCACTATTGTGTTTTGATATGCATTAACCATTCAAACTTTTCCAGTGGATACGGGCTTTCTCTTGGTCTCCACTCCAAATAAAATTCCTCACTACAGAGTCTAGTTTATTACAAACTGATTTCAGCAGCTTGTAGATTGACATGACATAATTAGCCACCGTCTGTAGAAATGATTCAACAAGGACCACCCTTCCATTTATAGAAATAACATCAGACTTACATTTACCTATCTTCCTCTTGAGGCTTTTGATGAGGTTACCAAACGTCTGACGTTTACATCTAGGAGGCAAAATGTTCACTCTCAGGTATCTATCAGGTAGCCCCATTCTGTGAATATTAAGCGAGTACGAGGCCCACTATTTCAATCCCTGATCAGTATCAGAGCTGAAGAAAAAAGAGGATTTTTCAAAACTAATCATTTGTCCTGAGAACTTAGCATATGTGTCTAACTCCATTTGTTGAGAGCTTCCAATTAGAGTGTTCTTAAAATAAGAGCATGGAATTGGCTTCCGGGCGTGAAAAATTTTAAGAAAATTCCATCATCACCGGTTATTGAAAAGAGCACCATCGTTTGTCAAATTAGTATTCCAAAATAGGCACATCAAGAAGGTCAAATAAATTGTGAAAATTTAAATTAATCTAAAGTATTGAAGTTGAGCTAGTCAACTTCAAGTACTTGTGAAATATCCAACACTTTTATTAAATGCTTTAAATATGTTTAATTTCATATGAGTTTATTGTTTTCCTGTTATTTTCATACATTCTACTAACATTAAAAATATACCTTAAATTCCAAGATTTAATATGGCATGAAATTTTTATACAGTGCACGAAGTTTACACGAACACAATATAGGTTAAGAGGCACGAAATATTTACATCAAATTATATTGGGTTACCTCTTTATTGAGATGTTGGTGACTTGAGCCGAAAGTGTGTTTTAGGTCCCAGTACCTAGGGTTTAGTGAAAAATGCTCTATAAGACTCTTTCTCTTGATGTAACCTAATTCATTATGTTTTCTGGGCATTAGACGATAGGAACATCTTGTAATTTGGGTACCTATCTAGTGCAATATGTCTCCTTCCCATGGATGTAGCCAATCATTGGTGAACCACGTTAATCTCTGTGTTATTATTTTTCGCTTTACGTTTATTTGCCGTTTTCTCATATTCCGAACAACAATCCCTGACCTTTTTAAAAAATATTCTAAGTGGCAGAGGGATGTTTGTTAGACTGCCAAAACCTTATTAAAATATCTTTGTGAAAGGAGACGAGAATTGTACAACATCTCGATAAAAGAATTCAAAGTGAAGAGTACGGGGAAAATACTGTAGAATACAATGTAATCCCTATCTCTAATGCAGGAAATAGCATATTGAACATTTGCATCTATAAGGATTATAAGAAAATAGTCGCAGTTAATAACGCTTCTGACTAATTCAGGTCTAACTAGCCAACTGCATACTAACTACAGTACGGAAGACAACCTAACTCTGTAGTCCCGTCCCAGTCTATCTAGCTAAAACTGACATGGCCTCTTGCATTACCTATGGCCCTCCCATAACCTGTAAGAGACATTTCGGGTTGATTTTACAGCAGTCAAAATGTCGTTAAGATGTCTAACTAGTACCAAACATCTGTATAGTCTACAAATTTGAATTAGACAGAGGCGTCAGAGAGTGAGTATTTAAACTATCTCGACTTTGATTTCTCCTATCCATGTTATGGGTAATATCAGAAACCAACAGATTTTAATCAAGCAAAAGGACCGGTTGGCTAAACTAAGAGTTGGAAAATATCAAAACCTTTCCAGTACTCTATCAAAAACATGCATTCAAGCACATTCCATTTTACTTAAAGCTAAAAAACTCTAGGAAAGAAATAAATTTGTAAAAAATAAAAATAGAAGTAGGAAACCACTCGAAGAAGCATTAACCTCAAAAGGGGCTCGGCAGGGTAGGAGCCGCAGCGGGCCGCGCGTGGGCAGTGCGTGGAGCTGGCGGCCGCAAGTGAGGAGGAAATCCGACATGTGCCCGACGTGTGTGGCGGATATCCTCTGTCCGACGAGTGATAGTCTTGCACGGAGGCTCACTTTCATCTTATTTGGCCGATCGGAGTAGAGAATCGGTGTAGATCTGCTAAACAAATTTGGGGCAGAGGATAGTTGACGAGCATCCAAAGGTTTGAACTTGCAGGTGAGGCCTCACCAGAAGTTTTGTGACCGACGGATGGAGCTTGCCGGAAATGGCTCTCGGTTCGAAAGTTAGATCTACGATTTTTCTGATCGTTGTTGGGCGATGTCGAATGGACACCCGGATTCTGGGAGTTAAAGAGGGGGTGACAAATATAACTAAGAGGAGGTACTACTTATCAACGGCGGACTCCTCCCCAGGAGAGGAAATTTGGGGATCTGGACTGTAGTGAGAGAGAGAAAGTGAGAGAGTTGGAACTTTTTCCGTGACCTTTTATGTATGCGGACCGGAATTAATAAAATGGTACCATACGTCATTTCATAAAATGAATGCGCAATAAAACAATACTACAAGCTATTTGCATTTAAAACAAACTACAAGCTATTTTATTTCAGTTCATGTCATTTCATTTTAGTTTCTTTCATGAATTGAAATGTCTTATATTACTGATTCAATCAAGACTCATTCCCCTTTCAATAAGCCCTTCTCAATCTAATAATCTATCCATGAATTCCTTGTCTAACGGATCTATTGCATGCATTAATTATGAAGCCTTTTTAAAATAACGTAGTCAAACAAGAACTGATTGTTTATACTTCAAATTTATTATTAAAGTAAGTTATGGACACAAGTACATATTGTACAATTCAATAAAATTAAGGCTAGTGTGTTAAAAGGTCTTAACTTCTTGCGATCTGTTTCATCAATCGACTCAAAATCAAGCCAGACTCTTATTTTCCAATTTTGTTGACAAGTGTTCAAACATTGAGGAAAAAATTCCAAGAATTGGTTTTGTACAAAAGTATACATTAAATTAACTTCTAAGTAAAGTTATCATTCATCACGGAATTATGCATAGTGAGTTCTTGTTGATATTATTATTTTTATTTTTTTGAGTACAAGTATAAGAATCTCATACAACTATCCTAATCTAGTGTAATCTACTGATCCTCTACTCGGTCCTTCACTGATGCTTTGAGTGGTGTGAAGGTTCCACTTTACACCATCTGATGCACTTCGCTTCTTCACACTTCATGCGTCAGCTGATGGCTCCCGTTACTCACTGCTTTGAGATGAGCATGCCTCTGTGGGACTGGAGACTTCTGAGACTAGGAGAAAGCCACAGGGGGCGGGGGAGTGGGGGTTTGAAACCCGGACCTCCTCCTAGCCAAGGCCTTATTGCTTGATCTTTGGCCTGGTTGATATTCTTAATTTATTTTCTCAATTTTCTTATGAATCTATATTTGATAAGTGACTATAACTACATGATTCAGAATAATTATTGCTAGAACAAAAGAACTCATAATATATTATATTCTTTTTAGTATTATCTACTTAATTAGCTCTTTTTCTAAAGTCATGCAGACCATACAGAACCTGATTTTACTTTAATATAATCAAGAATATGCGTCTTGATCATTCATCATAAAAGGCTAATAATGACAAGTAGTTATGAATTAGGTTGATGATCATATTCCGAATTTTCTTATATATGATAATAACATATTCATACAATTCATCAAACATCAAATAGAACTATAAATTTCACAGTATATCCTAATTAATAGCATAAATGTCATGAACTTACTTACATATAATCTATTACTTTTTCAAATAAAATTTTAAAACGTGTAACTATATATGTATATCTAGTATAAGTTTATGGGGTTTCTGTTTTGTCTTGATTTTGCGCATCGCGTTGAACAACGCCAACCTATGTAAATTCCATGGAAGGCTACTTTTTCTTTTACTAGTACGTATAGATATATAATACTCCTTAATTTCGTCCGAACTTAATCTGCACTGGATCTTTTTCAGACTCTCTAGCAAAAGTTTAAATATAAATATCTTTAGTTATAGTTTTTTATTGGTCTTTAATAAGTATATTAATGGTAATCAAAAAATTGGTATTCATATACCATATGTGAGATGGTTCTAATAATGTCACACATGATAATATTGATTCTTATATATCTATTCAAACACAACATGGTCAAATTAATGTTTGATAATATACAGTGTTAAAAATTAAAATGTGTAATATATACTGGGACAGAGGGAGTACTTGAATCCAATCCATGCATGCCTATCAAGTAACCGTTTATACACAATAATTTAATAACATTATTAACACCCTAATTAGCGAAATATATATGAGAAATGTTATTGTATCTTGCATGAAATATTTTAACTTCCAAGTATTTAAAAGTTTTTTAATATGTTAACATTGTCATAAATTTCCTAAATGGTGCACATTATAAACAGGAAGTATATCTAGAGCTTTGCATAGTCCATAATTGGTAAACTAATTAATTATCCAATTGAATTTCTATATTATTTTGCGTGCGTCTGTTGTGCACATGAACGTTAGAAATATGTGCGTGCATTTGACGTGCGCGTTCAAATCAAAATTTATCACATACACAACAAATTAACAAACTTTCGTTATTAAATGTGAAAAACATAATATTTCGGTGGAAATGATTGAAAACCTATTATAGTTGCTGATGAGATCGGTGTTGGGTTATTTCCTACTTTGTGTGGAAATTCAAACCCAAATGAAAGTGGAATATGGCCCATACTTGTAGTGGTTGTTAAGATCCTATTCTTGTTGGAGGCAACTTAAGTTTGTTTTGGCTAGTTGTAGGGATCTTTGTAACACTCTCGTGTTCTTCTTCAAACTTTAATTATAACAGTTATGCGTTTCGTTTGTAGGTCCATGAAATAATGAAAATCTGTCAATTTTTGTCGCTCCTACCTGTATCAACCGAGCTTCTTTATGGAAAAAGAGGGCTACTGGTTGAGGGCATTGAGCTCGGACCAAATGAAGATGCAATATGAGTATACACTAGATTATCTAATGTATAGTTCCGCTATCTTTCCTGATGCAAAAAGTATTTCAACATTTATACCATTCCCAATATTTCAACACTCATTTTTGAAATCAATTATTTCCATGAATCTTCTGGTTGCTCTCGCGTTCCCTCAATTCCTGCGGTAATGTTAGCTGAATATATTTGAAAAATAATTTTTCAATCATAATTTATTATTATAAATCTAATAAAAATTTTACATAATTATATATATTGCTTAGAATTTATGAACATTATTGTTGCCCATAAAAAAGTGCAATTCGTGCGATCGCACTGACACTGCACTGCAAAAAAGTATTATGCTAACTTTTCAAAATATCATGCTAACTTCAATTCAGCAGGAGTATTTATAACAACATTTTAGCTAAAAAGTGGCAAGTTTGGGATAGGTGCTTATACCGACACATATAGCTGTTTGCAGTATCTCAAATGCAAACAGTATGAAAACACTAAATATTAACGGGTAAACATAAAAAAAAATTCAACTCTGCAAAATTGAAATACTGTAAAAATTGCATAAACTTCTAATTTGGTCAGTATGAAGAGGATTTACAATCTGTTGTAACAATACATGCACAGGGCTTCTTAAGGAGAATAATGATAATTGTTTTTGTTATGGTTATGATTTTTTGACAGGTTCTGGTTCATTACAATTAATATATGTATATGTTGCTGGATTCCGACATGCAAGAATTATTTTGATATTCTATAACACATGATCTCTGGCAGCTGCTTAATTACTTTGCAAATTCTTCTCAGGGCAATTTTGAAGGAAACCAAAAAACAAAAAACAATGGAAATTATACAAATCAAATTCTCGTTGAGAATATAAAGAACGGAAGAATCTAGAAATTGTGCAAAGAAAAATATATTGTGTAAAGTAGATATTGCTCACATCAATATCTATAGAATATAGAGAAGATGCCCTATAATTTTAGGGGCATGGGGCGATTAAAAAATTCTCTATATTTTCAAAAATATAATTAATTTGCGATTTTAAAAATAAAATATTAATTTTAATTATTTATTAGCCCTCTACTTACCTTTTCAGAATCAAATTTAATAATTAAAATTTTTATAATCAAATTCTTTAATTAATTTGCATTCAACAGTTGTCAATTTAGTAATTTCATTCACAATTACCGATAGTTTTAGACTAGCCTGTGTTTCTTTAATGCCGTCGTTCATTGAGTGGAAGGTTCTGCAGTCCGGCCGAAACTCTTCGAACCGGTATATCCTCTATGCCACCAACACTCTGGTTTGTTTACAATTTATTTATGTTCATTGTTTACAATTACCGATTCTTACATTTTCCTTTTCGTTTTAGGAAAAATATTAATACTGTAGGGATTAGAATTCTTGTAGTTTCTTTGTTTTGCCTTCGGTCCTATAAATATAGAGGCATTGCAATGCAGCATCACATTTTTAAAGTATTAATTGCATTCATAAATGTTTCAATAAACAGTATAACATTTTTCACATTTGCTAAATTAAAACATTTTTAAAATATTCAAAATACACCGGGCGTTGCCCTTTATAGTTATTTATTTATTTTAATACTTTAAAAATATTGGGCAACACCCACACCGCTTAATCTTCTATTATATTAGAAATTTTAGGATCATGGGAAGGGGTAATATGCATAGGCTAAAATAAAATTAAGAGATATCTTTTTTTTCTTCATCTCTAATTAGTATAAATTTCATATTATCCATATCCTAATTAACTAGCACAATATAATAAATAAAATTATTACTGACATTAAAAATAACTGGGAATTCTCTCTTCATCGAGAGTTTTCTAGGTTTTCTTAAAAATGAAAAATCAAAAATTATAATTTTTCCAAATTCATCCATTTCAATCGTAATCCTAGCATATATTCCAATATCATCCACTTCAAATTAAGCATATTCTAGCTTGATTGAGTGAGTTTTATTGCAATTGTACGGGAGTATTCGACTGATACCGAAAAGTTGGATTCGGCTTCGGATCAAAGGTATGTCGGGATCATCTATTTTTGTTTTCACTTCGAATAAGGTGTTTGTCATTCAGAAAGAAAGAACTTAGTGTGGGAAGAGCAAAATAAACTTTTTCTTGGAGACACTAGTATCATAGTTTTGTTTCCCGGAAGTAGAGCAAGGTCCTAGTTTCTTTTCAGTTATATCTGAGAATCAGATTAACTGCAAACGGGTACAAGAATGGATACAGTGAGGACATGGAGAATACGGATTTCGGTAATGACTGAATTTGGGCTGTCAAGGTTAACTGGGAGTTCGTATACGGGTGGCAGACATAGAAAGAAACAGTGTGAAGAATGGTATTGGCTTTCCAAGCTTCTAGTCTGGGAAAGGTGCAGGTTCTTCTGTCACTGATTGCCGGCATAGAAAAGATGTTATGAGATTTGTGAAGCAGTTAAGGGGAAACTGGACTATGAGCTACGTTGTTAATTGGGGAAGAGAGATGGTTGGGAAAATAAAAATTATTAATTATTGCTTTTGGAAGAAGCCATCCAAACAAACACATTTTCTTCTCTATAGTAGAATACCAGAGACACAGAGAGTAGATGGTTTCAATTTGAAGGCAGGCGTCGAACAGGGCCAGTCAAACTTCAAAGTGAAGAGTCCTAGAGAGCCGATGGAGAATGAGGTACCAAGCCTACCAATGTGCAGCTGGGAAAACATCACATTCATCTTTGCTTAAGGGCGAAGCATTGAGAAGTGTTATATATTGGGGTATTGGGTGGATGACAGTGACATCAAGAATAAAAAAATTCATCAGTATTTTGACGAGTACTAGGGCTATTCGGCTAGGATTGAACATTGATATCATAAGTTGATGGTTATCAATTTTAAATCAGAATCTGAAATGTTAGCAACTCTATGGTCCTTATGCTATTGACCGTGGGCTTTTATGTCTCAGCTGATGGGGTGGAAGCTTGTCTCTGGAGAATATTCAGGTTAAGAAAATTCTAGTTTGGGTCAGACTATTTCAAGTTCCAGAGGAGTTGTGCAACCCAAAAGACAGTACCATGGTGCATTCATTATTGGTGATGTGGAAAAGGTGAATACTAGCTTTGGAGTTAATATGAATGTGAGATATCTCAAAGCAAGAATCTGGATCGGTGAAAAACGCAATATTTTCCCGCGTTGGCCGGCATCAATTTTCCGGGAATTGGAGTGGGATCCTGAAATAGATTTCTGTGGATAATGAGGATCTCAGCCCGGTCTTGGTCAAGGGTGTATATGTCTCCGCCCGAGGGGGGTCAGCCCTTGGCCTCGGATGCACCGGTGGCCCATCTCTTTGGACCGACTCGGTCATCCGACCCTTGTCCCCCTTACCAATGCTCTTGTCTTCAAAGTATCTTTCCTCCTTTCTCTTCTTGTTCCCCTCCAGCAACGAACAGTGCATCTCTACCTCCAAGTCTAACTTGTGGATAGTGGTTGGGATATCGGCCATCAGCTTTTCCCATAGCACATCATCCCTCAGACCAGCTATGAATCCTACGATCAGGGCCTTCACCTGCACTTCCCTATCCACCACCTTCATGGAGTCATCCATATACCTTCGATGGTATTTCCAAATGTCTTCTGCTCCAGCTTGCCCACTGTGAGCCACCTTGACCAGGGGTAGGTACTTCTTGCGCTTGCTTTGGTATCGGTGCATCAATGCCCTTGAAAAATCGTAGTAGTTCCTGAAGCTCTCGGGGGTTTGGATTCAAACATTGACAGACAACTACCCCGCAAGTATTAATTCACCAACTTGCACTGTAGCTCCTTACGAATATCCCTCTTCCCCATGACATTCTGATACGTTCGGACGAACTCCTCCGGGTCTGTCTCTCCGTGATAGGTAGGCACTCCTTCCGGGACCCTGGCCCCTTGAGGTCTGGGAAAAGTGTTGATGTACCCTATCAACGGCGAGGTAGGTCTCCCTCCATTCCTTCCAATCAACCTATCAAGTATTTCCTCCACCGAGTCTGGAGCCCCCGGGGCTCTATCCACAATCACCGGGTATATCACATAGCCCCTGTGGCCGCAACTGGGGGAGCCATAGCATACCCTCCTCCTGTTACCTGCCCTGCAATCCATACAGGCCCTTGCATTCCGCCCACTGGAGCCCAACCCCCTAAACCCCCCGGGGGTTGCCATGAAAACCTCCGGGACTTGCTTCTGCATATTCTCCCAACGGTGCTGAGGGTAGATTGGATATCCCTGGTACCATGCCTGTTGTGTATCTTGGTAGGGTCCATACCCCGGAACTTCTGCGACTCCTCTCCAACCATCGTCTCGCTGTCGAACCCCGAAGCTAAGATTCGGTCCCCGAAAGTATTGCTGCTGATAGGTGCGCCCTGCGAACCGCTCCACATCAATTATCTACGGGGGAGGTCGGGGTTCCCCTACGCAGACGCCATAGGGGATCCCCTGCTGACCACATTTTCCGCCAAAGGGGGAAGGGTTACTGTCCCAACATTTCCCGACCCGGGTTGGAGTCCTACTTTGAGTGTCTCCGAGACAAGGGTGATCAGAAGGTAACCACCTCACTAATAGGGGGAGGGGCCGATGTCGACTCTCCTGCTTTTGGGTGGTTCGACGGTCCCCAATGGTCTACTGCTCTCCTAGGCCCGACCCTTGCTTTTGGCCAACCAACAATGTTATTCCTCCCCGCTAGCCTCCTCGAATTCCCGCATATTCTGTTCCTCCTGATTTTCCTCCTGCCTCTCCTCCTCTTCTAAAACCTCCGGTTCCGCCATTGCTGGCTCCTTTCCCTTGTGCGTCTGATCTCTCATATATTGCAACGTGAGGTCGTCCTCGACCACCCATGTCCTCCTACCCCCAGACCGGGTGGTTACTGGTGAGTACGTGCTCGCACGTCTTTGTTGTGGTAGACCCTTGGGCAACATCTAAGTATATTTTGGAAATCTAAGTCGTGTCCCACCGGGTGTGCCAACTTGATGCTACCTGCTTGGTGGCCCAAAGAGGTCCATTCACAGCTCTGGCTTACCTAGTCCTACAAGACAACGCCTCAGGGGTACCCGGCGTGATAATGAAAGGTAGGCCTTGGAAAGAAAAGGGTCATCACTTGTAGAATGAATAGAGAAAGATTTCCTGGAATAGTACCATGAGGGCATTATTTATATTGCTCCTTTCAGGTCTCCGGATGGTCCATCCTACACATGACTCATTACTCAGCTGTTTCCATACTCGTGACTAGATACTTCCATAGTACTTCACATCACCATGGGCCAAGACCCATCTATTCTTCCCAGTGATTGGGCCTGGACCGGATATAACCATCATCCAATCATGAAAAAAAATTGATAACTAAATCACACATAATTCCATTAATAATTCACATAAAATACCATATAAAATATATATATAATATAACACATGTCACTTTCGTGAACATTTTTTATTCCTTCATATATGTGTGTGTGTATATATGTTCATCCCAAAATACTATAAGCATGTGGATTTAAATGCTATTAGATAGTTCTGAATCTTATTACTGATTTACTTTTGTAAAATGACGTCTCATACATTTAAGCAGAGATAACAAGTCCAAGTTTCAAAACTGATAAGAAAATGATAACGTTGTTTAAGTCCTGTTTTTCATCTTAATGTGATCAATATAATTTTCAAAGTGCATGAACTCCATTTGTTTAGGGTTTCCAATTTGAGTGTTCTTAATATAAGAGTATGAAATTGGCTTCGAGTATGAAATTGGCTTCCGGGCATGAAAAATTTCAAGAAAATTCCATCATCACCAGTTATGGAAAGGATTACCGGCGTTTGTCCAATTAATATTTCAAAAAACGCACAAAACTAAAGTCAAATAAATTGTGAAAGTTGAAATGAAATTAAAGTATTGAAGGTGAGCTAGTCAACTCCAAGTATTTGTGCAATATCCAACATTTTTTATTAAATGCTTTAATTATGTTTAATTTCATATGAATTTAATGGTTCCTGTTATTTTCGTACATTCTACTAACCTAAAAAAATACCTTAAATCCCATGATTTAATCTGGCATGAAATTTATATACAATGCACGAAGTTTGCATGAACACAATATAGGTTAAGAGGCACGAAATTTGCACATTAAATTATATAATTTTAATAAAACATAAATTGTATAAAATTAAAAATAATTTAAGTGGTTAAGAAATAGTATAATATAAAACTCGATAGGAGTAAGCTGAAGACGATTAATGATTTCATGAATTTGACACTGAGAAAGCATAGTTTGAACCTCATAAGAAATAGGAAGATTAAGGATAAGATTTTATGTATTTACTCACAAACATTGAGAGGGGCTAATGCCCTAATTCATCAACACATAGTCAGGTCAGGAAATATGTTAAACATTATACTTCTCAGCGAGAGTGTTAAACATCTTTCAAGTACATGCGACATCCTAAAACTGAGATTTACATTTGATCGAGGTAGTCATCGTGGAGAATCTTAACATAAAGGCCTGAGTAGTCATCGAGGTTTCTTCTGACCATGCAATTTTATGCACTTGAGTTATTAAGCATAAGATGTTAATGGATTTCTTGCTGATATGGATATTATCTATCTTTTGAGATTCGAGAGTGATGTAAAACTAATTAGAAATTATTTTTATATATGGACTTCAATGATAAAAAGGATTTATTTAGAAATATAAGGTTCTATTTTTATTTAAAAAATCAACTATAATTTGGTCATGACTGAATCGAAGGATATAATCTGCAAAGATGTATTTAATTACAATCTTAATTATATGCACAAGCGTAATGCGTGCGCGTGCAATCGCACAAAACTTTCGATTACTATTTAATAAATATGTGTATCAGTTCTCATTAATTATCGAATTTTAGTTCGTTTCTCAGCTTTATAACCTTACTTGATAAAAAAACCTATTTTTTTAATTTTTCAACATTAAACTATTATATACGAAGAATTATATCTTTCAGCTCACCATTAAAAATGGTATAAGATTGATTTTATTTTACTTAAATATATTAATAATTGTAGGAGCTCTTATGCAAGTAAATGATAGTACATATCCATAAAATTAAGAAAACTGTATTTTGTGTTAAAAGGTCTTTTCTTAATATGGAAGTCAATGGGGCTAAATTGGGATTTCATTACCAATGGCTTAGTGGTGGATACTGGGAGAATTTGGATAGCATGGAGATCTGATTACTTTGCAGTGCAGACCATCAGCAAAGGAGAACAGTGGATGGAATTGCTAATACATCTCAAAGAGTACAATTTATACTGTTATGTCACAGTAGTGTATGGTATGAACCAAATTGACACAAGAAAGCCTTTATCGGAGCACCTACTTGGATGCACCTATAAAGATATAGGATGCATACAAATATATTGGAGACTACAATGCTCCACTAACATTGGAAGATATAGGATTGGTGGTGATCTTGTGGAACCAGTGGAAATTGTAGATTTTCAACACTGTGTAGATGTCCAAGAGCTACAAGTGCTATAGACAGTGAAGCCTTTTTTTACTTGGTCCAACAGAAGAAGGGATGCAGACAGAATGTTCAGCAAGATTGATAGAGATGTGGTAAATGAGCTATGGCTAGAGAAGTAGCTGGATTCAGTATGTAATGTGATGATAGATGGTACTTCAGACCAGTATCCACTTTTATGGCAACTCCAGTAAACAAGGCCTCAACAGCATAGATGATTTAAATTCTCTAACATGTGGACACTATCTAGTAACTTTTTGCCTACAATGCAACAACACTGGAAGCAGAATTTAGTTAGATCCTTGGCTGATCTATTTTACAAACTGAAAGTACTAAAGAAGCCTTTATCTGCCTGAAACAAGAGGGAATTTTCAGATATAGAGGCCAGAGCTAGAGCATCACAGTTGATGGGAAAGGTGTTGTTTGACACTAGCACATGACCCTATGAATCAGCTACTGCAAGAAGAGGAAACAAAGGCAAGGAAGGAAACTAATATACTAAAAGAGGTTAAGTACCTGAAACAGAAGCCAAAAATAAATGGTTGAAGGAGGGAGACATGCCTACTGCTTTGTTCTATGCTTCTCTAAAAACTATGAGGTATAACAACCACATTGTCAGTTTAACAGAATGATGGCAAGACAATACAAGGGAGACAAGCAATTGCTGAGCACCTAACACAAGTTTTTTCCAGCAGCACTTGGGGAGGAGTTATGACACATTTGCTAGCATTGATCAGCAGATTGTGATGAGAGGGGGATTCTCAATGTCCAACAACAATGCCAATTTATCAAGCCTATTGTTATATATGAAATCCTCTCAGCTCTAAAACGGATTAAATCTAGTAAAAGCCCTTGCCAGGATGGATATACCTGTCAATTTTTCAAGAAGACATGGGAATGTATAGATGAAGATTTTCTTTACTGGCAATGGTGAGTTACCAGATGAATTAGTAAAGTTGTGTTAACTTTGTTGCCCAAAACAGCTCAACCACAAACTGCTACAGACTATAGGCCTATTGTTTGCTGCTCAGTGGTTTACAAAGTTACAACTAAGATTTTATGTAAAAGGCTTGGCACAATCCTCCCATCACTGTTTGGCAATAATTAGAGTGCATTTGTCCAAGGAAGGAACATAGGCCACAACATTTTGCTAACTATGGAACTCTTACACAAGTACAACCTTCCAGGTTTGATACCAAGCTGCTTGATTAAGGTTGACATTTCCGAAACCTTGAATAGTATTAAATGGGAATTCTTGTTCAAGTGGCTAGCTTGTTTGAAATTGCCGGGCTTATTCATTCATTTGATCAAACAGTGTGTTACTCAATCCAATTATTGTATCTCTTTGATGGAAGCCTTACTGAATCATTTCAGGGCAAAAGAGGTGTAAGACAGGGTGACCCTCTCTCACCCTTATTATTTGTTATCAGCATGGAATATCTCAGCAGGCTGTTAGATTGGCACTACAAAACTGGCCTTATAGAGTATCATCAGAGATGCAAAAAGATTGGAATCCACAGCTTGTTATTTACTGATTATCTTCTAATTTTCTGCAAAGCCTCTACAAAGTCTATGGAAGATGTGAGAATAAGTTTAGCAATTTTCCAAGACACAACAGATGTGGCTGTCAATAATCTGAAATCCCAAGTGCACTTCTCCAAAATGTCTGAGTCTGATCAAATACTGTTGGCACAGGCACTCCACATAACCAGAGGGATCTTCCCAATCCACTACCTTGGATTGCCTCTGAGCCCTTGTAGATGGGAGCATGGAGCAATTGAGCAGTTGTTGGAAAGGATGACCGGAAGATTAAGAACATGGCAAGTCAGGCACCTTACTTATACTGGTAGAGTACAGCTTGTCAATACTGTGTTTCTTAGCATCACTAGTTATTGGACAAGTGTCTTCAAGTTGCCTGAAAATCTATTACAAAAAATTGTGGTGTTGTGTAGGAATTATGTCTAGGATAGAAATATTGGGGAGAGAGGATTCACTCCAGTTGGATGGGATTCAATGTGTTTTTCTAAGGACACGAGAGGATGGGGTGTAAGAGATCATTCACTTTGGAATGCAGCTTCAATCACTAGACTGTAATGGGATATTTGTACTAAAATGGAGGTGCTTTGGGTGCAATGGATGCATGCCTACTATCTGATAGGTAGAGCCATCGATAACTGTAAGGCTATAGCAAGTCACAGCTGGGGATTGAAATTTTTGATGATGGAGAAGAATCTGATGCTTCATAGACTTTCTGACTGTATCACAACAACAGGAAAGTTTAGCATCAGGAGGGCTTACAATTTGAAAAAAAGGAAGAGTGGACACTGATCATATGGCACATCTTTTTTGGCTGTCTAAAGACAGGATTTTCTTGTATATCTTACTTCAGCTAGGCTGGCTACTGTTGACAGATTACAACAGTTCAAGGTGCTGGGACCACAACCACCATGTTGCTTATGCCAGTCAGTAGTTGTGCTGGAAATATTACATCTACCTAGAGATGGTAATTTATAAATGCTGAGGAAACATTTGCTGCAGTTGATGAAAAGGAAAAACTTCAAGAGATTGGCCCTATACATCACAGCTCTGTATGGTGTGTGGATGGAAAGGAACAAGAGGATCTTTCAAAAGGTCCACCAATCTGAAAATGCAGTGGCAACCCTGATGTTAGCTGAAGTTATTGGAAGATTTTGATCTTTCTGCTAACTTGTTTGATGTCTGTTTAGACAGGGTACAAGCTTCCTCCTTTATTTTATAACATCTTGCACATCTAGCCATTTAGAGATCCCACTTAAACAATAGGATTTCAAACGACGGCATTATAGATTGTTAGTCTAAATTGAGGAATAGTGTGGATCCTAAATCATTAGACTAGGCTGTTTTCAGTTCATGTTTGACACTAGTTTGTTTGGATGGGAGAGAATGTCAATATTTTGTAATTGTTTATGATGATTAATGAAAAATTTGGTTTATAAAAAAAATATTTTCTTGCCTTTTTATACCCTTCAATATTTATCAATAATTAACTTCTGATGAATCTCTATCAATCATTCATATCTGATTAGAGAACCATGCAATTCACGATACGAATTTCTACAGTAGCAGATCTTAGAACATATTTCTAATTTTTCTAGATTTTCTACCTAACTAGCTCTTCTTATTAATTCCTCCATATAGCACAGAACATTTTGGTGGATTTTTCTATTTTGCTAATAACACTTCAATTTAATCAATCATATTTGTGTTGATTATTCATCAGTACAGTCATATCTGGAGTGATTGGAGATGGTGGTGACGGTGCAGAGAAAATCACGATTATAAGCAAGGCTTTTGGAGATGGTGATGGCATGCCCCGGCGAACTAAGGATGCCGCGGTGATGGTTTATGATGATGAATGAGAACGAAATTTTAAATGTGAATATATATGAAAGAAATATACTAGACGGATTGAAAATGTACAAATGTGAAGATTGGAAATTGGAATATAACCAGAGGTCTGGGTACGAGATAGGTTTTGTTTAATCCCAATTGTTCATAACAGCTGAGAAACATGACTTCTACCTCACTTCCCCCATCTACCAGAACTCTTCTGATCACATTATGGTTTATGTCGACCGTGATTACTAAAGGATCAGAATGAGGGAATTGGTTAGGGACCGCATCTTGAGGTGAAAAAGTGACAGTTTCATCTAGGCGAGATCTTTTGCTCTCCCACTCCCAGAGAGAGGCTTCTTCGGGCGACCGATGTACACCGTTGATGCTCCCTCCTTCTCTCTGGTTGGTGACGTGGCTCATCTCGTCGTTGTCATGGTCGGCATTAATGCTTCTTGCTCCTGTCGGGGCCAAAAAAATGGATTCGTGTACTCCCACGTAGGTTTTTAGCCGGATCAGCAATGAGTTTGAAGGTCGTGTAGATCAAGAATGACAAGCGTGTCCCACCGGGCGTGCCAACTTGATGGATGTCTGCAACCCGCACTTGATCACGAACCTAGCTCACGAACTAATCTGCAAAACAAAGCCTCGGGTGTCCCGAGAGTAGACACTCTGACGCTCAAGTTAGTATGAGGCGTAATGCATATTGTATGTAAGATAATAGATAGAGAGGTCTACCAAACCTTTGGGTATTTATATGGCTACAATCCGTAGATCACCAAGATATGTATTTATGGTATGAATACAACTCTTATGGGAATAGTAGTTGTATTACCATGTATAGAGGAAGTGTAATTCGGTCATGGTTGTATTACCATGTTTAGGAGGATGTATATTCCTTGCAGAACATTCATAATATACGCATTCCTTGTAAGGATTAGGATTGATGGACCTGTGGATCCATCCTCCACGTATCTCGAGCCCACGACCCTTCTCGGGCCTTGGTTCGAGTATGAATGAGGTCCGAATACGAACCCTGGACTTATCAAATAATATCTCATGGGTTTTTAAATATGTTTATTCTCAAAATTCAATGATTCAGCAACATGAAACGTATCACGATTACATATCTACACATATAAGTTCCGTCTTCACAAGAAAATAAGAATAGAAAAGGCCTTTCAATCCCTGACCTTTTACGCATTTATTTCGTGCTAATTCACGCTCCGAAACCCACTGAATCTTCTTCTTAGAGATCCTTGACCTTCTAAAAACTAATTTCAAGTGGCAGAGTGATGTTTGTTAGACTTTCCAAAACTTATCTCTGTGAAATGAGACGAGAATTGTACAATATCTCCATGAAAGGAGTCAAAGTAAAGAGTACGGGAAAATACTGTAAAATACAATGTAATCCCAATCTTTAATGCAGACAATAGCATATCGAACATTTAAATCTATAAGGGTTATAAGAGAATAGTCGCAGTTAATAACGCTTTTAACTAATTCAGGTCTAACTATCCAATTGCATACTAACTACAGTAAGGGAGCACAACCTGACTCTATAGTCCCGTCCCAGTTTGACTCGGTACAACTGATATGGCCTCTTACATGACCTATGGCCCTCCCACAGCCTGTAAGAGTCGTTCCAGGTTGATTTTAAAGAGTCAGAATGTCGTTCAGATGTCTAACTAGTACCAAACAAATGAATCAAGTGATAGCACCCATTTGTACAGTCTACAAATCTGAATTAGACAGAGGCGCCAGAGAGTGAATGTTTAAACTACCTCGGCTCTGATTTCTCCTATCAATGTTACGGGTCATATCGGAAACCAACAGAATTTAATCAAGCAAAAGAACCGGTTGGCTAAACTAAGAGTTAGAAAATAGCAAAACCCTTCCAGTACTCTATCATAAACATGTATTCAAGCACATTCCATTTTACTTAATGCTGAAAAACTCTAGGAAAGCATTAAATTTGTAATAAATAAAAATAGAAGTACGGAACCACTCAAAGAAGAAATAACCTCAAACGGGGCTCGGCAGGGTAGGAACCGCAGCTGGCCGTGTGTGGAGCTGGCGGCCGCACGTGAGGAGGAAATCAGGCATGTGCCCGACGTGTGTGGTGGATCTCCTCCGTCCGCGAGTGATAGTTTCGCACAGAGGCTCACTTTCATCGAATTTGACCGATCAGAGTAGAGAATCGGTGTAGATCTGCGAAATTATTTTAGGGCAGAGGAAAGTTGACTGGCATCCGAAGGTCTGGACTTGCAAGTGTTGGGGAGGAGGGACTGCTTGTCGGCGGCGACCTCCTCCGCAGGAGAGGAAATTTAGGTCTGGAGCGAGAGAGAGAAAGGGGGTAGAGTTGTAGCTATTTCCATGACATTTTATGTATGCGGACCGGAATTAATAAAATGGTACCACACGTCATTTCATAAAATGAATGCGCAATAAAACAGTACTACAAGCTATTTTATTTCAGTTCATGTCATTTCATTTTAGTTTCTTTCATGAATTGAAATGTCTTGTATTACTGATTCAATCAACTCATTCCCATTTCAATAAGCCCTTCTCAATCTAATAATTTTTCCATGAATTCCTTGTCTAGCAGATCTAGTGCATGCATTAATTATGAATCCTTTTAAAATAACACAGTGAAACAAGAACTGATTGTTTATACTTCAAATTTATTAATAAAGTAAGTTATGGACACAAGTACATAATAGTACAATTCAATAAAATTAAGGTTAGTGTGTTAAAAGGTCTTAACTTCTTGCCATCTGTTTCATCAATCGACTCAAAATCAAGCCAGACTCTTATTTTGTTGACAAGTCTTCAAACATTGAGGGAAAAATTCCTAGAATTCCAAGTGTATATTAATTGATATTCATCACGGAATTATGCATAGTGAGTTCTTATTGATATTCTTAATTTATTTTCTCAATTTTCTTATGAATCTATATTTGATAACTGACTATATTTGATAACTGACTATAACTACATGATTTACAATAAGTATTGCTAGAACAAAAGAACTCATAATGTATTATATTCTTTTTATTATTATCTACTTAACTAGCTCTTTTTCTTAAGTCATGCAGACAGTACGGAACCTGATTTTACTTTAATATAATCAAGAATATGCGTGTTGATCATTCATCATAAAAGGCTAATAATGACAAGTAGTTATGAATTAGGTTGACGATCATATTCAGAATTTTCCGATATATGATAAAAACATATTCATACAATTCATCAAACATCAAATAGTACCATAAATTTCACAGTATATCCTAATTAACAGGATATATGTCATGAACTTATTAACTTACTTACATAAAATATATTACTTTTTCAAATAAAATTTTAAAACGAGTAACTATATATGTATATCTAGTATAAGTTTATAGGGTTTCTGTTTTGTCTTGATTTTGCGCATAGCGTTGAACAACGCCAACCTTTGTAAATTCCATGGAAGACTTCTTTTTCTTTTACTAGTATGTATAGATATATAATGCGCCTTTCGTCCGAACTTAATCTGCGCTGGATTTTTTTCAGGATCTCTAGCACAAGTTTATAAATATAAATATCTTTTAGTTATACTTTTTTATTGGTCTTTAATCAGTATATTAATGGTAATCAAAAAATTTATATTAATATACTATATGTGAGATGATTCTAATATTGTCACACATCATAATATTGATTCTTATATATCTATTCAAATACAACATGGTCAAATTAAAGTTTGATAATATACAGTGTTAAAAGTTAAAATGTGTAATATATACTGGGACAGAGGGAGTACTTGAATCCAATCCATGGATGCCTATCAAGTTACCGTTTATACACAATAATTTAATAACATTAGTAACACCCTTATTAGAGAGTTTATTTTCTAATAACCCTAAGTAGCGAAATATATATGAGAAATGTTATTGTATCTTGCATGAAATATTTTAACTTCCAAGTATTTAAACGTTTTTAATATGTTAACATTGTCATAAATTTCCTAAATTGTGCCCATTATAAACAGGAAGTAGATGTAGAGCTTTGCGTAGTCCATAATTGGTAAACATAATTAATTTATCTAATTGAATTTCTATATAATTTTGCGTGCGTCTGTTGTGCACAAGAACGTTATAAATATGTGCATGCATTTGACGTGCGCGTTCAAATCAAAATTCATCACATACACAACAAATTAACAAACATTCATTATTAAATGTGAAAAACATAATATTTCGGTAGAAATGATTGAAAATCTATTATAGTTGCTGATGAGATCTGTGTTGGGTTATTTCCTCCTTTGTGTGGAAATTGAAACCCAAATGAATGTGGAATATGGCCCATACTTGAGTAGTGGCATTCCGGTCATTTAGCACACTTGTTAGGATTTATCCTAAGGGTGTGGTTGCTTCTATTCACAGGGGAGTTCAAAAGTGAACAAGGTTTATACACGAAGAGAGAGAGAGAGAGAGAGAATAGATCAGAGGAGGAGTTCGAGAAGAAGGTCTTTCATCGCCTGAGATTTCTGGGCAAATTTGATGACTTCCATTCTTATCCTGTTTATTACTTCATTCTTGTAGTGGTTGAGGGCATTGAACTCAGACCAAATGAAGATGCAATATGAGTATACACTAGATTATCTAATATATAGTTCCGCTATCTTCCCTGATGCAAAAAGTATTTCAACATTCATAGCATTCCCAATATTTCAACACTAAGTTTTGAAATCAATTATTCCCATGAATCTTCTGGTTGCACTAAGGTTCCCTCAATTCCTGTGGTAATGTTAGCTGAATATATTTGAAAAACAATTTTTCAATCATAATTTATTATTATAAATCTAATAAAAATTCACATAATTATTATAAAACTTAGTATTATTATAAATCTAATAAAAATTCACATAACCAAACAAGTTTTTTGCAAAACCAAACTCTCAAAATCTCAATTAAAATCACAAACTCTCAAAATTCTAAAATAAAATTCAGACTTTCAAAATTCTCTCCAACCAAACACACCCTAAATATTAACGGGTAACCAATAAAAACAAATTCAAACTCTGCAAAATTGATATAATGTCAAAATTACATAAACTTCAAATTAGGTCAGTATGAAGAGGATTTACAATCTGTTATAACAATACATGTACATGGCTTCTTTAGGAGAATCATATAATTGTTTTTGTTATGGTTATGATTTTTCGACAGGTTCTGGTTCATTGCTGTAGGATTTTGATTTCTTTTATTTTCTTTACAATTAATATATGTACAGGTTCTGGTTCATTACAATTTTTGCATGCAAGAATTAATTTTATATTCTATAACACATGATCTCTGGCAGCAGCTTCATTACGTAGCTTGCAATTTTGATGGAGACCAAACAACAAAAAAACTTTGTGCAAATCAAATTCTCGTTGAGAATATAAAAAACGGAAGAATCTAGAAGTTGTGCAAAATTGAGATATTGTGTAAAGTAGATTTTGAAAGTCTCTATTTATTCAAAAATATAATTAATTTACGATTTTGAAAGAATATTATATTTTATATTTTAATTACCGCTCTACTTACCGTTTTAGAAGTAAATTTAATAATGAAACTTTTATCATTAAACTCTTAACCTAATTTGCATTCAATAAAAAATGTAACTAGTCACTATGATTTTTTATTATTACTAAACTCGTTTTAATTAAAAAGGGTCAAAAACTGAATTTTCTACTTAAAAATGGGTTTTGAAAATGTTTGAATTTAATTTGAAATGAATCAACAAAAAAAGATGAAATTTAAATTTCTACCGAAAATGCAAAATTTTAACATCTCTAAGTATGTTTCTAATTAAGTAAGAGACGATCAGTAAGAGAAAGGTTCTTCGATGCCTATCCAATACCGTGATCAGACAAAAATTGGTACCTGTGCGAAGGTATCGCAAAAGTTGTTGATCACGATGTATGCATTGGTTTGCGGTAAGGGAGATAACTACGCACGCTGCCGGATCGTGCCAAATTCCTATCGACTGGAGATGCCTTTGCACTTGAGGCTCAAAGAATATCCTTTGCACTTGATGCTCAATGAATATGTCTATGTTTGCGGTGACTGTAAATTAATCTTTCCGGCGACTTTCTATCTTAATCTTATGTTTACATCGATAAAGATAAGATTTTGTTTGCTTGAGCGTATATGAATTGAACTGATTTGAAATTAACTGAAGTGAAAATTAATGTATTGAAAAAATAATTAGTTTATCTAAATTTATCCCAATTCATAGAAATATATTTTCCCGAATTAAACTAAACTAAATTAACTGAATACAAATTAACTACTTTATCTATAAGCTCCAATAAACAGGGCCTAAATCTGATTTGGATCACAGTTTATTATGAATTTTTGCAGGATTATTAGCGTTTGTCTGGATTAAAGGCTTTTTAGGATTTGCATGGATTGAGATATATACCTGATTTTTGTAGGGATTCACATTGATTAATATAAATCTGAAATTGTTCACGGTTTTTCCATTTATGGAATTTTAGATATAATTTATATATTGTCACAAGCTTGAATGGATTCTTGATGTCACAATAATTTAAATTATTATATTTCATGCTCAACTATTATCATATATTTTAACTGAAATTTGGTTATTATTCAACTCAAATGGAATTTTTTAGGAAAGCCTCTCAAAAATATTTAAGTTCAAAAATTTATAGTAAGCCTCCGGCAAACAAGCCTCGCTATGTATTTGAATTTGAATTATCTATTTCAAATTGAAAAATAATCAGGTTATTTAAACATGTAGTAAACAGTGCAAATGCAAGAAATTTTGTAGAAAAATTCATACTTTTTAAATTACAAAATAAATAGTTCAAACCTAATAGTACGCTATTTAATTTAAAACGTAACAAGACGCACAAGAATGAGTTAATTAGGAAAATTTGATGTTTATGAACCACCAAAATTTTTAATATTAATTATTTTTCTGAGGTTATTTTTAAAATATTAAATTCATAAATTTTTCAATAAAATGTAACATTTTTCACATTATCTAACTTAAAAATATTTTAAAAGTATTCAAAATACACCAGATGTTGCTCTTCCGCAAAATATAGTTATTCATTTATTTTAATACACTAAAAATATCGGGCAATGCTCGGACTGCTTAACCTAATATATCAGAAATTTTAGGATCATGGGAAGGGTTAATATACATAGGATAAAATAAAATTAAGACATATATTTTTTTCTTCATCCCTAATTAGTATAAATTTCACAGTATCCATATCCTAATTAACTAGCACATATATAATAGATAAAATTATTACTGACATTAAAAATAACTGGTAATGCTCTCTCTTCATCGAGAACTTTCATGTTTTTCT
Source organism: Sherardia arvensis (assembly GCA_948330725.1). Taxonomy (NCBI): domain Eukaryota; kingdom Viridiplantae; phylum Streptophyta; class Magnoliopsida; order Gentianales; family Rubiaceae; genus Sherardia; species Sherardia arvensis. The sequence continues at coordinate 11,077,662 of OX415237.1, forward strand.
TAAAAAATCGAAATCAAATATAATTTTTTTCCAAATTCATCCATTTCAATCGTAATCCCAGCATTTATTCCATAATCATCCACTTTAAATTAAACATATTCTAGCTTGATTATTGAGTGGGTTTTATTGCAATTGTACTGGAGTTTTCGGCTGAGACCGAAAAGTTTGATTCGGCTTCGGACCAGAGGTATGTAAGTATCATCTATTTTAGTATTCACTTGGAATTGGGTATTTGTCTTTCAGAAAGAAAGAAGTTAGTATGGGAAGAGCAAAATGAACTTTTTGTTGGAGACACTAATATCACACACTGCTACAAAAAAGCATTTTTATTTCGCCCTTTTTACTCCGATTTAATAAAAATAAAAGTAAAAAGGTTTTTTTACTTCGATTTTCATGTAAATAGAAGTAATAAAAAACTTTTACTTCCTATTTCATGAAATCGAAGTAATAAGTATACCTTTTACTTCGCACCGAAGTAAATGAATGATGATAACCGTTAGCGGTTTGAGCGTAAATGTAACGAAACCATATATATATCGGACCGTTTTCGACTCTATATCTGCACATGACGCCATATTGTGGTAAGCAAAGAGAATGTGAGAGAATATCGATTATATTGATGTCATTCGATAACGGTTTGAGTATAAATGTACCGATATCGAACGTGATATCGAAACGATATCTGAAAAGTGATAACTTGAAAAATCGTATTGAATAAAAGACGAAGAGAAGGCGAGAAAGTATCAATTTTGTTAATGTCATTCCGATAACGGTTTGAGTCTAAATGTACCGATATCGAACGTGATATTGAAACGATGTATGATAAGTGATGACTTGAAACCTCATATTGAACAAAAAGCGAAGAGAATGCGAGAAAATATCAATTACATTGATGTCATTCCGATAACGAATTGAATTTAAATGTACCGTTATCAAACGTGATATCGATACGATGTCTAATAAGTGATGACTCAAAACATCGTGTTGAATAAAAGCGAAGAGAAGGCGATATAATATCAATTTCATTTATGTCATTCCGATAACGGTTTGAGTTTAAATGTACCAATATCAAAACGATGTCTGATAAGCGATGACTCGAAACATCGTATTGAATAAAATGCGAAGGGAAGGCAAGAAAATATAACTTTCATTGATGTCATTCCGATAACGGTTTAAGTCTAAATGTATCGTCATCGAGCGTGATATCGAAACGATGTCTGATAAGTGATGACTTGAAACGTCGTATTGAATAAAAAGCGGAGAGAAGGCGAGAAAATATCAATTTTATTGATGTCATTCCGATAACGGATTGAATTTAAATGTACCGATATCAAACGTGATATCGATACGATGTCTGATAAGTGATGACTCGAATCATCGTATTGAATTAAAAGCGAAGAGAAGGCGATAAAATATCAATTTTATTGATGTCATTCCGATAACGGATTGAATTTAAATGTACCGATATCAAACGTGATATCGATACGATGTCTGATAAATGATGACTCGAATCGTTTTATTGAATTAAAAGCGAAGAGAAGGCGAGAAAATATCAATTTCATTGATGCCATTCCGATAACGGTTTGAGTTTAAATCTACTGATATCGAACGTGATATCAAAACGATGTCTGATAAGTGATGACTCGAAACGTCGTATTGAATAAAATGCGAAGAGAAGGCAAGAAGATATTAATTTCATTGATATCATTTCAATAATGGCTTGAGTTTAAATGTACCGATATCGAATGTGATATCGAAACGATGTCTGACGAGTGATGACTCGAAACGTCGTATTAAATAAAAAAGTGAAAAGAAGGCGAGAAGATATCAATTTCATTGATGTCATTCCGATAACGGATTGAGTTTAAATGTACCGATATCGAAACAATATCTGATAAAATCATAGGCGATATCAAACCAAGATCGCTTGCAGTTTTAGGTTACTTGAAATCGTATAACCAAAATCGGCTGGGGTCTCGGAGTAGTGGATATGGTTTCTTAGCCAACAAAATTTGGGCTTACTTAAGAGTTGATTTTGAGAAAATTTGTTAATCACTTGGGTTGGGCGTTACCCTCTCTTGTCGTGGACTTAATTAATTGAAAATTTTCTTATATTTAGGCCCTGCTTGCTTAGATTTATAAGTAGAGCAGTTCAATTATGGTCAGTTCCATTCAGTTTAATTCAATTCAATTCAATTCGGTTTACTGCAGTTTAGTACAGTTCATCATAAAACTAATTTGATAAAATTTAGGTAAATTTAAACACACTCGATCTATTTATCAATACCTTAATTTTCATTTCAGTTCAGTTTAATTCATTTCAGATCAGTTCGATTCGATTCAGTTTAGATCAGTAAGAAATAAACTCAGGCAAACAGGCAAACAAGATTAATTAGATTTTGGACTAGAAAATTTGTGAATATATCAATTTCAATATATTTAAAGAGGCCTCGGTGAAAAAATAATTGTGAATGTTTTTCTTGAACACTACTAATATTTAATAAAACTCTATAAAAATTAATTAGTATGTTGAATTTACATAATCAAAATGTCTAAATTATCTTTACAAAGTTTAATTTATCAAATCTAACTCTTACCTTGCATGCAGACACTAATCAAATAGTAACTATAATTATTTTACATTCTACAAACTATGGCTAAATTGTCTTTAATTAAGTAAAAGTCAACTCTTATGCAGTCTTCTATATACAATAAAAAATGGAACGAGTCTAACTAAATTAAAGGTAAAATCTTACTTGATTATGTATAAACACTAATAACTACCATTAGTTCATTAATTTGTAGTATTTAGATAAATATTTGGAACTAGTAAACAAACTAAAGGACAGTAAAATAGAACTAATGAATCAAACACTTGAAGTAATTATATAGATATATTTACAATATTTCAAAGTAATTTTCTTTACTTAAATGATGATTTAAAGTGCCATAATCAGAGTTTAACAAAATAAACACATTAGCTACTCTAATAAAAATGTGAAATAAAGAATGGTCATATCATAATCTTATGCCAGGACATTGTCCCAGCCAAGACTCAATCTACCTAAATTGACCTTTACTAATTGAATGTTAACTAATACCCGACTTTCAAGGATACTAATAAATTTAGTTTACAATCTAAAAACACTCTAATCAAATATGAAACCTACTACACTTAATAAACTCTAATAATAAATTAAGTTGACTATATTAAAGACCAAAGCTTATTAGACGTTATATAAGCACTAGTAACTAAATTAAGTTTCACAAATATAGGTCAGTGTTAGGTACAGGGACAATTTGATTTTCCAGGTCTGAAAAGGTCAAAATTACCCTCATTTTTACACTATTACCTAGACTTGCATCAGCAAACCAGGGGTATTTCAAGTCAATATCAGACCTGCAAAATCAAAGTGTCCCTGCACCTAAAATCCACGCAAATATATTGCCGACCTGTATTAACCATCTATAAAACTAAATATAGCTAACCAAAGATTAAATCTTACTTTACTTACTACGATAACTAAATTAAGTATAACTAATTAAAAAGCCTAACATTATTTGACTTCTTATAAATTAATAAATTTGAGTATAACTAATAAAATATCAATTGTTACTTGACCCTTTATTACACACTAATAACAACTAAACTAACCTTTTAGTTGAGTTTTATACACCTATTCTTCTTATATATATTTAAATTACTTATAATCGTAATTACTATTATTATTAAATTCTAAAACAAGTAAACTTTTGGTTTAAGATTAATAAAACGTTTTCTCCTTTTGGTTTATTACAATAAATTTTCTAATAATATAGTACGTTTTATTATAAATGTATTTTTAATAATTTTCTGATAATTAAAATTTCTAACCTTATCTTACTTTTTATAAATTAACTTAACTAAAAATAGGTTGAGTGTTACTTGACTCTTTTTATTATTTACACTAATATATAGCTAATCATAGCTCAAACTTTTACTTGACATTATTTTATAACTACTCTCTAAATGTTTTTAATTAAGTAACTAATAATTTTAATCACTATTATTATAAAGTATCATTATTACTATTATTATTATCAATAATATATTAAAAAGATAAGTTTTAAGTTTAAATGAAAAAAAAATTCAGTATGATGAATTTATCTATTATACATAAATACCTAATTGTTTGTCAACTAATATAGGATGTACATTTTATTGTAAATATAATATTTCACTAATTAAAACAAGTTAAGAGAACAATTCCCTAATCTTAACCGCTCATATTTTACTAATAAATCTCAACTGTTTATTATAAATCCTAGTTTCTCTTAACATATACCACCGCACGTGTGCTCTCTTCCCCGGTATCTCAGTTTAAACCCTAAGTTACGACTGCCGCCGGCCGTATCTTCTTAAATATTATTTCGATGATGGCGTTCTTGTAATCAAAACGATCCTCTTGACGATACGATTCTAACGCACCAAAAATCAATCAAATACGATATGTGAATCAAAAGATACGGCCAAATATTATTTTTGAAACTATCTTGACAAAATCATCTTCTTCGCCTCACCACACATCATCTCCACCACATTCTTCAATCAATTCCGTCATAAATCGTGTTGGTGATCTCGAATCCCTCCATCAATTGGATTGGGAGTTTGACATGGTATAACAAAGAGATGGAATGGGATGAGGAAAATTGAAGTTTGGATGATGCCACCGCCGCAAGTCTCCTACTCCTCCATGTAGAAATCTCAGGTTTTATTCTTAATATCCGTTGATATTCCATATCTTTCAACATATTCAACTCAATATGGTGGTCTTTCAGTTATAAAGTTGTGAATGCTGCTTTAATCGGTTAGTAAAATTAATGGAGTTGACATGGAATATGGGTTAAGGGTCATGGAAAGAATGGTACTTCTTGCTTGAATATCTTATAGTCGATTGAATCCTAATTTACATATGTTTGAATATCTAATACGTTTTATTGTATTTGTTGTATAATTTAATTCATGAATTGAAAGTTTATTACATGATAATTTAGGTTTTGAACTAAATGCAATCTCTTAGAACTTTTATGTTTTTGAATGAAACTTAAGTTTTGATGTCTATTTTTGTTTCGTGATAGGTTCTTGATTGATTTGGTAACTGAAAGAAGGTCTCACAGCTTCAGGTATGATTAATTAGATTGATTATGATGCACAAATTCAGAAATCCTATAAGTATGTTGCATGTTTGCATTAGTTTGGGAAGCTACTTATATATGTTGCTGACCTCTCTTTCTTGTTCTTGTCTTTACGTGAATTTGTCATCGATACTCATCAAAAGGTAAAAGCTAAATTCTAAATAGTTGATCATTGGGAGAGAGTTAAAGCAAGACTCTAACATTGTGAAGGGGTTGGCATAATTGATTACAGGTGCAAGAAGTTATACAAGTATAGAAGTGGACATCAATTTTTACCGCGAGTGAGATTTTTTAGTGGGATTGAAACTCTTGAATTTCAACTATAGTTTGATTTTGTTTAGTCACTTGAAATGTAACTCGTAGACTTTAGAAACAATTTAAACTTTTAGTATCCTTGAATTGTTCATGTTGTATTTTAGAAAGAGTTATTGAATATACATATTTTATAATTCATGATCTTGTTCGAAATGTTTTTTAGACTTGAAATACAATTGACTCCAGTTTGATTTCCATATGGTTTGGGTTTGGGAATTTACTAAGAATAAAGGTCTCGCTTCTCAAATAATATGAAATTTTCGAACCGATGTCGCTTTGGTCAGAGATGCGCAACTCGCAGGTCGATAACTGGTCGAAAATATCATCATATTTCAAGATGATAAAACTCATCGGTGTGGTTAGAGATGGTAAATTTGCAAGACGATAACTGATCGAAAATAACACCAGATTTCATAAACCGATGTCGATGTGATCAAAGATGCAAAATGTACAAGGCGATACATGTTCGCCAAAATGTACCCGAGAGCAAACCGAATGCAAAGGCTATCTGTCAAAGAGAAAACAGTGTTGACCGAGCTGACGACGGTATACTATTCTTCATTCCGACATCGACTTGAAATCTAGGTGTCGAGATCGGTTTGATCGATGTTCGTTTTGATTTCTTGCAGCAGTGATCGAATCGAGATCGACATGATTTTGGCTCAAACTTCTAATAACTAAAATCCAAGCCGAAAGCATACCGCTATCGGTTAAAAATGTTTTCACTTCGCCGAAGTAAAATAAATACTTTCAACTACTCCTCTTTTCACTACGCCACCTTAGCGAAGTTAATTGTCCCCAGGAGTAGAAGTAAAAGGTCATTTTTGTAGTAGTGACAGTTTTGTTTCCCGGAAGTAGAGCAAGGTGTTGGTTTGTTTTCAGATATATCTGAGAATCAGGTTAACTGCAAACGGGTACTGAAATGGATACGGTAAGGAGAAAGAGAATACGGATTTCAGTAGTGACTAAATTTAGTCTGTCTGGCTTAACTGGGAGTTCGTATACGGGTGGCAGACATAGAAAGAAAACGGTGTGAAGAATGGTATTAGCTTTCCAAGCTTCCAGTCTGGGAAAGGTGCATGGTTCGTCTGTCACTGTTTACCTGCGTAGAAAAGATGTTAAGAGATTTGTGAAACAGTTAAGGGGAAACTGGACTGTGAGCTACGTTGTTAATTGGGGAAGATAGTTGGTTGGGAAAGTAAAAATTATTAATTGTTGTTTTCGGAGAAGCCATCCAAACAAACACCTTTTCTTCTCTGTAGTAGAATACCAGAGACACAGAGAGTGGATGGTTTCAATTTGAAGGCAGACGTCGAACAGGGCCAGTCAAACTTCAAAGTGAGGAGTCCTAGAGTGCCGATGGAGAATGAGGTACACCAAGCCTACCAATGTGCAGCTGGGAAAACATCACATTTGATGCTACCAGTGAGCTCCGGGATACCAGCTCCGGTATGAGTAGTCCGGGGAAAAGCTGGAATCCTAGCCCGCGGCCAATCTCTCACCTAAGTCCTGCAAAACAGAGCCCCCGGGGTCTCCCGAGGGTAGACGCTCCGGCGTGATGATGAAGATAGGGCTTTTTGCAGAGGAGAGAGAATATGAATAAATACAGAGAGTATTTAAGTCTGATAAAACATACCTATTACTGTTGGTCGTTCCCCTATTTATAATGGATCGGATCAGAGAGGGTTTTAAGCTAAGTGGTCCTTACCCCGGGTGTGTCCAAGATAGATGATGTCATGGGAGGACCACTGCTGGGCTTAACCCTTTCTTCTCCTTCACCAGTATATCCGCTGGACCAGGATATGGGCCTTAGCCCATATCACCACTAGCCCCCCGAGACCCTGGCTTCCGGGGTTCGGCCCGGTAGGCTGGGTCTCTTAAAAGGAGACACTGGGTCGCAGGATATATGGGGCCGTATCATCACGCGCCGCGCGTGCTTATCCTTCCTTTTTCTTCTTAGTTTTTACTATGCGCGCCTTTTCGCCATTCGCGCAACCATAAATGCTCATTATTACCTTTCTAAAATGTTGTGCTTACTTTTCCTAACTTCGAGAAATTCCTTTTATCCTTTCCTATAAATACTTCCTCAAAAAATCTCAACTTCATTTTCCATCAACTTAGCGCTGTCGCTTTCTCTTTGTTTGTCGTTTTTGCTTTCTTTTACCAATCTCTCTTTTCTACCCATCTGATATGAGCAGTAAAGTCCTCAGCCCGGCCGACGACCATTCCCTGGACGGAGACGATTCTCCTCTTCCCCCCCCCCATCCGGTGGAAAAGGACTAATGACGTCCAAAGCCAAGATCGCATATGGTGCCCCGGAACCCGTGGACCCAAAGGATCCCGGCATGACCCCGGTGAGCGAGGCAGTCGGGGAACTAGTGAAGAAGATGTATGTGCCCTTGTCCTATGATGCGGGGCTGGAGCCATACACCGGGGATGTGCAAACCCGGTTATGTATCCCCCGGCACCACTTTCTGCACGGGTTAACCTTTCCTCTGCCCCCGCTTTACATCTCCTATTTGAAGTACTACAACATTTCTCCGGCCCAGGTGCATCCAAACGCCGTCAGCGTGATGATCGCCTTTCTCCTGTCTTGCCAACGGGCGGGGATTACAGCGACTGTGGAGATATTCCGCAGTTTCTACTACCTGGCGGCAACCTCTGTCCCGGGAGTATTCAATGCTCTGCGCCGGAACAAGACACCAAACATCTGCTCCGGGAGGCTGGAATCCGTGAAGACCAGCGATTTGATGAACAGCTACTTCACCTTCAACGAGGAGAAGTACTCAGTCCCGAGATGGAACCAGCCGAGGATTGCTGAAACAAAGGCGGCTCTACCCCCGGCTCAGTTTCGGCAAGTGCAAGATGAGCATAACAAGGTTGCAAAATTCTTCGTCCAGTTGAAGGATTACCAGAGGCCGGGAGGTTACGAATTCCCCCGGGAGGCGTATCCCGCAGAGGTGTTCACCTGCCGCCGCCTATATGCCAAGCGCAGCCTCGGTAACCTTTGTTTAATTTATTTCTTTTGCTGATTTTTCTTACTTCTTATTTCTTGTTTTTGGCTAAGTCTATTACCTTCCTTGTCTCAGTTGTATCTCCCAGACCAGCGATAGTCCCGCCAGGGTCGAAGTCCGGTGAGGGGAGTGGCAAGGGCACGGGGGGGCAGAAGAAGGACAAGTCCGAGACCGAGAAGGCGGTCAAGGACACCAAGAAAAGGAAGTCCGGGGAAGGGAGATCGGGGGAAAAAGAAACCGGTTCTACGGAAGTCCCCTCAATCGGCAACCGCTGGCTAGCATTCAACATTCCGTCCGGGGGTCATCCTCTGAAGAAGAAGAAGACAGAGCCACACTCCGAAGGCTCTTCCCGAATTCCCCGGAAAGAGGAAAACTCCACTGCCGATAGCCGCCTCCAGGCTATAAAGGAGAATCCGGATGGCTCCTCATCCCAACCCCTGACACTGGACGGCCCCCAGGTACGCATCTCTTCGCCCTTTAATATATCTACTCCTTATATAATATTTTGATTCTAAGTGCTTATAACTTCGTAGGATAATGCCTCCAAATTGTTGGAGTTTCCCGGGTTGCGAGAACTGGTTAACCAGGCTTGCAACTCTCTGTCTGAGAACTTGTCCCGGGAGGTTGATCAACTAAAGCTGGAAAAAGCCTCTCTTTATAAGGAGCTGTCTGAGGCTCACAAGGAGTTGTCCCGGGTAAAGAAGGACAGCAAGCGCGGCATGGCCCCGGCTCAAGAGGCTCTTTGCCGGGCCTTCACCAATCAGGTCCTCAAGAGTCGCTCCTTCGAGGCGAAGATGATGTCCCTTTGCGACATCTCAAATGAATCTGCCCTGCACGCTGCTTATTCCGCCGTCCGGAAGTACATCCCCCGGGAGAACCGGGCAGCGTTCAGAGAATCCTGGTATCGCCCCAAGGCAGACGATCGCTTCAACTATGCAGCAGATCGATTGATGAAGGATGGCCTCGACGGGATTGTCCCCGGAGTGCTCGAAGTTTTTGAGGGAGCTCGAAGTATTGATCCCCAGGACATCATGGCTTATGCCGTGGATGCCGCTAAGCTTGCCGAAGATAGGGCAGACCCTGGTCCAGACGACTTAGCCAATCTTGCTGCCATTGAGACCCCGGTGACCTCGGAAGGAGAGGGCGGGGAATCAGATGATGAAAATGCTAAGTCCCCTGTTCCGGAGCAAGAGTTCCGGCCGGCGCAAGAGGAAGAAGAGGGGGAGGAGGAGCCGTCCCCGGGGAAAGGCAAAGCTCAAGAAGCAGAGCAGTCTCCCCAGGAAGAAGATGAAGACGATGCTGATGAAGAAGTAAACATAGTTACTTAGTCTTCTTATTCTTCTTTTCCTTTTAATTGTATTTTTAATCTTGACCTCCCCCGGGCTCCTTCCCTGAACCATTCCCTTTTGTAATTCAGGGAGGAGATGATAGCTCCGGGGATGAGAGCGACGACTCAAACGATGTAAGAGTCCCAATCTCTTTTCCTTTGTAACTCATGACTTTTGCATTTATATTATTCATTCCGGGTTTATTTCTTTATTACTTGCTTAGAATTTCAAATTTCTATCTTTTTACTTATCTTTTGTTCTGATTCCCCGGGCTTTGTACGACCTTGTTTTAATTCTAAGTTTAAAATCCTTGTGTTTTGTTTTGTTAGCCCCGGGATGATCCCCCAGGTGCAGTTCCATCCGGGGAAGCCTCGGACAACGAAAAACCATGCCCCCGGTGTGAGGAGTTGGAAGATCAGTTGAGTCGTTGGCAACTAGACGGCATCCAGACCCGGTATATTCTTGTCCACTCCGGGATAGGATCAGTGATTGATGAGTTCCCGGATGTCACTTCTCTAGTAACAAAGCTTAGGGAAATATCCAATCAGTTTGGATCCCTTTCCCGGTGTCAATCCCTGGCTCAAGACCGAGTAAATGCTATTCTGGATGCAGACAAGACTATTTCTATGCTGCAAGCCGAACATGATGCCTTTAAATCTCGTCTCAAGGAGGAGTTTGATCTGGTGTGGTCCAAGCTTCCATTTTATTGTGACAAGCTCAAATGGTTAGAAAGGCGGGGAGATCCCCTTAGGAGGAATCTAATGCTGGAAAGAGAGAACCGGGAACTGGCGGCCCGGAACCTCACCCTCCGGGAGAATTTAGTAACCCTACAACTGACTTATCACTTGACAGGGTTGCGTCTAGGTCGGGTTTCTCCCCCTCTTTACACTAATTTTCCCCGGGAGGTCTCTGCATTGTTAGTGCGCATGTTCCGGATGGGCTGGAATGACCCCGAGTCTCGATATCGGCCTGCTTTCGAGGAAGCTGCAGCTTGATGGCAAAGTCAAAGGGAGGGGCAATATCTCCCCCCGTCCTTGGTACTTCTGCCAAGCCGGATTTCCCTTGATTTCACCGTTGAAAGGTATCTCGGGTTCCGTGTTTCAGTTGACCCGGAAGAATCCGCCCGGAGGGTGTCTAGACTCCGCGAGGACGCTGCCAGAATCCGAGCCTACATTGCCCGCGAGGACGCCGCTAGAGAAGAAAGGCGTTTGGCCCGGGAAAGGGGGAAAGGCAAAAGCAAAGTCGTTGCTACGAAAAAGAAAAAATCCCCCCGTGCCCAAGGGCCCGTTATCATTGGAGCTCCCCGAAGGACGCCATCTCCCGAGGTTTCATCCTCAGACGACGACTATGACCCATATGCCGAAGCGGGTCCTTCGGGGGCTGGTCCCTCGGGGGCTGGTCCGTCCGGTACTCATCCAGCTGCGGATCCCAATGTCCCGGGGAGTACTGCTACTGCTAACCCATCGAACCCTCCTGCTGCTAATAATCAGCCAAGTCACCCCGGCACTCAAGATGATCCGGACTCTCCTATTAGCTGGGATGGTCCTCCTTCCCTTTGTTAGTTTTGTTTAGGCTTTTTTTTTTTTTTAAGTTTCAAAGTTGTAAATTTTGTAATCTTCAATCATACGTTAATGATTTGTTTGTTATATTTTCCTTCCTTTATACTTGTTCAAATATTCGTTTCAGTCGCTTATTCAAGCGTGCCTAGGTTATTCTCCGGGTGCTTGTTCAAGCGTCCCGTATATTCTTGCCCTAGCCTCCCGGGAGCTTGTTCAAGCGTCCCGTATTGACTTGCACTAGCCCCCCGGGCGCTTGTTCAAGCGGCCCCGGGTTAACTATACTTAAGAGAAAATATTAACTCGAAAGATAATCTTCATAAGCAAAATGAGAAAATGCAACTGCGGGCGCCACGGGACAACCCAGGCTCAATCCTGGCCAGGGGTCCCCGTGCCGCTTCTCTGCCACCGTCCTAGGCATAATCCATGCCAGAGGGGTGAATACATAAGAAAATCTAGGCATAGTACCTACGTAAATTTGCAATATTCCAGTGCCTCGGGACCTTCTTCCCGGCCTTGTCCTGCAGTTCATAACTTCCCCCGGGGTGGGCTGCTATCACCTTGTAAGGCCCCTCCCAGTTGGGGGCTAACTTCCCGCTTGCAACCTGCTGGCTGTTGTCATTCCGACGCATTACCCACTCCCCCGGGATAAACTGCTCCTTGCGAACCCTTCTGTCATGGTATTTCTTGACCCGTTCCTTCACCCGGGCCTCATGCAGGGCTGCTTTTTCTCGCTTCTCCAGTAAATCTAAATCCAGGAGTCGGTCGTTCTGGTTTGTCTGCTCATCCGGGAGCTTTGATCGGAGGCTGGGAACTCCGATTTCAGCCGGGATGACCGCCTCCGCCCCATAAACCAAACTATAGGGGGACTCACCCGTGGCGGAGCTTTCTGTCGTTCTGCTTGCCCATAAGACACTTGGGAGCTCATCAACCCAGTTTCCTCTTGCCCCCTGGAGCCGCGTCTTGATCCCGTTAACAAGGGTCCTGTTGGTCACTTCAACTTGCCCGTTAGCCTGTGGGTGATAGACCGAGGTCAACTTCTGTTCAATCCCGTACTCCTTGCACCAGGATTTGAAAGGATCATTCTCGAACTGCGCCCTGTTATCTGTCACTATGAACCGGGGGATTCCGTAGCGACAAATGATGTTCTTCCAGCAGAATTTTACACACGTACTTCCCCTAATGTTTGTCAGAGGAGCAGCTTCTACCCATTTGCTAAAATAGTCAACTGCCACTATCAAATACTTGAAACCTCCCGGAGCAGTTGGAAAGGGGCCTACCAGGTCCAAACCCCACCGGATGAAGGGCCAAGTTCCTGATATCCCAATCATCTCCCCCTGTGGCACATGGATCAGGGGTGCAAATTTCTGGCACTGCTGACAGGAGCGGACTGCTTTTTGAGCATCCTCAAATAGCGTTGGCCAGTAATACCCCGTGCACATGATCTTCCGAGCCACTGTCCGAGCCCCTTGATGACTTCCGTTAAGGCCTTCGTGCACTTCTTTCAAAAGGTGGCGTGCTTCCTCTCCATCCACACACTTCAACCAAGGTTGGAGATATCCCCTCCGGATTAACTCCCCGTCCAGGACGGCATACCGGGGTGCTTTGACCCGGATTTTCCGGGCTTTCACCTTGTCGTCTGGCAGCGTTCCATTCTCCAAATACTCCAGAAGGGGTGTAATCCAGGATTCGGCTTCTCGCACTGCCGCAACTTGGCTTGGCTGCTCATATCCCCGGGTTGTTAACATCTCCATATACAGATTCCGGTCTTGACTTGGCTTGAGCTCTGAAGAAGCCAGCTTGCTTAACGCATCCGCTTGACAGTTTTCCTCCCGGGGGACCTGTGTTAGGGTCACCCGGAGGAAACCCTGTATTATCAACTTCACTGCCTCCAAATATTTCTGCAAGCTTCTTTCTTTTGCCTCATACTCCCCATTTACTTCCTGGACCACAATGGCCGAGTCGCTATAAGCTTGTATCACTTTGGCACCTGTTTCCCGGGCTAGGCGTAACCCGGCAAGGAGGGCTTCATATTCAGCTTCATTGTTGGTGGTTTTAAACTCAAACTGCAACGCATACCGATACTCCTTGCCGCCAGGACTGACTAGCACTACCCCGGCACCGCTCCCCCGGCATGGGAGGAACCATCCACGTGCAACTTCCATTCCGGTTCACCTTCCCCCGGGTCCTTCACGGTGTTGTCCGCCATCTCAACCAGGAAATCAGCCAAAGCCTGGCCCTTGATAGACTTCCTGGCTTGATAAGTAATCTCGTGCTCTCCCAACTCTATCGCCCACTTCATCATTCGGCCAGATGCCTCTGGTTTTAGCATGACTTGCTTAAGTGGGTGATTTGTGAGAACTATGATAGGATGACCTTGAAAGTATGGGCGAAGTCTCCGGGACGCGTGCACCAGTGCCAGCAGCAAACGTTCTAGTGAAGAATAACGCGTCTTCGGTCCTTGAAGAGCCCTACTCACAAAATACACCGGGCTCTGCGCTCTCCCAGACCCTCGAACCAAAGCCGCACTTATTGCCTGATCCGTGGCTGCCAGATACAAGAACAATTCTTCCCCCGGGACTGGCTTGGACAAAGTAGGGAGTTTACCCAGGTGCTCCTTCAACTCCTTGAAAGCTTGCTCGCACTCTGGAGTCCATTCGAACTTCTTTGCTCGTCTCAAAATGTTGAAAAAAGGCAACTGCTTCTCGGCTCCCCGGGACAGGAACCTGCTTAACGCCGCCAGAGACCCGGTTAAGCGCTGTACATCTTTCACCTTGCTCGGGGAGGGCATGCTCAGGATTGCTTCAACTTTTTCCGGGTTCACGTCAATGCCCCGGTTTGACACCATATACCCCAAAAACTTGCCTGCCGCCACCCCGATGGTACTTTTCTCTGGGCTTAGCTTCAAGTTTACCTCTCTCAACACGACGAAAAGCTCCCGGAGATCGTCCAAAAAAGCGTCATGAGTCCTGCTTTTGATCACCATATCATCTACATAGACCTCCATGATTCTTCCCAGCTGGTTTTTGAACACCCGGTCCACCATGCGCTGGTATGTTGCTCCTGCGTTTTTAAGACCGAATGGCATCTTCCTGTAACAAAAAGTACCAAAGTCAGTGATAAAAGAGGTTTTTGGTCGGTCTTCCGGGGCCATGACGATCTGGTGGTATCCCCGGTGCGCATCGAAAAAGGCTAGAAGCTGGTAGCCTGTTATAGCTTCCACCAGGTTGTCGATGGAGGGCAACGGGTAACTGTCTTTTGGGCAGCACTTGTTTAAATCTGTAAAATCGATACACATCCTCCAGGACCCGTCATGCTTTTTCACTAGGACCGGGTTGGCAATCCACTCTGGATAAGTAATTTATTCTACCATTCCCGCGTCCAGCATCCTTCTCACCTCCGCCCGGACGAATTCTACCCGATCTACTGCCAAGGCTCTTTTCTTTTGCCTTATGGGCTTCAAATCCGGGTAGACATTCAGCCGGTGGATGGCGAACTCCTCCGGTATCCATGTCAAGTCTTCCGTTCCCCACGAGAACACATCCTCATATTCTTTTAACAATTTCCGGAGATCGTCCTTCACATTCACCGGGAGGTGCTTCCCGATACTCACCTTCCCCCGGGATCCTACTTCCATATCCTCCACTTCAAAAGAGGCCGGGTCACCATGCACGGCTCCCACCGTGCTATTCTTCCCGGAACACTCCCCGGGCTCCGACACATTTGTTCTTTCTGATCCTCCATTCTTGGCTTCCTTTATCGCGGTGAGCATGCAGCTGCGGGCGGTCGTTTGATTGCCAATGACCGATGCAATTCCTTGGTCCGTCGGGAACTTCATGGTTAGATGGTAGGGCGAGCATATCGCCCGGGCCTGCGTCAACCAGGGACGACCTATGATCATGTTGTACGGGGAAGAAGCGTTGATGACCGCAAAGTTACACAGGACAGTGCACCTCTTGTTAATATCCAGATGATCAACAAGAGTCACCCATAGCGCTATGACACCCAGCGGGTGAACTGTGCGCCCCGTAAAGCCTGACAGCGGGGACAAGCATGGCTTCAAATTCTGTCGACCAATGTTCAATTGATCGAAACAATCAGCAAACATAACTTCTACACTGCTCCCATCATCCACAAAGACTCGCTTTATCACCACACCTTCTACCTCAGCTGAGATCACCATCGGGTCAGAGTGAGGCACTTGGGCCGGAACTGCATCCTTCTCTGAAAACGTGATTGTCTCGTCATGTTTAAACCTCTTTCCCTGGATCTCCCCCGGGGGGACATACCTACTCTTGGCTTTTACCGCCGACAGTGTTTGCGCTCCATCTCCCACTATCCCGTTGATCACGTTTATCATCCGGGGTGCTCCGGGTCCCGGAACTCCTGGTCTGGGTGCTTGTGGGGCGGGGTTAGGAGCAATGTTGGTTTCCGCGGGGCGGTTGCCGCCCTGGCCCTGGCCTTGGTTATTCCTCCATTTACGTTTCCTCCCTTGTCCTGCCGGGGCAGCCGCCGGGTGTGCTTCACCTGCTACACAGTCCCGGAGCTGACCCCGCTCCACCAACTTCTGAATATCCGTGCGCAAGACACGACAGCCTTCTGTCGTGTGACCATAAGACTTGTGAAACTCACACTATTTTTGGGCATTAGCCGGGGCCGGGACCCCTTGTATAACTGGGGGATCCGTGAAAAGGCCCCGGTGAATGGCCAAGATCTCCGTTTTGGTCTTGGAGAGTGGAGTATATGTTGGTCTGACCACCAACGTCTGTCCTCCCGGTGCAGGTGCTGCTCCCTGGGCCGGGGGGCGTCTTGCTGCCTCCGGGCGGGGCCCCTGGTGAGGAGTGGCCCGGAGTGTAGTTGTTTGGGTTGCTGTGGCCGTAATCACCCGCTGCTCAAAGAAACCGACCGTGTTCATCCGAGTGTGGTTAGCTTCATGCACAATGCAATGCATTTCAACTGTCAACTGGAGATGGTAGAAAGTTCCTGGCATGTTCTTCATCAACTCAATGTAATACATCTCGTCTCTCAGCCCATTGACAAAGTTACCAATCAGGGCCTTCTCATGCAAGTGCCTATCCTGGACCTTCATAGACTCAGCAATATACCGGACATAATATTGCCAAGTAGACTCCGTCTCCAACTGCCGCATAGCTAAGACCGTGGCTAGGTTGACAAAGTTGGTTTTCATTGCTGCATATCTGTGGACCAAGACCGTAGCAAAATCCCAGAAAGTCTTCAAGGAGCCTTGTGGAAGACTTTTGAACCAACTCAAGCAGTTGCCCCGGAGGTAAGAAGGCAACAACTTGCACTGCAACGGCTCCTCAATGTCCCGGGCACCCATGACACTGAGGTAGGTGTGAACAAACTCCTCTAGATCCCCGTCCCCGTTGTACGTCGGAACCCCATCAGGCGCTTTAGTGCCCACCGGCCACTTATAGTTCAACACCTCTGGAACCCACGGGGAATGAGGAACCATCCCCCGCCTACCAATAAGTCTAGTCAAACGATCTTCAATGGACCCGTTGTTAAACGGGGTGTTATATCCACCATAAAATGGTTGTGCTTGCGGGTTTAAACCTCCTGGAAACTGCTGATTCGGGTACTGCTGCTGCCCCGGAAACATCTGCTGACCGTGAGGCATCTGCTGCCCTGGAGGCATCTGCTGACCCGGGGGCACCTGCTGACCCGGGGGCATCTGCTGATATCCAGGACCACCTCTCCCATCCTTCTCCAGGTCCACCACTTCGGGCACCATGCTCGAAATTCCCCAAATTCCTCTGCATTGGTATGAATTGTCTCTGGATCTCTACACTCCGGGTCCTCTTCCCCGGAATCAAAATACTCCGGTTCGGATTCACCGCCTTCTCCGAATGTCTCCTGGTCCTGTCTTTCCTTTTCTTGCCGGGCCTTCTCCCTATGCTCCTTCTGCATCTCCCTGAGAGTACGCTCCGGCACTTTCTTCTTTCCTTGGCGCTTCTCAGCGGCCGCGCGGGCAGTCTCCTTGCTCGCCCGCTCCTTCTCCTCGGCCGCCTTCCGCGTCGCCTGGGCAGCCGCGGCCCTTTTGGTCTTAGAACCGCCTTCTGCCTGATTAGCTTTGGAAGGGGGTTCTTCCACTGTCTTTTTAGGTCTGCCGCGGGGCATGACGAAGCGAATCCCACTGGGCGTGCCAACTGATGCTACCAGTGAGCTCCGGGATACCAGCTCCGGTATGAGTAGTCCGGGGAAAAGCTGGAATCCTAGCCCGCGGCCAATCTCTCACCTAAGTCCTGCAAAACAGAGCCCCCGGGGTCTCCCGAGGGTAGACGCTCCGGCGTGATGATGAAGATAGGGCTTTTTGCAGAGGAGAGAGAATATGAATAAATACAGAGAGTATTTAATTCTGATAAAACATACCTATTACTGTTGGTCGCTCCTCTATTTATAATGGATCGGATCAGAGAGGGTTTTAAGCTAAGTGGTCCTTACCCCGGGTGTGTCCAAGATAGATGATGTCATGGGAGGACCACTGCTGGGCTTAACCCTTTCTTCTCCTTCACCAGTATATCCGCTGGACCAGGATATGGGCCTTAGCCCATATCACCAACATTCATCTTTGCTTAAGGGGCGAAGCATTGAGAAGTGTTACTTATTGGGGTATTGGGTGGATGACCGTGACTTCAAGAATAAAAAATATCATCAGTATTTTGACGAGTACTGGGGCTATTCGGCTAGGATTGAACATCGACATCATAAGTTGATGGTTATCTGTTTTAAATCAGATTCTGAAATGTTAGCAACTCTATAGAATGGTCCTTATGCTACTGATCATGGGCTTTTATGTCTCAGCTGATGGGATAGAAGCTTATCTCTGGAGAATATTCAGGTCAAGAAAATTCTAGTTTGGGCCAGACTATTTCAAGTTCCAGAGGAGTTGTGCAACCCAAAAGACAGTACCGTAATGCATTCATGATCGGTGATGTGGAAAAGGTGAATACTAGCTTTGGAGTAAATATGAATGTGAGATATCTTAAAGCAAGAGTTTGGATCAGTGAAAAGCAGAAAATTTTCCCGCAGTGGCCGGTGTCAATTTTTCAGGAATCGGAGTGGGATCCTGAAACAGATTTCTGTGGATAATGAGGATCTCAGCCCGGGTCTTGGTCAAGGGTGTATATGTCTCCGCCCGAGGAGGGTCAGACCTTGGCAATATTTTAACGCTTCCCCCTTACCAATGCTCCCGTCTTCAAAGTTCAAAGTATCCTTCCTCTTTTCTCTTCTTGATCCCCTCTAGCAACGAGTAGTGCATCTCTACCTCCAAGTCCAGCTTGTGGAAAGTGGTTTGGATATCGGCCATCAGCTTCTCCCATAGCACATCATCCCTCAGACCAGCTATGAATCCTACAAAAAGGGCATTCACCTACACCTCCCTATCCACCACCTTCATGGAGTCATTCATATACCTCCGATGGTATTTTCGAACGTCTTCTTCTCCAGCTTGCCTACTGTGAGCCACTTTGGCCAGGGGTAGGTTCTTCTTGCGCTTGGTTTGGTATCAATGCATCAATGGCCTTGAAAAATTCTAGTAGTTCCTGAAGCTCTCCGGGGATGGGACTCAAAACATGACAGGCAACTACCCCGCAAGTATGAACTCAACAACTTGCACTGGAGCTCCTCACGAATATCCCGCTTCCCCATGACATTCTGATACGTTCGGACGAACTCCTCTGGGTCTGTCTCTCTGTGATAGGTAGGCACTCCTTCCAGGACCCTGGCTTCTTGAGGCCAGGGAAATGTGTTGATGTACCCTATCCACGGTGAGGTAGGTCTCCCTCCATTCCTTCCAATCAACCAATCCAGTGTTTCCTCCGCCGAGTCTATAGCCCTCGGGGCTCTATCCACAATCACCGGGTACATCCGATAGCCCCCCATGGCCGCAACTGGGGGATCCATAGCATACCCTCCTCCTGGTACCTGCCCTGCCATCCACACAGGCCCTTGCACTCTGCCCACCGGAGCCCGAGCCCATAAACACCCTGAGGGGTTGCCATGATAACCTCAAGGACAGGGCTTTTGCATATTCTCCAACAGTGCTGGGGGTAGATCGGATATCCTTGGTACCCTTCCTGTTGTGTCCCTGGTAGGGTCCATACCCCGGAGCTTCCGCGTCTCCTCTCCGACCATCGCCTTCCTGTCGAACCCCGAGGCCGAAATTCAAACCCTGAAAATATTGCTGCTGATAGGTGCATCCCGCGAACCGGTCCACATCAATTATCTCTGAGGGAGGTCGGGGTTCCCCTGCGAAGGCGCCATAGGGGGTCACCTGCTGACCACATTCTCCGCCATAGGCGCCATAGTGAAAATGGTATTCACTTAGTAGAATGAATAGAGAATAGTTACCTGGAATAGTGCCATGAGACACTATTTATATTGCTCCCTTTAGATCTCCGGGTGGTCCATCCTACACATGGCTTTCACTCGGCTATTTCCATCCTCGTGGTCCGTCCCTAGATACTTCCATAGTAGCTGGAATCACCATGGGCCTAGGCCCAGCTATTCTTCCCAAGAATTGGGCCTGAGCCGGTTATCACCATTATCCAATCATGAAAAAAAGATTGATGGTTAAATTACACATACTTACATTAATAATTCACAAAAAATACCAATTAAATTATGTGTATAATATAACACATGTCACTTTCGTGAACACCTTTTATTCCTTTATATATATATATATATGTTCATCCCAAAATACTGTAAGCATGTGGATTTAAATGCTATTAGGGTGTGTTTGGTTGCTAGAATTGGAATAAGAATTGGAATTAGATACTATCAAACGCGACCACATACCATTCAATACAAAATAAAATGATCAAACTTCCAAAAATCAAGAATCCACAAAACACACTCACTAAAGCCTCATACCATTTACAGTACAACAAAGTTGAAAGCTATCTTAATATGACTAATTGACAGCGAAGCCACAAATAGGTTTTCAACAGAGCCAAATACTTTGCAATCACCTAACAACAACAACAACAACAACGCCATGTTCATATATCCCAAAACCACAAAAACCCCATCTGAACATATGAAATTTTTGGTAGGGTTTGATAAGTGAGTAGCAAATCAGGAAAACCCACAAGGAATATGAAGATTCCAACCAAACTAAACAACCGAGTTTAAACATTTGAGGATTTAGATGAATCCTAAATTTTAAAAAAAACGACGGTGAAAAAATCAGATAAAATTAGATTTTGAAGTGGGTTTTGAAACTTAGAACTAAAGAAGAGAAGGTTAAGTGAGCGAACCTGGCAAGAAAGAAATGGCTTCCGGTGAGATTGTAAACGGCGCCGGCGACAGAAGGGTCCGACCTTGAGGACAGAGAAAAGAACGGAAGGCCAGCGAAGTATTATTCTTGACCCGTTTTCATTATAACCCGAATTGGATCCGAGCTTGGCCCGCGAGTTATATTAGAATTTGTGGAATTGATATTTGAAAACTTTGCTCCATCAAAATAATTCAATCCATAAAATTGAAGGCCTTATAATTTTCGAAAACCAATTCTTTGTCAAAACTTTTGTTCAGCCAAACAGCAGAATTCACCCAATATCATAGAATTTGAATATTATGGTTCAATTCCATGCAAAACAAACACACCCTTAGATAGTTCTGAATCTTATCACTAATTTATTATAGTATAATAACGTCTCGTACATTTAAGCAGAGATAACAACTCCAAATTTCAAAGTTGTAAGAAAATGATTAATGTTATTTAAGTCTTGTTTTTCACCCTTAATGTGATCAATATTTGAAAATGCATGAACTCCATTTGTTGAGAGCTTCCAATTAGAGTGTTCTTAAAGTAAGAGTATGAAATTGGCTTCTGGGCATGAAAAATTTCAAGAAAATTCAATCATCACTAGTTATGGAAAAGAGCACCGTCGTTTGTCCAATTAATATATCAAAAAGGCACATAACTAAAGTCAAATAAATTGTGAATGTTGAAATGAAATTAAAGTATTGAAGGTGATCGAGTTAGTCAACTTCAAGTATTTGTGCAATATCCAACATTTTTTATTAAATGCTTTAATTATGTTTAATTTCATTTGATAATGTTTCCGGTTATTTTCATACATTCTACTAACCTTAAAAAAAATACCTTAAATCCAATGATTTAATCAGGCATGAAATTTTTGTACAATGCACGAAGTTTGCATGAACACAATATAGGTTAAGAGGCACGAAATTTTCACATTAAATTATATAATTTTAATAAATCATAAATTGTATTAAATTTTAAAATGGTTAAAGAAATAGTATATTACAGAACTCGGTAGGAGTAAGCTGAAGACAATAAATCATTTCATGAATCTAACACCTACTGAGAAAGCATAGTTTGAACCTCATAAAAAAAGGAAGATCAGATATTCGGAGAGTGATTTTACAGGTAAATTAATGTTTAGAAAACTAAAATAAAATTTTTTTGTTGGTTTAATTTAGCTTTTATACGTGATTCTTAATTGATTGTGATTTTATTTTCTTGTATATTTAATCAAGTGGGCATTGGAGGGCGACGTCGGAGATATATAGGATTTGTATCTTCTATTGTCATGTTTCGATGGATGTTGAAATGTATGAAATAATTACAATTTATTTATTTTTCTACCCAATATGTAATTCTCTATGGATTGGGTCGAGGATTCATGAATAACCTTCCCGTCCATTTGGACGGTTTTAACTCTTTTTTAAGAAAAAGCTATGAAAGATTAAAGTATGTGTCATTTCATTTTTTATTTACTGAAGAATGCGTTCATTTGAAGTATGCGTCCATTTGAACTATGAAAGATTTTCTACCTAATTAGATCTTTTAATTAATTCTTTCATATGGCACAGAACATTTTGGTGGATTTTTTTTATTCTGCTAATAATACTTCAGTTTAATATCAATCATAATTGTGTTGATTATTCATAACAGTCATATCTGGAGTGATCCGAGATGGTGGTGACAGTGCAAAGGAAATCACGTTTAGAAGCAAGACTGTTGGAGATGGTGATGGCACCAAGCGAACTAAGGATACCGCGGTGATGGTTCATGACGATGAATGAGAATGAAATTTTAAATGTGAATATCCAGAAATGAAAGAAATAAATGTGAAGATAAATACCGGACGGATTGAAACTGTACAAATTTGAAGATTGGAATATAACTAATCAAAGTAGAATTATGGGTGTTAGTTAACAGATTTGCTCTGAAAAAGATCGTGGAGCAGTTTTCTAATTAATTTGATAATTCATGAAATTAGTGTTGTACTAAAGTATATAATAATTGGTACAGTGAATTGCGTGATACTTTTTAAAGCTAGAAATAGTATTTAGTTGGAATGAATAATATCTCATAGGTTTTTAAATATGTTGATTCTCAAAATTCAATGATTCAGTAATATGAAATGTAAGTAAATCAATGATTACTCCCTCCGTCCCAACCTAATCTTCACACTTTCCTTATTGGAGTATCCCAGTTCAATCTTCACCCTTTGGTTTATTTCCTTTTATGCTCACTTGATTGTATTGAATAATGGGCCACTTGCAAAAATATACAACAAAAATTACATTTAATGGTCCTTCTTCACTATTCTTAGTTTTTGCCAATTTTCTCTCTCATGAAGATTAGGCTGGGACGTATACGTACATATCTACACATATAAGTTTAGTTTTTAAAAAGAAATGAATTGGACAGTAGAATTATTCATTAATATTATAATGGCCTAGTTCCGTCTTCACAATATAATAAAATAAGAATGGTCTTTCAATCCCTGACCTTTTATTTAAAATAAATGCCAAGTGGTAGAGGAATGTATGTTAGACTTCCCAAACTTTATTAAAATATCTCCGTGAAAGGAGGTGAGAAGATTAAAATATTGGTGTTATGGGCCTCAGCCCATACACTGGCCCGGCGGACATATTGGCAAAGGAGAAGAGAGGGCCAAGCCCACCAGTGGTCCTCCCATGACATCAGCTATCTTGGACACACCCGAGTACAAGAAGGACATGATAAGGACCCCGCAACCCCGGATGTGCGACAAGAAGAGGACCACTTAGCCTAAGCCCTCTCTGATCATTGCCATTATAAATAGAGGAGTGACCAACAGTAATAGGTATGTTCTATCACTTAAATACTCTCTGTATTTCTTCATATTCTCTCTCCTCTGCATAAAACCCTATCTTCATCATCACGCCGGAGCGTCTACCCTCGGGGGACCCCGGGGGCTTTGTTTTGCAGGACCTAGGTGAGAGATTGGCCGCGGGTTAGGATTCCAGCTCTCCCCGGATTACTTGTACCGGAGCTGGTATCCCGGAGCTTACTGGTAGCATCAGTTGGCACGCCCAGTGGGATCTTGCTTCGTCATGCCCCGCAGCAGACCTAAAAAGACAGGGGAAGAACCCCCCACCAAAGCTAATCAGGCAGAAGGTGGCCCTAAGACAAAGAGGGCCTCGGCTGCCCAGGCGGCGCGGAAGGCGGCCGAGGAGAAGGAGCGAGCGTGCAAGGAGACGGCCCGTGTGGCCGCTGAGATGCGCCAAGGAAAGAAGAAAGTGCCGGAGCGTACCCTCAGGGAGATGCAGAAGGAGCAGAGGGAGAATGCCCGGCAAGAGAAGGAGAGGCAGGACCAGGAGGCGTTCGGAGAAGGTGGTGAATCCGAATCGGAGTATTGTGATTCCGGAGAAGAAGACCCGGAGCGCGGAGATCCAGAAACGATTCATACCAAAGCCGCGGAATTCGGAGAATTTCGAGCATGGAAAGCGGCCAAGGCCGCGGCCCATAACAAGGTACCTGAGGTAGTGGATTTGGAGAAGGATGGAAGAGGAGGACCCGGATATCAGCAGACGCCCCCGGGCCAGCAGATGCCCCCGGGTCAGCAGATGCCCCCAGGTCAGCAGATTCTTCCGGGACAGCAGCAGTATCCGGATCAGCAGTTTCCAGGCGGTTTAAACCCGCAAGCTCAACCATTTTATGGTGGATACAACACCCCGTTTAACAACGGGTCCATTGAAGATCGGTTGACCAGGCTGATTGGTAGGAGGGGGATGGTTCCTCACTCCCCGTGGGTTCCAGAGGTGCTAAACTACAAGTGGCCGGTAGGTACCAAAGCGCCAGATGGAGTTCCGACGTACAATGGTGACGGGGATCCGGAGGAGTTTGTCCACACCTATCTCAGTGTCATGGGTGCCCGGGACATTGACGAGCCGTTGCAGTGCAAGCTGTTGCCTTCTTACCTACGGGGCAACTGCTTGAGTTGGTTCAAAAGTCTTCCCCAGGGCTCACTGAAGACTTTTAGGGATTTTGCTACAATCCTGGTACACCGATATGCAGCGATGAAGACCAATTTTGTCAACCTGGCGACGGTCCTGGCTATGCGACAGTTGGAGACGGAATCTACTTGGCAATATTATGTTCGGTATATTGCTGAGTCTATGAAGGTCCAGGATAGGCACTTGCACGAGAAGGCCCTGATAGGAAACTTTGTGAACGGGTTGAGAGACGAGATGTTCTACATCGAGTTAATGAAGAATATGCCGGGAACTTTTTACCACCTCCAGTTGATGGGGGAAATGCATTGTACGGTGCATGAAGCTAACCATACCCGGATGAACACGGTTGGTTTCTTTGAGCAGCGGGTGATTACGGCCACAGCAACCCAAACAACCACACTCCGGGCGACTCCTCATCAGGGGGTTCGCCAGGAGCCAGCTAGACGTCCCCCGGTTCAGGGAGCAGCGCCTGCGCCGGGGGGGCAGACGTTGGTAGTGAGACCAACGTATACTCCACTCTCCAAGACAAAGACGGAGATTCTGGCTATCCATCGGGGACTCTTCACGGACCCCCCGGTCATACAAGGGGTCCCGGCCCCGGCGAATGCTCAGAAATGGTGTGAGTTTCACAAGTCTTATGGTCACACTACAGAAGGTTGCCGTGTCTTGCGCACAGACATTTTGAAATTGGTGGAGCGGGGTCAGCTCCGGGATTGTGTTGCAGGAGATGCGCACCCGGTGGCCGCTCCGGCAGGTCAAGAAGGAAGCGGAACTGGAGGAACAACCGAGGCCAAGGCGGCAACCGTCCGGCAGAAGCTAACATCGCTCCTAACCCCGCCCCACAAGCTCCTAGACCGGGAGTTCCGGGACCCGGAGCACTCCGGATGATAAACGTGATCAACGGTATAGTGGGTGATGGAGCGCAAACACTGTCGGCGATGAAAGCCAAGGGTAGGTGTGTTCCTCCGGGGGAGATCCAGGGAAAGAGGTTTAAACATGATGAGACAATCACTTTTTCAGAGAAGGATGCAGTCCCGGCCCAAGTGCCTCACTCTGACCCGATGGTGATCTCCGTCGAGGTAGAAGGTGTGGTGATAAAGCGATTTTTTGTGGATGATGGGAGCAGCGTAGAGATTATGTTCGCTGATTGTTTCGACCAATTGCACATTGGCCGAAAGAACTTGAAGCCATGCCTGTCCCTGCTATCAGGCTTTACGGGTCGCACAGTCCACCCGCTAGGTGTTATAGCACTACGGGTGACCCTTGTTGATCATCTGGATTTTAATAAGAGGTGCACTGTCCTGTGTAACTTTGCGGTCGTAAATGCTTCTTCCCCGTACAACATGATCATAGGTCGTCCCTGGTTGACGCAAGCTCGGGCGATATGCTCACCCTACCATTTAACCATGAAGTTCCCGACGGACCAAGGAATTGCTTCGGTTATTGGCAATCAAACGACCGCCCGCAGCTGCATGCTCACTGCGATAAAGGAGGCCAAGAACGGAGGATCATAAAGAACAAACGCATCGGAGCCCGGGGAGTGTTCCGGGAAGGATAACACAGTAGGAGCCGTGCATGGTGACCCGACTTCTTTTGAAGTGGAGGACATGGAGGTAGGATCCCGGGGGAAGGTGAGTGTCGGGAAGCATCTCCCGGTGAATGTGAAGGAGGAGCTCCGGAAGTTACTCAAGGAGTATGAGGATATATTCTCGTGGGGAACAGAAGACTTGACGGGGATACCAGAAGAGTTTGCGATACACCGGTTGAATGTCTACCCGGATTTGAAGCCCATAAGGCAAAAGAAAAGAGCCTTGGCAGCAGATCGGGTAAAATTCGTCCGGGCGGAGGTGAGAGGATGCTGGACGCGGGAATGGTAGAAGAGATCACTTACCCGGAGTGGATTGCCAACCCGGTCCTGGTGAAAAAGCATGACGGATCCTGGAGGATGTGTATCGATTTCACAGACTTGAATAAGTGCTGTCCCAAAGACAGTTACCCGTTGCCATCCATTGATCAGCTGGTGGAAGCTATAACGGGCTATCAGCTCCTAGCCTTTTTCGACGTACACAGGGGATATCACCAGATCGTCATGGCCCCGGAGGATCGGCCGAAAACCTCTTTTATTACTAACTTTGGTCCTTTTTGTTACAGGAAAATGCCATTCGGTCTCAAAAATGCAGGAGCCACATACCAGCGCATGGTGGATCGGGTGTTCAAGAACTAGCTGGGGAGAATCATGGAGGTCTATGTGGATGATATGGTGATCAAGAGCAGGACACATGATGCTTTCTTGGATGACCTCCGGGAGCTTTTCATTGTGTTGAGAAAGGTAAACCTGAAGCTGAGCCCGGAGAAGAGCACCATCGGAGTGGCGGCAGGCAAGTTTTTGGGGTATATGGTGTCAAACTGGGGTATTGATGTGAACCCGGAAAAAGTTGAAGCAATCCTGAGCATGCCCTCCCCGAGCAAGGTGAAAGATGTGCAGCGCTTAACCGGGTCCTTGGCGGCGTTGAGCAGATTCCTGTCACGGGGAGCGGAGAAGCAACTGCCCTTTTTCAACATTTTGAGGCGAGCTAAGAAGTTTGAATGGACTCCCGAGTGCGAGCAAGCGTTCAAGGAGTTGAAGGAGCACTTGGGGAAACTCCCGACCTTGTCCAAGCCAGTTCCGGGGGAGGAGTTGTTCTTGTATTTAGCAGCCACGGACCAAGCTATAAGTGCGGCCTTGGTTCGAGGGTCCGGAAGGGCGCAGAGCCCGGTGTATTTTGTGAGCAGGGCTCTTCAAGGACCGGAGACGCGTTACTCTTCACTAGAACGTTTGCTGCTGGCACTAGTGCATGCATCCCGGAGACTTCGTCCATACTTTCAAGGCCACCCTATCACAGTCCTCACAAATCACCCACTTCGGCAAGTCATGATGAAACCAGAAGCATCTGGCCGGATGATGAAGTGGGCGATCGAGTTGGGAGAGCCCGAGATCACTTATCAGGCGAGGAAGTCTATCAAAGGGCAGGCTTTGGCTGATTTCCTAGTTGAGATGGCGGACAATGCCGTCGAAGTTCCGAGGAAAGGTGAGCCGGAGTGGAAATTGCACGTGGAAATTGAAGTGCCGGGGGAAGCGGGGCCGGGGTCGTGTTGGCAGTCCCGGTGGGAAGGAGTATCGGTATGCGCTGCAGTTTGAGTTTAAAACCACCAACAATGAAGCCGAATACGAAGCCCTCCTTTCCGTATTACGCCTAGCCCGGGAAACAAGTGCCAAAGTGATACAAGCTTACAGTGACTCAGCCTTTGTGGTCCAGCAAGTCAATGGGGAGTATGAGGCAAAAGAAAGAAGTTTGCAGAAATATTTGGAGGCAGTGAAGTTGATGATGCAGGGTTTCCTCCGGGTGACACGAACACAGGTTCCCCGGGAGGAAAACTGTAAGGCGGATGTGTTAAGTAAGTTGGCTTCTTCAGAGCTCAAGCCGAGTCAAGACCAGAATCTGTACATGGAGATGATAACTACCCGGGGATATGAGCAACCCGGCCAAGTTGCGGCAGTACGAGAAACTGAGTCCTGGATCACACCCCTTCTGGAGTACTTGGAGAAAGGAACGCTGCCGGATGACAAGGTAAAAGCCAGGAAAATACGGGTCAAAGCCCCCCGGTATGCTGTGTTGAACGGGGAACTGATCCGGAGGGGATATCTCCAACCCTGGCTGAAGTGCGTGGACGGGGAGGAAGCACGCCACCTTTTGAAAGAAGTGCATGAGGGTCCCAACAGAAGTCATCAAGGGGCCCGGACTGTGGCTCGGAAGATCATGTACACGGGGTACTATTGGCCTACGCTGTTTGAGGATGCCCAAAAAGCAGTCCGCTCCTGTGAACAGTGCCAGAAATTCGCACCCTTGATTCATGTGCCGCGGGGGAGATGATCGGGATATCTGGAACTTGGCCTTTTATCCGTTGGGGTTTGGACCTGGTAGGCCCCTTCCCGACTCCTCCCGGAGGCTTCAAGTATCTGATAGTGGCGGTTGACTATTTCAGCAAATGGGTAGAAGCTGCTCCCCTGACTAACATTAGGGGAAGTACTTGTGTAAAATTCTGCTGGAAGAACATTATTTGCCGTTACGGAATCCCCCGGTTCATAGTGACAGATAACGGGGCACAGTTCGAGAATGATCCTTTCAAATCCTGGTGCAAGGAGTACGGGATTGAACAGAAACTGACCTCGGTCTACCACCCCCAGGCCAACGGGCAGGTTGAAGTAACCAACAGGACCCTCGTTAACGGGATCAAGACACGTCTCCAAGGAGCAAGAGGAAACTGGGTTGACGAACTCCCGAGTGTTCTATGGGCAAGCAGAACGACGGAGAGCTCCGCCACGGGCGAGACCCCCTATGGCTTGGTTTATGGGGCGGAGGCGGTCAACCCGGCCGAAGTTGGAGTTCCCAGTCTCCGATCAAAGTTCCCGGACGAGCAGGCAAACCAGAACGAACGACTGCTGGATCTAGACTTACTGGAAGTGAAGCGGGAAAAAGCAGCCCTGCACGAGGCCCGGGTGAAGGAACGGGTCAAGAAATATCATGACAGGAGAGTGCGCAAGGAACAGTTTACCCCGTGGGAGTGGGTGATGCGCCGGAATGACAAGAGCCAACAAGTCGCAAGCGGGAAGTTAGCCCCAACTGGGAGGGGCCTTACAAGGTGACAGCGGCTCACCCCGGGGGGAGCTATGAGTTGCAGGACAAGGCCGGGAAGAAGGTCCTGAGGCACGGGAACATTGCAAATTTACGTAGGTACTATGCCTAGTTCATTCTTGTATTTACCCCTCTGGCAAGGGATATGCCTAGGACGGTAGCATGAGAGCGGCATGGGAACCTCTGGCCAGGGTTGAGCCTAGGTTGTCCCATGGCCCGCATTTGCATTTTATTTTTGCGCTTATGAAATTGCATTGCTAGTTCAAAATTTCTTAAGTATAGTTGATCCGGGGTCGCTTGAACAAGCGCTCAGGGGGCTAGTGGGAGAGTAACGGGTACGCTTGAACAAGCACCCGAACAGCAGATAAGATTGCACACGGGCACGCTTGAACAAGCGACCCGGGGGAGATGATTGATAAAAAGGCTTGAACAAGTATTGAGGAAAAACATACAAACACATTCAGTAATTTACAATGAATAACTGTGAAATTTACAACTCAAAATTCTACAATATGCAAACTAAGCTAATTAGGGGAAGAAGGGCCATCCCAACTAATAGGAGACCCCTGATCATCTGTAGCTGCGGGATGGCTAAGTGGGTCACCTGGTGCGTTGGGCTCCTCAGTCGGGGTGACACCAGAAGGACCAGCCCCATCATATGGATCAAAGTCATCATCTGAAGACGAAACTTCAGGGGATGATGCCCTCCGGGGAGCTCCAATGATGACAGGGCCCTGCGTACGGGGGGACTTTTTCTTCTTTGTAGCAACAACCTTTTTCTTTCCTTTGCTCTTTTCCCGGGCTAAACGCCTTTGCTCTTTGGCAGCCTCCTCGGAGGCAATAAAGGCTTGGATTCGGGCAGCATCGGCCCTAAGTCTAGACACCCTTCGAGCGGATTCTTCCGGGTCGACAGACACGCGGAACCCGAGATACCTTTCCACGGTAAAATCTATGGAAACCCGACTTGGAATGAGAACCAAGGACGGGGGGAGGTAACGGCCTTCTCTTTGACGTTGCCACCACGCGACGGTCTCTTCGAAAGTAGGGCGATAGTGGGATTCGGGGTCGTTCCAACCCATACGAAACATACGCACTAACAATGCCCCAACTTCCCGGGGAAAATTAGTGTATAACGGGGGGGAGACCCGGCCCAAACGCAGCCCGGTAAGATGATAAGTTAGCTGAAGAGTGACCAAGTTCTCGCG
Source organism: Sherardia arvensis (assembly GCA_948330725.1). Taxonomy (NCBI): domain Eukaryota; kingdom Viridiplantae; phylum Streptophyta; class Magnoliopsida; order Gentianales; family Rubiaceae; genus Sherardia; species Sherardia arvensis. The sequence goes on from OX415237.1 coordinate 11,108,212, forward strand.
AAGAATTAAGTTCCGGGCAGCTAATTCCCGGTTTTCTTTTTCCAGCTTTAAGTTTCTTTTTAGTGGATCACCCCTCTTCTCTAACCACTTGAGTTTAACGCAATAAAATGGGAGTTCGGACCATACTAGGTCAAACTCATCTTTGAGGCGGGACTTGAAGGCATCATGCTCGGCCTGTAGCCTCGAAATGGTTTTGTCTGCGTCCAAAACGGCGTTTACCCGGTCTCGAGCCAAGGATTGACACCGGGAAAGGGACCCGAATTGATTTGATATTTCCCTAAGTTTTGTTACTAATGAAGTGACATCCGGGAACTCATCTATCACCGACCCGATCCCGGATTGAACAAGAAGATAACGGGTCTGAATGCCGTCTAACTGCCAACGACTCAATTGTTCTTCTAATTCCTTACACCGGGGGCACGACTTCTCATTATCCGATGCCGCCCCGGAGCGAACAGTATCCGGAGGATCATCCCGGGGCTATACAAGTAAGAAGATTTAGACATGAAATTAAAAGGAGGCATAAATTCGAAACAGTCGTAACAAAATGATAAAACCAGAATAAATGTTACTAATAAAAATAAAAGAGAAAGACTCTTACATCATTGGAGTCATCGCTCTCATCCCCGGAGCTCTCTTCTCTTCCCTGAATTACAAAAGAGAACGGTTCAGGGAAGGAGCCCGGGGGAGATAAAGGTTCAAACAGAATAAAAAGATAAAAACAAAATAAGAGGACTAAGTATCTAAGTTATACTTCAGAATCAGTGTCCTCATTATCTTCATCCCGGGGAGATTGCTCTTTTTGATGGGCCTTGCCTTTCTCCGGGGATAGCTGCTCTTCTTCTTCCTCCTCCGCCTGTACCGGCTGGAACTCCTGCTCCTGGACGGGGGACTTATCATTCTCCTCATCGAAGTTCCCATCCTCTTCTTCTGAGGTCACCGGGGTCTCGATGGCAGCAAGGTTGGCCAAGTCGTCTGGTCCGGGATCTGCCCTATCCTCAGCAAGTTTGGCGGCATCGCCGGTATAAGAAATGATATCCCGGGGATCGACACTTTGAGCCCCCTCAAAAACTTCGAGCACCCCAGGGACTATTCCGTCGATGCCTTCTTTCATCAGCCTGTCCGCTGCATAATTGAAATGATAGTCCGCTCTCAGGCGATACCAGGCCTCCCTGAATGCCGCCCGGTTCTCCCGGGGGATGTACTCCCGGATGGCTGAATAGGCGGCATGCAGAGCGGCTTCGTTGGAGACATCACAAAGAGACATCATCTTCTCCTCCAAGGAACGACTTCTGAAAACCCGGTTGGCGAAAGCCCGGCAAAGAGCCTCCTGTGCAGGGGCCATGCCGCGCTTGCTGTCTTTCTTCACCCGGGATAACTCCTTGTGAGCTTCGGATAGCTCCTTGTAGAGAGAGGCATTTTGCGACCTCAACTGGTCGACTTCCCGGGACAGATTTTCTGACAGGGAGTCGCAAGCCTGGTTGACCAGTTCTCGCAACCCGGGGAACTCTAGCAGCTTGGAGGCATGGTCCTACACAAGTATAAACACTTAGAATGAGAATACCATACAAAAAATTAGAATATTAAGGATAGGGAGACACATACCTGTGAGCCATCCAGCAAAATGGGCTGGGAAGAGAAGCCGTCCTGGTTCTCTTTTATAGGCTGGAGGCTGCTATCAGCCGTAGACTTCTCTTCCTTCCGGGGAATCTGGGATGAACCTTCGGAGTGAGACTCAGTTTTCTTCTTCTTGTGGGGGTGACCTCCGGAAGGAGGAATAGCAAACGCCAGCCGACGATTTCCGACCGGAGGGACCTCCGTGGACCCACTGGACGCCCCGGGGCCTTTCTCCTCGGATCTCCCTTCTCCGGACTTCCTCTTCTTTGTTTCTTTGACCGCTTTCTCGGTCCCAGCCTTGCTTTTCTTTGGCCTCTCGGAAGCGCCCTTATCCTCCCCCTCGCCGGACTTCGACCCTATTAGGGCTATCGCTGGTCGGGGAGATATGGCTAATATAGGAAAACCAACGAAGTTAGCCAAAAGAATTCAGAAGAAACAATACAAATAATAAAATTAACGAAGATTACCGAGGCTCCATTTGGCATACAGGCGGCGGCAGGTAAACACCTCCGCAGGATACGCCTCCCGGGGGAAGTCGTAACCCCCCGCCTCTGGTAATCCTTCAAGTTAACAAAGAATCCAGCAATTCGATCATAACTCTCGGATACTTGCCGAAACTGGGCCGGGGGAAGTGCCGTCTTCGTTTCAGCAACCCTTTGCTGATTCCACGCTGGGACTGGATACTTCTCCTCATTAAAGGTGAAGTAGTTGTTCATCCAGTCGCTCGTCTTTACAGATTCAAGCCTCCCGGAGCAGATGGCCGTCGTTTTGTTCCGGCGCAGGGCATTAAACACACCCGGGACAGAGGTTGCCGCTAGGTAATAGAAGCTGCGGAATATCTCCACGGTCCCGGTTATCTCGGCCCGGTTGCAAGATAAGAGGAAAGAAATCATAACACTAACGGCGTTCGGATGCACCTGGGCCGGGGATATGTTGTAGTACTTCAAAAAGGCGGTGTATAGCGGAGGAAGAGGAAAGGTGAGCCCGTGCAGAAAATGATACCGGGGGATGCAAGCCCGGGTTTGCATGTCGCCGGCAAATGGCTCAAGTCTGGCGTCATAGGATAACGGTACGTACATCTTCTTCACTAGCTCCTCAACCGCCTCGCTTACCGGGGTCATCCCGGGATAACTCGGGTCAGAAGGTTCCGGGGCACCATAAGCCACCTTTGCTTTGGACGTCATTAGTCCTTTTCCGCCTGATGGATGAGGGAGGGGAAGATCGTCAATGTCCAAAGAGTGATCGTCTATCGGGGTAGGAACTTTGCTACTCATGTCAGAAAGGTAGAGGGTGGTAAACGAAAGCAGAAAAGAATGAAGAGGGAAAAAGTGACAGCGCTTGGTTGATGAAAAATGAAAGTGAAAATTTTTATGAGGTATTTAATACCATTCGAGAAATTTCTCGAAGTTGGGAAAAGTAAACTCAACATTCGAGAAAAAACAATAATGAGCATTGATTAGGGCACGGACGGCAAGGAGGCGCGCATGTTGAAAACACACGCTTGGCGTGTGGTGATACGGGCCTATACAAGCTGTGACCCGCTGGGTTCCTTTTAGAGACCCAGCCTACCGGGCCAAGCCCCGGAAGCCAGGGTCTCGGGGGGCTAGTGGTGATATGGGCCTCAGCCCATACACTGGCCCGGCGGACATATTGGCAAAGAAGAAGAGAGGGTCAAGCCCACCAGTGATCCTCCCATGACATCAGCTATCTTGGACACACCCGGGTACAAGAAGGACATGATAGGGACCCCGCAACCTCGGATGTGGGACAAGAAGAGGACCACTTAGCCTAAGCCCTCTCTGATCCTTGCCATTATAAATAGAGGAGTGGCCAACAGTAATAGGTATGTTCTATCAGACTTAAATACTCTCTGTATTTCTTCATATTCTCTCTCCTCTGCATAAAGCCCTATCTTCATCATCACGCCGGAGCGTCTACCCTCGGGTGACCCCGGGGGCTTTGTTTTGCAGGACCTAGGTGAGAGATTGGCCGCGGGTTAGGATTCCAGCTCTCCCCGGATTACTTGTACCGGAACTGGTATCCCGGAGCTTACTGGTAGCATCATTGATTACATTGAAGTAAAAGAAGGTTCCGTACTATCCGCATGACTTAAGAAAAAGAGCTAGTTAAGTAGAGAATACTAAAAAATATGTAACATATGATGGGATCTTTTGTTCTAGAAATAGTTATTGTGAATCATGTAGTTATAGTCGGTTATCAAAAATAGATTCATAAAAATTGAGAAAATAAATTAAGAATATCAAAAAGAATTCACTATGCAAAATTTCTTGATGAATGATAATTTTACTGAGAAATCCAATATTATATACCTCAGTACAACACCAATTAATTCTTATAATTTTTCCCTCGATGTTTGAGGGCTTGACCACAAAATTGGAAAATAAGAAGCTTGATTTTGAGTCGATTGATGAAAAAAATGGCAAGAATTTAAGATTCTTTAACACACTAACCGTAATTTTATTGAATTGTACTATTGTGTACTTTTGTCCATAACCTACCTTTATTAATAAATTTTAAGTATAAACAATCAGTTCATGTTTCACTGCGTTACTTTAAAAGGCTTCATAATTAATTCATGCACTAGATCCGTTAGACAAGGAATTCATGGATAGATTATTAGATTGAGAAGGGCTTATTGAATGGGGAATGAGTTTATTAAATAAGTACTGCACGACATTTCAATTCATGAACGAACCGAAATGAATGACATTAACGGAAATAAAATAGCTTGTAATACTTTTTTATTGCGGATTCATTTTATGAAATTGCGTGTGGTACCATTTTATTAACTCTTGTCTGCAGAGGGAAAAAGTTCCAACTCTCCCCCTTCTCTCTCGCTACCGTCTGGATCCAAATTTCCTCTCTTGGGGCGGAGATCGCCGCCAGCATCCTTGCCGGCAAGTCGTCCCTCCTCCCACTAAGACCATAGTTAAAATCGTCACCCCCTCTTTAACCCCAATAATTTGGATTCGACATTGCCCGACAAAGATCGGAAATTCGTAGACTTAACTTTCGAACCGAGAGCCTTTTCCGGCAGGCGCCGTCCGTCGGTCACAAAACTTCTTGTGAGGCCTTACCTTCAGACTTTCGGATGCCAGTTAACTTTCCTTTGTCCCCAAATTTGTTATTATATCTACACCAATTCTCTGCTCCGATCGGCCAAATTAGATGAAAGTGAGCCTCATTGCAAAATTGTCACTCGTCGGACGGAGGAGATCTGCCAGACACTTCGGGCACATGCCGGAACTCCTCCTCACGTGCGGCCTCTGGCTCCACGCATGGCCGACGGCGGCTCCAACACCGCCCAGCCTTGTTTGAGGTTATTACTTCTTCGAGTGGTTTCCTACTTCTATTTTTATCTTTTACAAAATTACTGTTTTTCTAGTGTTTGTTAGCTTTAAATCAAAGAAAATGTGCTTGAATGAATGTTTTTAATAGAATACTGAAAGGGTTGTGCTTTTTTCCAACTCTTAGTTTAGTCAACCGGTCCTTTTGCTTGATTAAACTCTGTTAGTTTCTGATCTGACACGTAAGATTTATGGGAGAAATCTGAGTCGAAATAGTTTAAATACTCACTCTCTGGCGCCTCTGTCTGATTCAGATTTGTAGACTATACCGATGGGTGCTATCACTTGATTCATCTGTTTGGTACTAGTTAGACATCTTAATATTTTTACTCTGTAGAATCAACCTGGAATGTCTTTTACAGGCTATGGGAGGGCCATACCAGTTTTTGTGAGACAGACTGGGATGGGACTACAGAGTTAGTGTGTCCTCTGTACTGTAGTTAGTATGCGGTTGGCTAGTAGGACCTGAGTTAGTCAGAAGCATTATTAACTGCGACTATGATATCCCTTATATATATAGATGTACATGTTCGATATGCTATTTCCGGCATTAGAGAAAGGGATTACATGATATTCTACAATATTTTTCCTGTACTCTTCACTTTGACTCCTTTCATTGAGATATTTGATGCTACCAGTAAGCTCCGAGATACCATCTCCGGTACAAGTAATCCGGGGAGAGCTGGAATCCTAACCCGCTGCCAATCTCTCACCTAGGTCCTGCAAAACAAAGCCCCCGGGCTCCCCCGAGGGTAGACGCTCCGGCGTGATGATGAAGATAGGGCTTTATACAGAGGAGAGAGAATATGAAGAAATACAGAGAGTATTTAAGTCTGATAGAACATACCTATTACTGTTGGTCACTCCTCTATTTATAATGGCAAGGATCAGAGAGGGCTTAGGCTAAGTGGTCCTCTTCTTGTCGCACATCCGGGGTTGCGGGGTCCTTATCATGTCTTTCTTGTACCCGGGTGTGTCCAAGATAGCTGATGTCATGGGAGGACCACTGGTGGGCTTGACCCACTCCTCTCCTTTGCCAATATGTCCGCCGGGCCAGTGTATGGGCTGAGGCCCATATCACCAATCAAGAATATGCGTGTTGATCATTCATAATAAAAGGCTAATAATGACAAGTAGTTTTTTAAAAAAACATTTTAAAACTACCACAGAGGTGTGGAAATTCATAGGCATCCCATACCTTCAAAAGCCTTTATAGGTATAGTAAATACAAATTGTTATTCTGTTTGAGTTGCATGAATTTAAAAAACTTGTAAAAATTGAATTACATAATGAGTCTTTGATTTGAGTTGTGTCTAGGTGTCAGTAGATGAGTACACAAATACACAAGCCATTAGTAGCCAAAAGCTGGTTCATAGGTGGAGAAATAAACCTCAGATCAAAGTTTTGAGCATCATTTCCTGGAGTTGTGTTTCTGTCCTGAGACTGATTTGTAGGGGTTTATGTAGTTGCTGCCTCTCCTTGAATGTGTATCCCACTGGATCTCCTATCCAGTGGGTCTTCAAATCTGTAAGAAAACATAAAAACAGCTGCATCCTTGTTGAAAAAATACCTATCAACTTCTAATAGTAGGAACTCCAATCTTTTCTAGAGCAATTAGTCCCTTTAAATAAGAGGGAGCTTCCTGTGAAGAAATGATTCCAGAAATGACATTTTTAGAGCAGTACTTTGCAATAAAGTCTGCAGTTGCCTTCCCTTAGCACATGCTTCATTGGGGTGCCATTTGCAGACTGTTTTAAAACACAACCTAGATTATAACAGTGCTAGTCTAAGGATGAGGTATTTTACAACCCTCCTATTGCAATTAGGCTATCAAACTCTACACAAAACCTGATTGAGTTGGTTCCCTATCTGTTGCCCAAATTTTATAGCCAGCAGCTCTGCAACTAAAGAGGAGCTAGCTACAGTTGTCTCCATCTGCATGTGCAATACATTTAGTATATTTTTTTAAAAAACCTATTTTTTAAATTTCCTATATTTTCTAAAAATATACCAAAATAAGGATCCCATTTTATAAAGAAATCCATTATTTAAATTATTTTAACTCATTTTCTCCGAATCTCAACTAAAATTCTTTTAAAAAAATATTCGATTCAGACCCCCGTATACCCAGAAAAGGCCTTGCAAACAACAAATAATACTTTGTATAATGATATACGATAAGTAAGAGAAGGGTAATCTTTTCGAAAATCTTTCCCTACTTAAATATTATTGGCAAAAAGTATTTCTCAAATGATAGTGGCATGACGTCACCGATGGGCACTGGGTCACAAAACAATGGAGAATTGTAGAGCAGCTGTGGCGGAAATCAATGAAATTGTATTTTTGTTCAAAAGGCTGCGCCCATTCGTTATTGTCGTTCTTCATCAATCGGACAACATTTACGCGTTTGGTGGTTACATATAAAAGATTGTGGAGCATCATAACCGCCGTGGATAGATTACAATTTACGATTTACAATTTATAAATATCTTTAGTTATAGCCTTTTAATGTTCCTTAAAAGTATGGTAAACAAAACATTAATACTAATATAATATATGTTGAGATGATTATAATAATGTCACACATCATAATATTGATTCTTATTTATCTATTCAAATAAATGATCAAATTAAAGTTTGCTAACATATAATTTCAAAAGTCAAAGTGTGTAGAATATACTGGAAGGGAGGGAGTACTTGAATCTATTCCATACATGTCTATTAAGATACTGTTTATACACAATATATAGTTTAATAACATTATTAACATCCTAAATTGCAAAATATGAGAAATGTTATTGTATCTTACATGATGGTGACTTCTAAGTATTAAAATGTTTTTTAATATGTTAACATAAATTTCCTAAATGGTGCACATTATAAACATGAAGCAGATTTAGAGCTTTGCTAGTCCATAATTGGTAACATAATTAATTAGTATCCAATTGAATTTTTATATATTTTGCGTGCGTCTGTTGTGCACAGGAACATTAGAATTAAGTGCATGCATTTGACGTGCGTTCAAATCAACATTCATCACAACAGATTAACAAACATTCACTATTAAATGTTAAAAAATGATTTTCGGTAAAAAATAATTGAAGACATATCTATAGTTGCTGATGAGATCGAATTATAGCATATTAAACTGTATGATATATAAAGTAATGTGTTCTTTTTGGTCATGATTAAAACTGTGATATATATGATACTTGAATCCTCTTCTTGTTCTTCTTCAAACTTTAATTATAACATTTATTCGTTTTATTTTGTAGGTCCATGGAACAAAAAGAATCTGTCATTTTCATCACTTCTACTCGTATCAGTGACAAGCATTTCAACATTCATATCATTTTTGATATTTATCAATGCTCACTGTTGAAATCAATTATTCCCATGAAGTACTTGGTTGCTCTAATGTTCCCTTAAATTCCGAGGTAATGTTAGCAGAATATATTTGAAAACAAATTTTCAATTCTAATTTATTATTATAAATCTAATAAAAATTTCATGTATTTCTATACATTGCTCAGAATCATGAACATTATTATTGAATCAAAGTAATTATAAATATTATTGTTGTTCATAGAAAAGCGTAATTTGTGCGGTCGCACAGACACTGCACTGCAACAAATTTGTAATATGCTAACTTCAATTTATAATAACATCTGAGCTATCCCTACTTCAATATTTAATATAGACCTAAAATGTAGTAAACTAGTAATAGACAATTTTCGGTAAAAATATTAATTAATTAATTATGCGCACGTAACTGCTTGCAGAGTCACATATCCAAACAGTATTAAAACACTAAATAAGAACGGGTAAACAATAAAATAAAATCCAACTCTGCAAAATTGATGTGATTGAAGAGGGTCAGAGGTTATTTTTCTCTCCGCCTATAATTTGTAATTTCTCATTTCATTTGAGGAATAATCTACTTTTATGATTCAGGCTTATATAGTCAGTGTCCGCACACCATTTTTTAGATTTACTTTCTTGTAGCAAGTTAGAACTCTTGTTATATCTATCTAGAAGATTATGTGATCATGGAGATCACTTTTTTGTTGGACTGTGCTAAGTAAAATAGGGAACTGCATATAACACTTTAATTTATTATTTAACGTTGATTATTTAAAATTTGGCATCATATTATTTTAGTATAGTCAAGTTTAATGCATTTATACAGGAAAACAAATCCATCAAAGGAATTTTACATCACGTTCATTGTTTAAATTTTGCCAAACTTAAAAGAGCAGTTCAAGATATTAAGTAATTAAAGGGGAAACACGATTAAGGGGAAATTAAAAAGCGATTAATAAGGGAAAACATATTTTACAAAACGTAAATGAAGGGAAAGTTACAAAAAAAACCTATTAAAATAAAGGAAAAAGGGAATTTAGAAAAACCGATTTACAAAAGGAAACCCGATTCAACAGGAAAAAAGAAAGTTCAAAAAACCCATTACCAGAGGGAATGTGTTTTGAATAGTGGTTATATATAGGAAGCATGACTCCCTCCCTAAGTTATAATTTCATTTCTACAGACTCGAAATCCTCGTCACCATGAATTCAAGAAAATGATCCGTTGATGAATTAATTAGGCTTCCCGAAATTATGAGGCCGAGCAAACGAACTTGAGAAAATATTGTCGCCGATCACTACAGTTTGAGGAAGAATCAGACTATTGAGGATCGAAATTTGAGTCCCATCCTTCAACTAAGAACTCTCAACAACTGGATCAAGAGTGTTTTGATTCAATCACATGTGAAACAAGGCGATTCCGCTCTCGATCTTGCTTGTGGAAAGGGTGGCGATCTGCTCAAGTGGGAGAATGCAAATATTGGATACTATGTTGGATTTGATATAGCCGATGGCTCTATAGAAGACTGCCGAACGCGATATTATGGAAAGAACTTTTCATTCCCGGCAAGACTACTTTGCGGTGATGGTTTTAACATTGATTTGGATCAAGCTCTAGCTGATGATCAGAATGCTCCTTTTGATGTTTGTAGTTGTCAGTTTGCCCTCCATTATTTGTGGTCTTCTGAGGCACGGGCACGTCGAACCCTAGAAAATGTATCTGCATTGCTAAAGCCTGGAGGCTTGTTTTTCGGAACCATACCAAATGCCAATGTTATCATCAAAAGGCTCCGACAAGCTCAAGGGTTGAAATTCGGAAACAGCGCTTACTCGATAGAGTTTGGCGAGAAATATTCCGAGAAGAAATTCACTAATCCATTTGGCATCGAGTACATGTTCAACCTGAATGGTGCTATTAGTAATTGCCCTGAATGGCTCGTGCCTTTTCCCGTCTTCAAGGCTTTGGCCGAAGAGTATGATTTGGAGCTGGTTTTTGTGAAGAACTTTGATGATTTTGTGGATGAATATATGAAGAAACCTGAGTTCAATCAACTCATGGGAAGGCTCAACAAATCGGATAAACCACCGTTGCCCGAAGAATGGGAAGTAGCCTACTTGTATCTTGCCTTTGCTTTCAGAAAGCGCGGGCAACCGGAGCACACAAAAGCAAACGTGAGACGAGATCATGGCAAGATGCAATTGGAGAAAAGTGATATCGTCTTCATTCGTACTTGAAGAGATTAGACTAGTTTTAGTATCACAAACTCTTGAATGTAACAATGTTTTGCCTAAGCTACTATGCTTTTTTAATTGATGAATATATTTGGTCTAATCGCTTGGTTTTCAATGTCTTGCTCTTATAGAGATTTGCTCCATAACTGGTAGTCTAGCAACATAATTAAGTATCCATTTAAATTACTATTTAATTTTGTGCGTGCCTGTTGTGGGCATGCATATGACGTTACAAATATTTGCATGCATAAGACGTGCACCTTCAAATAAAATTTCATTATATATATGCACAACAAATTAACAAATATTAATTTTAAATACATATGCACATCATTATATATATCAAATAATGTGTATTTTATTTGATCATGATTAAAACTAATATATATTTGTGGTATGATACTTGAAACTGAAGACTCACATATTGAAACCCTAGACACCTTGATAACCTTGCCATCCTCACTCACAGTCATGCCCTTGAAATAAACCCTAAACACCTCACTACTCACCACACTCGAGCTTCCTTCTGCATAAGGCTTCCCGAAATCGTTCCCGAAATCCCCCCAATCATCCTCCGTCATGCTCGTGATCTCCGCCGCGACTCTCTTGTCGTGAATCCGACGGTGCAGATCGTCCCTGAATAGATTGAATTCCAATTCGGAGAGCTTGCGGTCTTTCATCTCCTGTTCAATTTTCACAATCTCTTCCGACTGAAACTCCGACATCAATGCATCTTCCTTTGGGGGTTGGGGTTGGACGGCTAGAGAGGCGTTGATTGCTTCCTGGAGTTGGAGTTCATAAGCGAGGTCTAGCTAGGTCGGAGTTCGCCGCTGTCATCCCGCAATGGTTGGAGCATGTTTCTAGGTCTAGGTTGGAGCTCATTTGATTGTAAATGTAAGACTATTCTACAAAACATGTTTCTGCATCTATAAATTAAGACATACTTTGAAGGAAATAATGAAATCACTAAAAAATGGCATCAACTCTCTTTTCTCTCACAAACAGATATGAATAATACACTGGTAGTCTGGTAACATTATTATGTATCCATTTAAATTGCTATTTAATTTTGTGTGTGCCTATTGTGGGCATGCATATGATGTTACAATTATTTACATGCATATGACGTGCACCTTCAAATAAAAATTCATTATATGCACGAAAAATATACAAACATTAATTTTAAATATGCACATCATTATAATATCAAATAATGTGTATTTTATTTGATCATGATTAAAACTAATTATATCCATGATCATGATACTTGAAACTTCTCCTACTGTTCAAACATTAATTATGCAGATACTTTTTTTATATATATGCTAGCTATATAAATGAAAGATTTCGATCTCTTTTAATTTGTAGGTCAATGGAGAAGAAGAAACTTTCAGACATTGGAATAGTTACACAATGCATTACTCCTATACACATTTCACTGACCAGTACATTTCAAATGTGTCAACACTCATTGTTGGAATGGATGTCTCACATGGATCTCCTGGTCATTATGATGTTCCCTCAGTTGCTACGACGATATTAACATAACATACTTCAATTCCGTAATATAATATTCCAATCATAATTTATTTTATTATAAATCTAACAAAATTTCACATAATAATATGCATTGCTCGAGTTATTAATATTAGTGTTTTAATCAAAGTAGTTATTCCATATATATATATATATATATATATATATATTTATTTATTTATTTATTTTTGTAAGGGAAATCGTGCGATCGCACGTAAACTTTCATTGTTTAGCTCTTAAAAATACAAATAAAATTTTTATTGAATAAATATATTCCTAGTTTTGTACAAAGAATTTGATATCCTTCATCTAATTAAGTAGCATATTGAATTTGACAAACAACTAGATTAGGCAGGCATATGGTAAGACATGACTTGTTGTGTATTTAAAATGAGTCTAATTATTAATTGGGTCCAAAACATGAAAAATTGGGTAATTTTCTTAACATAAACCCGCATTACACAAGTATTTCTAATTACATTTTTTATACTCAACATTTATACAAAAACACAGTTGATTTATACACCACTACTTAGTAATAGTACAATTCAATAAAACAGAAACATATATTTTAACTGCTCTCTCCGGTTTTTATTTAATGGCAAACTTGCCTTAATAATACGTTCATAATTAAATGGCACCTTCCAAAAGTGGTATGATTTAAATTAATATTCTCCACTACTTTTACTTTAATCCCCAATTCATCTAATCCCGACAATCCATTTAATATATCCTTAATTCTTGTTCACAAAGAGCAGTGTCAATATCTTTTGATCGGATAGGGTAGCCTATAAGAAATACCAGACTACAGAATGTCATGATTGTGCATGGCCTCTAACTCCAAGGTCCATTTAACACAGTTATTTTACACAAAAGTTAAATAACTATATATATTTTTAATTAAATCATATGTGACTGAGTGACAAGGTATTTGTGGATTCCTAACCCTTACATAAACAATCATGTCATTTACATTTGATATTGATTCTATTTTAATACACAAACAACATTTTCTGAAATATACAATTAAATTTAATGATTTTATATATGTGAAAAGTTGCATTGATTCCCATGTTGCATGTTCAAGTTATAACTCATATGCAAGTTATAAAACCAATAAGTAAAGTAGTAGTAGTCTGCATATCTTGAATCTAAATAGAATAACTTCTTGAATGAGAAAATGTAATTTTGTTTTTTGATAATTGACCACTAATAGGTGGGGGGTGTTTGTAGCTTCCCCAAGCATTAATTAAAATAAAAATGTTGATGATTACATAATAAAAAACTAGAAGAAATAAAACTGAGCAGCTAAATCCAGTCATCCTTTAAGGCTAAGGACCTTAAGAAATCACAAAAATTCCCAAAACGTTTGAAACATGGACAAGATCCATAGGAATATCATTACCCCTAGTGCCCCCACCCCATGGAGCACCTGCACCCTGTAATGATTTTCTTATGGCTAGTTATCCATTTTTCAAACACTGGAACTGTGATGAGGCTGTTTTGGGTGACTGAGCAGTGGAGAGATTGATTTGATTGCATTACAGTAGTCTTGCAAGTGCTGAGAGCTAGTTTATTGATCTTGCACTCTGATTGAAGGCATTAGCATCACATCACCTTGTATTGCCATATACAGAGATTGAGATTCCCTGATGTTTGAGATTTGGATGGATTGCTGATGTTGGAGTTTATTTTTAGCAAGCTGAGCAAGTTCATGTGCCACCTTGTTTCCCTCTCTATATATGTGCTTGATTTTAATATATTTTCCTTCCATCATGTCCCATATTTCCCATACTGTCTGCTGGATCCTCCATGGAGTAGATCTGTTTTTGTTCAAAATTTGAACTCCCTGCAGACATTCCAACTCAATTATTAGTGGAAGGTAATTTGCAGCCACACACAGTTTAAGGCCTGCTGCACAAGCATTAACTATCTAGCAAATTGTCGAATTCCGTCTAACTACTATGATAAAACTGGATTCATCTAATCACGTCCGACTCTTCCAAATTATATAAAACTAGAAAAATAAGCAACCAACTAAAAAATATCGTGTTATTGGAACCCATAATCTTCAGAATCCAACATGTAGAGCTTCTCTATCAAATTTGGTTTCATTAATACGGCCATATGAAACAAACTTTAATTTGAGAGACCCAAATTAAATGATTTATTTTTAAAGTATGTAGTTAGGATTTTTCGTTAAATTATAAATCAAATCATACTGAAAATAACAGCATATATGCCAAATATATATAAAATAAAAATCAGGAAAAAAAAAGTCGTAGTAGAAGTGGTGGGGAGTATTATTTGTCCAATGATGAGAGGGGAGGGTAGGAGAGTGGTAGGGGAAATTGGGAACCGTATGGGCATGTAGTGAGAAAATTTTCAAAACAATTCTTATCAGTTTTGATGGGTTCCACTGCCAGGTGGGCTTGCAGGAGCCCGTCCTTTTTTTTACCTTTTCAAAATTTGACATGTGGCTTGCTTGGATGATAAAACTCATCCCACTCAACTAGCATCAGAAATTGTTTCACGAATTATACACATAGCAGCCCGTGATTTTTCGATCTTGCTATCAATGTTAATGTTATATATCCAAGTTTGAGCTTTGCTAAACAATATTGTCTCATAATTACATTTATAATTACACATATCTAAAATATAAAAGAAAGTTGATTACATTGTGTAATTATGATGTATTTTATCATCAAAATGTATTTTCAATTAAATGTGTGAGACAACATGAATTTGATGAAAATAAACATGTGGATCACTAGAGTGGCTCAATAGTGTTTGGATAGTGGAATAGTGGTGAGAGTGATTGTGGAAGAAGATATAAGGTGGTTTATTGTTATCTCTTTCTTTTTCTTGCACTAGCTGGTCGGCGCCGCCTCTACTTATTCGACCGTCGCCTCTACTGGTTCGACCGCCGCCTCTACTAGTTCAACCTTCGCCTGTACTGGTTCGGCCTCCGCCTTCACTGGGTGGCTTGATCCGTGGAAGAAGCGGACGCCATCACCCCCTACTCCACCTGAACTGGAGTACGGACTTTGATGCATATGGTGCGGTAAAGTAGAATGGACTGATGAGGTTGACGTGGAGCTACACTTCAATCACGCGAAGAATGATTTCAAGGATGTTGAGAAACTTGTGGTTTGCAAGACTTGCTACAACCGTTTCAAGACTCATGACGATTGCATTGATCATGCCGAGGTGCTCGGATGCCCCTCCATGTTCATCAAGGAGTGAATCTACCACCGCCTGACTCTTGTTGCCTAACACATCATTTTGAGAGCATATTTGATGATGTAATTTGCGGAATTCTTTGTCGGCAATTTTCATTTCAATATGTGTGAGTGTTAGTGTAATGGAGTAATTTAGCATGAATGTGTAATCACCATAGTTACCAACAATGATTTTTGCGATCGATGGAGATTATAATATATTTGCTAGGAATTGAAGACAATAAAAAAAAAAGATAAGGTGATTTTTGGATAGGGGTGTTGAAAAGAGATATATTGTATTTAATGGGTGAAAGCCCGCTTTAGTGGTGGGAGAGGGTTTGAGCCATAAGGCTAAAGTTAAATGGCTTAAAGAGGGTGACGAGAACACCAAATATTTTCATAACACTGTTATGGAGAAAAGAGGTAGACTTAAAATCACTAAAATTAAGAGTTCACAGGGACAGTGTTTGAATGGCAATGAGGAAATTGAGTATGAAGCTGTAGCTTTTTACCAAGATCTTCTAACTGACTCACCACACCCTGACCAGAATCTCTTTTCTACACACTTTCTGTCTCAGTTACCTTCACTGATCTCACAGGCAGAAAATGATGAACTCTTTAAGCCAGTTTCTTTGCCTGAATTAAAGCAAATAGTTTTTGGCCTTAACAAGTCAAGCAGTCCAGGGCCTGATGGCTATACTGCCCAATTTTTTATTAAGGCATGGAACATAATTTTCTTAGATTTACTAGAGGCATCTAATGATTTTCTCTAACTAGGTCTCACATTAATAGAGGTATTTCCAGTACATGGATCACTATCATTCCTAAGAAAGAAATACCTATCTCTTTTAGTGACTATAGACCTATCGGTCTTTCTAATGTTACAAACAAATTTTTTTCAAAAATCATAATGGAAAGACTGAAACCATTAATGCCTAAATTGATATCTCCAAACCAGTCTGCTTTTCTTCAAAATAGGGACATTTCTGATAATGTTATCTATTTAAAAGAAATGTTTAGATTCATAAATAGGAAAGCCAGAGATCCAAACTGTATCTTAAAATTGGATTTAATGAAAGCTTTTGATAGAGTTAGCTGGCAATTCCTTAAAAAAATTCTCCTTAAATTTGGTTTTGGTGACAGATTTGTTGATTGCATTATGAAAAACTTGTCTGATGCTTGGTTCTCAATCTTAATAAATGGCAAACCAGTTGGCTATTTCCCAGCAACTAGAGGGATCAAACAGGGAGACCCACTGTCTCCATTTTTGTTCAATATTTTCAGTGAAGCTTTTACCAGAAGACTTTCTTACATTTTTAATACTGGTAAATTGCAATACTTCTGTCTCCCCAGAAATGCCATCCCTATTTCCCATTTAAGTTATGCTGATGACACTGTAGTTTTTCTCAGTGCTTCCAGAATCAACTTAATTAGATTGAAAGCTTTCTTAGTGAAATTTGAAGAAACCACTGGCCAGAAAATAAATTATGAAAAGAGTGATTTCTTCCTGAGTTCTAGGGCTACTGAGAACAAGCTTAGAAAAGTAAAAAACATATTGGGCATGAAACAAGGTAATTTGCCATTTAAATATTTGGGAGTACAAATTTTCAGTGGAAGAGCCTTAAATATTCACTCACAAGCAATTGTGGAATTGATTGATAGAAGGACTCTTAACTGGAAAAATAAATGGCTCTCTACTGGAGGTAAATTGATTCTGATTCAATCTTGCCTTCAGTCTCTGCCTCAACACATATGGGCAGTTATGGAGCCTACAAAACATATGGTTAAAAGGATCCAAAGAAGGCTAGCCATTTTCTTTTGGGGCTCATCAGAAACAGGCCCTAAAAAAGCCTGGAAAAAATGGAGCTCTATTTGTAAACCAGTGTCTAATAATGGATTGGGAATAAGAGACCTCTCTACCACTATAAAAGCCTTCTCCTGTAAACTCTGGTGGAAGTACCAGTTAGGAATAGCTCCATGGACACTTTTCCTAGCCTCTCAGCCATCCTCACTCAGAAAATCACAAAACTGGAAAAGAATATGCAAAATTGATAGTTTTGCACAGGCACATACAAGAATGATTCATGGGGAAGGTTTGTGCAATTTTTGGAGTTCTAATTGGACTGAACATGGTCCACTTATAGATTTCTATGAACCCCAGGAATTAGAGCATATTCAGTGCACTGTTGCTAATTTTATAGCTAACAAAGCAGCTCTGTTGCCTTTTTTGGCACTAGTCTTGCCTCAAGAGGTGATAGACACCATCAGTGGATCTGAAATACATCCAGGAAGACAGGACAAGCTAATATGGAAGTTGACACCTCAGGGAAAATTTTCAATCAGATCAGCTTATCAGAAGCTAAACCCTCTATCAGGTAAACTCCCTGTATTGTCCAAGATTTGGAATGCATCTATTCAGAAAAAAATCTCTATTTTTATGTGGAAGTTGCTAAACTGTTTAGTTCCATTTGATGATATTTTATCTCAGTTTGGCTTCCAATTTGCATCCAAATGTTGTTTTTGTGCTAGCTCTGACTCTCTGCACTATTTCTATAATGAATGTCACATTGCTATACTGTTGTGGAGACAGATGCACCATATATGTGGTTCTATTTTTTTCAACTGTGCAAATCTGTGGGATAGACTTGCTACCTATTGGGCCTTTTCTGGTCTTTCTAGATTGCACAATTGACTCAACCATATTGCTCCTATCCTAGTCTGTTGGATTCTATGGAAAGCCAGAAATAAAATGCTTTTTGAGGACTGTCCCCCAAACCCTAATGCCTTAGCACAGGAACTACATAGTCTTATCTACTTCTCACTCATCAAAAATCCATTACCAATTTTAAATGAGGCAGATAGAGAGCTGGCCACACAAACATGTATTTATATCCCTCCTAAACCTAATATCTCTCCTATTTACTGGGCTAAACCAACAGTGGGATACAAAATTAGTGTAGGTGCAGCCTGGAAGTTTGGACAGGCTGGTTTAGCACTTACTGTTGGAAATAGTAAAGGTGAGCTCTTTCTTGCCCAATGCATACACTGTCAGGCCCTCTCACCTTTAGAAGCTGAGCTCAAAGCTATTTTAGCAGGGTCCAATTTTGCAAGATCTTTACACCTTTCCCCTGTTGAAATTGAATCAGACTGTAAGCAGGCAATTGACATGATCCATAATCCCACCTTATGGCATTGGAGATTTTATGGAATTCTGAACCTTATCTCAGAGGAGTTACATACCTTTAAGTTCAGTCACATCTTTAGAGAGGCCAATCAGCCATCTGATTACCTAGCTAAACTTTGTTATTCAAACTAGCTATCTCTGATCTATACTTGGAACTCCTTGCCTCCTATTGCTAAAAGCAAAATTCTGTTTGATGCTGCAGAATTTCCTACAATCATAATCTCCTCTTCTCTCAACTGATACTGCTATACATGTTGAAAGAGCTGCTCTCCCAGGTGCTCCACTCAAGTTTCTCCAGCATGTCAAAGCAAACAGCTCAACTCAGATGGGACTAATATTAATGCAACTGGCTTAGATCCACATTCTGCTGTCACCAATCTTAAATTTTTGATGTATACTTTTTGTTTTATGCCTTTCTTTTCTTGATCCTTAGGTCGCCTTGTGTTTTGTCTTGACAATTCACTAACAGACTTGAGGCAAAAAGAGTTTGGCTTGTAGATCATTTTTGAGAAGCATTACAATGCTTCTAAGGGCTTTTGTCCTTGTGCCTATGTAGGTTGTACAAACTTGCTGCTTTAAGGCACCTATTCTTTTGGTTTGGGAATCCAATAAATATTCCTCCATCTTTTGATGGTTTTAATCCAAAAAAAAGGGTTTGAGCCATAAAGGATGTTATAAATCACCTCATCCTTTAAATGGTTCCAAACTAGCTATAAAAAGGTCTTAAACTAACCCCACCTGAACCGAAGAATCAGATTAGATCGCCCCTTCAAGCAGACGTTGATGGCAGGATCATAAAGAGGTTGTTGGAGAAGTCGACTGATACTAGTTTTATATTAGAGCTGATAAACCTAGTATTTCATAAAACTAGTAGAAGCGATTCTTCCATATTATGCCATCAAAATTAAAATGGCGATTATACTGATATTGAATAAAATATCGAATTCAATAAAATATATTTGATGATGTTTATGCATGATACAAGCTACAGTGGAGATATAATATACTGTTCTTAAAACTAGAAACAAAGTTTCAATCATGCATTAAGATTTTTATCATCTAGTGATGAAAATGATTAATGTTATTTACCATAATTCCTTAATGTGATCAATATAATTTTCAAAGTGCGCAAACTCCATTTGTGGTGGAAACTCCATTTGTAGAGAGCTTTAAATGAGCCCGTCACAATGAGAGTGTTCTAGTTTTGAGCACGCCTTAAAATAAAAGTATGAATCTGATTTTCTGGTACGAAAAATGAAAAAGAGCACCCTTGTTGTCCAATTAGTATTCAAAAGGTATATAATTAAGGTCAAATATACTGTGAAAACTGAAACCAAGTTAAAATATGAAGGTAAGCTACTCAAATAAAGCATTTGTGCTTTTTTAAATTAAATGATTTAGATGTGTTTAATTTCACATGAATAAATTTCTCTCCGTCAATTATTTTCACTGTTTTACTAAAAAAATATCTTAAAATCCATGATTTAATCTCGCATGAAACTTTATAAAGTGCACAAAACTTGCAACACAATGTAATGGTCAAGATGCACAATTATAGCAATCAAAGTACATGTATGGTCAAGAGGCATGCAATAAATGTTTATGCATGTCAGATCTTAAGAGCGATATATCGCTTTGATCAAAGTATGTGAAAGTATTGACATATTTCATGATGTTGTAAGTAGCGTATAAAAATGTACATACTTCTACATATGATGTGTGTGTGTGTGTTAGTGTTTGTGTGTGTGGATTGTTGATATAATTTTATTAATTAATCGTGATCTTAAAGATATATTTCATCAGTGCATGCACTTATGTTCAGTACTTCATTGAATTTTATGTTCAATACTAGACTATACCATGTGCTGATGGACAGATGTTTATATAAAAATGAACATTATATGTATTTATTGGTTGGCAAAATCCAGCCAACGATGTGGGTGGTGGACTCGGGCATGATCTTGGATAATTCACAAAATAGGCAATTTTCTGCATTTAATATGCATTTATCATGTGTGTCATTAAAATCAATTATTGTATGAAATGTTTTATATGTTTAACATGTAATTATATTCGTTAAAGAACATTAAATTTTGGTGGCTTTAGAATTTAAACATATTTCTCATTCGCGTGCATGATAAATAATATTTTTCATGCATGAAATATGAGCACAATATGTATATATTTCATGGAACACAATATAGGCACCCTTAGAACGATCTTTTTCCCATTTGTTTTCGGTGCCCTATTCAAAAGGGAGTTACTTCCATCAGAGGATCCGACATCCTAATGTTTATTCCAATACTGGAAAGTTGTTCATTCAATTCTTTATCCTAGCAATGATAATGTTTTATTCAAATTCACGTTTTAAGCAAATGATTTGGCAAGCTACAATCTCCCACAATGGTAAGCAACAATCATTTATTTTGGAAGGGTCCCATTTATACGTATATGACGTGAATTTGAATTGGAAAAAATGGTAATATCAAGTAAACTAAATGATTTCAAATTGGATTGTAATCAGTGTGTATTTATGACAGCGTGCCTGCTTGAGTGAGCAGTGCTCCTAGACGAGAGCAGTATACGTGGCAATGTGCAATGGTGAGCGGTACTATTACAACTATTGAAATATTACAAGGAGGTACACTTTTAACACCATTGCAGATGCTCTCAATGCCCAGGTAGTGAAATTAAAGTATTCACGTGCAAGGAAGCCCGAAGGAAGTAATTTTAAAAGAATTCAAAGTTCACCTTGTTCGCAATTTAATCTTAAAGCACAGAAGAGCACAAATTACAGTGCTCGTAAATAGTAAATATGCTAAAAATATAGGGTTTCTTAATTTAGGAGAATAATGAAATTGTTTTTGATATTAATGATGTTTGACAAAATCTGGTTCATTGCTACTATTTTATTTTCTTTGATTTTGATTTATATATATATATATATATGTATGAGTTGGTCTCTAGAGTGACCGTCTATATTATACTATAATATAGACCAAGGACTACACTAGAATATGGAAGGAAGGAGGTCCTTATTTGCAAAAATTTGAGAAAAGTATTGTTCACGCGGTAACTGTTCACGCGGTTACTGTTCACGGTTACTGTTAACTTTTACTGTTCACGGTTACGATTGATTATTATTTCACGGTTGCTGTTCATATTGCCTTTTAGAATAAAATGTTTGTTAAACATTGCTCTAGTTTATAGTATAAAATGTATGTTTTTCATACTGTTTAAATTGTCTAGTTTTTAGAATAAATGCTTGTTTTTTTAAATTACTCTAGTTTCTAGCATAGAATGTCTGTTTTTCATATTGTCTAAATTGTCAAGTTTTTAGAATAAAATGCTTTATTTTTAAATTGCTCTAGTTTCTAGTATAAATTGCCTGTTTTTCATACTGTCTAGATTGTCTAGTTTTTAGAATAAAATGCTTGCTTTTTATATCGCTCTAGTTTCTGGTATAAAATGTATGTTTTTCATACTGTCTAAATTGTCTAATTTTTAGAATAAAATGCTTGTTTTTTAAATTGCTCTAGTTTCTATCATACAATGTCTGTTTTTCATATTGTCTAAATTGTCTAGTTTTTAGAATAAAATGCTTATTTTTTAAATTTCTCTAGTTTCTAGCATAAAATGTATGCTTTTCATATTTTCTAAATTATCTAGTTTTTAGAATAAAATGCTTGTTTTTTAAATTGCTCTAGATTCAAGTACAAAATGTCTGTTTTTTATACTGTCTAAATTGTCTAATTTTTGGAATAAAATACTTTTTTAAAAAAATTGCTCTAGTTTGTAGCATAAAATGTCTGTTTTTTTCATATTGTCTAAATTGTCTAGTTTTTAGAATAAAATGCTTGTTTTTTTAAATTGCTCTAGTTTATAGCGTAAAATGTTTGTTTTTCATAGGGTCTAAATTGTCTAATTTTTTGAATAAAATACTTGTTTTTTATATTACTCTAATTTCCAGAATTAAAATGCACCTATTTAATAATTCATATTTTTTAGCCATAAATATTTTGTATATAAAAGTTGAAGATTTTAAGCTAAAGATACAATATTTTAATTTAAAAGGCTTAATTTTGCATGATTCAAAAATTCAAAAATTGTTTTAAACGAGGAGAAAAATGAACCCAGACTCAGAAATTATTTACCTATATGGGACCCATGGTTGGCCACAAACACGCGGACGAAACAATCTGAAACAGGCATCTCTTTCCATTCTCAGGCGCTGGGCAATTTGAAAACGGGTGGCCGCGCGTGAAAATAATTAATGCAACTAAGTTTCATAATTTGCAACATAAAAATCTCCTTCCATTCTCTATTACTATATAGCCGCCGGTATATATTTATATATATTTATATACGGTCTATTTCAAGATCAATTATATATATATATATATGGTCCGTTAACTCATTTATTTTCACTCAATTTTATACTCAAAATCTTAACCATTAAACTGATTTTGATCCAACGGCTCACTTATTTCTTCCTTTCTTCTCTCTTTCTATATTTTCTCACTCTTTTTTTCCTTCCTATTTTCTCTCCATATACATTTCTACCCTTTATCTTTCATCCGAAATAATCCCCTCTGCAATTATTTTCAATATGTTCTTAATCTAACATGGTGAAACCTGATTAAATAAAAAACATGGTGAAACTATTTAAATTGATTCCATTCATTTAATTTGTCCACTGATAAGAACATGTTTTTTTTAATTTGGATTTTGATTAATATTTTGAGTAAAAATAAGAGAGTGAATGAAACCCCTCCCTATATATATATATACCTATCTCGACTTTTTGGTTAAGATCAAGTATAGTATATGTTCTTATCAGTTTAATATTAAATATATGGCTCAAAGAGTCACGCGGCATTAACTCAATTTCTTAAAGGGGAGTCATAAGAGCATCTCCAATGGTTGCATTTTGGACTTGCTTGGCAATTTTTATAAATTATTAAGCACTAGTTTACCATTGTTTTACTCTACACAAGCACTAGCTTTGTCAAGCAACTAGCCTTGGCAATCAACTAGCTTGAGTCTCATTTAGTAGACCTCACATCAATAATTCAATGTATTTGGTTGTGTATTAGAAATATGTGGGGTCATACAAGCTAATCTATACTATTGCTAATCATTTTGACTAAATCTTTTCATTAATTAGTAATGAAAAGTAACCACTATCCTTCGTGTATAAATATGCATCCCTGCAATTGATCCAAACCATCTTATCTTTCACAATGTCTTTAGGTTTCTTACCCAACCAATACGCTAAGCAGAAAACCAGTGACTGGAGGAAAGCATTTCTTCTACCTTACTCTAATTCATGCATTCCATTAAAGAGGTATGTTTTATGTACAATAATTTAGTACCAATTAGAATAAATATAAAACAAACCAAATAATATGTAAACCTTGACTTGTGAGATGTGAGAAATGATCGTGCATCTTAAATATTCCTTAAACATATTAAATATGTACAGTTATCATGCACAAACATATATGAAACACACGTTTATGGTGCACAACATACGCACAAAAGATTAAATAGGAATACTTCTGCGTACTTAATAATTCTACCTCTGATAAAAAATTAAAATAAATTATACTACCTATAATTAAGTATGTTCCTATTTATTCTTTTGTGCGTATGTTGTGCACCATAAACGTGTGTTTCAAATATGTTTGTGCATGGGAAATATACATATTTAACATATTTTAATTGTTGCAATGTCAATTTGGACATCTGGAATCAAATTCATACCATATTGTGTATTCAGCCACCAGTTTTTCACTCTATTAATGTCAGGTTGAATTACTATTTGTCACACAAAGATTTTTCAAAAATCCACTCCAAAGTAATCCAGACAACTACATTAGTAGTTTTTTGGTTTCTGTGGCTGAGGAGAAATAAACTGTTGTATGATGATAGGCAGTTTAACACTTTAACACTGGTGCAAATGATTCAGAAATACACATCCACTATTTTTACTGTCCATCCATTGTCTAGAAATATTGATAGAAATAATTTTTTGATCTCTTCTAGTATGGTACCTTTCATTAAATTGAAAAGACCTAAAAGAATAAAGATCATTAAATGGCACCCCCCAGATGTTGGATTTAAGAAAAATGTTGATGCATCTTTTAAATATGATCAGTTTGGAGTAGGAATCATTGTCAGAAATAAATGGGGGAACACTGTACTACTCAGACAAGTTTACACACAAAGTACATCAGCATTACACTCTGAAATGATAGCTATTAGACTAGGATATATGGCAGCCCTGGAACTTGACCTCCAAAATTATTTGATTGAATCTGATTGTAGCCAGGCTGTCTCTGCTGTTGTGAATCCTATGAGTTCCCACTGGAATTTTTATTCCTTATCACATGAATTGCATACTCTTCACTGTGCTAATAGAGTAACACATATTATGAGGGAAGCTAATATCCCAGCTGACTTTTTATCAAAGAGGGCACTCTCTGATGCTACTACTACTGATATACTCTTACAGCATGCTCCCACCCTTTTAAAAGGACAAATTCAACTTGATAAATTGGGAGTTCAGTCTGTCAGAATTTATGCAAATCATAGAGGCAGTTACTGCTAAGGTTTTTTCTTTGGCAGATGCAACAGAGAAGGACAATGACAAAAAGTTTCAGCACAGGCCTCAGGTGCAACATATATTCAAATCAGATCCACAGATGCTTACAGGCTATTTTGAGCCAGTTTTAAGCCTTTTTTGAACCATGTATATGGTTGATAAGCTACTGTAAATACACTGGTTTTTGGTTTTTGTCTGTGTATAAATCAGGGAGTGGCAGAGTTGTGCTTCGGTATTTGTTTACTCGATCACTAAAATGCTCCTCTCTTTAGATTTCTACACAGTTTCAGCAAAACCAGTGACTAGAATTTAGAACTAGAACTAATATTTTTTGGAAGCTTAGATGCTTCAAGGGGAATTCCCCTTCTTGTGCTGAACTATGGTTTTTCCATTTTGGTTTGGGGTGCCAATAAATTCCCCCCACTTTCAAAGTGGTTTAAATTTTTTTAAAAAAAAATACATATTTAACATGTTTAGGGAACTGTATATATTTTGTATAAATATTTGGGAAATTGTATAGTGATATAGTAATAGATGCAAGTGCCAAATATATTTTTTATTCAGTCATGCCAGTGCCAGCAATAATCTTTAAGGAGATTAAGAATATGGTATATGAGTCCTTTGCTGCTTTTCCATTTTACATACACCTGAGTTCAGACATAGAACTGTCAGCAAATGGTTATTTACCCCTGTGGCTGAAACCACCAAAGCCAAATATAATAAAATCACTTGGTCTAAACCTCTCACAGGGCACAAAATCAATGTAGATGTTTCTTGGAAAGCCATAGGACATGAAACAGGCATAGGTCTGATTTCCAGAGATTCTAGTGGCACTTTTGTGAGAGGTTTAACTGTCTTTACACACTCTAACTCTCCCTTACACTCAGAACTTTTAGCCATTGGTCTGGGACTATCAGTTGCAACACCTTTACAGGGCCCAGCTATAATAGAATCAGATTGCCTGCAAGCTGTAAAAATGATTAGAAACCCTGAGCTGGCACCTTGGACTTTGTATAATCTGGTTTTTGAGATACACATGGCTGCAAATAATTTTATTATTCAGCACACTCATAGAGAGGGGAACACTGTTGCAGACTCTCTGGCTAAATTCTATGCACAAAATAAATCATCATCTGGTTTTGACAGTATTTCACAGTTGCCCTATCATTCAAAAGGATTATATTTATTAGATAAAGCTGGAATGCCTTCTCTCAGACTACACCCTCCTTAGAATGGCTGCTACGCTCATAATTTTTGTGCTATCTCGCAGGTATAATTCAATCCACAGAAGAGCAGCTTTTATCCAAGGAGAAACTACACTTTGCTCCATATCTAGTCTACTCACAGAACAATTTCACTCATAGAATGAAAGCATCCAGCCTAATGGCCTGTCATCCAAGGATCCACAATTCAATTTTTCTTCCCTAAGTTTTAATAGCTTACCACATCTGTTTTAGGAAAGATGTACATTTTTGAAAGGTTTTACCTAGCTTAGTGGAGTATGATTTTATTGGGATCGCTTTGAGTTTTGCTTAGCAATTCTCTAATAGGTCCTATAAATCTCATGCCTCACCATTTTTGTAATAGGCCTAGATGTCTATTCTTTTTTGCAAAGCATTCACCAATGCTTTGGGAGTGTATCTCCGTACACTTTGGCCTGTTCTCGGGGCTTTAAAGTGTATCATAGTTGTATGTTAATTTTTGAGGTTCGGGATGCCCAATATAATATCCCCCACTTTCAGTGGTTTACTAAAAAAAAAAAGATATAGTAATAGATGCAAGATCATATTTAAGGAACAGATTCCAAAATTGATTGGATCAAATTTTCAAAATTAACCCAATAATATCAAAAGCAAAGAAAATCAGATAAAATCAGAGAAAATTTACGAAAATAGGTCCAAAATTAAGAATTAAACATGTGGAAACAAGTAAAATTGTAAAATATCATAACCAACAATAACAAAGTAAATTTTTATGGTACGATTAGGAAATAAAATCAGAAATGAAATTACAAAAATAATCCAATATTTACTACACAACAAAATAAAGTAAATGTATTATGGTGTGAGTAAGGGATAAATTGCACTACTGGTCTGTTATGAAACCTACTGCTCATAACATAAAACAGATCAAAAGGAAACTGTCCATTTTTTTCTGGGGCTCAATTGATGATAAACCAAAGAAAACATGGAGAAATTGGTATGATTTGTGCTACCCTATATCTGAAAATGGTCTAGGTTTTAGGAATATCTCTACTATTATCAGATCTTTCTCTGTGAAGTTATGGTGGAGATATCAGATAGCACAGGCACTATGGACCAGCTTCTTATCATCACTTCCCCAATTTTCAAAGTCCTCCCAGTGCTGGAAAATAATATGTGATGTAAATGGATTTGCTGAGCAGAACACAAAAGTCATCCATGGGGAAGGAATATGCAGTTTCTGGACCTCCAATTGGACAGATTGGGGTCCTTTTCAGGACATACTGAACTATGAATATCATATCATCCCACCCAACTACACAGTTGCTGAGTTCATCCAGAACAAAAATGAATATCTTCAATCAATCTCTCCCAACATTGATGATGCTTTGCTTCTATTTTTGCCGGGAAGCTGAAATTAAAGAACAAAGACAAGACAAGGTCATTTGGTAACCAAGTGTGACAGGACAGTTCACTTTCAAATCAGTGTATTAATCACTCAGTCCCTTTAAAGGTACATCTCTCTCACTATCAAAAATTTGGAATAAGAGAATTCCAAAAAAGATCTGTCTTTATATGGAAAACAATGAATTCTTTGCTACCTTTTGATAATGACCCCGTTTGGGAACTAGCGGTTAGCTGCTAACTGTTAGCGGATTGTACTAACTGTTAGCTGTTAGCAGATTGTATTAACTATTTTGACTAGCTGTTTGTAAAATGAGTGTTTGGCAAAAAGTAAATAGCAGATAGCTGTTTGTTATGTTAAATGACAAAAATGGACACAAATAAATAAAAATTATCATTAGTTTTATAAATTTACCGTAATCTTATTTTGAAGTATGTAAAATATTTTTAATAATTATATTTTATATTTACTAGAGATAATTAAAATTTATTGTTCTAGAAAATAAAAATAATTAAAATTTATTATAAGGTTTTTTTAGTTTGATTAGTTTGTGATCAATTATTTTAAAATTATGGAAATACTTGTCTAATAATTGTTATATTTTTATTTATTTTGAGGTATTTTTTATTAACACATATAAGATTTTTATATGTTTTTAGTTAGTATTCTTAAAAGGATAAAATAAAAACTTACAATTTTTAAAAGGATAATAAGGAATAAAAATATTGTGTTTATTTACTGGGAAAAATGTTTGAAAGGAATCGTACGCATGAAAGCTGAGAGTAAAGGATAAAAAGGAAAATTGTAATATTAATTGTTGAGTTAAATTGGAAACGCAGGTTTTTCAAGTGTTTTCAAATTGAGAGGTTTGGATCAAACAACTAGATGATTCATTATCTCACCAAACACCATAAGTAGTTGTTTGACTAGTCAAAAATCTATTTTTAGTAAAAAACCCAAAACTCTCCTTCAAACCTCTTGTAACCTCTTGCTACCAAACGGGTCCAATGTGATGAGATACTATGGCTTTCACATTGTGTCTAAGTGATGTTATTGTGATAATTATGACTCCCTTGACAACTATTTTAATAATTGCCAATTGGCAACAAATATTTGGGAACATGTCAATATATTCATAGGAATCCAAACCCCCATATATGTATCTATTTGGAGCAGAATATCACACTACTTGACAAGACCTGGTCTAACAGGCATCCATACAGCCCTAATCCATAATATTTCTCTTTTCACTTGTTGGTGCTTATGAAAATCAATGAATAGATATATATTTGACTCAGTTCCTCTATTACCAGCAAAAATCTTTCAGGAGATTAAATCTATGGTCTATGACTCTTTTGCAGCCCATCCCTTTTACATTTATCTGAGCACAGACATAGAGCTATCAGCAACTGGCTATTTCCCCCTTTGGTTGAAACCTCCAAAGCCAAACATAGAAAAAATTACTTGGTCTAAACCTTTAACTGGATTTAAGATCAATGTTGATGCTTCATGGAAAACCATAGGTCAGGAAACAGGACTTGGACTAATTATTATAGATTCTACTGGTACTTTTATAGAAGCCACCACTGTTTACACACACTCTCAGTCCCCTTTGCATTCAGAACATCTGGCTATAGGTCTAGGTCTATCAGTAGCAGCATCCACACATGGTCCAACTATAATTGAATCTGATTGCATGCAAGCTATAAGATTTATTCATAATCCTGATGTTGCTCCTTGGACACTTTACAACTTGGTTTATGATATACATGTGGCTGCTCAGAACTATAATATCCAACATACTCCAAGAGAGAGAAATACTGTAGCTGATTCCTTGGCAAAATACTGTGTTCAATGTAAATTATCTTTACATGTTGATAATCTCTCACAGATACCTCCTCATTCCAACGGCCTATACTTGCTAGATAAATTAGGAACACCTTCACTGAGAATCCACCCTCCTTAGAAAGGCTGCTGCGCTCATTTCCTTTTGCTGTTTTTTCAGGTACATTGGACCACTGGAAGACAGCAATTCTCAAGAAGCAATAGCACCACCTGCATCAACTGACACTTCCATCTCAGATACTAAACAGCAATCAAGCATCCTCAACTTTCTGGCTCTATTTGATGAGGAGGACCATGCAAATATTACAGGAAGCCTATGACACTGCCCTCCTGGAAGATACTAAAATATTTAGACTAAAACATATTTTCACTTGGTGCCGCCTTGAGATTTGCTACGTAGTTCTCTAATAGGCTTTGAGTTAAAGTATGATTTAGCCATTCTTTTGTATAAAATTATAATCTCTATCATTTTTGAAAAGCATTTTTCATGCTTTTAGGCGTAGGCCCGATAAACTTGCCCTTCGGCATTGCTATGTTTTTTCCATTGTTTTTCTTGTTTTTATCAGGTTTGGGAGACCTAATAAAATTTCCCCCGCTTCAGAGCGGTTTGCACTAAAAAAAAAGGGAATCAATTGTAAGGACTGTACAGTACATGTAATCGATAATAAAAAATTGATGAGGTTAGATAATTAGCATGGCATGGCACTTCTTACAGATTTACACTCAAATTTTGAGTTTCTCTTGGTATAATCTTATCTTTACGGTGTAGGTTCATGATGACATTTTATATATTTTTGTAAATTTCTTGTGGTCATGTTTAATAGAATTGTGTTTATGATAAGAAAAAGGATTGTGTTGATGATCAAGTTACTTGGAATCCAATTGTAGCTGGAAATGTTTGAATAAATTTTGCGAAGGTTTGTCATTCGTAAAAAGGTGAATTCCTGGGCTTAATTTAGTCACACGATGATGGCTTGTAATAGTTTAAAGGGGTCAAAAAAAAATTTTTTGGATACATTACAACAGAGCCTAATCGAGTACATGGATCCTAACTAAACATACTCTAGCCTATCCTATTGATCCGTACGTCGTAGTGGTCTGAGGTCCTCACTTGATGCTTTGAGTGGGGTGAAGCTCCTACTTACACAGTCTGATGCACTTCGCCGCTTCGCACTTCATGCGCCAGTTGATGTAGCTCCGGTAATTCTGAACTGCTTTGAGTTGAGCACGCTATTGGAGACTGGGAGAAGCCACAGAGGGGCTTGTTGGAGGGGGGATTCGAACCCTGGACCTCTCTCCAGCCAAGACTCTTAAGAAGATGCATTTGGCCAAGTGGGCTAGCCCACTTGGTTTAAAGGGGTCAAATTAAACGTCTAAGCTTAATTAGTTTAAGCATAAAATTAATTAGTTTAACATATTTTGATTAAACATTTATTAATATCTAATCAAACAGTACTCTTGTTGGCTAGTTCTATTTAGTATTTGAGTATAAAAGTTTAAATTAATATACATACTCCTACCAGAGATACTAATTATTAATTTCTTATAAGTAATTTATTATCGAGATTTTGGTTCCCACACCACACTCCTTCTCACCTAATTAGCAAGAAATTGTATTTATTAATTTCCAAATAGCACAATCTTCTTATAAAGAAGAAAAGGTGACCCATAAATTTCTGAATGAGTTAATATATTTCAAGCCTTTTATATATCTCATGCAAGATTGCGAGTAAATTTTAATAGAATATTATTTTATTTCATCGTGCAGGGCCTGCACGCACACTACACGTATGTGCGGATTTATGTACATCATGTCATGCTAATTCTATGAACATATTTATAGCACTAGAATAGGATTAATATACTGGATTTTTTAGATCATACACATACATAAATTAACCATTATTTGGCGTGCATATTTTTTTACTGTTGAATCTGATAAGTCCATGGTTCGTATTTGAACCTCATTCATACTCGGACAAGGGCCCGAGAAGGGTCAGGGGCTCGAGATACGCGGAGGATGGATCCACAGGTCCATCAATCCTAATCCTTATAATGAATGCGTGTATTATGAATGTTCTACAAGGAATATACATCTTCTCAAAGATGGTAATTCAGCTATCCTAAACATGGTAATACAATCATGTCCGAAATATACTTCTATTATACATGGTAATGCAATCTTATTCCGATAAGAGTTGTATTCATACCATAAATACATATCTTGGTGATCTACGGATTGTAGCCATATAAATACCCTAAGAGGTTTGGTAGACCTCTCATCTAATCTCATACTTTATACTTTACGCCTTACACTAATATACTGACTTGAGCGTCGGAGTTTCTATCCCCGGGACACCCGGGGCCTTTGTCTTGCAGATCAGTTCGAGAGTCTGGTTCGTCGTCGAAGTGTTGGTGTCTGGCATACATCAATTTGGCACGCCCAGTGGGACATCTCAGACTCATTGACGACGTCGCCGAACCTTGTTTCCGATCTGGTCTAACGCACCCGAAGAAGCAACTTCTCCAACATGTCTGAAGACGAGCAACCCAGACGAAACGCCCATGTGCTAGGGCAAAATCCGGAGGAGAATTCAGGAACAGAACAACCCCTCAAGGATGAGGACGAGGACGAGGACGCGGTCGACCCGGAGGATCTCGCACACGTTCCACCTCTGAACCACCATCAGGCTCTACCGTGGGGGCAGGAAACTCCAACGTTCCAAACTCTTTCGGTGCGAATCCTGTCATATCCGCAACACCCCTCTCCGGTCCGAATCCTGTTGTGTCAGGAGTGCCACCTTCTAGACCGAATCCTGTTGTGTCAGGAGTGCCACCTTCTAGATCAAATCCTGTTGCGTCAGGAGTACCACCTTCTGGATTGAATCCTGTTGGATCTGAAGCACCGAACTCGGGACCAAGAATTTCGATCCAGACTGACATGAACTACAACGAACACGTCACCAATCAAGATGGCCTCGACCCAGAGAATGAGGTTGGATATGACGGACCTTATTCGATCTTCACCTCAGAAGAACAAGCACTAAGAGATCAACAAATCCTCACGGAAAAACAACAGGAGGAGGAAAGCCAAAGACGTCTTAGGGAAACTTAAGCCGGACTGTGGGACATAACCCTCACGGTTCCGGGCCAACTTATATCAATCTTGACACTCCGAGAACGATCCCTGAAGATGCCCGAACGCTACTGAGGAACTTGCATGCCCAATATCCTGATTTCGTCGTATATTTGATAAACTCAAGTCAACAACTTAGTGCACAGATGCATGAAGCCCCCAACATAGTATCTGTCTCAGGAGCCCAAACTACACCACTTACTGATCCTACTCAAGAGCGAAGACTCCTTAACAACTTATCCAAGGATCTACCGCCTTATAATGCTCGAAGTAGTCTGCCACCACCTCCTAATGTATCCAATTATCAGGGCGAAGGCACAGGATTAAGTAGGGAGGAAGTGAGAAGGATGCGTATCCTCAACATAGAAGAAGAACTCAGACGCGAGAAGAGGGAGCGATCTCGAAGCGAATGGCAAAATATCGCTGATCGGCCCTACTCACAAGATGGATCCTACCCTACTCGAGGTAAATACGAAGTTGACCAAGAAATCACACGTATCCTCGGACCCAGAGGACAAACTGCTCGTTCGCCCTTCTCACGACATATTGTGAATCTCACTTTCGATAACCACAAGAAGGTCCCAGAGCACTTACCCACATACGACGGCACTAGCGATCCTGGAGAGTTTCTCTCGGTCTTTTTTAAGACCTTAGAAACAAGGAACTTCCATGAATTGGAAATATGCAAAATCGTCCCCAGTTACCTCCGAGGGAAAGCACAAACATGGTTTACCCAGACGAAACCAGAAAGTCTATTTGATTACTGGGATTTCGCCGAGTTTCTTCTCCACGCATTCTTCCAGAAGAAGAAGTTCACCAAGTCCCTCGGAGATCTGGGGTATGTGGCCCGCCTCGAAGGAGAGACTGTGATAGAACACTATCATAGATACATGGATCTAGCTACTAAATGCTATGATTGAGATGAACGCCTCCTGATAAATATGTACCAGATGAGCGTGGATGATGACATTCTAAGGATGAAATTGGCAACCAAAAATTCAACAACCATTCAACACCTTCAGGCCATCATGGAAAAGTACTCTAGCAAATAAAATGTTGTGACGGGCAAAAGACCCCCAGAATTCCTGATGGACAGAAAAGAATCAAGGGTGAAAATACCAAAGATCGAGAAGACTAATAACGCTCCAAAGCCTACCTTCGAGACATACACTCCTCTGGCGAGATCTCGGGCCGAAATTCTATCTATTCACAGGCACCTTTTGAAGGACCCGCCTGCCATGAAGGAATCAGCCGAACGTCAAAGGTCCCCGAAATACTGCCAATATCACCAAGATCGGGGGCATGACACGGAGGAGTGCTACCAGCTCAGAATGAGATCGAGAAGCTAATTCGTCAAGGAATTGTGCAACAAATCGCACCATCAATAGCTGGCGATAACCAGGGGACTCAGAGAAGGTATGGGGGAAAGCCCTGGCAGAAGAAGAAGGATGGCTACCGTAATAATAACAATAACAACCAGGGCGACGGAGGCAACAACCCTCAAGATCCTACTCCACCACCCCAAACAGAGCCAACCGAGTCATCAACGACATCAATGGCTACACAGGAGAAGAAATTTCCTTGACCAAGCTGAAAGATAGTGTGCGAGCTATACCCCACACTGAGCCAATCAACAAGAGGCTCCACCCCGAGGAAACCATTACCTTCTCGGATGAGGACGCCGTGCCAAATCAGATGCCTCACTCGGATCCTCTCATCATCTCAGCAACCGTACAAGATACTCTAGTAAAAAGAATCTTCATAGATGATGGGAGTGGGGTAGAAGTAATGTTTCAAGACTGCTTCCAGAAGTTAGGATTTACTAAAGATGACCTTAAACCTACGGGTCCGATCTCGGGGTTCACAGGAAATCCAGTAATACCTCTTGGGGAAATCACACTCCCCGTCACAGTGGCAGGAGGAGGCAAGAGCCTAACCTTGTACTGCACATTTGTGGTAGTAGACGCGGTCATACCCTTCAACATTATCCTTGGAAGACCTTGGATGTGCCAAGCTAAAGCTGTATTGTCACCCTACCACCTGATGATGAAGTTTCCAACACCACAAGGAGTAGTTTCAATCAAAAGAGACCAGGGAGTGACGCGCTCTTGTATGATCACGGCCATCCGTGTTGCCAGAAAAGTGAGCAATATCTCGACCGTCAACACTATTCTAGGAGATATGGTACCCGATCCTGATCTCGAACAACCCATGGTGTTTCATTTTGAAGAAGAGGCCTATAACGAGATGACTGCACTATGGCATAAACACCGGCACCAAACCTTCCAAGTGGGGAAACTGGTAATGCCAGTTGGCCCGTGGTGCACCAACAAGTTAGGAGGAGCGCTGGAGTCGAGGACCAAAGGACCATACAAAATCTCCGCGGCACAATCTGGTGCATTCTACCTCTTGCAAACACGCGAAGGAGAGCACTTGGACCCTGTCATTATGGCGCCCTTCCTACGCGGGTACCTCGGAGTTAAAACCAAGTAGACCTTCTCCATATAAGAAGAAACTACTTCAATAAGGCCTACGGGCCAAGCTCTTTTTCTTTTAATCTTTTTTACATTTTTATACCCGAGCTCCCAAAATAGAGGTTGTCTTTTATAATTTTACCGAACTCTCAAGTTCGAAGAATGCAATTTCTTTTCGATATATATATATATATATATATCTTCTATTTTATTTTGAAGCAGTCCATACTCTCTAAATACAAAGAGAAACTATGCCTCACAAAGCATAAGTAAAGACTGCTGCCTAAAGATCCATACACTTATAAGTGTACGATTGATACTTATCTAATATGAGCTGTTTAGACTATGTGTCTGAACTACAATCATCTTAGGCCAAAATAAAATAATATACTTATAAAAAGTATATGGTCAAAGACCAACATGATAGGGGTCATACAAACTCACAAAGTTTGGAACTCGACTCTCCACGTGATACTCTTATTAAGGTACACATCACTATTTATTAAGGCTATTCATAAGCCTAAAAGAGTCAATCTTCTCAAGGATTGCGATATGAAGACCTTTATAAAGGAAAAATCAAAAAGTGTTATTACACTACGAAAACTTCTTACACCTCGTGAAGGTCTTTAAATATAGGGGTACGACCCCGACCGCGAGAAGAAGTAGAGGCACGACCTCGAACACTCTGGAGGCCACGGCCCCAATTACTTTCCTCTGCCACCCTCATCAAATGAGAGGGCGTAGGGGACCCAATTCTATTTTCTACAGATCGAGCAGGAGAGCCACGAGCTCTAGGTGTAGGTGCCACCTCTCTGCCCCTTCCACATGGGATCCCTCGAGATACACCCCTTTGTGCATGAGGCCTTATCAAAGGTCCTGAATATAGGACACCAGAAGGTCCACCTACTTCCCTTCTTGAAGACCCTGAAGGCATGACAAACACACCTTGAGCCTCTAGTTCCTTTATTTGGAACCTGCAAGCGTTAAGCTCGGCCTGGCACATTCTAAACTCATCTATCCTAGAGGCAATCTTGTGATTCACAGTGATAGTCTCATCTCGGAGTCTAGAAATAAGAAGATCCTTCTCATGACTTTCACTCTTGACCTTCATTAATTCACTCTTGACTTTTCTCCATTCTTGGTCATACTTTTTATTGGTGGCCACAACCTTGTCGTGAGCATCTTCTAGATCTTTATATCTCTTTTGAAGATTACTCAGCTCCCGATTCAGCTCAGCTCTTCGCTTCAAAGCCTCTTTGAGCCCACCGCGAAAACTCTCACATTCTTCCCGCACAATGCTGAAATGGCCTTTGGAGTCATCCAGATCTTCCTCCAGTTCCTTGTTCTTCTGAAGGACAGCTTCATACTTGACCTGTAAATCAGCACATGCGGCAGAGCAACACTGGACATAAAGGAAGGAAAAGACCAATTAATTCCAAAGACAAAGCACATGTTCAGAATACAGGAAGCGCCAAAATTTGGCGAAAAGAGAAAAATCTCGAAGTAAAAGACAAGGCTCTAAGGAATTACAGTCTTCCTCTACCCATCAGAAGTCTTTGGGTCCTCAAGTGAAATTTCAGTAGCCTGCTTCTCTATCAGGAACGTCAGCATAGGATACAAACCAGACAGTCTGTCCTGAAACTCCTCCAGAGTTAAAGCCTTCTTCAAAGATTCCAGATTAGACAGTAGACTGGTCTCAAATCCCCCAATCTGGCTAAACTTCGTCCGAAATTCCTTCAAATTCTCGGGTACTTCAGGCCAAGTGTAGGTGGGGGCAAGACATCCTTGAAGCTCTTCACTGAGAAACCCCTTCAGAGGAATCCACATCTTCGAGAGCTCAAATTTATGGTAGAATTCACTATACTCTTGACGATGTGCCTCCATCTCTAGACAGTTGAGGCCGAAGTCTATTATCAACCGAACTAGCCGCCTCTAGCTAACAGGATCAGCATACTGGTCTCTCTCAGCTTCCACCAAAGTCATGTTCCTTTTCAATTCTAAGAAGTAACCATCAGACAGCCTTTTTGCCTTCTTCAAGGCTTGGTTCTCCTCTTCTAAGGATTTTATTTTGTCCTTTGCCTGAGCCATCTCATTCTGGAGATGCTTTAGCATATCTGAAGGTTCCCTAGACCTCTTGGACATCTCCTCCTCCATCAACGCAAGCTCGGACTCCTGTCCTTGAGAACGGTCATACAGTGTCCGAAGGGAGTTGTACATATGCCTCATCTGACTCGCAGACTGTAAAAGAAGACAAAGAGGATTAGATAACTACACAGCTAATCCTATCAAAAGCCATGACGAATCATACCTGGTTAATTGCGGGACAGCCCGGTACCACCTCGACCAGAACCTCAGAATGAGAAGGTGACACATACTTCTCGAACTCTTCCAATGGTCCG
Source organism: Sherardia arvensis (assembly GCA_948330725.1). Taxonomy (NCBI): domain Eukaryota; kingdom Viridiplantae; phylum Streptophyta; class Magnoliopsida; order Gentianales; family Rubiaceae; genus Sherardia; species Sherardia arvensis. The sequence continues at coordinate 11,145,803 of OX415237.1, forward strand.
AGTTTGAGCCTTGGCTTCTTTGGAGAGTTTTCTGCAGAAATCCCCGAAGCCTCGAGATCCCTCTTCTTCTCATTACTACTCAATAGGCCCCTTGATTCAGCTATCTAAGACAACAAATTGGCTGCCCTGTTCGTCCTAGAAGCACCCACTGCACATACAAGGAATGAAGTTAGCGTAAGAAGCAATGGATACATTGTGGACGAGAATATAACACAAGAAGAAATACCCTCTTGCAATGCATCTGATTCTACAACATAAGTTATCATCATGACCTCATCCTCTTCCTCATATGATGGATCTAAAGCCACGGGAACAAATAGGCAATCTGCCTCCCCAATCACTTTCAGCTGTGACTGAGTCTTCTTGGGTCATTGAACCAACCTTTTAAACCGACGCCCACGCCGAGCATCTTTCATCAGACCCGAGATTTCCTTATTTACCTCTTTCTCGGATATCTCATCTCGGGCAGCTCTCTCTTCTAATGCTCTATAAGATTGCAATGCCTTAACTGCACCACCTGGATCCTACTCCATAGACAGAAGGGCTTCATACCAGTCCATCTCAACACCTTCTGGCTGATCAAAATGTGACAACTTCCAGAAGCTGCAGTTTTGAAGAGTACGGCCGGATAGTTGATTCAACCAGTCATACGTTTCTACAGGCCATTGCCAACCTATTTGATGATCTCCAGATACAAACCTACCCTCCCTAAGTTTGATCTTATCATTCACAAACTCCCAAGCTATATCAGCAGTTGGCTGGACCACTCCACTTCATGCCAAATCTCATTTTGGACATTTTCATTCCAATCAGGAACTTCATACTTGGTTCGATCGAAGGTTAGTTTTACCTTATCCCACTTACCGCAGTTCACAGGAAACACAAAAAGTTTACCTAAAGTGGTGTCACGAGAGGTCAAGGTCACACTTTGTTTAACAACGGAAACCTTATACATGGTCCGCAACAAGGAGATACTGGGGCGGTAACCTTTACGAGCACATCAAGTTATTAAGGCCATAATGATTATTATCACATTGGCATGTAACTGACCTGGATGAACCCTATAATGCTGAAGAAAATCATCCAACAGTGGGGGAAAAGGGAAGGCTAACCCATGCTGCAGAAACCTTCCATAAATGACCCCTCGGGTCGGAGTTACTAATTCAGATGCACACTTGTCTTCTCCAAAGTACATGAGGTCAGCATCAGAGGGAATTGAAAAGGGACAACCTTCTGCGAAGATAGCAGCATCAGCACGTGCTTTATCGTCCTTCTTCGACTCTTTGCTACTACCTTCACCATCCATGGATACTATACCTCTGGATCCATGCATAACCACGGGGCTATTCCCCTCTATCTGAGCCCTCCGGCCAATTACCCTCAACCTCTTCTCTTCCTCAGACGCCTTCTTCTTCAAAACTACATGTTTTTTCCCACTTGCTATCTCAGCTCTATGGAATTCAAGGGAGCTACTCTCCTCAACCTGAGTATCTACATACTCTCTCTTATAATGATGGGGATGGAAATTGATTTACTACCATTACTCATGACTAGAGAGAGAGGGGAAATACACACACTAGAGATAAAAGGAAAAAACAGACACAAGCAAATGTGCAGAGAAAGAAGATGGCACTTACTGATGATGGAAGCAGAGATTTGGGGTTTCAGAAATTGATGAAGTATTGATGCACTTTCTGAACTTGGAAAGAAAAGTTTTTCGAATAAGAGAAGATAATGAGAATGATTTGGGAAATTTAATCCAAACCCAGACATCATTGAAGATGAGCAATTACCTCGATTCTGTTTCCAAGGCAAGTAATTGGAGAGACGGGGGACAGACCGTCTCTGCTTGCCAATGAAGATACGCCACGTGTATCTACCATCTGGATTTCAAAAGAAGCTAATCTCAGCCGTCCATATATTTGATGGAATACGAAAAGAACCTGAAGCTAGATATTCTGAAGGGTAAGCCTGAAAGGACACCCCGAACTTAACACCCCGAGTTATTCTCCCTCGAGTTATTGGTCTTCCCTCGAGAAGCAAGCATCTCCTTCAACCTTCGAGATGGAGCACCCTATATTCTGAAGATCTACCTTGGGGCTACTGATAAGTCCATAGTTCGTATTCGGACATCATTCATACTCGGACTAGGGCCCGAGAAGAGTCAGGGGCTCGAGATACGCGGAGGATGGATCCACAGGTCCATCAATCCTAATCCTTATAAGGAATGTGTGTATTATGAATGTTCTACAAGGAATATACATCTTCTCAAAGATGGTAATTCAGCTATCCTAAACATGGTAATACAACCATGTCCAAAATATACTTCTATTATACATGGTAATACAACCTCTATTCCCATAAGAGTTGTATTCATACCATAAATACATATCTTGGTGATCTACGGATTGTAGCCATATAAATACCCTAAGAGGTTTGGTAGACCTCTCATCTAATCTCATACTTTATACTTTACGCCTTAAGCAAATATACTGACTTGAGCGTCGTAGTGTCTATCCCCGGGACACCTGGAGCCTTTGTCTTGCAGATAAGTTCGAGAGTCTGGTCGAAGTGTTGGTGTCCGGCATATATCAGAATCCACTAAATTCAAGAAACCTAAATCATCATTTCATTACATAATAATTTATACCAATTTATCTGAGACAACAATCTTGAAGAATGAGAAGTCTAGCACTCCTTTGATCGACTGAGAAGAGTAGTATTTCGTAAACTCAGAGACTAGAGATCGACCAAAAGAAATGGAGTGAATAATCGTGCCGCAGAAACTGATGCGATATTGTTTACACTGTATGTCTCTTGAGGAAGCGAAAGACAAAATCGAGGAGAGACGACTATATATAAAGCACATCAAATGTTGAAGAATGATTTTCAAAATCTTTCAATGAAGCCCTTCTCAGGAAGTGTACCTGTTATAAGTGAATTCAAAAACCACTTTATAAACACACCCTGAATAGGTTCATTAGTTCATTTAATATTAAAGCAATAATCTAATGTTGTTGGACAGGTACACCACTTCTCTTACAATTTTTAAAATGTAGGTTATAAATTAAAATACATCATTCGTGCTTATATCGTGCAACTTAAGATTCGTTTAAACAAATAATGGGCAAAGATCACATTTATTTCCAAATTAGAGAAATATATGATGCAAATATAAACATTGGAGACTGTCAGTTTAGCTAAAGAAAAAATTAAGTAAGACTTAATTGCATAGGAATTGGGGTTGATCGTGCAAGAACCGTTTGATCGCCTAATTTAATTTTTGCTAATGTAGATTTAATTTTTTCACTATGACTTAGACTTGTTTTGGCAAAAATTAGACATGCACAATTAAACTGTTCATACACCTAATAATCTCTATATTTATATAATGAAATTAGTGGCGAAATTTATTGCAATGAAAACTGTTCATGCAACTAAAAATCCCCGGATTCATATAATCAAATTAGTGGCGTAAATTAATGCAATGAAAACATTATAAGGATCACTTTCAAGTTGCAACATTACAACACAATAATCAACATCTCTAATTCCAAAAATTTACAAACTAAACCTTAATTTCATTCATTTGAAAAAATTACAATTTCTTCAATATTAATATTTTGCATTTCGTGACAAGATTTAATGCAATAAATTGTATTTATACTCATGCTCAATCCCCTTTGCATGCTGAGTTACTGGCAATTGGTTTTGGGGTCATAAATGCTAGAAATTTTAACTCTGATTTTGTGTTGGAGTCTGATTGTAAACAAGTCATAAATTGTATACTCAACCCTCAGTCTGTTCCATGGAAGCTATTTGCTCTATCTGATGAACTGCATAAAGAATGTTCTGACATTCATATTATTCATACGTATAGAGAAGCCAACTTTGTGGTTGCTCTTGCTAAATATGCAGTTCTTACTAAGTCCTCACATGCTTTCAACTCATCTTCTCAGCTTCCCCCATTAATTAGAGGTTTATACATGTTAGATAAAAGTGGTACTCCTACTATCAGATTGCACCCCCCTTAGACAGATATTACTCTTACTTGCTTCATTTTCTGTTTTCTCAGGAGACTTGGCTGCCACAAGGCTGTTATTTTGAGGGAAACACAAGAAATACTTCTTGGAGCTACACCACTCACTCTTGGCTATAAATCAGTTCACTCTCAACAGCTTAAAGGCTCTCTTCTCATGGCTCTGATCCTCACTTTATGCTCTGGTTGCATGTAATAGCTATAAACTTATTCTTTTTAGCATGACCTAACTTTCAAGGCCGCATTGAGTTTTGCTTAGCAATTCTCTAATAGGATTTGTTTGTAGATCATGTCTAATTTTGGCCTATCATTGTATAGAGCATGTAGTCTAGTTTAGATAATTTTTGAAAAGCATTACTATGCTTTTGGGACAAGGTCCCCCACAAACTTAGCTTGGTTACTATGGCCATGATTTGTACTATTTCTATAGGTTTGGGAAGCCGAATATAAATTCCTCCGCTCTCGAGCGGTTTAACGTTAAAATAAAAAGACAAGATTTAATGCAATGAATCATTTTTACAATTCACTTTTCAAGATGATGAGATCAGTTTAATTTACATCTTGTTAGGATCAAAACTCAGCTTATATTAATTTGATATCTTGAACAATAGCATTGGTTTATGTATTTTAATGGTCAGAATAATTTCTCGCAGTTTTTAAAAGTTAAGAAATTTCATTTCATGCTTCTTGGAAAAATACCTAGTTCGTTGATTTAAAGTCCTTGAAATTATAAAGTCAAAATTTGTTTTTTAAGGTTAAGTGATCACATTTCAAGCTTCCTAGGAAAATACCTAGTTTATGTCCTTATTTGCATTTATTTCGTGCTAGTTGGCGCCACGATGCTTGATCTTCGTCCCTGCAAAAGGAGCTTTGTACCATTCAGCTTTTGGTCATGGATACGGAGTTGGTCAAAGCATTACTATGAGCCATATCATTTTATGGATGCTACACTGGATAAACAGTAAATATAGTTGAAATGACTTGTAGTACTGATTTTATCAACTTCGACTCTCCTCGATTTAAAATTTTAACATTAAATCCCATTGTCTAACCGATCTAGCTAGTATATTCATAATTGTGTGTTTCAAAGTAATGCATGCCGTTATAAAACTCTCCTATAGACAGTAATCATATATGGAAAATTTGTGAAAGTGAATTTGATAGATAAAATACTTTAAGAGTTTTTAGTTTAACTAACATGAAATTTTGATTGGTTAAACTATGTTGTCTTCCGATCTAATTTGATAGATGGTGATGGATGTCTACGACCCGCACTTGATCACGAACCCGGATCACGAACTGATCTGCAAAACAAAGCCTTGGGTGTCCCGAGGGTAGACACTCCGACGCTCAAGTTAGTATGAGGCGTAAGGCGTATTGTATGTAAGATAATAGATAGAGAGGTTTACCAAACCTTCGGTATTTATATGGCAACAATCCGTAGATCACCAAGATATGTATTTATGGTAGGAATACAACTCTTATGGGTATATTAGTTGTATTACCATGTATAGAAGAAGTGTATTTCGGTCATGGTTGTATTATCATGTTTAGGAGGATGTATATTCCTTGTAGAACATTCACAATATACGTATTCCTTATAAGGATTAGGATTGATGGACCCATGGATCCACCCTCCACGTAATCTCGAGCCCACGACCCTTCTCGGGCCCTTGTCCGAGTATGAATGAGGCCTGAATACGAACCATGGACTTATCAGTAGCCCCAAGGTAGATCTTCAGAGTTTAGAGTGCTCCATCTCGAAGGTTGAAGGAGAGACTTGCTTCTCGAGGGAAAATCAATAACTTGAGGGAGGATAACTCGGGGTGTTAAGCTCGGGGGTATCAGCAAGAGACTAACCTCTCGGGCTAAACCTTCTGAATATCTAGCTTAAAGTTCTTTCGTATTCCATCAGGAAACGTGGACGGTTGGATCTGAATCTGTGTTCTTGAATTCTGAGGGGACTGACACGTGGTCTTAATTCATTGTATCTTCTGGTGGTGGAGAAGACCAACCTTCCAATTGCCTGCATCGTTTCGTGAGTCGAGGTATTTACTCTACGTAAATGCATGTTAAATACTGGCTATATAACCAAGTAATTTTCCTTGTGTTTATCATTAATCTTCATCCAAGTATTCTGCGTTTCAAATCTCAGAAAAAGCTCTTCAAATTTGTCTTCTTTTCTTCATATATATTCTTTCTCCCCTTCTCTATATTTCCATGTCTTCTGCAAACTCCAGCATTCCCCCTGGCAATGTAGAGAATGTTGTTGAAGAAAGAGCATCAACTGCTCATACCTTGAGTACCTTGTTCTTAGAGGTTGAGTCTGGGGAGTTGATGGAGGTAACCATTGCTACACCATTGCAGGATGTAACTGCAGTAGCGAATGATGGTGCCTCTGGGTCAAGTACGGCCCCGAATGCGGAGCCCCAAGTTGATAACGGGTTCCGGTGGCCGGTGGCGTAAATGATGTCACCAAGGTGGTCGACGAAAAGACCCTGTAATTTTTGAAGTCATGCAGGTTGTCGTACCCCGTCGAGGCTGATTTGAGGTTCGAGGATAAGACCACTCCGGTCAAGAATCTCGTGAGCCCCACTCGAGGGGTAGTATATGGTAGGTTCTTGCAACAGGGATTGAGTTTTCCCTTTCCTCCTGTGTTTTCGGAGTTTCTGCAGTATCATCGGCTACACCCTTGTCAAATTCACTCCAATGTGGTGGTGAAAATGGTGGCTTTTATCTCCTGGTGCTCTCGAAAAGATTATGAGCCGAGTCTGGATCTATTTAGGAGCTTGTTCAAGCTGTTTTCTTTCAAGGAGCGTGAGCACATTACCCTTACTCCTCAGAATGGCAAGGTCTTCACTTTTCCTGATAACAGCGGTAATTGGAAAGACATTCGCTTAACCTTTGATCGAACCAAATATGAGGTTCCTGACTGGAATCCGAAGCCGAAGGACGATGTGCCTCTTGATGGGGTCTTCGATGTTCCTGCTCATTTAAAGGGAATCATTGAGGAGCTCTTGAAGGAAAAGATCGTCTTTCATGAGGGAGGATTTGTGCGAGGGGCTCATGGCTCGGTGGCAGTGTCCTTCTGCCACCTATTCCTATCTGCTAGACATTCCCTTGTCAAAATATACATCCAGCTACCTGAAGAAGGATTGAGATTGGACCCTCCCTGATAAAATCCAGGGGGAAAAGAAGGAAGTCAAGAAGCGAGCAGCTAGGAAATCACCCCGGAACTAGGATGAATCTTCCTCTAGTCGGCCCCTTTCAGGTAATGTCTTGATTTGCATACTGTAGGAATGCTTTCATCCATATTACATACTAAAATTTCTTCTTATGTATGTAGCATCTCCTCCAAAGAAGAAGGTCAAGAAGGGGAAAGAAGTCCTCGAGGTCGTACAAGAGTAGGTGGAGGAGTCCGAGGAGGTGGAACCGGAGGTTGGGGAGTCCTCAGATGACGATGATACTGACCTTGAGCTGGTGATCCCTGAGGATGTGCCTCTGAAGAAGTTGAAGTATTATCTGAGTCGCCCCGAGGAAGAGGATGGTCAGGCTTCTCTGAAGTCTTTCAAGAAATATCCATTTGTCTCTGAGGTAGTGATTTTTCTTGTCATGTTATGTGAACTTTTAAATGTCACATATCTGGTCTTTACATATGTTCTATTTTGCAGCTGATGGTAGATATATCCATGCTGGGACGTCGGACCAAAGGTGAGATCAAACACATGTATAACTCTGTAGAGGAGTTACATTCCAGGTGCCGGTCTCTCAAGGCCGATAAGGAGGAAATGAGGGCTATTATCTCATCTTTAACGACTGAGTCAGTGGAGCCTCCTCCATCTGTCTATGCTCCATTGGATTTGACTCAATTGGAGGATAGGGTGAAGCAACTTGAGGCTGAGAATAAGGCCTTACTGCTGGCAAGAGAATCCGAGAGAAAAGAGCTGAAGGTTTATCAGGACACCGTGGATGAGCTTACATAGACTTTGCCTTCGGATGAAAACTCGGAGGAGCTGAAACGGCTTCTTAAGCTTTGGGGCGCCTTCATTGCTTGTAGTCCCGAGTTTAAGGATCACTGGGAGGAGTATGGAGACTTATTCCATGACTCCGAGCAGCACAAGATTTTGGATAAAATCTTGTTGTTGTGTCAATCTGACAAGGAGATACATGTTATGACGTCCATCTTCTCTCACCCAGATGCTGCTAATGAGCTCTCTGCCTTGACTGCTAGTGACTGGGTTCCTGGAGCCAAGATCTTGGATGCATTGGGTCCCTCCGAGAAGATAATGACATCAGGAGACTTATTACAGCTCATTGTAGCAAGATATCCTGACTTGTCCTTTCTCGGTGAGAGGTTCTCCATTCCTTCAGGTAGTAAGGCAAGTTAGCTTCAGCAGGCTCATCGGCATCTCCTCGTCAGCTTTAGGACCCGGGGCTTACTCCTTTGCACATGAACCTCGGTCTCATGATTTACTGGAAAGAAGCTCCCGCCCTATTGACAAAGCTGAGGTACTCGGGGATAAGCTCTTCGCAGTTGTCCATGATGAATACTCTGCAAACATATTAATGTTGAAAGTCTTGCGGATTACCTCAGGAGTCTTTCCCATAATCATGTCAGCAACAGTCTGGCAAGTGAGGTCAAGCAGATTCTTGATGTTGTTGGGCTTTTTCCTCGGTCCTTTTCTGACAAGGCCTTTAATGTCACAGCGTGTAAAAAAATTGACAATAACCCATCTCTTAAGTGCAACTTCTGGTGAAGTTCTAGAAGACCTTGTTGGGTGTATTTAGAAGTATCATATTCTGATATAATAACATCTTCTTCATGACCTTTATATCAAATTTTGAGGTTCTTCCTCTATGTATCCCTTTGGGAATCAGAAGTATCATATTCTGATGTAATGACACATTTGATGTGAACTATTTGTGTTCGAGGTTTTTCCTCTATTTATCCCTTTGGGAATTAGAAGTATCATATATTCTGATGTAATAACACCTTTGATATGAATTTTAACTTCTGTTTTTGAGGTTATTCCTCTTTATTTTGAGATGATTGATTTTCGAGCACGTCTGCCCTTTTGGTCTATAGACCTTAATCAAGCACTTTTTGTGAAGTACTTTTTATCTCGAACCTATCTCTTTTATTCAAAACGATTGGTATTTTGAATTTTGGATTCAAATAACTTATTTTATATAAGCTGACCAATCATACACTTTATAAAGCATATTGTTTTGAATAGCAATCAACGTCATACTTTATGATAACAATCCTTTTTTTATTAAAGGAATTTAACATTGCTCATTAAAAGATAGGTGTAAAAGTAACATGACTTCAATCTAAGTGTATAACTTTTGGAAGATAAGTAAAATAAATAGTGAGTTTGAGTTTGAGTACCCGTTTGTGCTAGTGTAGAATTGCCTCGGACCTTGATGAGGCTCTCGGACATTATTGATATTCTCGAACCTTTGTGAGGCTCTTCCTCGAGTTTTATCTTCTGTGATACTTTCGTAAGTTAATCACGTTCCATCTTCGTGGTATGGGTTCACCCTTCATGGTTTCCAAGAGGTAGCTTCCCCTTGGATGGGATTCTAGGACTCGATACGGACCTTCCCAGTTCGGGGCTAGCTTCCCTTCCACTTCTTTCTTGTTTTTCTCGTTTAACTTCATTACAAGGTCTCCTTTAACGAAGGTGGCTAAGCTAACCCTTCTATCATGGTAGCGCATAACTCTTTCCTTCACCTTGGCGTCATGGATAGTAGCATTAGCTCTCTTCTCTTCCAAAAGTTCGAGGTCGAGACGGAGGTTTTCTTCATTGGCAGTGCCATCATCATCTTCTGGTTGAGAGGTGCGGGCAGAGGGGACTCCAATTTCCATGGGGATGACCGCCTCGGACCCATAGACTAAACTGTTTGGAGTTTCTCCGGTTGCAGTAGCTGGTGTAGTCCTATGGATCCAGATCACGCTCGGTAGTTCTTTGATCCAGTTTCCTTTAGCTCCTTCTAGGCACTTCCTGATGCCATTTATTAGGGTTCGATTCGTAACCTCCACCTGGCCATTAGGTTCTGGATGATATACCGAGGTAAGCTTCTTATGTATGCCGTAATCCTCACACCATTTCTTGAAGGGGTTGTTAGCGAACTGTGCTCCATTATCTGTCACTATGTATCTCGGAATGCCATAGCGACACACAATGTTCTTCCAGCAGAATTTGATAACCGTCTTGCCAGTTATGTTGGTCAAGGCTTCAGCTTCCACCCAGTTTGAGAAATAATCAATGGCCACAATAAGGTATTTGAAATTACCAGGGGCTGTAGGAAAGGGTCCGACAAGATCTATACCCCATCGGATGAATGGCCAGGATTCTTGGATGGTAATCATATTTTCTTGAGGCACATGGATCATCTTGGCAAATCTGTGACACTGGTGACAAGAATCAATATATCTCTTGGAGTCTTCTGACATCGTAGGCCAGAAATAACCCATTTGTATGAGTTTACATTGACAGTACGTGGACCTTGGTGACTACCACAAACTCCTTCATGTGCTTCTTGTACTAAGTGCTCAGCGTCGGAAGGCCCAACACATTTGAGTAGAGGTTGGAGATATCCCTTCTAATATAGGGTGCCCTCATGAATGACATATTTGGGAGCCTTAACTCGGACCTTCCGTGCCAGATGCTTGTCCTCGGGGAGAGCTCCTGTTTGAAGGTACTCAATATAGGGGTTCATCCATGTGTCTGAGATGTCAACATCCATGATGCTACTTTCTTCATAACTTCTTTTCGCCAGGGAGAAGATCTAATGTTGAGGTCTGAGGAGGCAAGTTTGCTCAATGTATCTGCTTTATGGTTACCTTCTCGAGGGATATGATTCAAATCATAATGTCGGAATTGATTTAGGAGGGGCTTAATTATCTCGAGGTATTTTTGGAGACTGTACTCTCGGGTCTCGTATTCACCTTTGACCTGTTGCACCACGATCTGTGAGTCACTAAAGATCTCGAGGTCCTTAACATCAAAGTCTTTTGCCTGCTTTAACCTTGTGATGAGGGCTTCATATTCTGCTTCATTATTAGTGGCTCGAAAATCAAAATGGAAAACGTAGGGATGGTCTTTTCCTCAGGGGCTGGTGAGTAAGACTCCAACACCACTTCCCCTCGAGTTGGAGGATCCATCTACATATAATCGCCATTTTCCTGTGTCCGGAACTGGGTCTTGTTGGTTTATCTCCACTGGTTCAACGGACTCCATTATGAAATCAGATAAGGCCTGACCCTTGATGGCTGTCTAAGGCTTATACTGTATGTCATGTTCCCCCAACTCGATGGCCCACTTCATCATTGGTCCCAAGGCATCCGGTTTCTGGAGGATTTGCCTAATTGGGTAGTTGGTTAGGAGGACTATTGTATGTGTTTGGAATTATGGTCGCAACCGTCGAGAGGCATGCACAAGGGCCAATATTAAGCGCTCGAGAGGTGTATATCTGGTCTCGGGCCCCTGTAAAGCTCGGCTTACATAATAAATTGGGTGTTGTGATCCTTCATTTTCCTTGACCAACACAGCACTAATGGCTAGCTGAGATGCATATATATATAAGTAGAGAGTCTCCCTTTTGTCTGGTTTTTACAGTGTCGGAAGCTGTTGGAGGTGGTCTTTTAAGTGCTTAGAAGGCTTCTCCGCATTCATGGGACCACTCAAATTGGTTTTCCTTCTTAAGGATGTTAAAAAAGGGCAGATGCTTTTCTGCTCCTTTAGAGAGAAATCGGCTAAGGGCCGCGAGGGATCCTGTCAACTTCTGTACGTCTTTGACAGTCTTCGGATGTTGCATATTTTGTAAGGTCTCTATCTTCTCGGGGTTTACCTCAATTCCCCGATTAGATATCATGTATCCTAGGAATTTGCCTACTCCGACACCAATAGTACACTTAGCAGGGTTCAACTTTAGGTTGGATGCCCGTAATGTGTCGAAGGTTTCCTTTAAATCTTCAAAGAAGGCGCCGTAACTGCGGCTTTTCACTACCATGTCATCCACATAAATCTCGAGGTTGCGTCCTATCTGGGATTTGAATAATTTGTCTACCAGTCTCTGGTAAGTGGCTCCGGCATTCTTCAATTCGAAAGGCATCATCTTGTAGCAGAAGGTTCCTCTGTCGGTTATAAAGGAGGTTTTCTCCTAATCTTGCTCTGCCATAGGGATCTGATGATATCCCTTAAAGGCATAAAAAAAGGCTAGTACTTGATATCCAGCGATCGCTTCAACTAATCGGTCGATCGAGGGTAAAGGATAACAATCTTTAGGACAACAATCGTTCAGGTTGGTGAAATCGATGCACATTCTCCACTTCTCGTCCGGCTTCTTGACATTACCGGGTTAGCTATCCATTCTGGGTACTGCACTTCTTCGATTATACAGGCTTTGAGTAGCTTATTTATTTCTTCTCCAATGGCTTCAACCCGATCTAGTGCAAAGATACGTCGTTTCTACTTTATGGGCTTCTGTGAGGGATTGATATTCAGGTAATGTTCCGCCAAACGAGGGGATACTCCTACCAAGTCATTGGTATCCCAGGAAAAGACATCTATATACTGGTTGAGGAGATCTCGAAACTTGGTCTTTATCTCGGGGTGTAGGAGAGTCCCAACCTCGACGGTTCCTGATTCTCTGAGTTGCATCGGCTCGGATTCGGAGTGATTGGGTGGTTCAAGATCCTCCTTCTCCGGTTCTTGGATAGCTTGGATTGTGCAGACTCGAGCTAATTGTTGATAACCTTGGACCGTTGCTATCCCTTGGTTCGTGGGGAACTTCATCGCCAAGTGGTATGGGGACCAGATGGCCTTTGCTTGGTACATCCAAGGTCGTCTGAGGATCATGTTGTATGGCGCTCTGGAGTCGATGATCGTGAAGGTGCAATGAAGAGTTATACTCCGAGGACCATCTTTCACTCGCACTGGTAAAGTGATTTCTCCTAAAGGAGCTATAGGATCGCCAGCAAATCCCGAGATGGGGTTTGTGGGTACGAGATTTCTTTTTTCCAGTCCCAACTGATCATACCAGCTGAGAAACATGACTTCTACTTCACTTCTCCCATCTACCAGAAACTCTTTCGATCACATTATGGTTTATGTCGACTGTGATTACTAAGGGATCTGAATGAGAGAATTGATTAGGAAAAGCATCCTGAGGTGAATAAGTGACGGTTCCGTCCAGGCGAGATCTTTGGCTCTCTCACTCCCAGGGAGAGGCTTCTTCGGGCGACCGATGTACACCGTTGTTGCTCCTTCCTGCTCCCTGGTTTGTGGCGTGGCTCATCTCATCGTCGTCATGGTTGGTATTGATGCTTCTTACTCCCGTCGGAGCAAAAAACGATTCGTGTACTTCCACAAAGGTTTTTAGCCGGATCAGCCATGAGTTTGAAGGTCGTATAGATCAAGAATGGCAAGCGGGTCCCACTGGGCGTGCCAAATTGATGGATGTCTATGACCCGCACTTGATCACAAACCCAGCTCACGAACTGATCTGTAAAACAAAGCCTCGGGTGTCCCGAGGGTAGACACTCCGACGCTCAAGTTAGTATGAGGCATAAGGCGTATTGTATGTAATATAATAGATAGAGAGGTTTACCAAACCTTCGGTATTTATATGGCTACAATCCATAGATCACCAAGATATGTATTTATGGTAGGAATAAAACTCTTATGGGAATAGTAGTTGTATTACCATGTATAGAAGAAGTGTATATCGGTCATGGTTGTACTACCATGTTTAGGAGGATGTGTATTCCTTGTAGAACATTCACAATATATGCAATCCTTATAAGAATTAGGATTGATGGACCCGTGGATCCACCCTCCGCGTAATCTCGGGCCCACGACCCTTCTCGGGCCCTGGTCCGAGTATGAATGAGGCCTGAATACGAACCATGGACTTATCAGATGGATAGAAGAAATCCAAGTCGATATAGTTTGAATACTTACCTTCTGGTCTCTCCTATGTCTCTGTGTATTTTATATTTGTAGATTATACGTGCACGTGATGTCATTTGACTCACTAGTATCGAGTACTAGTTAGACAACAAAATGACATTTTATGCTTTGAGCACACAATATGGAATGTCTCATACAGGCTATGAGGAGGGTCATACTGTAGTTTTAGTGAGACAAACCGGAGAGAGATTGTAGAGGAAGCATGTAGTAAGTGTGTTGTTAAGCCTATACATACCTATAATGAGGATTTTTTGAGTTTTTGTCACTTTTAATCTCTTGTTAAGGGAATGTTTTTATTTTTTACATATATGGGTGTATTTTTTGTATTTTCTTTTTTTAGTTATATCTCGATTTGTTAAAAGCGCTTATGACTACTGCCACTATCCTTTTCCCCTTGTATTTATAGTTGTTGTGTTGATATATATGTTGTTTCCGACATTAGAATTAGATATAGGAATACCGAATCGACTCCATTTTTAGAGGAATGCCGAATCGACTCTCTTTATGGAGAAAACTAAAATCTTTGACGATCTATTAAACATCCTTCTATCTCTTTGTAGTTTAATTTAATTTAATTTTTTTAAAAGGCAATATATAGGCTATGATAAATTTAAGATACTTTTTTTTCTTCATCTCTAATTGTTATAAAGTTCTTAGTATCCATATCCTAATAACTAGCACATAAATCATTCATTGCCTTTTCAAATTTCAACTTATAAGTTCCTGAAGGTAGTTTTTAGTGTAATAATAATTTCATTTCACAAACATATTTATATGGATTCTTAATTTTTCTTTACTTCCGCAAATTGCACCAACTTCAAATATACACACCATCTGCAAGTCAGTAGATATTGACTTTAGTTCTTGATTTTCGAGTATTTAAATAGGTGGAACTTGAACTGGATCTTATAAGTAGAGAAATATATTATACTTGAATCTGAACTATGCATGCCCTATTAGGGAGATAGGATTTAGTATATATAATCTTTCTACTAATTTAGCATGTGTGGTTCAACACTTGGCAAACTGGAGCGAAACCAGTTTTGGTAACATAGAGAGATAGATTAAGAATACCGTGTCTAGGCTAGGAGAATTACAACAAGAACCCGTCACAAGTCAAACACAACAGCAACAGAGGCATTGTGCTTTGCATTTGGAGGAATTGCTGGCCTTTCAAGCTGATAACTGGCAACAAATGGCGAAGACAAATTGGGAGAAGTTTTGGAGATAGAAATACATCTTTTTTTTCCACAATCGGGCTTCCAGAAGACGTCCCATGAATCATATCAATGTCGTTTCTGATTCCAATGATATAAGTCACATACATGAGGCGGCAATTCAAGGAATTATGCAAGCACAATTTCAAGATTCAAGGTGCAGCCAGCACCATATCCAACTCAACCATCTTCAGAGATCAACATGTTTCAGTTCATGGAGGCGAATGAGTTGAGAATAACACAAGATCACTCTCAAATTTTGATGGATCCATATACTAGGCAAGAAGTGGAAAAGGCACTCAAAGATATGAAGCCATGGGAGGCTCCAGGGTTGAATGGTATGCATGTTGGGTTTTACAAGAACTATTCGGATTTGGTTGGAGACCAGGTTTCAGGAGCTATCTTACAAATACTGCAAGGTCATCCAGTTCTTTTGATTTGGAATCAGACGGTCATTGCTCTTAATTCCAAAAACAATTTCTACTAAATCTGAAGATTTACAGACCTATTCAACTATGTAATGTGAAATATAAGCTTATTGCAAAAGTACTAGAAAAAAGAATGGCATTGGTGATGAATGATTTGATTGATCAGGCACAGTTAGGCTTTGTAAAAGACAGAAATATTGGAGAAAATGTGATTCTGGCACATGAAATGATTCATTAACTAAATAAAGGAAAGGGAAGACAAGTGTGGCTGCAATTAAATTGGATATGAGTCAGACATATGATAGAATTTTGTGGCCTTTCTTGTTTTCTGCATTGTCTCATATTGGGTTAATTTCCCCAGAGTTGGAAACAGCTAATCCAGCAATGTGTGACTAGAGTTTCTATGACAGTAAGGGTACATGGGAGTAATTCAGAATTTGTTCACCCTGTTACAAGATTGAGACAAGGGTGTCCCCTTTCACCACTGCTATTTCTTATTAAGCTAGCAGTATCTGTTGGTTATAATTCAGTCTGCTTTGACTTCACAAAATAGATGTGGATTTAGTCATGGTAGGGGTAGATAGGGTTTCGCATTTAATATATGCAGATGACTGCTTGCTATTTGTAGAATGCAAAGAAGGAACTATACAGAAGTTGGAAAGGGATATTGATCACTTTGCAAGATATTCTGGACAGAATAATTTTTTCCGAATCTGGAATCATGGTTGGCCCCACCACAAATCATCAAATGGAGCGGTATCTGACACAGACTCTGAATATACACAATGTGGGAATTGGGATCAAGTATTTGGGAATGGTCATTAATTTCTCACAGGGTAAGTGTTCTATTTACAAAGAACTAATTGGAAAGCTCAGAGTCAAATTTGATTCATGGAAAAATAGATTCTTGACTTTATCAGTAATGATAACATTGACTAAGCATGTCTTCTCAACAATGCCACTATATCATATGGTAATATTTAGAATTACTAAAAAAATATTGGATGGGATAGATAGAATAACAGCAGGTTCATTTGGAACGGGGGCTGGAAGGGACGGGACTGCACTGGAAGGCTTGGAAAAGTATGTGTTTACCAAAGAATAAAGGAGGTCTCGGATTAAGGTCCTTCTTTCAAATAAATAAGGCCTTGTTAGCAAAGCATGCATGGAGTTTGGTGCAGAACAAGGACTTTTTGCTTGTAAGAATCTTGAAACAGAAGTATTGGAACACAATAACTTCTTTGAAGTCAAGCAAAAAATGTCTGATTCTTGAGAATTGGAAAGGCATATTATGGGGAGGGGATTGTTTGATGAGAAAACGGAAGTGGAAACTGGGAGATGATACAGATATCAGGTTATTAAATTATTGGATATTTGATAATAAGACATTACGAACAACACATCCACTAAAAGTTTAAATTGATATTTATACTGATCCTGTAAGATACACCAATCACTAATTTATTGATAAATAGTAGATTCTTCGTTACCGAGATTTTTCCTCTAACACTCCTTCTCACCTAATTAGCAGGAAAGTGTATTTACTAATTTCCAAATAACAATCTTCTTATAAAGAATAAAAGGTGGCCCTTAAATATCTGAATGAGTTAATATAAGGCTTTCCTTTTATATATCTCATGCAAGATTGTGAGTAATTTTATTAGAATATTATTTTTATTTTCATCGTGCAGGGCCTGCACGCACACTACACGTATGTGAGGATTTATGCACGTCATGTCATGCTAATTCTATGAGCATATAGCACTAGAATAGGATTAATATATCATTATCACTAACAGTAGAAAAACTGGATTTTTCAAATCACAGACATACATAAGATAACCACTGTCGTACATATTCTTTTACTACTGATTCCACTAAATTCAAGACACCTGAATCATTTCATTACATAATAATTCATACAAATTTATTTGAGCCAGCAATCATTTCATTATCTAACCGAGAAGTATCTTGGGGAAGCCTAGCACTCCTTTGATCAAGATGGAGAAGGGCAGCACTTTTTACACTCAGAGACTAGAGATCGACCAAAAGGAATGGATGCAGAAACGAAAAATCATGACAAAGAGCAGACAGATAAAGGAGGAGAGCAGCAGGAGACATCTCCGATCAAAGCTTAGGCACCTTAGATCGATACAGAGGATATGCAGCCAACAACGAAGCGTGTGAGGGTTGATGAGGAGGTGGTGGAGAGTCCTATTAGTCTTCTTCATTATACTGTTCTTGCATATCCTATCATTTCTTCCACTAAAGGAATCCGCAAAAACGAGCGTGCTTTCAAAAAACTGGAGATATGTATGGATTTTCTCTTTCAACAAGCTTGATTTTTTTTGCTGCTTGTACCGTTACCACATTAAGTTGTGAGTGTTTTGCGTGGATAAATAATTTGTTGCGATCCCCTCGGAGTTGTAGCGAGGCCTTACCCGTTGATAGGTTTCGAATCAGATTTCCGTGTTCTGATGTGAACTCATTTATCATGGGAATTCCTGGATGGTTATCATGTGCATCTAGAGAATGGGAGTGAAAAATCTCGAATTGCATTTTGTTGCTGAGGATTGTCTATACGTCCCTAAAGTACTTGTTGCAAAGATAAAATTCGTCAGTTTACGATCATTGATCTTATTAGGCGTATCTTTGACTGGAAATGATATTTATTCTATAGCACGCAAGCCTCATCTCTAATAAAAAAAAGTTCATTTAATATTAAAGCAAAAATCTAAAGTTGTTGGAGAGGTACACCACTTTCCTTACAATTTTAAAAGTGTAGGTTATAAATTAAAATACATCATTCGTGCTTATATCGTCCAACTTAAAATTCGATGTAAAAACAAATGTGCACAGATCACATTTCTTTCCAAATTAGACAAATATATGATGCAAATATAAACATTGGAGACTGCGAAAGGGACAGTTTAGGTCAAGAACAAATTAAACAAGACTTAATTTGCATAGTACCTGGGGTTGATACGTGCAAGAACATACAAATTTAATCTTTTTTAATGCAGGTTTAATTTTTTCACTATGACTTAGATCTCCTTTAGCAAAAAGCATACCTGTACAATTAAACTTTTCATACACCTAAAAATCCCCATATTTATATGATGAAATTAGTGGCGAAACATATTGCAATCACACTGTTCATACATCTAAAAATCCCAGTATTTACATAATGAAATTAATGGCGTAATTTAATGAAATGAAAACATCATAAGGGTCACTTTAAAGTTGCATCATTACCGGTGGATATTGGAACAGCGTTTGATCACGAACCCAGCTCACGAACTGATCTGCAAGACAAAACCCTGGGGTGGCCCAGGGGTAGACACTCTGATGCTTAAGTGTGTAAGATAATATGAATAGAGAGGTCTACCAAACCTTTGTATTTATAGAGTTCCAATCCGTAGATCGGCAGGGTTTGTAATTAGAGTATGAATACAACTCTTAGGGAGATAACAAATGTATTCTCATAATTAGAGGAAGTATATTCCTTGTAAACCGTTCAGAATATACGTGTTCCTTATAAAGATTTGGACCGATGGACCCGTGAGTCCATATCCCGTGTATCTCGAGCCCCTGACCCTTCTCGCAGACCTGGTCCGAGTCTGAACGAAGACTCAAAATGTGAACCATGGACTTATCAATTACAACACATTAATCAACATCTTAGTTCAGAAAATTTACAAATTAAACCTTATTTTCATTCATTTTAAAAAATTACCTATTACCTAAATATTAAAATTTTCCATTTCGTGCAATGAAACATTTTTACAATTCATTTTAATTCAATGTGATGAGATCAGTTTCATTTACAATTTGTTAGGGTCAAAACGCAGCTTATATTTTATTGAATATGTTGAACAATGGCATTAGTAAGTATTTTAATGGTCAGAATAATTTCTAGTTTCTCGCAGTTTTTTAAGGTTAAGTAATCTCATTTCATGCTTCTTGGAAAAATACCTAGTTTGTTTATTTAAAGTCCTTGAAATTTGAATTCCAGACCTTATCTGTATTTATTTCATGATAGTTCGCACCACGATGCTGGATCTTCATACCTGCAAAAGGGAGTTTTTGTACCATTCAGCTTTTGGTCAAATCAAGCCATATCAGTTTATGGATGCTACATTAGATAAAAAGTAAGTTCAGTTGAAATGACTTGTAGTACTGTCTGTATTGATTTTATCAACTTCAACTCTACTCAATTAAAAAATTTATCATAAAATCCCATTGTCTGACCGATCTAGCTAGTATATGCAATAATTGCGCATTTCAAAGTAATGCATGCCGTTATTATACTCTCCTATCGACAGTTTTCATATATGGGAAATTTGGGAAATTACGTGAAATGGCATTTTGATAGATATAAAACTTTAAGGGCTTTGTTATTTGCCAATTTTTAGTTTAACCAACCGGACATTTTGAATTGTTAAACTATGTTGTCTTTCGATATGATTTGATAGATGGATAGAAGAAATCCAAGCCGATATAGTTTGAATACTTACCTTCCGTCTCTCTTTCTAATTTAGATTTGTAGATTGTGCGTGCACTGATGTCATTTGACTCACCAGTATGTGGTACTAGTTAGAAAATAAAACAACATTTTTGCCTTTGTGAAAACAATATGAAATGTCTCATACAGGATATGAGGAGGACCACACTATAGTTTTAGTGAGACAAACCGGAGAGGGATCGCAAATGCAGCTTGTAGTCAGTGTTAATCCTACACCTACTTATAATGAGGATTTGTTTTGAGTTTTTCACTACTGGAAGCGCACCGAATTAACGGCGGTTCCCTCCCCCCTATGACGGCGGTTCTGCCCGCCGTGGGTGGCTACGCCGTGGGTGGTCGATGTGCGATAAACGGCGGTCTTGACCGCCGTTAATAAGGAACACAGGTTACGGCGGTCTGAACCGCCGTAACTGTGTTTTTTTATAAACGTCACATAGATGTTCCGGATTCGGAACACTTGTGACGATGAGGTGTTGATGAGTTTGTTCCGGTTTCGGAAGCCAACTTGGTTACGGAATTGGAAACGGGAATAAGAAAGTTGTTTTAGTTTATACTTCCGATACTGGAACAGACAAATTTTAATAACGAAATGAAATTTTGATTTCCCAAATCTGGTGTTGAAATTAATATAAATTAAAATAAAAAAAAATCAAAATTTATAAATTATATTAAAGATCCAAATTGTCATTGCAACATTATTACACTAATTTACATATCATTCTACAACTAACTCATAAACCATTCTACACTAATTCTAATCCAACTAGCATGCTACACTAACTAATAAACATTCTACACTAATTCTAATTTAACTATGCTTGTACTAATTAATACTTGAATAAGAACGTAACCATGCTTGAACTTGAGTAGGAATGTGAAGGAAGCTCCTAGATTCATCTGTAGTGCGCAAATGGTTCAAGCAAAGAGTTGATTCGCCAAATTAGGAGAATAAATACATAATCATAAAACTGACTAAATTGGTAATCAGCTAGATAACTTCCCAACTGGCTCTAAACAAGGCCAAATTGACGTGACAATGGCAAACAAGCTTGTGAAATAGAATGGAAAATCTACTAACGAAAAATGAACCAAAAGGAAACAAGAAGCTACCTTCAGAACAAGAAACTGCTATAGAGCTTCCATCAGCATTGCCGTAGGTAGCCTTGGTCCCAAATAGCGTAAGAATGGCTTATTCTGAGGCTTAGATCCACCACTCTCTTGAGGTTTTTCTTCTCCATACATGATAAGAGAAGAACCTAACATTGTGTGACTCGCAAATATTATGGAAGTAGCATCATCGCCAAAGGTGAGCGCAGTCGGATGACCACCCGTAGGCAAGTTAATTCTAAAAAACCTAAACATCACCACACCAGTCAAAACCGAATCAAAAGAAAATGAATAGAAATAAAAATCCAAAAAACTCTTACTTGAAGCTTTTATTGGCAACATCATCCAGCTTAAACACCCTCGGAATTCCATCCCCACAAGCTGAACAAAAAAACAATTTAACTAGTTATGCGTCGAGGAGGTGCCGGGGATGCGTCGAGGAGGCGTCGGGGACGCGTCGAGGAGGCGCCGGGGATGCGCTGGGGACTAACATTACAGTTATGTGCCTCCTGCAAAGAAACTGGAAAAAAAAAACCAACAATTCTTGAATGAATAAAACAACCTTAAGATTCATTTCCATATATGATGATCCAACAAGAAGACTAACATTACATGTCAAAAATATAAATGGTCACCTGAACACTCATGCTTATTGTATAAGTCTATGAGATAGCCAAAGATTAGGCTTCTTCTTTCGATTATCAGAAAGCAAATAGTATGAAATTCGAAAATGTGATCGATGTTCTACATTTTATGCATAACAAGCTTAAAGTTCAAAGTCATGCAATATATGATCAGCTAGAAAACTACATATCCCCTAGTTCCGGAACACGAAACTTATCCTAGATTTCAATAATGTGTTTCCTGTACAAGCAAATTTCATTACAATGACTACACAAACATCAACAATTAGAATTAGTATCACTAGACCAAAAAGAACATGGATTTCACACTAAATATCACTCATTCAACAGCTCCAATAAGCTTAAAATGAACCAGGACTCTCTAAGATTAAAATACAATACCTGCAGAAGATCCCACCAGCAAAACCCTGCTGCAACAAAGATTCTGAGAAACCCATTTGCAGACAGCAACAACATCCTTAATCTCCTTGAACCCAGTCAAAGAAGGCCTCCCAGTAGATCTTCCAACCCTTCTCATGTCAAAAGTCACAGCTTTGTACCCTTTTTGCGCCAGCCCACTTGCAATCCCGCTCAGAAGCCCCTGACTGCCACCGAGGATTGAGTAGGGATGCACTAACACAACCGCCAAGTCTCCATCTTTTTCAGTGTTTTCTTCTTCTTCTGAATCTTCTTCTTCGTCTTCTGCATCCGAGGAGGCGAGGAGGCGCCGGGGATGCGCCGAGGACGTGCAGGCAAAGAGGCGCCGGCACATGGGAGACACAGGCGAGGAGGTGTCTGCGTAGGGGAGGCTCCGGCGAGAAGGCATCTTCGATTAGGGATTTCTGCGAGTTCACAGAAGGGGAAAGGGCGTGGATAATGTTGGAGATTATATTTGATTTTTTTATATACAAAAAAACATGAACGATTGAGATTTAACTGATTTAATGAATTTACGGTTCAGATTAAAGTAAAATTAATAATTTTAATTTTAATTTTCTATTTACTCATATATATTGTATATTATATTTTTTGATATAAAAAAGTTATTAAATTACTTTTTTGGTTATGTATTCATATATGCTTTATATAGTTAAGTAAAATTTTAATATTGTTAGGTTTAGTTTAATACTCCATGAATATTGTTTATAGCTTTTGTGTTACATTATTTAATCAACTATCGATTCCAATTTGATAGTACTGCGTATATAAAGTAAACTAGTGTTTGATCAAGTAATTTTGATATTTGATTAGTTAAGTTACATTCGATTACAATTTGTGAGTAATGTATACATAAAGTAAAGTAATGTCTGATCTTTCGTATTAAACTATATAAAGTTAACATTTATAAATAGTCGAGTAAGATTTGATCTCTAAATAGTTAGATTACACATGTTTTAGCATCCACTAAAAGTAAAAATGTGTTTGATCTTTGATTAGCTAAGCTATATTAAGTTAACATTTCTAAACAGTCGAGTAAGGTATGAACTCTGATTAGTTAACATGTTTCAGTGTCCGGGCGACGTTGTCAGCTCAAGGTAATCGGTCGACGTTGTCATCCCTGGATCAACAATTTTCCCTCGCACACTACTCATTGTACCTATAAACCTAAAGCCCACCGATTACACATACATAAACGATTAAAATACTAAACATATCACAGTAATCACATGCATTTGAAGGAATTTTACTTGATACAACAAATCCACAAGCACCACAATCATAATAGGTTTGAATATGGGATTAACTTACCTCAAAGATTGATGACCGTTGCGCCAAGAATGGGATCTTCCAAAGAAAAAAAACTTTCTTCGTTTCTGATGTAGTTAAGCTGCGTTAAAACCCTCAAATCAGAAACACTCAAATATACTTGATTTCATTTAATAATAGAAATAAATTGATCACAGCTATGGTGGAAATAACACTCAAAGTATATATACTCAAGTAACAAGTTATAGTCTTAGTAGTGTTTCTCATATATATTCTCGATACTGAAGTTCTCACTAGTCACTATGAGTATCTTTCATTGAGCTAATAACAAATTAAATCCACATGAAAGGTGTATTATGCATGATAAATTCAGCATAAGTATCAAAAATCCATGTTTAAAAGTCAGAATTTGATGTTTTATGACATTTTTCAAATTTTTACTGAAATAAGTGTTTATATCAATGCTATTTCATGGAATTTGTGTTAAAATATATCAGTAACACTCAAATAAGCTTAACTTCATTTATAAATGGAAATAAATTGATCACAATGGTGGAGGAAATATGCATCCAAAGTATATGTACTTAAGTAACAAGTTTTAGTCTTATTAATGTTTCTCAGGTTCATGATACTAACACCCGGGGCCTTTGTCTTGCAGATCAGTTCGAGAGCCTGGTTCGTCGTCGAAGTGTTGGTGTCCTGCATACATCAATTTGGCACGCCCAGTGGGACATCTCACACTCATTAACGACGTCGCCGAACCTTGTTTCCGATCTGGTCTAACACACCCGAAGAAGCAACTTCTCCAACAACATGTCTGAAGCCGAGCAACCCAGACAAAGCGCCTGTGTGCTAGGGCAAAATCAGGTGGAGAATCCAGGAGCAGAACAACCCCCCCAAGGACGAGGACGAGGACGAGGACGCGGTCGACCCGGAGGATCTCGCACACGCTCCACCTCTGAACCACCGTCAGGCTCTACCGTGGGGGAAGGAAACTCCAACGTTCCAAACTCCTTCGGTGCGAATCCTGTCGTATCCGGAACACCCCTCTCCGGTCCAAATCCTGTTGTGTCAGGAGTGCCACCTTCTAGATCAAATCCTGTTGTGTCAGGAGTGCCACCTTCTAGATTAAATCCTGTTGCGTCAGGAGTACCACCTTCTGGATCGAATCCTGTTGGATCTGAAGCACCGAACTCGGGACCAAGAATTTCGATCCAGACTGACATGAACTACAACGAACACGTCACCAATCAAGACGGCCTCGACCCAGAGAATGAGTTTGGATATGACGGACCTTATTCGATCTTCACCTCAGAAGAACAAGCACTAAGAGATCAACAAATCCTCACGGAAAAACAACAGGAGGAGGAAAGACAAAGACGTCTTAGGGAAACTTAAGCCGGACTGTGGGACATAACCCTCCAGGTTCCGGGCCAACTTATATCAACCTTAACCCTCCGAGAATGATCCCTGAAGATGCCCGAACGCTACTAAGGAACTTGCATGCCCAATATCCTGACTTCGTCGCATCTTTGATAAACTCAAGTCAACAAATCAGTGCATAGATGCATGAAGCCCCCAACATAGTATCTGTCTCAGGAGCCCAAACTACACCACTTACTGATCCTACTCAAGAGCGAAGACTCCTCAACAACTTATCCAAGGATCTACCGCCTTATAATGCTCGAAGCAGTCTGCCACCACCTCCTAATGTATCCAATTATCAGGGTGAAGGCACATGATTAAGTAGGGAGGAGGTGAGAAGGATGCGTATCCTCAACATAGAAGAAGAACTCAGACGCGAGAAGAGGGAGCGATCTCGAAGTGAATGGAAAAATAGCGCTGATCCGTCCTACTCACAAGATGGAGCCTACCCTACCCGAGGTAAATATGAAGTTGACTAAGAAATCACATGTATCCTCGGACCCAGAGGACAAGCTGCTCGTTCGCCCTTCTCACGACATATTGTGAATCTCCCCTTCGATAACCGCAAGAAGGTCCCAGAGCACCTACCCACATATGATGGCACTAGCGATCCTAGAGAGTTTCTCTCGGTCTTTTTTAAGACCTTAGAAACCAGGAACTTCCATGAATTGGAAATATGCAAAATTGTCCCCAGTTACCTCCAAGGGAAAACACTAACATGGTTTACCAAGACGAAACCAGAAAGTCTATTTGATTACTGGGATTTTGCCGAGTTTCTTCTCCATGCTTTCTTTCAAAAGAAGAAGTTCACCAAGTCCCTCGGAGATCTGGGGTATGTGGCCCGCCTCGAAGGAGAGACTGTGATAGAACACTATCATAGATACATGGATCTAGCTACTGAATGCTATGATCGAGATGAACGCCTCCTGATAAATATGTACTGGATGAGCGTAAATGATGACATTCTAAGGATGAAATTGGCAACCAAAAATCCAACAACCATTCAACACCTTCAGGCCATCATGGAAAAGTACTCTAGCAAATCAAATGCTATGACGGGCAAAAGACCCCCAGAATTCCTGATGGACAGAAAAGAATTCAGGGCGAAAATACCAAAGGTCGAGAAGACTGATAACGCTCCAAAGCCTACCTTCGAGACATACACTCCTTTGACGAGATCTCGGGCCGAAATTCTATTTATTCACAGACACCTTTTGAAGGACCCGCCTGCCATAAAGGAATCAGCCAAAAGTCAAAGGTCCCCGAAATACTGCCAATATCACCGAGATCGGGGGGATGACACAGAGGAGTGCTACCAGCTCAAGAATGAGATCGAGAAGCTAATTCGTCAAGGAATTGGGCAACAAATCGCACCGTCAATAGCTGGCGATAACCAGGGGACCCAGAGAAGGTATGGGGGAAAGCCCTGGCAGAAGAAAAAGGATGGCTACCGCAATAATAACAATAACAACCAGGGCGGCGGAGGAAACAACCCTCAAGATCCTCCTCCACCACCGCCAAACGGAGCCAACTGAGTCATCAACGACATCAATGGCTACACAGGAGAAGCAATTTCCCTTACCAAGCTGAAAGATAATGTGCGAGCTATACCCCACACTGAGCCAATCAACAAGAGGCTCCGCCCCGAGGAAATCATTACCTTCTCGGATGCGGACGCCGTGCCAAATCAGATACCTCACTCGGATCCTCTCATCATCTCAACAACCGTACAAGATACCCTAATAAACCCTAATAAAAAGAATCTTCATAGATGATGGGAGTGGGGTAGAAGTAATGTTCCAAGACTGCTTCCAGAAGTTAGTATTTACTAAAGATGACCTTAAACCTATGGGTCCGATCTCAGGGTTCACAGGAAATCCAGTAATACCTCTTGGGGAAATCACACTCCCCGTCACAGTAGCAGAAAGAGCCTAGAGCCTAACCTTGAACTGCACATTTGTGGTAGTAGACGCGGTCACACCCTTCAATATTATCCTTGGCAGACCTTGGATGTGCCAAGCTAAAGCTGTATGGTCTCCCTACCACCTGATGCTGAAGTTTCCAACACCACAAAGAGTAGCTTCAATCAAGGGAGACCAAGGAGTGGCGCGCTCTTGTATGATCACGGCCATCCGTGATGCCAAAAAAGTGAGCAATATCTCGGCCGCCAACACTATTCTAGGAGATCTGGTACCCGATCTTGATCTCGACCAACCCATGGTGTTCCATTTTGAAGAAGAGGCCTATAACGAGGTGACTGCACTATGGGATGAACGACGCCACCAAACCTTCCAAGTGGTGGAGCTGGACATGCCAGTTGGCCCGTGGTGCACCAACAAGCTAGGAGGAGCGCTGGATTCAAGGACCAAAGGACCATACAAAATCTCCGCGGCACAATCCGGTGGATTCTACCTCTTGCAAACACGCGAAGGAGAGCACTTGGACCCTGTCATTATGGCGCCCTTCCTACGCAGGTACCTCGGAGCTAAAACCAAGTAGACCTTCTCCATATAAGGAGAAACTACTTCAATAAGGCCTACGGGCCAAGCTCTTTTTCTTTTCATCTTTTTACATTTTTATACCCGAGCTCCCAAACTCGAGGTTGTTTTTTATAATTTTACCGAACTCTCAAGTTCGAAGAATGTAATTTCTTTTCAATACATATATCTTCTATATTATTTTGAAGCAGTCCATACTCTCTAAATACAAAGAGAAACTATGCCTCACAAAGCATATGTAAAGACTGCTGCCTAAAGATCCATACACTTATAAGTGTACGATTGATGATTATCTAATATGAGCTGTTTAGACTACGTGTCTGAACTACAATCATCTTAGGCCAAAATAAAATAATATAATTATAAAAAGTATATATTCAAAGACCAACATGATAGGGGTCATACAAACTCACAAAGTTTGGAACGCGACTCTCCACGTGATACTCCTATTAAGATACACATCACTATTTATTAAGGCTATTCATAAGCCTAAAGAGTCAATCTTCTCAAGGATTGCGATATGAAGACCTTTATAAAGGCAAAATCAAAAAGTGTTATTACACTACGAAAACTTCTTACACCTCGTGAAGGTCTTTAAATATAGGGGTACGACCCCGACCGCGAGAAGAAGTAGAGGCACGACCTCGAACACTCTGGAGGCTGCGGCCCCAATTACTTTCCTCTGCCACCCTCATCAACTGAGAGAGCGTAGGGGACCCAATTCTATATTCCACAGGACGAGCAGGAGAGCCACGAGCTCTAGGAGTAGGTGTCACCTCTCTGCCCCTTCCACATGGGATCCCTCGAGATACACCCCTTTGTGCATGAGGCCTTATCAAAGGTCCTGAATATAGGACACCAGAAGGTCCACCTACTTCCCTCCTTGAAGACCCTGAAGGCATGACAAACATACCTTGAGCCTCTAGTTCCTTTATTTGGAACCTGCAAGCGTTAAGCTCGGCCTGGCACATTCTCAACTCATCTATCCTGGAGGCAATCTTGTGATTCACAGTGATAGTCTCATCTCGGAGTCTAGAAATAAGAAGATCCTTCTCATGACTTTCACCCTTGACCTTTATTAAGTTACTCTTGACTTTTCTCCATTCTTGGTCATACTCTTTATTGGTGGCCACGACCTTGTCGTGAGCATTTTCTAGATCTTTATATCTCTTTTGAAGATCACTCAGCTCCTGATTCAGCTCAACTCTTCGCTTCAAAGCCTTTTTGAGCCCACCGCGAAGACTCTCACATTCTTCCCGCACAACGCTGAAACAGCCTTTGGAGTCATCCAGATCTTCCTCCAGTTCCTTGTTTGTCTGAAGGACAGCTTCATACTTGACCTGCAAATCAGCACATGCAGCAGAGCAACACTGGACATAAAGGAAGGTAAAGACCAATTAATTCCAAAGACAAAGCACATGTTCAGAACACAGGAAGTGCCAAAATTTGGCGAAAAGAGGAAAATCTCGATGTAAAAGACAAGGCTCTAAGGACTTACAGTCTTCCCCTGCCCATCAGAAGTCTTTGGGTCCTCAAGTGAAGTTTCAGTAGCCTGCTTCTCCATCAGGAACGTAAGCTCAGGATACAAACCGGACAGTCTATCCTGAAACTCCTCCAGAGTTAAAGCCTTCTTCAAAGATCCCAGATTAGACAGTAGACTGGTCTCAAACCCCCCAATCTGGCTAAACTTCGCCCGAAATTTCTTCAAATTCTCTGGTACTTCAGGCCAAGTGTAGGCAGGGGCAAGACATCCTTGAAGCTCTTCACTGAGAAAACCCTTCAGAGGAATCCACATCTTCGAGAGCTCAGATTTATGGTAGAATTCACTATACTCTTGGCGATGTGCCTCCATCTCTGGACAGTTGAGGCAGAAGTCTATTATCAACCGAACTAGCCGCCTCTGGCTAACATGATCAACATATCGGTCTCTCTCAGCTTCCACCAAAGTCATGTTCCTTTTCAATTCTAAGAAGGAACCATCAGATAGCCTTTTTTCCTTCTTCAAGGCTTGATTCTCCTCTTCCAAGGCTTTTATTTTGTCCTTAGCCCGAGCCATCTCATTCTGGAGTTGCTTCAGCATATCTGAAGGTTCCCTAAACCTCTTGGACATCTCCTCCTCCATCAACGCGAGCTCGGACTTCTGTCCTTGAGAACGGTAATACAGTGTCCGAAGAGAATTGTACATATGCCTCATCTGACTAGCAGACTGTAAAAGAAGACAAAGAGGATTAGATAACTACACAGCTAATCCTATCAAAAGCCATGACGAATCATACCTGGTTAATTGCGGGACAGCCCGGTACCACCTCGACCAGAACCTCAGAATGAGAAGGTGACACATACTTCTCGAACTCTTCCAATGGTCCGAGTTTGAGCCTTGGCTTCTTTGGAGAGTTTTCTGCAGAAATCCCCGAAGCCTCGAGATCCCTCTTCTTCTCATTACTACTCAATAGGCCCCTTGATTCAGCTATCTAAGACAACAAATTGGCTGCCCTGTTCGTCCTAGAAGCACCCACTGCACATACAAGGAATGAAGTTAGCGTAAGAAGCAATGGATACATTGTGGACGAGAATATAACACAAGAAGAAATACCCTCTTGCAATGCATCTGATTCTACAACAGAAGTTATCATCATGACCTCATCCTCTTCCTCATATGATGGATCTAAAGCCACGGGAACAAATAGGCAATCTGCCTCCCCAATCACTTTCAGCTGTGACTGAGTCTTCTTGGGTCATTGAACCAACCTTTTAAACCGACGCCCACGCCAATATTACTATCACATTGGCATGTAACTGCCCCAGATGCACCTTATAATGCTGAAGAAAATCATTCAACAGTGGGGGAAAATGGAAGGCTAATCCATGCTGCAGAAATCTCTCATATATGACCCCTCGGGTCGGAGTTACTAACTCAACTGCATATTTGTCTTCTCCAAAGTAAATGAGGTCAGTATCAGAGGAAATTGAAAAGGGACAACCTTCTGTGAAGATAGCAGCATCAACACGTACTTTATCGTCCTTCTTCGACTCTCTGCTACTACCTTCACCATCCATGGATACTATACCTCTGGATGCATGCATAACCATGGGGCTATTCCCCTCTATCTGAGCCCTCCTGGCCATAGCCCTCAACCTCTTATCTTCCTCAGAGGCTTTCTTCTTCAAAACTACATAGTTTCTCCCACTCGCTACCTTAGCTTTGCGGCGGTCATGGGAGCTACTCTCCTCAGCCCGAGCTTCTACATACTCTCCCTCATCATTATGGAGGAAGGAAATTGTTCTACTACTATTGCTCATGATTACAGAGAGCATGGGGAGAAATACACACACAAGAGATAAAAGGAAAAAACAGACACAAGCAAATGTGCAGAGAAAGAAAATGGCACTTACTGGTGATGGAAGAAGAAATTTGGGGCTTCAGAAATTGATGAAGTATTGATGCGCCTTCTGAACTTGGAAAGAAAATATTTTCGAATAAGCGAAGACAATGGGAATGATTTGGGAAATTTAATCCAAACCCAGACAGCATTGAAAATGAGCAATTACCTCGATTCTGTTTCCAAGGCAAGTAATTGGAGAGACGGGGGACAGACCGTCTCTGCTTGCCAATGAAGACATGCCACGTGTATCTACCATCTGGATTTCAAAAGAACCTAATCTCAGCCATCCATATATCTGATGGAATACGAAAAGAGTTTGAAGCTAGATATTCAGAAGGGTAAGCCCGAAAGGACAGTCCTAGAAGGACACCCCGAGCTTAACACCCCGAGTTATTCTCCATCGAGTTATTGGTCTTCCCTCGAGAAGCAAGCCTCTCCTTCAACCTTCGAGATGGAGCACTCTATATTCTGAAGATCTACCTTGGGGCTACTGATAAGTCCATGGTTCGTATTCGGACCTCGTTCATACTCGGACCAGGGCCCGAGAAGGGTCATGGGCTCGAGATACGCGGAGGATGGGTCCACGGGTTCATCAATCCTAATCCTTATAAGGAATGCGTAATTCATCTTCTCAAAGATGGTAATTCAGCTATCCTAAACATGGTAATACAACCATGTCCGAAATATACTTCTATTATACATGGTAATACAACCTCTATTCCCATAAGAGTTGTATTCATACCATAAATACATATCTTGGTGATCTACAGATTGCAACCATATAAATACACTAAAAGGTTTGGTAGACCTCTCATCTAATCTCATACTTTATACTTTACGCCTTAAGCAAATATAATGACTTGAGCATCAGAGTGTCTATCCCCGGGACACCCGGGGCCTTTGTCTTGCATATCAGTTCGAGAGCCTGGTTCGTCGTCGAAGTGTTGGTGTCCTGCATACATCAATTCATATTAGTTCTCATTATCGAACGAGTTCACTTCTCAGCTTTATAACCTACTTGATAAAAACATGTATAAAAACATGTGATTATTAGGATGTTTCTTATTACATTTGATAAAAGCTTTATACAATCACAAGTTTCTTATAATTAGGACGTTTTCCCATGACTGACTCAATCGCCTTCAAGTGATCTGCTATGTCCTTCTCCCGTCTCCGGTTCAGTCTCCGTTGCGCTCGTTTCACAAGCAAACTTTCTACATCTATGCTAAGTCCATGGTTCGTATTCGGGTCTCATTCATACTCGGACCAGGGCCCGAGAAGGATCGTGGGCTCGAGATACGCGGAAGGTGGATCCAAAGGGCCATCAGTCCTAATCCTTATAAGGAATGCGTATATTATGAATGTTCTACAAGGAATATACATTTTCTCAAAGATGGTAATACAGCCATCCTAAACATGGTAATACAACCATGTCCGAAATACACTTCTTCTATACATGGTAATACAACTACTATTTCCATAAGTGTTGTATTCATGCCATAAATACATATCTTGGTGATCTACGGATTGTAGCCATATAAATACCCTAAAGGTTTGGTAGACCTCTCCATCTAATCTCATACTTTATACTTTACGCCTTAAGAAAATATACTGACTTGAGCGTCAGAGTGTCTATCCCCGGGACACCCGGGGCTTTTGTCGTGCAGATCAGTTCGAGAGCCTGGTTCGTCGTCGAAGTGTTGGTGTCCCGCATACATTAATTTGGCACGCCTGGTGGGACATCTCACACTCATTGACGACGTCGCCGAACCTTGTTTTTGATTTGGTCTAGCGCACTTGAAGAAGCAACTTCCCCGACAACATGTCTGACGCCGAGCAACCCAGACGAAGCGCCCGTGTGCTAGGGAAAAATCCGGAGGAGAATCCAGAAGCAGAACACCCCCCCCAAAGGATGAGGACGAGGACGCGGTCGACCCGGAGAATCTCGTACACGCTCCACCTCTGAACCGCCGTCAGTCTCTACCGTGGGGGCAGGAAACTCCAACATTCCAAACTCCTCCGGTCCAAACCCTGTCGTATCAGGAACACCCTCCTCCGGTCCAAACCCTGTCGTATCAGGAACACACTCCTCCGGTCCGAATCCTGCTGCATCCGGAATGCCACCTTCTAGATCGAATCCTGTTGGATCTGAAGCACTGAACTCAGGACCAAGAGTCTCGATCCAAACGGACATGAACTACAGCCAACGCGTCAACAACTCAGAAGGCCTTGACCAGGAGAATGGGTTTGGATATAACGGACCTGATTCGGTCTTTACCGCCGAAGAACAAGCACAAAGAGATCGACAAATCCTCGCAGTAAAACAGCAGGAGGAGGAGAGACAAAGACGCCTAAGGGAAACCTTAAGCCAGACTGTACGAAATAACCCGCCAGGATCCGGGCCATCTTATATCAACCTTGACTCGGACACCGCTCCAAGAACGATCCCTGAAGATGCTCGAACGCTGATGAGGAACTTACATGCCCATTATCCTGATTTTGTCGCATCTCTGATAAACTCAAGTCAACAACTCCGTGCACAGATGCATGAAGCCCCCAACCGAGTATCTGTCTCAGGATCTCAAACTACACCACCTGCTGATTCTACTCAACAGCGGAGACTCCTCAATGATTTATCTAAGGATCTACCGCCAGGGTGAAGGCACAGGATTAAGTTGGGAGGAAGTGCGAAGGATGCGCATCATCAACATCGAAGAAGAATTCAGACGCGAGAAGAGGGAGCGAACTCGAAGTGAATGGCAAAATAACGCCGATCGGCCTTACACCCAAGATGGAGCCTACCCTACCCGAGGTAGGTACGAAGTCGACCAAGAAATCACACGTATCCTCGGACCCAGAGGACAAGCTGCTCGTTATCCCTTCTCACTGCATATTATGAATCTCCCCTTCGATAACCACAAGAAGGTCCCATAGAACATACCCACATACGATGACACTAGCGATCTTAGAGAATTTTTCTCGGTCTTTTTTAAGACTTTGGAAACCAGGAATTTCCATGAATTGGAAATATGCAAGATCGTCCCCAGTTACCTCCGAGGGAAAGCACAGACATGGTTTACCCAGACGAAACCAGAAAGTTTATTTCATTACTGGGATTTCACTGAGTTCCTTCTCCACGCTTTCTTCGAGAAGAAGAAGTTTGCCAAGTCCCTCGGAGATCTGGGGTATGTGGCCCGCCTTGAAGGAGAGACTGTGATAGAACACTATCATAGATACATGGATCTAGCTACCGAATGCTATGATCGAGATGAACGTCTCCTGATCAATATGTATCGAATGAATGTAGATAATGACACTCTGAGGATGAAGCTGGCAACAAAGAATCCAACAACCATTCAACATCTACAGGCCATCATGGAGAAGTATGCTAGCAAATCAAAAGCTGTAACAGGCAAAAGGCCTTCAGACTCCCATCTGGACAATAGAGAGCCCAGAATGAAGATACCGAAGGTCGAGAAGACGGAAAGCGCCTCCAAACCTACCTTCGAGTCATATACTCCTCTGGCTAGATCTCGGACTGAGATTTTATCCATTCACAGGCACCTTTTAAAGGACCCACCTGCCATGAAGGAGTCAGCCGAGCGTCAAATCAGATGCCTCACACTGATCCTCTCATCATCTCAACAACCGTACAAGATACTCTGGTAAAAAAAGTCTTAATAGACGACGGGAGTGGACTGGAAATAATGTTCCAAGATTGCTTCCAGAAACTAGGATTTACCAAGGATGATCTCAAACCTACGGGTCCGATCTCGGTGTTCACAGGAAATCCAGTAATACCTCTCGGGGAAATCACTCTCCCAGTCATAGTAGCAGATGGAGCGAAGAGCTTAACCCTATACTGCACATTCGTGGTAGTCGACACCGTCACACCTTTCAACATTATCCTTGGCAGACCTTGGATGTGCCAAGCTAAAACTGTATGGTCTCCCTACCATCTGATGCTGAAGTTTCAAACACCACAAGGAGTAGCTTCAATCAAAAGAGATCAAGGAGTGGCGCGTTCTTGTATGATCATGGCCATCCGTGATGCCAGAAAAGTAGCAACATCTCGGCCATCAACACTATCTTTGAAGATCTGGTCTCCGATTCTGATCTAGAACAAACTATGGTGTTCCATTTCGAAGAAGAGGCCTACAATGAGATGACTGCGCTATGGCATAAACGCCGCCACCAAACCTTCCATGTGGGGGAACTGGTAATGCCAGTTGGCCCGTGGTGCACCAACAAGCTAGGAGGAGCGCTGGAGTCAAAAACCAAAGGACCATACAAAATCTCTGCAGCACAATCCGGTGGATTCTACCTCTTGCAAACACGCGAAGGAGAGCACTTGGACCCTGTCATTATGGCGCCCTTCCTACGCAGGTACCTCAGAGCTAAAACCAAGTAGACCTTCTCCATATAAGGAGAAACTACTTCAATAAGGCCTACGGGCCAAGCTTCTTTCTTTTCATCTTTTTACCTTTTTATACCCGAGCTCCCAAACTCGGCGTTGTCTTTTATAATTTTACCGAACTCTTAAGTTCGATGAATGCATTTTCTTTTATATATATACCTTCTATTTTATTTTGAAGCAGTCCATACTCTCTAAATACAAAGAGAAACTATGCCTCACAAAGCATAAGTAAAGACTGCTGTCTAAAGATCCATACCCTTATAAGTGTATGATTGATGCTTATTTAATATGAGCTGTTTAGACTGCGTGTCTGAACTATAATCATCTTAGGCCAAAATAAAATAATATACTTATAAAAAGTATATGGTCAAAGAGCAACATGATACGGGTCATGCAAACTCACAAAGTTTGGAACTCGACTCTCCACGTGATACTCCTATTAAGGTACACATCACTACTTATCAAGGCTATTCATAAGCCTAAAGAGTCAATCTTCTCAAGGATTTCAATATAAAGACCTTTATAAAGGAAAAATCAAAAAGTGTTATTACACTACGAAACTTCTTACACCTCGTGAAGGTCTTTAAATATAGGGGTACGACCCCGACCGCGAGAAGAAGTGGAGGCACGACCTCGACCACTTTGGAGGTCACGACCCCAATTAGTTTCTTTTGCCACCCTTATCAACTGAGAGGGTGTAGGGGATCCACTTCTATTTCCTATAATTACAGGTCGAGCAGGAGAGTCAATAGAGCCACGAGCTCTAGGAGTAGGTGTCACCACTCTGCCCCTTCCACATGGGATCCCTCGAGATATACCCTCTTGGACATGAGGCCTTATCAACGGTCCTGAATATGGGTCACCAGAAGGACCACCTACCTCCCTCCTTGAAGATCCTAAAGGTATGACATACACACCTTGAGCTTCTAGTTCTTTTATTTGGAACCTGCAAGCGTTCAGCTCGGCCTGGCACATCTTCAACTCATCTATCCTGGAGGCATTCTTGTGATTCACAGTGATATTTTCATCTCGGAGGGTAGAAATAAGAAGATCCTTCTCGTGACTCTCACCCTTGACCTTCATTAAGTCACTCATGACTTTCCTCCATTCTTGGTCATACTCCTTATTGGTGGCCAAGACCTTGCTATGCGCTTCTTCTAGATCCTTATACCTCTTCTAAAGATCGCTCAACTGCTGATTCAGTTCAGCTCTCCGCTCCAAAGACACCTTCAGCTCGCCACGAAGACTTTCACATTCTTCTCGCACGATGCTGAAGCAGTGTTTGGATTCATTCAAATCTTCCTCTAGTTTCTTGCTCTTCTGAAGGACAGCTTCATACTTGACCTGCAAATCAGCACATGCGGCAGAGCAACACTGGACATAAAGGACGGTAAAGACCAATTAATTCCAAAATAAAGCATATGTTCAGAATACATGAAACGCCAAGATCTGGCGAAAAGAGAAAAATCTTGAAGTAAAAGACAAGGCTCTAGAAGTTACAATCTTCTCCTGCCCATCGGAAGTTTTCGGGTCCTCAATTTAAGTTTCCACCGCCGGCTTCTCCACTAGGAATGATTGCTCAGGATACAAACTAGACAACTTGTCCTGGAACTCCTCAAGAGTTAAGGCCTTCTTCAAGGATTCCAAGCTAGTCAGTTGACTGGTCTCAAACACCCCAATCTGGCTAAACATTGCCCGAAATTCCTTAAAACCCTCCGGTACTTCCGGCCAGGTATAGGCAGGGGCCAGTCATCCTTGAACCTCTTCGTTGAGAAATTCCTTCAGATGAATTCACATCTTCGAGAGCTCAGACTTATGGTAAAAATCACCATACTCTTGGAGGTGAGCCTCCATCTCTGGACAGTTGAGGAAAATATCTATTATCAACCGAACTAGCCGCCTCTGGCTAATTGGATCAGCATACCGATCCCTCTCAGCTTTCACCAAGGCCATGTTCCTTTGCAGATCTAAGAAGGAACCATCAGACAGCCTTTTTGCCTTCTTCAAGGCTTGGTTATCCTCTTCCAAGGCCTTTATTTTGGCCTTATCCTGAGCCATCTCATTCTGGAGGTGCTTCAGCATATCGGAAGGTTCCTTAGACCTCTTGGATATTTCCTCCTTCATCAGTTCAAGATCAGACGCCTGCCCTTGAAAACGGTTATACAATGTCCGAATGGAGTTGTAAATATACTTCATTTGACTCACAGACTGTGAAAAAAGATAAAGACAGTTAGTTAACTACACAACTAGTTTTATTGAGAGCTAAGCTGATCATACCTGGTTAATCCCGGGACAGCCTGGTACCATCTCGACTAGAGCCTCGGAAGAAGGAGGTGACACATACTTCTCGAAATCTTCCAATGGTCCGAGTTCGAGCCTTAGCTTCTTTGAAGACTTGTCCGCGGAGCTCCCTGAAGTCTTGAGATCCCTCTTCTTCTCATTACTATTCAACGACCCTTAGGATTCAGCTATCTGAGCCAACAAACTTGCTGCCCAGTTCGCCCTAGAAGCACCCACTGCATATAAATGGAAGGGAGTCAGCATAAGAAGCGATTGGCACATTGTGGACGAGAATAAAATAAACAAGAAGAAATACCCTCTTGCAACGCATCCGAATTTACTATAGGAGTCATTACCATGACCTCATCAAAATTATCAATCATGATCGAGAGGACACTAGAAGTCCGAGACACCTCCTTTCTTGGACATCGAACTAGGGCTGAACCCTCATCCTCTTCCTCATCTGATGGATCTAAAGCTACAGGAACAAATAGGAAATTTTCCTCCTCAATCACCTTAAGCTGTGATTGAGTCTTCTTGGGCCCTTGAACCAGCCTTTTGAACCGACGCCCACGTCGAGCATCTTTCATCAGACCCGAGATTTTCTTATCTACTTCTTTCTCGAATACCTCATCTCGGGTAGTTCTCTCTTCCAATGCCCTAGAAGCCTACAACGCCTTAATTGCACCAACTGGATCCTGCTCCATAGACAGAAGGATTTCATACCAATCCATCTCAACACCTTCTGGCTGATCAAAATGTGTCAACTTCAGGAAGCTGCAATTTTGAAGAGTCTGGCCGGACAGTTGGTTCAACCAGTCATACGTGTCTATAGGCCATTTCCAACCCATCTGATGATCTCCAGATACAAACTTACCCTCTCTAAGTTTGATCTTATCATTCACCAACTCCCCAGTTATATTTAGCAGTTTGCGGGACGACTCCACTTCATACCAGATCTCATTTTGGACCTCTTCATTCCAATCAGGAACTTCATACTTGGTTCGATCGAAGGTTAGTTATACCTTATCCCACTTCCCATAGTTCACATGCAGCACAAAAAGCTTACCTAGAGAGGTATCCCGAGAGGTCAAGGTCACATTTTGTTTAACAATGGAAACCTTATACATGGTTCGCAACAAAGGGAGACTGAGACGGTAACCTTTACGAGCACACCAAGTTATCAAGGCCATAATGATTACTATAACATTGGCATGTAACTGCCCT
Organism: Sherardia arvensis; assembly: GCA_948330725.1. NCBI lineage: Eukaryota > Viridiplantae > Streptophyta > Magnoliopsida > Gentianales > Rubiaceae > Sherardia > Sherardia arvensis. Next base: position 11,184,659 of record OX415237.1, read on the forward strand.
GGATGCACCTTATAATGCTGAAGAAAATCATCCAACAGTGGGGGAAAGGGGAAGGCTAACCCATGCTGCAGAAATCTCCCGTATATGACCCCTCGGGTTGGAGTTACTAATTCAGCTGCAGACTTGTCTTCTCCAAAGTACATGAGGTCAGCATCAGAAAGAATTGAAAAGGGACAACCTTCTGCGAAGATAGCAGCATCAGCGCATGATTTATCCTTCTTCATCGACTTTTTACTGCTACCTTCACCCTCCATGGATACTATACCTCCGGATGCATGCACTACCATGGGGCTATTTCCCTCTATCTGAGCCCTCCTGGCCATGGCCCTCAACCTCTTCTCTTCCTCAGATGCTTTATTCTTCAGAATCACAGGTTTTTTCCCACTCGCTACCTCAGCTCTATGGCGGTCAAGGGAGCTACTCTCCTCAATATGAGCTTCTACATACTCTCCCTCATCATGATGGGGGAAGGAAATTGTTTTACTACTATTACTCATGATTACAGAGAGTATGAGGGAAATACACACAGAGATAAAAGGAAAAAACAGACACGAGCAAATGCGCAGAGGAAGAAGATAGCACTTACTGATGATGGCATACATCAATCTGGAGAAATGACTGGCCGGAAGATTGCAGCTCCACCGACTACCGTGAAGCTAGGGGCTGGATATGAACATCCGAGGTGATGGGATGCTCTTCCTTAATTGGAATTGCATGTGCCTCTTTAATTGTGAATCCATCTAAACGAGTGTATTCGCCGATTAGGCACAGGAAGTGCCTTTTGGGAGGTGATAAAAAAGTGGATATGTTTCAATGTGAAGGTTAAATGACATATAGTAAATAAATATTTGTGTTATTAATTAAGAAAGGATAAAATAGGAAATTGTCAGTAATTTTTCTCTGGAAGGTAAGAATAGCTCTGGCATATATTCAGTTTTTTTCTAGAACAGCAGATCTTAGAACATATATTCAGTTTTTTTCTAGATTTTCTACCTAACTAGATCTTTTTATTAATTCTTCCATATAACACAGAACATTTTGTTGGATTTTTTTATTCTGCTAATAATACTTCAGTTTAATCAATCATAATCAAAGGCAGATCATTGGGAGATCTGAAAGGGGCCGGACCCACCCCATGATTTTGCTAAGAAGTAGTCTATATATACTATTCTTTTCCTATCAAATAGTATTTTGTAAGAAAATTAATTTGTGGTTCCCTTTTTTTTAAAGCAATGTGTATACACAGAAAGAGAGTAGAAAAATTTACTAAAATTAGACTTTTAATAGAATTATATAACCACAGTAGGGACTACACATTTTATTAGTTTCCTATTTTATTTTGTTTTTGTTTTTTCATTTGTAATTCTTAAAAGATATCATATTAGTAATTTTTTTGAAAGAACATTAGTAATATTTTCTTAATCTTATAACATGTCAGTAATAAGACATATTTATGTGTATGATTATTTTATCTCTAAATATATTATTTTATTATATTGTTATTTTTATAATTTCATTAGTTATTTCGAACTCAATTTTTTATGATAAGTCAGGCCCCCTTGTAGTAATCCTGGATCCACCCCTAATCATAATTGTGTTGATTATTCATCACATTCATATCTGGAGTGATTGGAGATGGTGGTGACGGTGCAGAGGAAATCACGATTAGAAGCAAGATTGTTGGAGATGGTGATGGCACCGGCGAACTAAGGATGCCGTGGTGATGGCTCATGACGATGAGAATTAAAATTTATAATGAGAAAGTCTCCTGAGAGTATAACTTTCCTAACTTTCCATAAGAGTCTTTATACGCTTTAACTTATACAGTGTACCTTTTAATTTGAACTGTAAAATTTGTTATTTGAATTTTATTAATGTTTTAATGTAAATTCATGAATTTTTGCATTAAAACATGTTTTACTATATGTTCACTTTGATACTATCAATGTTTTAATACAAAATAGTATCACTTGACCTTAAATATACAGTGGTAGTTCCATAACACTTAGGAAAGTCGGATTTTCTAGAGACTTTGCCTATAATCTATTTGCAAACTCTCCAGAAAGTCCAACTTTCCTAAGTGTTATGGAACTATCATTGTATATTTAGACTCAAGTGAATACAATTTTGTGTTAAAACATTGATCATTTTAAAATAAATATATAGTAAAACATGTTTTATTGCAAAAATTTTAAAACTTTTATGTAAAAATTAAAAAATTTGAAATAACAAAATATACCGTTCAAAATAAAAGGTACACTTTATAAGTTAAAACGTATAAAGACTTTCATGGAAAGTCAGGAAAGTTAGGAGTTCCAGAGACTTTCTCCTAACTTTACAAATAAATATATAGTAAAACATGTTTTAATGCAAAAATTCATGAATTTACATTAAAACATTAATAAAATCCAAATAACAAATTTTACAATTCAAATTAAAAGGTAAACTGTATAAGTTAAAACGTATAAAGACTCTTATGGAAAGTCAGGAAAGTTGGATTTTAAAGAGACTCTCTCTTTAAAGACAAAGTCTCTAGAAAGTCCGACTTTCCTAAGTGTTATGGAACTACCACTATATATTTAAGGTCAAGTGATACTATTTTGTGTTAAAACATTGATAATTAGTCTTGGAAGTGACGGTCACTATATAGTGACGGGGTTTATATGCAAAGAAGTCTGGGACGGGGGTTTTTCTGCAATTTAAGCAAGTTGCATTCAGCATGTTTGAATTTCACACTTGAATGCTTGTTTTTTAGACCAAACAGATTGTTTTTTAGAACATACTTGCATTTCACACTTAACAGGTTGTTTTATAAAGAATGCTTGCATTTCACGTTAACATGTTGATTTTTAGAGTTCATATATTTTGAAGCAAAAAAAGATAATTTTATAGAGCATGCTTGAATTTCACCCTTGAATGCTTGTTTTTTAGACCAAACAGGTAGTTTTTTAGAACATGCTTGTATTTCACGCTTAACGGGTTGTTTTTTAGAACATGCTTGTATTTCACGCTTAACGGATTGTTTTTTAGAACATGCTTGTATTTCACGCTTAACGGATTGTTTTTTAGAATGAAATGCTTTTTTTAGCCTGTGTGGATATGTTTGTTAACGTATATTTTTAGACTAAAATGCTTGTTTTTAGACTGAGTGAACAGTGCGCGTTAGTGAATAGTTAATTTTTGTCAAAATTGCAAATAAGGACCTCCTTCCTCCATATTCCAATATAGTCCTTCGTCACTATATAGTGACCGTCACTCAAGAGACCAACTCAAACATTGATAGTATCAAAGTGAAAATATAGTAAAACATGTTTTAATGCAAAAATTCATGAATTTACATTAAAACATTAATAAAATTCAAATAACAAATTTTATAGTTCAAATTAAAAGGTACACTGTATAAGTTAAAAGGTATAAAGACTCTTATGGAAAGTCAGGAAAGTTGGACTTTCAAGAGATTTTCTCAAATTTAAATGTGAATATCCAGAGATGAAAGAAAAATATGTGTTAAAAGTGCGAAATATGGCCCCTAAAATTTCAAAATACATTATTTGTGACCACTAAATAAAAAGTGCATAGTTAATGGCCTATAAAAATTCATTTTGTCTTGTTTGTGGCCTCTGTCATAACGTTCACGTTAAGTCACCAATATCCAAGGATAAAATCGTAATTTTACAGTCATTGATCTTCTTCTCCACATCTCTTCTTTGCTTCAAATCCAAATCTACTGCCCAATTTGCTCCTGCGACTCCCGCCGCCAATCCAACACCATATCTTCCACAACAAAACCCAAAAGAAGAGTGCTCACTTATTTATGAACCCATATCCCACAAGCAACGCTGCTCACTCGACGACATCGGTTTCATCTCGACGCAGATCGAGAAGGCACCGGCGAAGTCACACAGAGACACCCACCATATCATGGGAAACCCCTTCTTGAGGCGAGCGTTTTGCCTCAAGAATCGCCCCAATCGGGCTACCAAGCGTAAAGTTATTGCCATTCAAAGTTTTTGCTACCGGCATCCGTTTTTCTTGCGCGACTTCCCGGAATCCTCACCAACGATCGAGCTCCCCACCATTTTTTCCTGTCAATTCGTTGACATTGATAAACCGTCAAGCATCCCGAATTCGACTCTCAAGCTTGACGACCGTCTTCATCTAGTCACGCAAGAAAAACGACTGTCTGACGGTTAAAAGGAGTTGAAGAACTCAGTTTTTCATCATGACTTTGGATGAAGGAGTTGAAGAACCCGTGAAGCATCCCAAATTGATGGAGTTAAAGAACCCAATTTTTTTAGTCTTCCCTAAATTTATAATCAATTTCCCTAAATTATGAATAATTCCGAAGGGATCCGTAGCTTTGTGAACGCAGCACCTGAATTTTGATTTGGATTTGCAGTAGCGGTGGTTGTACTAGGATTTGCGTCAGAGAAGAAGTTGATGACAGTAATATTCCTATTCTACCCCTAGAACGAGGATGATTAACACTGGATTTTTGACAACCATTCACCAATCAGCAGGGACCACAAACCTTACAAAATAAATTTTTAGGGGTTATAAATTGAACACTTTTATTTAGGGGCCGTAAACAATATATTTTAAATTTTAAGGGGCCATATTTTACACTTTAATCTATGGCCCTGTTAAATTGGGTTGAAATTAATTTAATTGAGATTAATTTAATTGAACTAAGATTTTTTTTAGTTTACCTGAGATTAATTTAACTGAACTGAGATTAATTTAATTGGATTGAGATTTTTCTGGTTGAACTTAGATTAATTTAACTGGAAAGAGAATATTATGTATAAAATAAGGGCATGTTTGCCCGAATTTATTTCATGTTGAACTGAATTTAACTAAAGTGGAAATTAATGTATTAATAATAGAATCCATATGTCTAATTTTACTTGAATTTGTTCAAAATATAATTTCACTGAATTGTACTTAACTGAATTGAATTGAACTAAACTACTGATAAGGTCCACTGAATAGGGCCTAAGGGGCGGTTTGCCTGAGTTTATTTCTTACTGAGTTGAACTGAGCTGAACTAAACTGAATTGAGCTAAAGTGAAAATTAATGTATTAAAAAATAGGATAGTATGTATAAATTCACCTACCTGAATTTAATCAAATTATAATTTTACTAAACTGAACGGAACTGAATTGAACTGAACTGGACTGAATTGAACTGAAGTAAAAATTAATGTATTAAAAAATATGACCAGTATGTCTAAATTTACTTGAATTTAAAATTATATTTTGATTGTACTGAACTGAATTGAACTGAACTGGACTGAATTGAATAAAGTGAAAATAAATATTGAAAAATAAAATCAGTATGTCTAAATTTACCTGAATTATATCAAATTATATTTTGATTGAACTGAACTGAATTGAAGTAAATTAAACTAAATGAATTGAATTATATTGAGATGAATTCAATCGAACTGAAAAGTGAACCAAAAAATCTGAACTTGACGGGCCATATATATACCGGATGGATTGTAACTGTACAAATGTGAAGATTGAAATATAACTAACCAAAGTAGAATTATGGGTATTAGTTAACTACTTTTCTCTGAAGAAGATCGTGGGGCAGTTTGCTAATTAATCTGGCAATTCATGAAATTGGTGTTATACTGAGATATATAATAATTGGTACAGTGAAATGCGTGATACTTTTTAAAGTAGAAATAATATTTAGTGAAAATGAATATAATATGTCATAGGTTTGTACATATGTTTATTCTCAAAATTCAATGATACAGGAATATGAAGCAAATCAATGATTACATATCTACATGTATAAGTTTAGTTTTAAAAAAGACTGGACCGTAGAATTATTCATTAATATTATAATGGCCTAGTTCTATCTTCACAATATAATCAAATAAAAAAGGTCTATCAATCCCTGACCTTTTATGCATTTATTTCATGCTAGTTCACGCTCTAAAACCCACTTAATCTTCTTCTTATAGATCCCTGATCTTATTTTTAACTGTCAAGTGGTAGAGCAATGTTTGGTAGACTTCTCAAACCTTATTAAAATATCGCCGTGAAAAAAGGTGAGAAGAGTAAAATATCTCCATGAAAAGAGTCAAATTGTAGAATACAGGAAAAGTATTGTAGAATACAATATAATCCACTTCTTTAATGTTCGGCAATAGCATATCGAACATGTACAACTATATATAAGGGATACAAGATGATAGTCGCAGTTAATAATGCTTCTGACTAATTCAGGTATAACTAGCCAACCACATACTATCTACAATACGGAGGACACACTAATTTTGTAGTCCCGTCCAAGTTTGTCTCACTAAAACTGATATGACCTCTCATATGATCTATAGCCCTCCCATACCCTGTAAGAGACATCCAAATTGATTCCACAGAGTCAAAATATTAAGATGTTTAACTATTACCAAACAGATGAATCAAGTGACAACACCCGTCTGACAGAGGCACCAGAGAGTGGGTATTTAAACTATTTCGACTCGGATGTCTCCTATAAATATTATGGGTCAGATCGGAAACTAACAGAGTTTAATCAAGCAAAAGGACCGGTTGACTAAATTAAGAGTTGGAAAACAGCAAAACCCTCCCAGTACTTTATTAAAAACATTCATTCAAGCACATTTCCTTTTAATTAAAGCTAAAAAACTCTAAAAAAGCAGTATTATTTTAAGAAGTAAAAGTTGAAGTAGGAAACCACTCGAAGAAGCAATAATCTTAAACGGGGCTGGGCGGTGTAGGAGCCGCCGCCGGCCGCGCGTGGATCCAGAAGTCACACGTGAGGAGGAGTTCCGGCATGTGCTCGATGCGTGCGGCGGATCTCCTCCGTCCGACGAGTGACAGTTTCGCACAGAGGCTCACTTTCATCTAATTTGGCCGATCGAAGCAGAGAAATTGTGTAGATCTGATAAAAAAAATTTGATACAAAGGAAAGTTAACTGACATCCGAAGGTCTGAACTTGTAGGTGAGGCCTCACAAGAAGTTTTGTGACCGACGGACGGCGCCTGCCGGAAAAGGCTCTTGGTTCGAAAGTTAAGTCTACGAATTTCCGATCGTTGTAGCGCGATATCGAATGAAAACCCGGGTTATGGGGGTTAAAGAGGGGGTGACGAGTTTAACTAAGGTCTTAGTGGGAGGAGGGACGGCGCCGGTGGCGATCTCCTCCCCAAGAGAAGAAATTTGGATTGGGACTGTAGCGAGAGGGGGGAGAGTTGGAGATTTTTCCCTGACCTTTTATGTATGCGGACCGGAGTTAATAAAATGGTACCACACGCTATTTCATAAAATGAATCCGCAATAAAACAGTACTACAAGTTATTTTATTTCAGTTCATGTCATTTCATTTCAGTTTGTTCGTGAACTGAAATGTCATGTAGTACTTATTCAATCAACTCATTCCCCATCCCTTCTGAATCTAATAATCTATCCATAAATTCCTTGTCTAATGGATCTAGTGCATGCATTAATTATGAAGCCTTTCAAAATAACGCAGTGAAACATGAACTGATTATTTATACTTAAACTTTATAAATAAAGGTAGGTTATGGACAAAAGTACATAATAGTACAATTTAATAAAATTACGGTTAGTGTGTTAAATGATCTTAATTTCTTGCCATTTGTTTCATCAATCGACTCAAAATCAAGATAGACTCTTATTTTCCAATTTTGTTGACAAGTCTTCAAACATTGAGGGAAAAATTCTAAGAATTAATTGGTGTTGTATTGAGGTATATAATATTGGATTTCTCGCTAAAATTGTCATTCATCACGAAATTGTGCATAGTGAATTCTTGTGTATATTCTTAATTTATTTTATCAATTTTCTTATGAATCTATATTTGATAACTGACTATAACTACATGATTCACAATAACTATTTCTAGAACAAAAGGTCCCATAATATATTACTATTTTGTAAGTATTCTCCACTTAACTAGTTTTTCTTCTTAAATCATGCTGATAGTACGTACGGAACCTGCTTTTACTTCAATGTAATCAAGAATATGCGTGTTGATCATTCATCATAAAACGCTAATAATGACAAGTAGTTAAAAATTAGGTTGATGATCATATTCAGAATTCTCTGATATATGATAAAAACATATTCATACAATACAAAAAATCAGGCCCGGCCCAAATTGGGCTAAAATTGAGGTTCATTTTTTAATAAAACCTCAAATTTAGTATATTTTATAAAAAATTATTTTTTAAATCCTTATATTTTCTAAAAATAGGCCAAAATTAGAATACCATTTTATAAAAAAAAATCCATTATTTTAATTAATTTTAATTTTTTTTCTTCGAAATCACTATTAGGACTCTTTTAAAGAAACTATTCGGTTCATATCCGCATATACCTAGGGCCGGCCTTGCAAACAACAAATAGTACTTTGTATAATGGTATCCGAGAAGTAAGAGAAGGGTAAATCTTGAAGTTAGACACAAAACAGCTGGTATTGCTATTGCTCCATGCGACAACTCTCTCCCATCCCCTCCCAAACAGTAACTGATTCCCAGATCTAAATTCGCCGCGTTGGGCACCCCTCCCACCCATAAACCTTAGTATATGTATCCTTACCCCAACCCCAAACCCTCAATTCAAAACCCCATCTCAATCGAACAACTACATCCCCTTTTTTGAAATCACCGACCACCTCTCCACCAGCAGTCTTCGGATGGTTTTCAACTAGGGATGGCCCAAATAGGCTGAGATGACAGGTTTTGGTCCGGTCAGGTATCGCTGACTTCAGCCGGCCTTTCAAGCACCGCCGTCGGTACTCCACGCGCGCAGGCAGGCATACCAGTGTGTCCTTCACCAGTTGCCCCACACGGATGCGAACGCGCTACACCGGAGTTTCCATGTGCCACGCATGTTTATTCCGGTGATGTCTTTTTATCAATGCTTTCATATTGGACAGGATTGCGGGTTGATTCTTTTTTCTTTTATTCAAATTACTGTTTTCTTAGAGTTTTTAGGTTTTAAGAGATGGGTGATTGAAACTTTGACTTTTTGCAAAATTGCTTTGACAAATTTATTGAGTATCCTTGCCCATTTGTTTGTCGTGTCCCTCTTTCTTTTGGGAAGACCCTTTGGGTTTCGGTGTGTGTAGTTACAGTAGAGGAGAAATCCTAGTCGTGGTAATTTATTTAATTTACTACCGGCGTCTCTGTGCATGCACTTGTAGATTTGAGAATTTAGTGCAGACTTTATGTTTCAAATTAGGGATATTATACCTGTCAAAACAGTTTGACGCTTTTGTGTCGGTCGTTAGGAATCTTTCGATTCATCTCTTTTATAGGTAGCACTATCGAAGTAGAGAATTAGTATGGCTGTGCTACTATGGTTTTAGCTCTTGCTTCAGATACAGAGAAGGTTTAGAATTGTTATATCTTTAGAAATCTATCTGTAATCTTACAAATTTCCTCCCACAGAGGAGATCATTGTATTTTATTTTATGTCAATTTATTGGTTTGGGGAAATGTAGAGCAGCTGTGGCGGAAACCAATGAAATTGCATTTTTGTTAAAAAGGTTGTGCCCATTCGTTTTTGTCTTTCATCATCAATCGGACAACATTTACTGAGTTCGGAGGTTACATACAAAAGATTGAAGAGCATCTTAACCGCCGTGGATAGATTACAATTTACAATCAATGACGGCGACTACGCCGCCTTTCGATTTTATACTTTTAATATCATAATATGGTAATGTACGGAAGGCGGTCGGTTGAAAAATGCACAGAAACGCCGTATTTGTAATGCCGTCAATAACATTCTATCCACTAGTGCTAATTAGTATAAATTCCACAGTATTAATTCATAGCATATATGTCATGAACTTACTTGTTAACTTACTAACATATTTTCTATTGCTTTTTCAAATAAAATTTTAAAGCGTGTAACTATATACGGTTATCTAGTGTAGGTTTATAGGATTTCTGTTTTGTCTTGATTTTTGCGCATCATGTCGAACAATGCCAACCTTTGTAAACTTCGTGGAAGAACGTTTTTTTCTTTTACTAGTATTATAAATATATAATACTCTTTTCGTCCCAACATAATATGCACTGGATCTTTTTCACACTCACTAGTGCAAGTTTAAATATAAATATCTTTAGTTATAGTCTTTTAATGGTCCTTACAAGTATATTAATGGTCAACAAAAATTAATATTAATGTAGTATATGTTGAGATGATTCTAATAATGTCACGCATCATAATATTAATTCTTATATATGTATTCAAATACATGATCAAATTAAAGTTCGATAACATACATTGTCAAAAATCAAAATGTGTCAACATACAGGGATGGAGGGAGTACTTGAATCCGGTCCATGTATGCCTATTAAGTTACTGTTTATAAACAATAGTTTAATAACATTATTAACACCCTAAACTGCGAAATATGAGAAATGTTATTGTATCTTGCATAAAATGTTTTAACTTTAAGTATTAAAACATTTTTTAATATGTTAACATCGTCATAAATTTCCTAAATGGCACACATTATAAACAGGAAGCAGATCTAGAGCTTTGCGTAGTCTATAATTGGTAAACATAATTAATTAGTATCCAATTGAATTTCTATATAATTTTGCGTGCGTCTGTTGTGCACAGGAACACTAGAAATACGTGCATGCATTTGACGTGCACTTTCAAATCAATATTCATCACATGCAAAACAGATTAAACAAACATTCACTATTAAATATGAGAAAATGATTTTCGGTACAAATGATTGAAGACATATATTTATAATTGCTGATGAGATCGAATTATAGCATATTAACTCTATGATATATAAAATAATATGTTCATTTTGGTCATGATTAAAACTGTGATATATATGATATGATACTTGAATCCTCATCTTGTTCTTCGTCAAACTTTAATTATATGTAGAAACGGAAGAAGAGTATATAAATTTGTGTATATTCATGTGTGTATAAACGGGAGATATACAAATATATATATATTCCTACGGAGATAATTAGGCTAACCTAATTTATATATGGAATTTACCTAATATATCACAAACATACAAGGAATGGGTTATATTGCTAATAACCAAATAAACCTAATGTTAATATTCCAAAATATCTCCTTAACACTCCTCCTCAAGATGAAGCATGAGGATCCCGAATGCCCATCTTGCCAATCAATTCTCGAAATGTACGACGTCCAAGTGCCTTAGTGAAAAGATCAGCGGGTTGTTCTGAAGTACGTATATGATGAGTAACTATCTCGCCAGACTGGACTAAGTCACGAACAAAATGACAATCAATCTCAATATGTTTGGTGCGTTCATGAAAAACTGGATTTGCTGCGATATGAAGAGCTGCTTGATTATCACAAAACAGTGTCATCGGTTGAGAATGAAGCACACCCAAAGAGCGGAGAAGAGCCTTAAGCCAAATCATCTCACAGCAAGCATAAGCCATAGCACGGTATTCTGCTTCAGCTGAAGAACGAGACACAGTGGGCTGTTTCTTTGTTTTCCATGAAACAGGAGATTCACCAAGAGTCACAAAGTAACCAGTCAAAGACCGTCTTGTAAGAGGACAAGCAGCCCAATCTGAATCGCAGAATCCTGTAAGCCGAAGAGGACTATTAGCCGATAGAAATAAGCCTTGACCGGGATGACCTTTCAGATAGTGCAAAACACGCAAAGCAGCCTGCCAATGCGCCACACGTGGTGTCTCCATAAATTGTGCCAAAGTATGAACCGAGTAACTCAACTCCGGACGAGTTATAGTCAAATAAATGAGTTTCCCAACAAGACGTCGGTACTGTGCTGAATTTTCATAAAACGGACCTTCATCACGAGCTAAATTATGTTGTTGCTCCATGGGAAAGTCAGTGGGCTTTGCTCCTAGTAAACCAGTATCAGTCAAAATATCCAAAGTATATTTCCGTTGAGACAGAAACATACCATCAGGTCGACGAGCAATTTCAATGCCTAGGAAATACTTCAACACACCAAGATCCTTCATATGAAAACAGGAACTCAAGTATTTCTTAAAAGCAGATAAAACATCTCCAGACGAACCAGCAATTACGAGATCATCAACATAAACCAGAACATGGAGAACAACACCATTACGTATGTAGGAGAACAAGGAATAGTCAGCACGACTTTGAACGAAACCATAACGTCGCAATGCCTCAGCCAACTTAGCAAACCAATTACGAGGAGCCTGACGGAGACCATAGAGCGACTTCTGAAGCTTACAAACAAGATCAGGACTAGGGAGAGCATAACCTGGCGGAGGCTTCATATAAACCTCCTCCTCAAGATCACCGTGCAGAAAAGTATTATGAACGTCCATCTGATGAAGCTCCCATCCCTTTACAACCGCTACACTTAAAAACAAACGCACAGAAGACATTTTAGCAACAGGAGCAAATGTCTCTGTAAAATCAGTTCCCTCAATCCGGCGATTTCCAAACACAACTAAACGAGCTTTGTAACGCTCAACCGAACCATCTGAGTTGTACTTAGTACGAAACACCCATTTGCAGCCAATTGCACGCTTGCCGGGAGGAAGAGACGACAAAGTCCAAGTTTTATTTCGCTCAAGAGCATCAATCTCATGAGCCATAGCCAATCGCCAGTGAATCGAACGAGAAGCCTCGGAAAACGTAGTAGGATCCGAGCCAGCTGTGACTGCAGCCAAAAAACCAGAATGCGCAACCGAAAAATTATTACAGGAAACATAATCAGCAATTGGATAGCGAATACCTGAGGGCGATGAGGAAGCGAGAGCAGCAGTTGGGGGGTTTATTGGACAAGCAGGAGCAGCAAGGACATAATCTTGAAAACGAACCGGAGCACGACGATCGCGAGTACCTGGCGGACGAGGAGGTGGGGCTGAAGCGACCAACTCCACATCAGAATCAGACGTAGAAGGCGAATCACCGTGAGGGGACGACCTGAAATCGAGGTCGGAGTCAACAGGCAAAAAACTCGCGTTGATCGGTGAGGACGGATCAGAAGAGACGGCGGACGGCGGGTCGCGTTGATCAGGAGACGGAGACCGAGCAGAAACCGGCGAAGCAGACTCAACGATCAACGGAACTGAAGCATTGAATGGGCTAGCAGACGCAGACGAAGAAGACGCACCCGTAGCCAACGTCGCCGATAAATCCGACGGCAATACAGTCGGAGCAGTGGCCGGCGACGCATTGATACCAGCCGGCGACGCGGTCGAAGTGAGCTCGGCCGGAGTAGAGGTCGGAGCTCTTTTGTTTTGAATGGGTGGCGACGCGGTCGGTGATGCTGATGTAGAGGATGAATGTCGGACATCCAGAGGCACATCAGGGTTACAAGCACCTGGGTTATGCACGCCTGGTTCAATCAAGGCCGGTTCAACCAAGGCCGGCCCATGCACGTCCACAGCTGGATCATGCGAGCCATGCAAATGCTGGGCGTCGTCAGACGCGTTCTGAGTCGGCTCAGAACTGGAGGCAGCAGGCAACGGTTCTGGTGAGGCAAACGGAAAGTAATTCTCGTAGAATACAACGTCTCGACTAGCAAAAACCATTCTTGACTCCAGATCGTAAACACGCCAAGCCTTCTTATCCATCGAGTAGCCAAGAAAGATACACTTTCGACTTCTTGAATCGAACTTATCGCGAGGTTTCGGAAGGCGGGTAGCGAAGCATAAGCATCCAAAAACTCTCAAATTTCCGTAGTCAGGAGCACGACCATATAAAAGCTGGTATGGCGTGCGATCTTGCAGCAATGGAGAAGGCGTGCGGTTGATGAGATAAGCAGCAGCAAGTACGCAATCACCCCAAAAGTCGATGGGAAGGTGCGCTTGAAACATGAGAGCACGAGCAACATTAAGAATGTGACGATGCTTGCGCTCCACACGACCATTTTGTTGAGGCGTGTAAACAGTGGAGGTTTCAAACCTAACTCCTTTCTCTGTGAAGAACTGACGAAGCGGGAGAAACTCTGTACCATTGTCTGCTCGAACACACTTGATCTTGCGGTTAAACTGAGTAGAGACGAACGCAAAGAACTCCTTCAGCTTGGAACCAACCTCAGACTTACTAACTAGTAAATATACCCAAACAGCTCTAGAGAAATCATCAACAATAGTTAAAAATGAAAATGCTCCACTAATAGACGGGTTTTTATAAGGACCCCAAACATCACAATGTATAAGATCAAAAGCATGACTAGCTGACTTGGAATTTAAAGAAAAACTACTTCTAGACTGTTTTGCTCGATGACAAATGGAGCAAGGAACAGTTTTATTACTACGACTCAAAGCTAAAGCTGGAATGGATGACAACACCGTTGCAGAAGGATGCCCAAAACGTTGATGCCATAAATCAAAGGAGGAAACAGCAGCAGCAGACACACACAGAGATCGCGAAGACGCCAGATGAGCTCCTAGTCTGCGTAACCAATAAACCCCTCCTTGCTGACTACCCACTCCAATCACCGTCCTCGTGCTGATGTCCTGGAATACACATATATTTTCGGTGAGCAAAACAAAGCATTTTAAAGCAGCAGTCAACTTGGCAAAAGACAACAAGTTACAACGTAATTCCGGAATAAATAAAACCCGAGGAAGCATAATATCGCCAAAATATAAAGTTCCATGCAGGAAAGCAGTAGACACAGAACCATCAGGGAGAATAACATCAACATTAGTAGGCAGAATATGTTGCAAAATGTCTTTGTTACCGGTCATGTGATAGGAAGCACCCGTGTCAAGAACCCAAGGCAAAACAATCTTACCAGAATTGTTGAAATTCATCTTGGACAACATATTCTGAACGGCGCTCCACTGTTCATTCGACAAAGCTGGACCAAGAGCTTGCCGATCCAAGTCGGTGATGACGGGGGCAGCAGTGGGTGCATCCGGTGCAGAAACAGCGCCGGCAAACGGTACTCCAGGCGAGACACGAGCACGAGGGTTACGACGGAACCAGGTCGGGTAACCAACCAGAAGAAAACAACTACTTTCATCGTGACCCTTCTTGTTGCAGTGAGTGCATGTTAATGAACGTCGATCAGTGGCAGCCGAAGCATTGAGTTGAGGGGCTGGACGGGAGGCGGAAGACTGTGACGGGCGACGGGCGACAAACGCCATGTTGTCAGTGGAGGAAGAACGACTGTTGGCGATCATGGCATTACGCTCCTCTGTGATTGCAAGTGCATAAACACGGCTAAGTGGGGGCAAGGGCTCCTGTGCCCAAATGTTGGATCGCAGAGTGTGGAAAGAACTGTCAAGGCCGATGAGAAAATGTTGAACAATCTCGATCTCTCGTTGCGAAGCAGCATGATGAACGGCCGGACAAACACA